>JARGCV010000006.1:24835000-26035000 GCA_034064705.1 Bothrops alternatus
TGATCAAGGAAATGGAGCGCCTCCCTTATGAAACCAGATTGCAACGCCTTGGTCTCTTCAGCCTTGAAAGATGGCGTTTAAGGGGTGACTTGATCGAAGTGTATAAAATCATGCATGGGATAGAAAAGGTGGATAGAGAAAAATTCTTTTCTCTATCACACAATACCAGGACAAGGGGGCACTCCCTAAAGCTCAGAGCTAAGAAAGTGAGGACAAATAAAGGGAAATATTTCTTCACCCAGAGGGTCGTTGATTTATGGAATTCACTTCCAGAAGGGGTCGTGACAGCTGTCAGCCTGGACAGCTTCAAGGCAGGGCTAGATAGATTCATGGATGCAAAGTGTATCGGTGGTTATTAAAACGGATGTCCATGTGCCGCCTCTATGTTGGTTGAGGCAGGCAGGATTCCCTTGAGTACCATTTGTTGGGGGTCAAGGGAAAGGGAGGGTTTTGCCTTCTCTTTCTGCTCAAGATCCCCATGTACAATTGGTGGGCCACTGTGTGACACAGAATGCTGGACTCAATGGGCTTTGGCCTGATTCAGCATGGCTCTTTTTATGTTCTTATGTTCTTAACAACTATCTCACTTAGAAACATAATTTTTGGGCTCAACTGTGGTCCTAAATTGAGGCCTACCTGAATATGCCATACGTATTTTAGAGATATAGTGCATCCTTCATCTATAAGTCTCTAGATGCCTTCAAACTACAGGCATCAAATCTGTCTACTGCAGCAATGCCAGTTCAGTTAAACGAAGAAAGATAACCCTGAATTTCAGATTAACATCCCCAGAAGGAAAATTATATACAGGAAAAATGCCTCTATTACTGTAGGCATGGTTCATCTAAAACTAACACCTGATTTTAAAGGTAAATTATCCATGGGGGAATATAGTCTTCTTTTTGGATTTTATATTTTGGATTTTAGAGAATTTTACCCAAGTTTTTCCTCCACAATAATGCCATCAATCAAGAGTTTCTCTTCACTTACTCTCAGTTGAGTCTTCCCTGCTATTCAGGTAACATCTTGTTCCAGGAACTTACTTACAGGACACTTTCCTGGGGTCACTCAAACAGAACTATTGGCCTTAAAAATTGCTTGAAATCATGCCCATTCCTAATGGCTGTGTTCCCACGACATATTTAACAAGACCAGTTTGGAGTGGGAGGGAAGAGATTAAGGACTTTTTCTGTTTATGTAGAACAGCGGTTCTCAACCTTTTGCAGGCCGTGACCCCAACCTGCGCCGCGCATGCACAGCGTGACCCCGACCTGCATCGCGCATGCGCGGCGCGATGGCCCACATCGCGCATGCATGATGCGGTGACCTGCATTGCGCATGCACGGCGCGCGTGCGGTGGCACACATCACGCATGTGCGGCGCGCACGCGATGCCCCGCATCATGCATGCACGGCGCGACGGCCCGAATCACGCATGCGCGGTGTGTGCGCGGCGGCCCACATCACGCATGCGTGGTGCGACGGCCCAAATCGCGCATGCGTGGTGCTACCCCGCGCATGCGCGGTGCTGCCCCCTGCGCCGGCCAAGGGGAAAAGGGGGAAAAATGGCGGACTGCGGTGTTTGGCGACCCCTGTGAAATGGTCGTTCGACCCCCAAAGGGGTCACGACCCATAGGTTGAGAACCGCTGATCTAGAAGCTAGGTAGAGATGTAGGGAAAGAGGAGACAAATTGCCCTCCATTTCCACTGACAGCCAGACACAATAAAAAAAGTTTTGTCTTAGTTCTGGAATTTCTAGCTGTAGGAGGGACAATTCCCATCCAAACTTCCATGTAGAAAGTAACATTTTTCCTAGCTCTTTCTTTCTTCTAGAGAAAAAAAGAAATCTTCAGGAAAAATAGAAGGGAATTGAAATCAAAGCTTGAAACAAGTTTCAGAATTAACTGAGTGGGATGCTTATGTTATCTGGAGAAAAATTCAGTTTTGGGGGATTTTTTTTTCCAGGAAACAAAAAGAGTTCAGAAATAATTGGTATAGAGTTAATATTTGATTTAGGATATGTCTGTTATTTAAAATAACAGGAAAGGGGTTAGATAATATTTGAACTAAATTTATTTTGCTTTGTGTGCATTTAAGCTTCTGTGTCTCTATACAAACTTGTCTTGTCTTTTTAGATATTTGATATTAAGGTGACCAACCGTCCTCCTTTAGGGAGGACAGTCCTCCTTTTGTAAGTTCTGTCCTCCCTCGAAAAGTGTCCTCCTACATGTCCTCCTTTTCGATATTTGAAGACTAATCTGCACGGCTTTTTTTTCTCATAGAACGCTCAGAATGGCGTTCCGGCACCTTTTTTTGATGGTTTTTTTTTCAACTTTTGCATGAGCTGTGCTACTTCCACTATTGGCTTTTGAAAGCCAATAGGAATTGCTGCTGAGCATGTCAAACACACAGCCGGCAAACATTGCACATGTAAGTTGTCTGCAACGAAGGCGAATTGGCAGGAACTTTGCACCCCTCCCTGCTACCCAATTACACCTTCTCCTAGTTAGTCCTGAAGATACCTGGAGGAGACTGGAGCAGTGATGCCACGGTAACTTTCTCTTGATCTTTGGCCCTGCTAGGCCAATAATGGCTGCAGGTGCAAGAGACGGGGCAGCGGGGCTGCTGCAGGTGGAGGTGTGAGGGGCGGCGGTGGCCGGCTGCCCACCTTGCTATGGGAGCTGCGGGGCCTGCTCTACATGGAGCTGTGCAGGGTGGGCGGTGGTGCTGGCAGGGCGGCTGAAGGCGGGGTGTGTCGATGGCAGGTTGCCCCCCTGGGGCCGGAGCCGGTGCAGCTGGTGCTTTGGGAGCCGCGGGGCCCACTCTACATGGCGGGGCAGCAGTGCTGGCGGGGCGGCTGTGGGCAGGGGCGCGGCATGTAAGCATAATTACAATATAAAATGTTATTGTTACAAATGTTTTTATTATGCATTTATCATAGTGTATTCTGTTTTATTGTTGCAATGAATGTTTCTTTTATTTACGATATTTTTTTTCAATTTATTTGTGTCCTCCTTTTCATTGTAAAAAAGTTGGTCAACTTATTGATATCATATTTGCTTCTAATTATTATTATTGTTGTTGTTAATCTTCAATTCGATTCACAGTCTGGGTCTGCTAAAAACATAACAGTTCAAGTCCTAACCAATGACCTAAGAGCTGTTAAAGTAATGTCTAAGTTGTTATAATTATGGTTGCTATTATTATTATCATTATTATTGTTGTTGTTAAATTTTTATACCACTCATCTCCCCTGTAAGGTGACTCTTCTATAGGATTAGCAGATCAATGCTATTTTGGGATCTGTTCAGAATCATATATCTTCTACGTGAAGATCCCTCTAAAGCAGAGGTCCCCAAATTTTCTGGATTGGCGGCCTGGAGGGAAAGAGAGGCAGAGGCACCTTTCCATGCACATGCACATGCACAAATGGGGTTGCTAGTGTGTGCATGAGACAAATAGAGCCACTAGCACCTGCATGACACAAACAGGGCCGCTAGCACCCATGCAATGTTTGCGGTGGTGCTCACAATGGCGCTCGCATGAGTGGGAAGGGTGACTGGCCAGCCACTCACTTGGCCCGGTGACCAACAGGCCAAAGCCCGGTAATGGGCCATGGCCTACATGTTGGGGGCCCCTGCACTAAAGTACTATTTATGACTTTAACAGTGCCACTTTTTTCACATGTAACTGTTGTACCCACATTTATAAAAAGAAGTTTCACCCTTCCTGTTTTATTTTTTAAAATAAAATTTGATTCTATTTATCTCTTGTGAGATTGGTGTAGCTTTCCAAAGAGTGCAGCCCTACCTGGCCCCATATCTTAGTTGTTCAGTGTCAGAATTTTTTCTTTCTTTCTTCTCCTTGTTTGCTTAATTTGCCAACAAAGTAAGTCAGTTTGTGGAGCCTCTCATCTATAATTACACAATTAGAGGAGAGGATACCAAGTAAAGATAGATAAATATGAAACCACTACACTACGTTGCGAGAGGGTTCTAAACCAGCGGTTCTCAACCTGTGGGTCGCGACTCCATTTGGGGTCGAACGACCATTTCACGGGGGTCGCCAAACAACGCAGTCCGCCATTTTTCCCCCTTTTTCTTAGCTGTGCTACTCCCTCTTATTCTATTGGCTTTTGAAAGCCAATAGAATAGACTCTCTTGAGTAGAGTCTAATTCTATTAGCTTTCAAAAGCCAATAGGAATTGTCCAGGCTGTCTCTGCCCTGCTGAGCCCGCCAAAAGTCCCAGTCTGCAAACAGTGCTGCAAGTTGTCTGCAGCGAAGGCGAGCTGTCTGGAAGTTTCCACCCATCCCTGATGAGCAACTACTAAAAATGTAAGTAAAAGAGGGCCAGGGTGGGAGGGGGAGGCCGGCGGGCTTAGGGAGTTACCTCCCTTGGGCTGGGCCAGCTGGTGGCCCAGCCGGTGGTTGCCCTGTGCCGTCACTGCCCCTTGCCAGCTATGCCTCGGCCGGCGCAGGGGGCAGGGAAATACAGGTAGTCCTCGACTTACGACTGGTTGGGGGTCGTGGCATTAAAAAGGTTGAGAACCACTGTTCTAAACTCAGCGTTTCAGGAGAAAAAATTGAGATTTCCAACCTTTCCCCCTATGGACTCTGACTAAAAAAAATCAGTTCAGGACTTAAGCCAAAGCAATTTGAGAGATGCAAGTCTGTTTTCTTTTTTAAATTAGCCACAGAATGCAGAGTGATCACCAGGCCCCCAGTAAGCAAAGCAAGAGCCCTGTCAATACAGATCTTACATAGATTACATCATATTCTAACACTTATAAGCAAAATGAATAATTGTTTTCCAATCATCTAGATAATAAAGCAAAGAGTGTCACTTCTGAAGACATATTACTGCCTTGTCTGGAGAACTGGATAATTAGCCTTCCATATTATTGTAATAGGGTGACTCTTTTTATTTTCTAAACATAGCAAAGTTTATTATCTGTATCCCTGAGTAAATCAGCACCACCAGAGTAGAGCTGACTCACATATCAAATCCTCTTAAACACAGTGAGGGTGGTACATGATAAGGCATGAGGGTCTTGTCAATGTTACAAATATTTGCTTTTAGCTTGACACTTCCTGCATATATAGGAGGCAAGGAAAACACAAACTAAGCAATTTCCTGCTATATAAGGCTTCCAATTACCACAGCTTTCTATGCATTTTACAGACTTGTTGGGGTATATTGTAACATTACTACAGGGATTGTTTTGTCACTACAAGAGTCTAATTGACCCAGTCAACTGACTCAGAGGATGTTAGGCCTAGTTAATAGACCCAATCTTGAATAGTGTAAACTCACTTTCCCCATCAGCCATGACATAGGAACCTTTACTGTATCTAAGATGCAAAGTCCTAGAGAAGCACAGCAAAAAAACAGGCATTCTAACTCTATAGCTATTTTAGTTTCCATTGCCGTTCCCCGTAGCTACCAATCCATTGTGGGAGATTAAATAAGTATAATTCACATTGCAATTTTATTTTGCTTTATTTATAATTCCATTTTATTTTGTTTTTCCTGAATATATCTCTTGAACTGAATGACTAGTTACGTTTTTGTCATTGGGACAGGATGAATTAAAAAGCATTTAATACAAATAATAGAAACAGGTCCAATTTGGGGGGAAATTCCTACCTAATCTAGAAGCACAAGACGGACAGAAAGAGAGAAAAATGGAGATGTTGTTCCATTCATCCTATGGAAATATGACAGTAAGCATGAAAAGTTGTAAATTTCTCAACAGGAGTATTATTAGTCCATCATTGAATCTCTCAAAGAGGAAGGGAGGGAGGCAGAGAGAGAGAGAGAGCTGAAGAAGCTTCTTGGATGAGAAGCAAAACATCTTCAAAGAGAAAAAAGAAAGTCCAGTTGTCTCTTGAAAAAGAGACAACCTTTGGGACAATCATGACCTGGATGACTGGGAATCTCCATAGACATTTACAGAGAGAGAGAGAGAGAGATTTACAACTTCAACTGAATTGTTGAAGGAGCACAACTATTAACCATTTTCTTCTTCTACTATTCTTCTGCTACTCCAGATACTGGTAGTTATTTGTTAAGAGGACTCATATGAAGAGGGCAAAAAGATCACATCTTTTTCTTGACAAAACCAATCCATGGTATTCACAAGTTGTAGTTGTAAGATGGGAGGCTATGTGAATAATTGTAATAAATCAACAAATAATAAAGTATACCCAGTGGCAATGGTAGAATTATCAATTTATTTATTTATTTATTTATCAAATTTGTATGCCGCCCCTCTCCCGAGACTCAGGGCGGCTCACAACAACAATATGGGTACACATAAAAATTTTCCAATAACAATAGCAACATACAAACCAAGGATCCATACATACAACATTCAAACACACAGTCAAGGATGGAAGTACATTCCTCGGCCCGGGGATAGAACACAGTTCATACCCCCCAAGCCTGCCGGCACAAATAGGTCTTCAAAAGCTTCCGGAAAGCTAGGAGGGAGGAGGCAGTATGAACCTCTGAGGGGAGCTGGTTCCAGAGGGCTGGGGCAGCAACGGAGAAGGCCCTTGTCCTAGGACCCATCAGATGACACTGTCTGATGGACGGGACCCATAGGAGGCCAGCCCTATGCGCCCTAACCGGTCGCTGGGATGCATGAGGCTGAAGACGGTCCCGCAAGTAACCTGGTCCATTGCCATAAAGGGCTTTATTTAACAGACAAAAGGAGCACATTGCTGGGGGAGGGGTGGGGGGGACTACCTCAGGTCCACTTTGAAAAAGGCACAGTGCTTTCCTCTGATTTGACTTGAGAAAATCACAAATAGATTTTGTTTGGAGCTGGAGTTGCTATACATACTAATGGCTCCATTGAATGTATTCAGGGACAACATAGCCACGATCAATATTTGTAATAACTTAAAAGATTACTTGAAAAGATACCTTTTTCTTCTCAAGTCTTCACCATTATAAATCTCCTTTTAATTACAAGCTTCTTTAATAGCGCTTTCCAATTTGCCATACCCCAAAGGATGAAATTGACCTTTACAAATAACTGAACTTTTCTGAGACAGGAGCTGGTTACAGAAGTTTCAAAAATGAAGGAACAATAAAGAGCAATAAATACATAGCCCATCTTGGCTGAGATCTTCTTAATTGCATTTTAAATAACAGGCTCTCTCTAGAAATGATATGAAGCTTCCCTTTAAAGTTCATTTGCTTTAGCATTTAGGAAAAGATCTGTGGGGCTAAATAGATTTTGTAAGGACCCCCATTTTCCTCTATAGAAATTACTTTCCAGCAACATTACCAGACTGAATGTTCACGAGACTAAATTATATTGATTCTTACTAGCTTTGGGGCTGTCAGAATTAAGTATTCCCACTATTATTTAATTTGTCATTCATTTCTAAATCTTGGACTATATCATATCTCCACAATCTGTGTCCCTCTAACATGGCTTTTCATGTCTGATAGCTCTTAAACCTGGACATGATAATAATTCCACTCATTATTTAGAGCAAGTATGAGTTTGCTGACCTTGACTTCCTGACAAAATACTTGGGCATTGATTTTTTAAAATTACATGCTAAATCCAAACAAAGAATATAGCCTTTTACCAGAATTGATACCCCTCCTTACTTTCCAGTGATGTTTTTTTCCCCCAGGGATCATTATAGATAGATTAAAGTGATCTCTAAATTACTCAGCTTATTAATGTGAGCTATATGGCAATGTTATATTTATTCAGATTAACTTCTCTTTTTTCCCCTTAATGAAGCAAGTATAAAACAAAATCAGATGGACTGCATAGTGATTTCCGGATCTTGATGGCCTTGCATCAATTTTGTAGGAAAATAAAAGAGAAAATAACCACTAATGCCTCTATAATGGCTGTGGATCATTTGTAAAAGCCTTTTCAAAATCAGGGTTTAGTTTTTCTCAAAGGGGCTTACACAAACACACATGCACAGACACAGATGCAGAATGACAACCAAATTTAAATAGGAACGCTTTCCTAAGGTCCTTTTTTTTTTTTTTTGGCTTTTACTATATCCCAATTTCCTTAATAGTTTGAGGCTTGATAAATGATGCATGGATTCAGGCTTCATTTCTCTCTCCTCCTGCTTTAGCATAAATAGACCACATCAACCAGCCCCAATCAAGCATTTTTAAATCCCTGATTTTGACAAGAACAATAAGGTGATTTAAAAACCCTGATTTGAGGAAGTGCTTTGGGGGCAAATGATCTACATTTGGGGTGGCGTCAAGTCGATCTGGATTTCTGGTGACTGCCCGGATTGATCCCTACAGTTTTCTTGGCAGGATTTCAAAAGTGCTTTGCCATTGCCTTCTTTCTAAGGCTGAGAGAGAGGGACTGGCCCATGGACACACAGCTGGGTTCATACTTAGAACAGGACTTGATCTCCCAGTTTCTAGCTGGTGCCTTAATCACTATGTCAAGCTAACTCTCCACTAGTATTTATAACTTCCTGCTTAATTAACATAAGTCTCTATGCAACTGCTGCAAAAATCCAGAGGTCTATTTTGATGACAAGAAAGAATGATGGTTTCCAGTATCTCTTTGTTGCACCAGTCATAGTCCAATTTTGTATAACATATATGGCAGTCTTATAAAGGTATAGTTTTGGTCTCTCTTTGGGTTGAGAAAGAGTGCCTAGCCCAAGGTCACCTATATGCCTTTGTGCCTAAAGCAGAACTAGAACTCACCATGTCCCAGTTTTTAGTCCAGACCCTTAAATCTCTAGATCAGGGGTTCTCAACCTTGGCAACTTTAAGACTTGTGGACTTCAACTCCCAGAATTCCTCAGCCAGCTTTGCTGGGAGTTGAAGTCCATGAGTCATAAAAGTCATTAAAGCAAAGCTGGCTGAGGAATTCTGGGAGTTGAAGTCCACAAGTCTTAAAGTTGCCAAGGTTGAGAACCCCTGATCTAGATCATGCTGCTTTCAACTACAATTTGGCTCATGCTTTCTTGTTGCTTGTTTAATATTATAGTGTAATATTATGAAAAATAAGATAATAATTATTCAAAAAGGGGGAGGGGAATAGGAAGAGAATATAAGGTGGATTAAATTTCCAGGACATTTATTGGAAAAAAGCGATGTCATCTGAATTAGGATTAGGATGGTTAGTATTTATGATGTTAGGAATGCAACAAAATCTTAATATTATTTATAAAAGTGGATTTCTCCAAGTTATTGTCCTCTGAAGCCTTTGGGACTACAACTGCCATCCTTCCCAATCACCAACAATATCATTAATTAGAAGTCAGTTAATCTAGAGCGAAGATTTTGACCTCAGGCTGCAAACTCAGATAGACTGACTGTATTTGGAGAGAAAAGAATAGAGGGCAGAATGACTTTTCCTGAATAATGTATGATAAATAATTGAAATTAAATTCATGAATTAAATTAAGGCTCTGCTAGATGTGAAGCCAAGAAGCTTTGATCTCTAGCTTTATTTATTTTTTTGTCTTTATTTCTTTTTTAGATTGCACCCTGTAAACCCAAATATGGGAGGAAGAAATCTTACTTATCCAGAGTTATCCAGAGTTATCCAGAAATACTTGATACACATCTTCCCTGACTACTGACAAAGCGGGAGAGAGCCTGTGGCTTAGAGGTTAAAGCATCTGCCTAGCATGCACACTGCCCAGGTTCGAATCCCGGAAGGGTGAGTTCTGACTAAAGAGAGTTAAGGAACTCGAAATAGCTATATCAGAAATCCCTTATTTCTTTGTTAACAATTCTAAAAACATATATATATATATATTTGTGCTTGCAGATGGCTCTGGGTTGAGCTGAAACAGGCAAAGGAAAGTAAGATTTCTTCCTCCCATATTTGGGTTTACAGGGTGCAATCTAAAAAAGAAATACTTGATACATATATATATATCTGAGGTTTTTGTTTTCTGAGGTTTTCGCGGGTGTTTGTATGTAGGTCTTTGGTTCTTCGAGTTTTCTCCCACGTAGAATTTGAAGTGTCTTGGCGACGTTTCGACGAAGTCCCATTCATCATCTTCAGGCTGGTGCTTTCGGCTTCGTGCTTCTAGGAGCAATGTGTGACTGTAGCTGTAATATATATATTACAGTTCCTTCAGGCAAGAACTGGCACCAATTTCAATTTAATTCAGAGCTGTAATTGAACAGCCTTCAGGTTTTAAGTTATGTTTAATGAGATATCAACATTATGCTGAAATTCTATACTTCAGTAAAGGTACGGGAGAATTAATGGCAGTGAAATCAAACTAGCTAAAAAGGAGCTTTATTATTATGATTATGCACTTGAGAACTGGCAGAAAAATTTGCTGTTGCTGTTCTGGAAAAATGCCAATTAAAGTCACTTCATATTTTGCTACCAGGGAAATGTTTTTTTCCCCCTTCCTGGTGTAATAGAACAAAGGGGTGTTATCAGTGGTGGGATTCAGCCGGTTTGCACCATTTTGGCAGAATCGGTAGCTATTTTTTTTGTTTCCCAAGCCCAGAATGGACTTCCGGAAGCAGCATCCACACAGAGAACCGGTTGTTCACATATTTGAATCCCACCACTGGGTGTTATCAATATGTATACGTATTTCCATACAGCTTCAGTTCACTCTAGAACAGGGGTGTCAAACTCAATTTCACTGAGGGCTGCATCAGCATTGTGGTTGCCCTGGGGGGCTGGGTGGGTGTGGCCAGAGTGGGTGTAGCCTACTGGGTGGGCATGGATGGAGTGGGTGTGGCCAACTGGGTGGGCATGGCCATTTCTACATCATTCGTGTCAAGGGTGCTTATGGGGGCCTGGGCAGGAGTGGGACAGATCTGAGGGTCTCTGGCAGAAGGGGGTGGGATCAGGGCAAGTACCAAGGCATGGTCCACCGGGGCAAGTGCCAAGATGGCCACCAAAAAATTGTACATTGGCTCCCGGCCAACCTGAGCCAGAGCCAAGGCAGCGGGGGCCATTCCCTCACTATTTCCAGGATGGCTTCGCGGGCCACATGAAACCACTTCACGGGCCGCATCTGGCCCCCAGGCCTTGTTTGACATGTCTGCTCTAGGGAAAAAGGGGTTGAGGTTGTATCACAAGGCAATTGCAACATGGGTGGGAGTTCACTCCAAGCACCATTTTGCCACAGTCCCCACCATCCATAGCTTTCCACACTTCTAAAAAGAGTTCCTACTGTCAGAATTCAGAGAAATCAAATGGGGAAAGACAAAGGTGTCTCCCCTTTTATCCAGACTGTTTTCCTGGTATGGAGAATTCCAGAGCTGGTAGTTTATGATGGTGGACTTGCCAAGCTGATCAGCCATGAACTTTCCCCTCCCGCTGAATCCAGACAATGAGATTATGAGATGTTTATCTGATTAATTTCTGACTCAGGTACAGTGCATTTGAAAGCACCACAAAGTTGACGTTTTCATTTGCACGGCTGCAGCTACAAAGAGCTTGTGAATGGTCCCTCAGAACTCTTTCTTCATCCCATCTCTTGGCTGACTCAAGTCAGGCACTTCTGTTTCTTCTCCCATATCACAGACATTCACTGTCCTGTCCTATCTTTATTTCCTAAATTAGCTTCACAATATTCACAATCACAGTGTGACTGTGGATACAACCATGTAGGAAAGAGGCTGGTTGCTAAACTGCCAGCATTTCAGCTTCACAACTCACAAGATCATTTAAATCAGGGGTCTTCAAACTTGGTTCTTTTATGACTTGTGGGCTTCAACTCCCAGAATTCCTCAGCCAGCGTGCCTGGCTGAGGAATTCTGGGAGTTGAAGTCCACAAGTCATAAAAGGGCCAAGTTTGAAGACCCTTGATTTAAATGTAACAGAGGAATAGTAGCTTTGCAGCTGGAAAGCTCCTCGGAGCAACCACTCAGAGTTCACTCCCCCAACCCATGACAAATCTGAGCAAAATAACTCGGTAAACGTGGATTGGTATTGATGTTATTTCCAGTTTGTGTGGAGTTAGGGAAATGGATTTGTGTTATTCCAGCATCAGCAATATTATGAATAATGGAGCTTGGATGACTTTCTCTTCAGTCTCCTATTGGACAATACAGAAAGAATTGGTCCTGATTGTCTTGGCAACAGATAATTGCAGATTGGTTTCAGATTACATTAGGAGGGATTAGATAGTGGGAAAAATGATGTGGAATAAATTAGATAAGATTTATTCTTCAAACTATGGGCTCTATAAAATAATTTTTCAGTCAATGATTTATAAAGGCTTCATTCGCCTCTACATTGGGTCTGGAGAGCAGAATAGACAATGACCCACATGTTAAAGAGAGTGATAGTAACCACTCCTTAAAATCACCCCTTAAATCTTCATTAAAAAGGAAAAAACAGTTTTACGATGATTTTTTAAATTTACCTTGGCAACTGGAGGATTAAAAAGGCTGGTCAAAGAGAAATGCAGGGAGTAAGACCAAATGAATCTCTAAAGCTTTTCACAAAGTACCTTTCTCAATTGATTAAACACATTGTGCCCTTTCCCCCAGGAAACATGAGCGAAGTTGGAAATGAATAATTAAAACCGAGGCTCGTTACCGAAGGCCATCTTCTTTTCTTCTTAATTTTTTCCCCTTTCCTCCCATACAGTTCACAGAGTCTTATAAAACCATTTTCTGCCTCGCCAATTAACATGTTCTCTCCCTGATGCAAATTCCAGCTCTAAATACCCACAAATGGATGTCTTTTAAATAGTTGATTAGCATTAGATGTCAGGGGAAAAAAGAGGGCAAGTTGTAATATGCAAAGCCTTTAGAGAATTGTTGGTTATCTTATTTAAACTAGAATATTACTTTGATGTTCCTCTCAGGAGGTAGATCCTGGCTCAGAATTTTTATTGGGAAAAATCTGGGGGCGCCTAGGAATATGAACCCTAGAATCCTAGAACTGGATGGGATTTTAGAGGTGATACAATACAATCCTTGCTCATGACAGGAATCTCAGTGAAGGTCACATCTATATTGTATAGTTTTTCTCAAGCATCTCTTGATTTTAAGACAGAGTTCCCCAATCTTTCTGGCTTTGCAGACTGGTGGGAAGGGGAGAGGGGATGGTTGCGCAAGGAGCTGGCAAGTGCACGCACAGCTCCCTTTGCATGAGTGGCATGCACGCATTTGCCTGCTTCTCGAGCAAGTGGAGATGTGCGAGCATGCTTGCCCGTCGCAGAAGTGGCCTGGTTGCAAACAGCTCACCACCCGCTAGTGGGAAACAGCCCAGGGGTTGGGGATTCCTGCTTTAAGACACCTTCTTGCCACTGAATTCCTCGCTGTTCCTACAAGGATTTATATAAAGCAACTGCTTCAAATCTAAACCCTCCAGCTGTACTACAAACAGATGGTGGCTAATCATGCAACTGGAAATGCAACTCATGTTAATTACCCGAAGAAATAGTTTCATGTATATTTTCCCCTTCTCCAAATGTGACGTGGTCTAGTTTCTTACCTTTTGCAACTTTCTTTATAACTTTGCCATTCCTGTGCAGGGAACAGAGAGCTAAATTCAAAAGAGATAAATAACATCAAGGGCTGATGAGCCAGTATGTTGATGAAGGCTGAATTTTGCCTCTCTAACCTGGGTAACTCATAAGGGTATCTAAAGATGGAATTGACAAGTTTCTGCAGCCAACTCACCATGGCATAACCCACTGAAGGTCAATTCAACTATTCAACTTAATCATTTGAAATCATTTAAAAATATTTTTGTCATTCACATTTCATTTTGTCACTCCTTTGGCATCCTTTCTTCTAATGATTCTATTCCACTATTTTTTCGATATTTAGTGTAATTCTTGTCCCATGGCAAGTTGGCCCTGACAAGTTGGCATGGCTAGTTGGCCGTGGCGATGTGTGGCCAGATTTAATGTTTTCATGTTTTCAACTCCAAAGGTTTTAAAAGTACATTCAGTTAGCTAGGAATTTTGATTGCAACCCCATGCCTGACATTTTGCAAATTTTGACACACACTCATGTGGCGGCCACTGATTGGAACCTGCCTCTGCCTTTAAATGCTTCATGTAAAGCTAAATTTTGTGAGGAGCAAACACAAGTAATCCTTGACTTACAACAGGTTGCTTAGTTACCATTTAAAGTTACGACAGATTCCCCAAAAGCAATTGATGACCTGATTTCAAAATTACAATGGCTGCAGCACTCCCGCAGTCATTTGTTGTTACAACCAACTGCAGGGATGCTGCAGCACTCACCCACTCACCCACTCACCCACCCCAACCCACTGGGTCCCTGGGCCACTAATCCACCCAAGGGAGATCAGGTTGGTGTGATGGGTGCAAGTCAGTTGGAGCTTGCAAGTTTCCAACTTCCTTCCCACTCAGAA
This sequence comes from Bothrops alternatus, assembly GCA_034064705.1. NCBI lineage: Eukaryota > Metazoa > Chordata > Lepidosauria > Squamata > Viperidae > Bothrops > Bothrops alternatus. Next base: position 24,849,339 of record JARGCV010000006.1, read on the forward strand.
AACGAGGGGAGATCAGACCAGTTGGACTTTGCAAATTCCAAGCAACGGGAGGTCAGGGCTGCCAGAGTTTGCAAGCCTCCAGTTTCCTTTCCACCCAAGGACGTACGGGACTTCACCTGCTCCATAATCCAGCAAAACACCTAACATACCATTCTGGTTTTTTTACAGCTTTTGAGAGAGGCATCCGGCCCAATACAAGAGCAATGTTATTACAGACCTAGCTTCGCAAAGCAGGTGTTATTCTCCTGCCTGTCTGACCTGCCCTTGCTTGCTACAGTTTGCAAACTCCCGTTGCTGCAGCAAGTTGGCTATGGCAAGTTGGCTATAGTGAGTTGGATGTGACGAGTTGTCATAGACCCAAGTGGGAAAACAGCTGAAAGACTACAGGGACCCTGGTGAGAAGCAGAACACAGGATTCTTCAAAAAGTGGAAGTAGTCTGGGAAGGCCTGGGGCAAGCTACCTTGGGTCTTTCCAGACCTTTCAGGGCCTCCCTCAGCCTCCATTATGATTGTATCTCAAGGACTCCTTATAGAGATTTTTTTTAAGAATAGAATAGAATAGAATAGAATAGAATAGAATAGAATAGAATAGAATAGAATAGAATAGAATAGAATAGAATAGAATAGAATAGAATAGAATAGAATAGAATAGAATAGAATAGAATATATATTCATCATAAATCATAAGATGCAACATTTAGTGATAGTCATAGGATATGACTATTCCTGAGTTCTCCAGAATAGGGCGGCATAGAAATTAAATAAATAATAATAATAAATAAATAATAATAATACTAGCTAAGCAAACAACATAAATCACACTAGGATACTAAATAAAACAATATAAATTGTAAGATACAAGCAACAAAGTTAGTGTCATAAGAAGATAAGGATAGGTAATAAGAAAGATGAGGAGAATAATAGTAATACAGCTTTAGTAAGTAGCTTGACAGTGTTGTAGAAATTAGGTGTTTAGCAGAGTGACAGCATGGGGGAAAAAGCTGTCCTTGTGTCTGGTTGTTTTGGTAGGCAATGCTCTATAGTGACGTCTTGAGGGTAGAAATGGAAACAGTTTATGTCCAGGATGTGAGGGGTAAGGATTGTTTGTCAAGATTTGAACAACTGGATGATGGCTAATAAAGGACCCCATGACTCGTGTCTGCTGCCATCCCATCCTCCAGGAATGTCCATGTGATTAATTACATATAGATAGTCCTCATTGGAATCAGCAATTGGTCATTAAATAGGTGGCGACGTGAAATCCCAACTGTGCTTATGATCTTATTTCAGCTTTGCTTAACTTTACACTTGTAAAAATAAAAATGTGAGGATTGGTTGCAAAAATGCCTTTTCAGCACTGTCATTACTGTGAACAGTTGCTAAATAAGACAGTTGTTAAACAAGGACTACCTATACTCCTTACAAGTTTGGGACTGGACCAGTTCCCAGGTGCTGGACCAAAGCACTCAGGTGTTCAGATATAGGTAATCCTTATTTATCATTACTTTGAAAAGAAACAGCATCAGGAAAAGTCCTCTGAGTTGTGTATAGCAAAACAGTGTGTGCTTGGGAACAGTTTGATCTGTACATATTTATAGAAGATGTTATAAACATTGTACAAATAAAATTGACCAAAATATTCTGCCTGATGATTAATGATTTTAATGCTGATGGAGCCTTAGACATTTGCATGGTGAAAGAGCTAATTTTGCCTCTCTCCAACTTTATCTACTTCAGTTTTCCACATTTTAGGTTGGACTTGCATTCCATCAGAATCTTAATCATGAACACAGGGGAAAAAGTGCTGCAAATTCAATCTAGAATGAAGGAGTACCGTACAACTTCATAAGAATTAGGGTAGCAACTGGAACCAAATGTAATAATGACCAGCGACCGGTTAGGGCCCAGAGAGTCGGCCTTCTCCAGGTCCCGTCAGCCAGACAGTGTCGCCTGGCGGGGCCTAGGGGAAGAGCCTTCTCTGTTGCGGCCCCGGCCCTCTGGAATCAACTCCCCCGGAGATCCGTATTGCTCCCACCCTCTCCGCCTTTCGCAAATTATTGAAGACACATCTTTGCCGACAGGCCTGGGGCAGTTAACACCTTGCCCCAGCCAGTGTATGTTTGTTTGCATGTCTGTCTTGGATGATTGGTTTTTAATTAAGGGGTTTTTACAATGTATTTTAATGCTAGATTTCTTGTGAGTATCCATGTTGTAAGCCGCCCTGAGTTCTTGGAATAGGGCGGCATAGAAATCTAATTAAATAATAAATAAATAAATAAATAAATAAATAAATAAATAAATAAATAAATGCAGTTATTTAATAACATATCAATTTAATTAAATTAGACGACTAGGATTCCAAAATACAATCCCTTCTATTTTAAAGAGATAACAGGAATTTTTTTCTCTCTCTTGTGATAGTGAATGCCAATTACAACTTTTTAATGCTAATTAAAAACTCCTTTTGTAGTCATTTCCTGGGAAAATATTCAGAAAACAAGTTTTACCATGAAGTATATGTGATTTGAACCCACATATTGGGAGGGGGCTTTCTCCTCTATTAAATCTTTTCTTCTTCTTTCCTGCGGGTTCTGTCATTCTCCTAGGGGGTGGAGGGAACTATGAGAACTACAATGGATTTTCTTCACTTGTTTCAGCCACTACAATGTGTCCTCTGTGCTTCCTCTATCTGCTTGCTCTTTGAACTGTTTCCCCTTGATGTCAACTTGGGGGTGAGAAAGAAATGTGACTCCGGCCATCTGGCTTATCTCTCACTGCAGAAGACTAGGTGTGAAGACCTAACAACAGCTTCACAGCCTTTGGAACTGTGCCTTATCAGCCCTAGGGATTGGCCCATTTGAACCGACTGAATTGACTACTGGGGTAGGGTTTGCTTCTTGCTCTTTTAACCTATTGATTCGCACAGGAACCCCTCAGATCCTGCCTTCTATGCCTGCTATCAACTTCTCCTAATAAAAGTTCCTTTTGGAACGAAGCTGTTCCAAGAGTTCTGCTTTCTTGGGAAGAGGATCTGAGGGGGTCCTTATACCTAGCATGGTTTACAGTAGGGTTTCTAAACTTCAAGAACTTTACATAGTAAGGACTTTAACTTTCAGAATTCTCTATGGGACTGTGGGAGGTTAAATTCACACATGTTGGCTGAGAGATTCTAGGAGATGAAGTCATGACAACTTAAGTTGTCCAGGTTAAAAAGACTGCTTTAGGACAAGGCAGCCAGGTCTCTCCATGTCAAATTTGATTAGGCTTCAGTAGAATCTCTTTTCCTCTTCTTTCTGCTCTAGGGAAGGGTTCAGAGCCAACCAATGAGGGGAGGATATCAAAATCTGCAAGAAGGTGGAATTCGTATGTTAAACATTGCACTAAGTTCATTCTGCTAACATACTAAATGTAAAGGTAAAGGTTCTTCAGTCCAGTTGTGTCCAACTCTAGGGTACTGTACTCATCTCTGTTTCTTGGCTGATGGAGCTAGTGTTGGCCGAAGACATTTTCTGTGGTCATGTAGCCAGCATGGCTATACACCAAAGGCTATTACCTTCCCATAGGTATTATCTACATGGAATGCTATTACCTTCCCATAGGTAATATTACTTATTACATATTACTTATGAAGTGGTACCTATGTAGAATTATTTTCATATACAAAAGCTACACTAGTATCAATAGAGTAGAGTAGAGTAGAATAGAATAGAATAGAGTAGAGTAGAGTAGAGTAGAGTAGAGTAGAGTAGAGTAGAGTAGAGTAGAGTAGAGTAGAGTAGAGTAGAGTAGAGTAGAATAGAATAGAATAGAATAGAATAGAATAGAATAGAATAGAATAGAATAGAATAGAATAGAATAGAATAGAATAGATATTGGAATGAATAGAATAGAGTAGAGTAGAATATAGAATAGAGTAGAATAGAGTAGAATAGAGTAGAATAGAATAGAATAGAATAGAATAGAATAGAATAGAATAGAATAGAATAGAATAGAATAGAATAGAATAGAATTCTTTATTGGCCAAGTGTGATTGGACACACAAGGAATTTGTCTCCAGTACATAAGCTCTCAGTGTACATTACAAGTAACAAGTGATAAATCATGATCATAATCATAAAATACAATCTTCATAAATAATGGTGGGATTCAAATATGTGAACAGCCAGTTCTCTGTGTGGATACCGCTTCCAGAAGTCCATTCTGGGCCTGGCCAACAAAAACTTAGCTACCGGTTCTGCCAAACTGGTGCGAACTGGCTGAATCCCACCACTGATCATAAGTCATAAGATATAACACTCAGTAATAGTCATAGGATACTAAATAATCAATCAACATAAATCATGAGATACAAATAACAAGGTTATTTGTCTGGTACGCTCCCACAGAGTCGGTCTCCTCAGGGTGCCGTCGGCCAGACAATGTCGGCTGGCGACCCCCAGGGGGAGGGCCTTCTCTGTGGGAGCTCCAACGCTTTGGAACGAGCTCCCCCCCGAACTCCATACGTTGACGGAATTGCGTTCCTTCCGTCGAGAATTAAAGACATATTTATTTCGACAAGCCGGCCTGGGATAGTAGCTCCAGTTCCAACAAGGCCATAATTGTTTTTTAGGGGATTGAGTTTTAAGATAGCATTGGTTTTAAATGATTGGACCAAATTACTTTTAGGTAATTGGGTTTTTAAATGATTGGGCCAAATTATTTAATTTATTTTTAATAATTTTACCTTTTGTATCTTAATGTTTTTAATTGGGCTGTACACCGCCCCGAGTCTTTCGGGAGGGGGGCGGTATAAAAATTGTAAAATTAAAAAAAAAGGTTATAGTCATAAGAAGCTAATAAGTAATAGGAAAGATGAGAGGGATAATAGTAATAGTAATACAGATGTGTTGGGTGGTTTACATCCCAGGGCACAAGACAGTATTGTGGGAATTAGTTGTTTAGCAGAGTGACGGCATGGGTGGGGGGGAACTGTCTTTGTGTCTGGTTGTTTTGGCATGCAATGCCTTATAGCATCATCTTGAGGGAAGAAGTTGAAACAGGTTATGTCCAGGATATGAGGGGTCTGTAGATATTTTCTCACCCTCTTTCTGGCTTGTGCAGTACACAGGTCCTCAGTGGAAGGCAGGCTGGTTGAAATTATTTTTTCTGCAGTCCTAACTATCCGTTGAAGTCTGTGTCTGTCTTGTTTGGTTGCTGGGCCAAACCAGACAGTTATAGAGGTCACCCATCTGCATGTGAATACAGGTAGTCCTTGGGACCAGAAAAATTCCTTGTTAAGCAGTCCAGTCATTAATTGAGGCATCACATGATCACACCCAATTTCTTTTTCCAGGGTTATTAAGCAAGACATCATGGGACCGTGGCTTGCAGTCTCCGGCTGGCTTCCATGGCTTTGCTTGTCAGAAGCTCCCTGGGAATATTGCAAATGGCTGCAACAATCATAAATATTTGTTGGTTGCCAAGCACCTAAATCACAATCAGCTGACCACAGGATGTTTGTGACAGTTATAATTGCGAGTTCAGTAATGGGGCTAGGTAACTTTTTTCAGTTTCATTATAGCTTTGAACAGTCACTAAATAAATTGTCACAGTTGAGGGCTACCTGTGCTTTTTTCATCCTGGAAAGATAGATGTGGGGGCATGTTTGTTGATGTGACTTTCGTACCTGGAAGGAATTCAGGAGCAGTGAAAGGTCTGGAGCAGCTGAGAGACTGCCAGTCTTCAGGCAAATCCTTGGTGGAACCATCTGCACGAAGCTGGCATTTAATTCAAGTCTTTTCCCTTGTAACATTTTGTAACTCTGCAGTATTAAGATTGTTTATTCATTCCACAGTGCAGGCACAGAAGCCTCTTAATAAATGTCCCATGCTGTGAAAGTAGCATTGTCACGATCAGAATGGCTAGGAGAACATTTCATTTATATGGATTTATATAGCCACCTACCTCACCAGTGTGACTCTGACTAGCAGAAATTAAAACGTCACATATATTTAAAAGAAAAAAACCCACTACAGGTTTTTTAAAAATTAAAAGAATTGAAATTAAACCTTTTCATTTTAGGAATTCTGTCGCTGAATATTCTCCAAACACATGTTACATTCAATTACATTTGATTTTCATGTTTAACCTGGATATTTGATGTCAGTCTTGGGTAGTAATTGATATGTAGTCAGAATCACCTATAATTATATTTAATGTTGCTTACAAAAATATCTTAGTATATCTAGCAATATAAAATTGTTGGCATCGAATATTAAACATAGAAAGCAATCTTTATCATCTCAATTTTTGATCAAGTATGATTTAGAATGCATCTCCAGATTGAAATTGATTTTGGGAGGGAGATTTTAAACAGCTGTCACTATTTCTGTTCTAATCCATGTGATATTAAGTTTGTAACCATTTTCAAGCCTATTACAGAAAAGTTATCAGATGCAGTTCTTCCATCAGAGAATAACAGTCTACACCAGTGTTTTTCAAACTTGGCAACTTTAAGATGTGTGGACTTCAACTCCGAGAATTCTCCAGCCAGACTCTTGAGTATACAGTCCAAACTGCAGTGGAATATCTATCATCTAAATAACAATGTTTACCATAAATCTATGCAGGATTATACTATAGCTAGGCTTAGTTTGGATACATAGGGCAACCTTTGAAGAATGTCCGGAGACTGCAGGTAGTCCAGAATGCGGCCGCGCGAGCCGTCTTGAGTCTCCCAAGACATGCTCATATCACTCCAGCTCTCCGTGAGCTGCACTGGCTACCAATTGGTCTCCGAACACAATTCAAAGTGTTGGTTATGACCTATAAAGCCCTTTATGGCAATGGGCCAGGTTACTTGCGGGACTGTCTTCTGCCTCATGAATCCCAGCAACCGGTTAGGGCACATAGGGTTGGCCTCCTACGAGTCCCGTCTATTAGGCAATGCCATCTGGCATGGCCTAGGGCAAGGGCCTTCTCCATTGCTGCCCCAGCCCTCTGGAACCAGCTTCCCACAGAGGTTCGCACTGCTTCCTCCCTCCTAGTCTTCCGGAAATTATTGAAGACACATTTATGCTGACAGGCTTGGGGCGTATGAACTATACTCTGCCCCTGGGCCTAGGAAGGTCCCCCCATAAGTGATTGTGCACTGTGATTGTATGCTGTATGAATGTGTTTGAATTGAATGAATGTGCTTAGATAGTATGGTTGATTGTTATTGTACTTTGATTTTTTATTGTATTATTGTTGTAAGCCGCCATGGGTCCTAGGAGAAGGGTGGCATAGAAATCTAAATAATAAATAAATAAATAAATAAATAAATAAATAAATAAATAAATAATACCCCCGCTACTGAACCAAAATTACACATAACTTCTGTTGCCTTGTGGATCTCTTGGTGCTTTTCATAGCATGCCAAAAAATAGGCCATGTCACTATTTAACTTTTCCTATTCTAACTTGCTTAATTTTTATTTCACTGTATTATGAATAACCAATAACCAATATCTTATTATTGGGCATAGCGAAACTCCTCTTCTTCATCACTGAATGTTAGAACTAGTATTAGAATCTAATTCAACATCTATGGCAGTGGTTCTCAACCTTTTTAATGCCGTGACCCCCAACCGGTCGTAAGTTGAGGACTTCCCAACCGGTCGTAAGTCGAGGACTTTCCCTGCCCAGGAGCGCCGCACATGCGTGGTGCCGCCCCCCTGCACCGGCCGAGGCATAGCTGGCAAGGGGCAACGACGGCACAGGGTGACCACCGGCTGGGCCACCAGCTGCCCAGCCCAAGGGAGGTAAGGTACCTGCCAGGCCCCATGCATGCCAGCAACCCTCCCTGCACCCACCGGCCTCCCACCCCGGCCCTCTTTTACTTACATTTTTAGTAGTTGCTCAGCAGGGAGGGGTGGAAACTTCTAGACAGCTCGCCTTCACTGCAGACAACTTGCAGCACCGTTTGCAGACTGGGACTTTTGGCGAGCTCAGCAGGGCAGAGACAGCCTGGACAATTCCTATTGGCTTTTGAAAGCCAATAGAATTAGACTCTACTCAAGAGAGTCTATTCTATTGGCTTTCAAAAGCCAATAGAAGAAGAGGGAGTAGCACAGCTAAGGAAAAGGGGGAAAAATGGCGGACTGCATTGTTTGGCGACCCCCATGAAATGGTTGTTCAACCCCAAATGGGGTCCCGACCCACAGGTTGAGAACCGCTGATCTATGGAAATTCTCAGTCATCCAGGTCATAGTTATTCCAAAGGTGCTTTTTCATGAGGCAACTGGATTTCCTTCTTGTTGTTTTGAAGACATTTCACTTCTCATCCAATTCAGAGCTGAAGAAGTTTCTTGGATGAGAAGCGAAACGTCTTCAGAGAAAAACGAGAAAGTCCAGTTGCTTCGTGAAAAAGGACCTTTGGGAATCTAATTGAACATTATGGATTATATAACCTCAACTTGGAACCTAAATAATATTACCCTACAGCAGGGATCTTCAAACATGGCACTTTTAACACTTGTGGACTTCAACTCCCAGAATTCTTCAGCCATCATGGCTGGTTAAGGAATTCTGGGAATTGAAGTCCACAGGTCTTAAAGTTGCTAAGTTTGTAGACCCCTGCCCTACAACTACCTTAAAGAATTAGAAAGTCCCAAAGACATAACTATGTAATATGCACCATCACTTCAACTGATACAGATGAGGAAATCATCAACAGGTAGGTCACTTCCACTCAGCCTAACCCAATTCTTGGAAGTTTTGATAGAGCTCTGGTCAGCTTTCGGGGGGGGGATCTATTTGTGTGATTGCTAAGAGTTGACAATAACTTGATGGCATATCATCAAAAAGGATCAGCTTGATTCAGATGTCACTTATTTGGGCTCTCCCAACCTTCTTATTGATTACAAAGGTCACAAATGGAGACAAACGTATAACAAATTACCCTCAATCATTCAGGGTTACTTTATAATTATTGTATAAATAACCCCTGTACCCCTTTATGTTAATTTGAGCAGAGTAACAGTCTCTGAGGTATAACGAATTAAAAACCAGACAACCAAATACACACATTTATTAAAATGATACAAGAATCAGAAATCACACTTGGTTGTAGCATATTTATTTAGTAATATTTTTAAATTTATATTATATTTCTACCATGCCTTTCTCCTCCTTCAGCTATCAAGATCTCAGTAGTATTATACTAATAGTAAGATCTGCCTTTTAATTTATTCTGCTGATTGAAAGAAATACAAATGGTGAGAACTCCAGTTTGCACAATTTCCATATCTGTGTTAGTTAGGTAGCTGGTTAGTTAGTTAACTTTGAGTGTTGTTATGTTGCTTTCATTGTGGGACTCCGAAGAGCAGAAAATGCAGACAGAAAATGGCTATCTCTCTTATTCCCAACAGAATCCAGATTCAGATTATTTGGGTACAGAATGATTGTTAAGCCTCCCAAATACTTGGGAATTCTAATGTTTCTTATTATTCTACAGCAGGGATCTTCAAACTTGGTCCTTTTTTCATGAGGTAACTGGACTTGTGGAGTTCAACTCCCAGGATTCCTCACCCAGCGTGCATGTCCCACAATATTTTCCCCATCTTCCCATTCTGGCTTTGCTTGAATATCATAAGCAGCCAAAAAAAAAAAAAAGTCCTATCTCACAGAGATAGCATGTTTGTTTCAAGTTAGGGATAATGTGTAAGATTGCAGCCTGTCAAATTTGGGGACACAAGCAAGTGAAGAGGGCAAGAACAGCGCCCGACAAAATGGAAGACTCTGTTGCCTTTTAAAAAAAACGAATAGATGTGGAACAGAAACCAATGACAAGAATGATGGTTTAACCTGAGATAAATGACAAAAGAACATTGGTAGGGAGGGCAGTCAAGGCTGAATGAATGCTCAGATCTTGCCAAGGCTGACAAATCCTTCTTGCTATTTATGGCAAATTTCCACTGAATCCACCGCAACTAAAGATACCAGCAATTATAGGAGAGCTTGTCATCCTTTCTCTCCATCTTTTGACAACCCCTTTCTCTCTCCCTCTTCCCTTTATCCAACCAGTGTACAAGATACTCACACATTTGTCACAGGTCAGGTCAGGTGCAAGCACAAAATATCTAAAGCATTGTAAATTGTAATGTTTTTCTATGAGAGGTTTTTGTCAAATAGGGTTAAATCTTCATTTTCACACTTGAGTTCCTCCAAAGCTGTTTGACCTATTAAAGACTAGGGATCAATTTCCTGAAACGAGACAACACATTTTTCTCCATTAAGTTTAACAAATTAACTAGTTGTTCCATGTTCTGGCTGCTTCTAGATGTGTTATAACCAGAATGGGGTGGGGGAAGTAACTAGCAGAAATTTACAGATCAATCATTGCATAGGTGTGTGTTCCTAATCAGGAGGCCACCAAGATGATGAGACATTATAACATTGAGACTAAGCTCTGCTCTTTCTTACTTCCCATTACGCAAGGGGTGGGCTTTGCATTGCAGCATGTTTATGGAGATTCTCAGTCATAGTTGTCCCAAAGATACTTTTTCACGAGGCAACTGGACTTCCTTTTTTTCTTTGAAGATGTTTTGCTTCTTATCCAAGAAGCTTCTTCAGCTCTGACTGGATGGTGGGGAATGGAAGGATGTATACTCCTTACAGACAGCTGGTCATTTGCATTCTTTTAGAGAGTCATTGAGGCCACCTGGAGGTTTATCTGTGCCATCAGGGTCACCTGAGTACTGCAAATGTGTGTAGAGCCTCCTTGGAATTGTTGACAGAACTGTGTTGTAAACTGGAGATAGATGGTGTCGTAGTCCTCCCCCTCTGTTGAGAGAGGGCTGTTCAATTTTGACATAGACGGTCTCTTGGACCCCTCTTTCAAACCAGCGGTCCTCTCTGTCCAAAATGTGGACTTTGCTGTCTTCAAAAGAGCGGCCTTTGCCTTTTAAATGCAGATGGACTCCTGATCCTTGTCTTAATAGGTTTGTTTGCATTGCAGTGTTGTGATTTGTGTTTCTTGCATCTCTTAATCTCCCTGGTGAATGCCTGAGAACCACCTGGTTAAAAGAAATGCAGTCTATCCTATTCTTTTTCTTCTTGTGCCATATCCGTTATTGGACGTTGGCAATCATGTTGGCGATCCTGTTTTTATCAGCAGCCGCACGAAAAAGTGCTGCTGAGTTTTGTCCAAACCAGTCCCTTAGATTTTGAAGCCATGATGTTCTTCTTCTGCCTGGACCTCGTTTGCCTTCCATCTTTCCCTGGAGGATTAAATGGAGTATGCCGTATTTTTCTGGGTGTCGCATCACATGTCCGAAATATTCTAATTTTCGTTTTTTAATTGTTTTGATGATTTCCCTTGGCTTTCCCAGGCGGCTTATCACCTCCTCATTTCTGATTTTGTCAACCCAACTTATATGTAACAACTGCCTGTAAATCCACATTTCAAATGCTTCTAGTCTCTTCAGGTGGCCTTCTGTCAGAGACCAACTCTCTACTCCACAGAGCAGGATAGAAAAAATATAGCATCTGACAAGCCTGATTTTCAGTCTTAGGCTTATGTCGTGACTGCAGAAGTCTATCCTATACAAAAGTAAAACAAAATGTGAGATTCAGACTTAGCCAATCACACTCTGAACAAGTAACATTGATGGAATGTGAAATCAAACATCAATTCTAATCTTAGAATTGAAACTTAAAATAAACACTGGAGGTGAAAGGAACAGCTGGTTATGCAGCCATGAATTGCAACTAAAACCTTTCACTGAACTGAAGGGCTTTCTATTCAGCCTTGAGTTTACAAACGACACCAGCATGACTTCTCTTCTGTGTTAGTTCCAGTGACCTCCTTCCAAGGTTATAGATAAGAAAGTCTAACAGATTTGTAGATTTTAATGCTGCTCTTGGGTTGTGTTGGAATAAGGAGGAACAACAAGAAGATGAGTAAAGACAGTTTCATTTAAGGACCCAAGACAAGAAGAAGACAATGTCACACAAACATGGCAGGAAAAAAAAATGTCAACAGGGTATGTTTGTGCTCTGATTAAAGGCAAGTAGGGAAATGAACATAAAACCTAGGAATAACAGACTTTAGGCAGAGGAGATCAAACTGTTAAAGAAGAGCAATCAACAACAATTGAAGAGGAAAAACATGGAAATATATGAATGTTTGAACAACTCATCCATTGAACAAGTTGAAATATATTCACACTTTCCTAGGGATAAATCAATGTAGGTGACCATGTTCCCAATTCCTGGAGCAATTTATCTGCAGCAATCACATTTACTGGTATACTTTGAGCTCACATTGACCATCTTTTAAAAAGTATTTTTTTAAAAAAAAAATCAGATCTCTTTATCTAAATTGGATGGAGTTGAGTGACTTCAGGTTGGTCAAAATAGTCAAGATAGTGGCCAAAACCACATGACCAACAATTGTCACACATAAAAAGAAGTCAGAGATTCAGACAGGTAAGTTATGACTTGGCTTTGTTGACACCCTTCCTGCAGACACCTGAGCATGGAGGATTGTGAATGTAGTTATCAGTCACATTAAGAACAAACAAGCATCTGGACTGGTGCACTTTCTAACCAGGTTATAAACTTATGCTTTGGTACCCCTCTCAATCAGTTGCCTTTTACCTGATGTCAAAGCTGTTGGAGAAAAGGAAGGAGGAGGCTTGCATTAGATTAGTGTCCCAACCTTGGGAACACTGGCTGGTAAGGCTGGCTGGAGAGTTCTGGGAGTTGAACTCCATGCATCTTAAAATTCCCAATATTGGTGTGGGAAGAATCCAGAGAAACAAATATTTTGGGAAATATTAAAAAGGCAGAATATATTTCCCCAAAGGATTTTAAAGGCAGAACTCCCCCCCACACAAGTCTCTCTGCCCCAGACAGAAATCAGGTCTGCAGAAATGCAGATGTGATAATCTTGTCAGAAAGATTGGAGTCAGGAAGCTGGGATTAGAAAGAAAGTTCCCTAGAATCAACAATACCTCACACCAAAAATCCAACACTCATCAGCCACAGCCCCAGGGAAGCAGGATATGATCTTTGGGACATAATAGGATTAACCCACCGCCATCAGTATACCAGAAAGGCACACTCAGAGACTCAGGTCAAAGTACATGACACAGGAAGCACAAAGCATCAAACAGGAACACGAAACAACCCCAAGAGACCCAGAAGGTATGAAAGCCCACCACTCTGCTCCATGTGGTCAGTTTTTCCAGAGCCATCTTTCTGTCTGGCTCTCCAATAAATTGCAGACTTCTTTCTAAAGCAGTCTCCGTGTTGTTTATTCACAGCTTGGACTGGACCCTGAAGAAGATTTTTCTTTCAACATTGGGAAACACTGCATTGAACCAGAGTTCCCCAACATTTCTGGCTTTACAGACTAGCGGGGAAGGAGGGATGATTTCATGGTCGCAGCTCCATTTGCGAATGTGGCAGGCATGCACACCCACTGCTTGCACAAATGGAATGCACACTCATGTGCTCGCCTGCTGCTTGCACAAGTGGGGTTGTGTGTGCGTGCTTGTCTGCCACTTCTGCAGCCCGGTTCCAATCGGCTCAAGGCCCACTGTCCAAAGGTTGGGGATCCCTGCATTAGACTATGAATACACATGCATGATGGGATTGACATCGAGAATGGAGTTTTCACTTTGTTGGTCATTTCTCTCCTGCTGGGGCAGAATGCAAGCTCTTCCTTCTGCAGCGCCCCTAATTTTGCCTTCATCTCATCCCTGGTGAGTCAGTCATCAGGAGTTCTTCTAGAGTCAAAGCAGCCTTTACTCTTATCCCAACACCATTCAAGCATAGCCTCCAACTGTCCAAAGCCTGCTAGACTTCGTTATCTGTTACTGTGGAAGACATCAGATGGGGCAAAGTGATACTTATCAGCTGTTTTGGGCTGATTGATTGAAGCTGCCTCCAATCTCTGATCAGCATGGTTTGCTTCAGTTCCTTTGAAGGAGCCAATGTATACAAATTGCACAAAAGAGGTTGCCCTGCTTTAGTTGTGGGGCCAGTTTGAATTCAAATTCAGGGTTTGAATTATTCAGAAGAATGATTTGAGGTTCCAACAGGGCTGCACAAGAATAAATAAAAATGAGATCCATACCTCTGTGTGGAAAGAAGAAATATTTATTCCTAAAAGCAAACAAGTTTGCTTTGGAGGCAAGCTGCAGAGAAATGGGGTACAGCAACAGATTTTTATAGGGGGAGCTTATCCAGGGGTGTCACGTGTTGATTCTAGGGCAGTGATGGCGAACCTTTTGGAGACCGAGTGCCCAAACTGCAACCCAAAACCCACTTATGCATTGTCGAGTGCCGGGTGGGTGTGGCCCATTGGCTGGGCGTGGCTGCGGTGGTAACAGCAGACTGGGTGGGATTAAAAAGTTCAATCAATCAATTCCAACTTTGCAAGATCTTTTTTTTTCAGTGAAAAGTTGAAATTGATTGATTGAATCTTTTTTTTTTTTGCACATGGCGTCGGAGGTTTTATAAAAGGTTTTATAAAACCCAGCTGAAGGCCTAGGACTGGGGCGATGGCACGCGTGCCCACAAAAAGGGCTCTGAATGCCGCCTCTGGCACCCGTGCCATAGGTTCGCCACCACTGTTCTAGGGTGACACTGGAGGTGTGTGTGTGGGGGGGTGGGTGTATAGGCATGTTTATTCTTGTGAGCATGCAGTTTCCCTGAGAGATCTAATTTAATGAACTCTGTGTTTGCAGATCTTATCCTTTGATATGTGGATTAGATCTGGGTAACATAGATGAGGACGTTTGCTAATTTTAGTTGATTAACTTAGTTTCAGCTTGACTGTCAGTTATCTAGTGATTCTCAGACCATTGTGGATTCTGTTAATATTTTAAGGGAAGATGGAAACAGTACAAAGAATAAAATATATTTGGATATAAAACTTCTCACAGGGTGAAAATGGCAAAAGAGCGGAATCATTTCTGGGGTTATGAAGATGCTTGAGGATTTGGTGGAAACATGGAGGAGCTACAATAGAGACAGAACTGAAACAGCGGAGGGGCAGTAAGAACCGTGCCAATCTAATCCCCCCCCCGTGTAGGTGGGTTGAGAGCATTCCTGCTCAGCAATGGAGAAAGGCCCTTAGAAAAAGGGTAATGCAAAGTTAGGCCTGCCTTAAGGGTGTCTGCAGAGGAGATTAAAAAAGACAAAGCTTGTAATAGTACAATCCAAGCCTCACCCTTTTTTAATGCACCACCATCTTGACTTTCTTTTTTATCTCTCCCCTTAGACATCCTGATTTGTTGGATGGATAAACCCCGACACAACACAACAGCAGAGAGCAAGTGAGGAAAATATGCAGTGTTTTGAAGTAATCCCCAATGGCAGGGAGCAGGTAATCCTTTAGATCTGGTTTTTATTAAAACTTAAAGATGAAGAGGGGGGAAAGGATCAGAACTCATTTGGGAACAGTAAATTGCTAAGGGTGACATTTAACAGCTCAAGCCTGTTGGAGAAGGAGCAGGCGACGAATTCAGTCCAGGATTGGCTCAGAATATCATCTCAAATCTATTTCTCATGTTTGTTTGTTTTTCTCCCGTTGCTCCAAACATTAGACTCTCAGCCAATCTTAATGGTCTGAGGAAACTCGGGGGTAAATGAAAGCCAAGGTTGGTTTTCTGGGTTCAGTTTACTTGTTTTGTATTGCCATTTCCCAGTACTGATGTGTCTCCTTGCAAGTTTCTGATCTAAGGATGTTCCCCCCATTTTTGCAAAGCTTTGCAGTCAAAGCATGTTAGTATCGGCCCATAGATCTCACACATGCTTTCATTCACAGTTTATATTTGCATCTGCTTATATTTTTGAGTGTGTGTGATCAGGAACTTGTGAATCAACGCGGGGAAGAGAAGACCTTGGATTCTGATGAAGCTACAGTCAGTTTCTATTGATAAGATCAGGGGTGTCAAACTGCCGGCCCATGGGCCGGATGTGTTATGCCGAAACCGCACCCACCCCATTGCCGGCAATGGAAAAAAGTCACGATACGTCGCAACATGTCATGTGATGTTGCGAGTTTGATACCCCTGGATAAGATGATGGCAAATTGTTCAGGTAGAATTGCAATTGTTTTTTTCAATTTATATGCCACTCATCTCACTATCAAGTGACTCTGGGTGGCTTACAACATGATAAAAACAACAAATAATATATTAAAATGTTAAATATGCTACCAACAAAGACAAGTTACCCCATATATCTTAGGGAATTCTCACCAATCCTATCCTTATGTATTCCCCAATATGAAAGAACAAGCTTGCCTGTCTATACAGCAGCATTTTATTGGCTAGTTGACTATGGAGATTCTCAGTCATCCAGGTCATGATTGTCCCAAAGGGGCTTTGTTCATGGACAACTGGACTTTCTTGTTTTGCTTTGAAGACATTTTGCTTCTCATCCAAGAAGCTTCTTCAGCTCTGACTGAATGGTGGATCCTTCCATTCCCTACCATCCAGTCAGAGCTGAAGAAACTTCTTGGATGAGAAGTGAAACATCTTCAAAGAAAAAAAAAGTAAGTCCAGTTACCTCATGAAAAAAGCACCTTTAGGATTTACTGGCTAACTGCTAGGGTATTCTGGGAATTGAAATCCACACATCTTAGAGTTGCCAAACTTGAGAAACACTGCTATACAGGATCTAGCTATCTCAACCTCATAACGATTAGGCTTTTGTTGGCTTGCTTGCTTTATTAAGCATTGCCCTAGGCATCTTTAGGCAACAGATCAATACTAACTTAGTTGCGATTATAATGCATTTTTAAACGCCGCCATTTCTTCATGCCACATTCTTTTCCGTGACGTGTGAATCAATACCCGACCATCCAATGGCTTGAAGTGAATGTTTCTTGTAAAGAAAACAAATACTTATTATTCCCATTTGTTATGCAAAAGCTCAGGGAATGGAGTCTGGAAAATAAAAGAAGGCAGAGGGGAATTTCTGAAATGTATTAGTAATCAAGAAGGAAATCAAGGCATAAATAATAAGGTATTAACTCATTTTTCAAATGTTCCAGTGAATCACACAGTTCAAGTGTAGCTGTGATTAACATACTGCATTATAAGTACTCTTAAGCATTGAGGAAATAACTCTTTGTTTTTTTAAAAATCCAGTACAAGTATGCCTCGACTTACAAGCAGTTGCTTAGTGACTGAAGTTACAACAGACCTAAAAATGGTATTTATGAAGTTCCAATGGCCATACCCTCTCTGGTCATGTGACTGCATTTAGTGTGCCTGGCAACTGGTCTGTATTTACAACTGTTTGCAGTGTCCTATGGTAACGTGACTGTGATTTACATGATTGTTGTTGTTGTTGTTTTTGCCAGAAACCAGCATTTACTTATGGTTTCTGGATAAAAAATGCCCATTGCAGACAATAGGTTTGCTTAATGACTGTGGATTAGCTTAATGACCATCACAAAAAAAATGTCATAAAATTGGTTTGGTCCCAGTATGATTTGTTTAATGACCAGTACAGCTACTAACATAATTCTGGATTCATTATGGTCATATGTACTTATGTATGAAAAGGTGCAAAGATGGCATTCAAAATACAGTCACACCTCCGAATGTTGACCACGTAAGGGACTGAAGGAAAGTGGTCAACATACAGAAGTGATCAACATACGGAGCAACTGTGCTGATATGTACAGGTTCCTCATTTTATTGTGCAGCTTTTATTAGAAAATGTCATACGGAAACATACATAGTGAAAACACAGGAAAATAATTCATTCAATACTGTGTCATACAAAATCAATAAGTTTACATATGTATTGTTTTCTCGTGGTTTGTTCATTCTTTCTGAGGGAAAAAAGAATCAATTTTAGTCTGTTTCTTATGCTTTTTTATGAAGGTAAGCAGAGGCAGCCCACTCAATGCTGATTATACCATTCAGCATACCTGGTCATTTTTCCACAGTAAATTACTTTAACCGCATTATCAAATGACTGACATCCTCTTCTTTAGGAATATCTTCAATTTCTGTGTCCTCCTCACTTAATTCTTCACTTCTGCTTCATCAGTTGCTTCCAGCACTTTTCTGCTGGGTTGTATCTCGGTCAAGACTGATTGGAAAACTGCTTCTGGGTCAGGTTGATTGCAGATTGTCATCCATTGCAACAAAATCTTCAAAATCAAAAATTCAAAACAGTTCCCAGAAGGCTCGACCCCCATTTGCACCACTCAGGTGTCTCTGATGACACAGATAAACCTCCAGGTGGTCTTAACAACTCGGGTTAAAAGAATGCAAATGACCAGCTGTCTGCAAGTATAAATCCTGCCATTCCCCACCATCCAGTCAGAGCTAAAGAAGCTTCTTGGATGAGAAGCAAAACATCTTCAAAGAAAAGCAAGAAAGTCCAGTTGCCTTGTGAAAAACCATCTTTGGGACAACCATCACCTGGATGACGGAGAATCTCCATAGATTTCAAAATCTACTCCCTCAGATTGTGCCATGGAAGGTGGACTGTCTTAGCGGGGCTGCAACATCTTGCTCTTGGGTTGTAACAAATCCAGCTTTCTGGAAGCACTTCTGCATTGTTTCAGGATGAACTTTATTCCAAGCTGAACTAGTCCAGAGAACAGCATCCAGAGTAGTAATTGATGCAACGGATGATTTTGCTTCTGCAGGCAGACCATAGGTTTGTGTTTGAGCAATGACCCACTGCAGAAACTGGGCTTGGGAGTCCATTATGTCTTGCTCGGGAGATTGACTTTTTGATGTAGTGTTTGGAGGAAAAAATTCCATTTCACATTTCTAAGATGATTCACTTGGGAATGGCTAGGACAGGGGTAGGCAACCTTGGCTCTTTTACGACTTGTGGACTTCAACTCCCAGAATTCCTGAGCCAACCATGCTGGCTCAGGATTTCTGGGAGTTGAAGTCCACGAGTCATAAGAGAACCAAGGTTGCCTACCCCTGGGCTAGGACAATTGTCCACTCCAAAGTCAGAAATGGTCAGAAGGGAAGGACTACCTGTAAAATGAGCAAGAATCAGGACTTGAACTGCCCGGATTAAGAACCTGGCAAGAATAACAGGACCTCTCCTCAAACCTCCTTCTAACTGTAATATCCCAAAGGTGTTTTTTCAAGAGGAAACTGGACTTTCTTGTTTTTCTTTGAAGATGTTTCCCTTCTCATCCAAGAAGCTTCTTCGGCTCTGACTGGATGGTGGGGAATGGAAGGATTTATATTCCTTGCAAACAGCTGGTCATTTGCATCCTTTTAGAGAGTCGTTGAGGCCACTTGGAGATTTATCTGTGTCCTCAGGGTCACCTGAGCAGTGCAAATGTGTGTGGAGCTTTCTGCCCTGTGTCCCTTCACTGTTGAGGACAGGCACAGGCTGTTGAGGATGAGTCTGTGTTGTCTGCACCTCAAACTGAAGCACAAATGGTTCCTGTAGTCTGCAATTTTTCTGGAAATCTGTTCATACTCCTGCACCATTCATCCCAAAGTACAGAGCTAGGATGCAAATGATCAACTGTCTGCAAGGAATATAAATCCTTCCTTTCCCCACCATCCAGTCAGAGCTGAAGAAACTTCTTGGATGAGAAATGACACATCTTCAGAGAAAAAACAAGGAAGTCCAGTTGCCTTCTGAAAAACCACCTTTGAGATAACCATGACCTGGATGACTGAGAATCTCCATGTTCAGTCAACTATGGAGGTTTTACTGTAGTTCTATGAATCCCTGAGTACAGCTTGGGGTGTCCACAGACAAATTCATACTTCATTTTTGTTCTTTATGGATTGGCTGTCTCAATGAACAAGGGAGAGAGACTCTGTTTTCTCTGCTAGATTCTCCTTGGGTTACCTAAAATGGAGCCTAATATGGCTCAGAGGTACCCACAGAGGGAATGATGCACATAAAAACCAGATGGAGCTTTGATCTCATTATCCAAGATGCCCTCTTGATTTTTTTTTAAATCACATCCTGCAGACTCATCTCATACAACTAGTAGCTATTTAGAGTTACTTGGGGAAAGACACACAGAGACACACACACATGCACACACGCACATCCCTGAGCAGGATTACAATCTGAAAATCTTTAGGAATAAAACCTGGATTTTTCTTGGCAATCCAGTCTGGAAGCAAAATGAGGTGTGATTTCAACTGAAACCTAGATTGAAAGACACCAGCTCTTTTGGGGCCCATTAAATTGGATTAACATTTGCAGTAAGCAGTGCTTTTTTTTTTTCTAAAAAAATAAAAAGGTGCCGGAACTCACACACGTTATACAACCCGCCTTGCCTACCCTACAAGGTTCCATCCAAAAAAGGTGCTGGAACTCCATTCTGGGTATTCTATAAGAAAAAAAGCCCTGGCGGTAAGTAAAAATAAAATACTTTAGAACTGGATGGGACTCTAAAGCAGAAATAAGACTATTCTTGTTGGGCTATACTCAACATAGATGGGACTCAGATTCCCAACATCTGGATGCTTTGTGGATGGGAGGTTACATTAATAGCATCACTGATTTCTAGGCACAAGGCAGAAAAATATTTTGGCTGAGGAAAAATTGATGTTGGCATCTTTTGAAGTGAAACAAACTCCTGAACTCACCTTCTGGCAGATAATACCAGCGCTAAAGAGAAATTCTGTAAGTGAATAGCAATTTTATGTTGGACTTTATACTTGGGACATATTTTTATTATGAAGCAACTTTGTTTTCTTTTAAACTTTGGTTTTATTTCCAAGATTGCCACATGCCAGAAAATTTCAAAAGCATATTAGCATGAATTTATTTTGGTAAGAGAATACACTAGACCTTAGTTAGTAACCCATCAGTTTCTTATGTTCAGCACACATATTCTTCTAATACTCTTTCGTCGGAGCTCTTTCCATTGAAGTTAGAGTAGAGATTTTTAACATAGCCTCTTTAGCAAATCAGATCAAATCTTTATAACAGTCATAGATCAACATAAGTGTGGAATTCAAATAATAATTTTAAAAGCTAAAACTTGTACACAAAATATAAAAATCTAAACAATACTTACAAAGAGGGATAAAATATGACATAAATATAAAAAAACTGGGGCTGACTAAATCTATCAACACAAAGCACTCTCAACTAGCATGTCAAATACTCATCAAGAGTGGTTTGAGGGATACATCATCATCTGACAGATTTTAATCACTGCTGAACAAAACCTGGCATGTTGTAGCAGAATTAGTGTCCGCAAGTGTCAGAGTGGTATAAAATTTTCCTGTGCACCTTGAGTATTATATACTGTTAGTGAAATGAGAGTAGTATGAATGTCTCTGTAGTACAGGAACTGGAGGAAGATATACTCTGTTGTTTCTGTATGTTCAGAGCCCCAATGGGTAAGGAATTTTCCTGTATTGGCCTTTAACAACAGCTAAGGGGATGACACTATGCCAGAGTAAAGTCCCTCCAATGGCTAGGTACTTTGAGGTTCAGTCAATATATCATGGGTGAAGCAGAATACCTGCTGGATTCACTGGCAATAAAGATTGGGGAAATGGCTAGGGCCAATTGGTGCCCAGTGTCTGCCATACACTGTTTAATAGGAGCTTTGGCATGTTCCTAACCCATGCTGTGTAGAAAACCTGGAGATAAGCCCAAGAATGAGATTTTAGTTGCTACTACTGTCTTCCATGTGGATTGAAAGTCATCCTTCGTTGCACCCGGAGGCTTCAGCTGGCCCAGAATGCGGCCGCGCAGGTAGTGACCGGAGTGTCATGGCGCTCCCATGTAACATCGCTCCTGCGCGAGCTGCACTGGTTGCTGGTGGCCTTCCGGGTGCGTTTCAAGGTGTTAGTGACCATCTTTAAAACGCTCCATGGCATCGGACCCGGATATTTACAGGACCGCCTTCTGCCAGCAAATACCTCCCGCCATCCGGTACGCTCCCACAGAGTGGGTCTCCTCAGGGTGCCGTCGGCCAGACAATGTCGGCTGGCGACCCCCAGGGGGAGGGCCTTCTCTGTGGGAGCTCCAATGCTTTGGGACGAGCTACCCCCGAACTCTGTACGATGACGGAATTGCGTTCCTTCCATCGAGAATTAAAAACATATTTATTCCGACAAGCCGGCCTGGGATAGTAGCTCCGGTTCCAACAAGGCCATAACTGTTTTTAGGGGATTGAGGTTTTAGATTATGTATTGGGTTTTTAAATGATTGGGCCAAATTATTTAATTTATTTTTAATAATTTTACTTTTTGTATGTTGACGTTTTTAATTGGGCTGTACACCGCCCCGAGCCCTTCGGGAGGGGGGGCGGTATAAAAATCGTAAAATAAATAAATAAAAAAAATAGTGGGGTGAGTTGAACAGGAAAGGGGAATACTTTAAGCCAATAGTTGAGTATGGTCATCTTCATTCTGGCTTCTGCTTTCATAATGCTTGTCTGCAATCTCAGAATAGCATTAGAAACATACTTTGGGACTCAAAGATCCAATCTTAAACATTCGGATTGAACAAGTTCTCATGATACAACATTGGAAAAGGGCCCCATCTGGGCACTGTAAAGAAGCTGTGCGATTTGCTTGGCTTTGAATAGTTCGGGTGTCTTTTACTTATTTTAATAACATACTGTTTCATTATTTTGGAATAGACTATGATTAAGTTTCTGGCAGTAGATGTCTGCCAAATTTTCCAGACAGACTGCATTTTTTTTTGTCCAAAAAGTAGTGTGTTTATGAAGGAATGGTGATCTCTCTTCTAAAATACAGTAGAAACAATTGCTGGGATTTGGGATGAACTCACAGAGAATTAATTAATTTATTGATTTTTGCCATGAAATAAGATATTTTAGGATTCACACAACTTAGAAAAACAGACAAGAAGGTAGACACATCTCCTCATTCTGAAGCAAAAGCTAAAACTAAAGAATATTCTCACAAACCTATGTGCCTGCTGGGACACATGGATTTTGTAAGCGCCCCCCTTGCTTTCCACCTGGATTTTCCAGAGGTGTGTGGCTAGAGCAGACAAGTCCTGGTCAACAAACAGGAAATAATTAGGGACACACTTCCAACCAAATACTGAAGAACACGGCAGCATTTTGTTCTTGGTGTCGTTCATCAGGATGTCATTCACATCCTGGTGAACTTGATGTTTGAGTCCACAGTGTTTATTTGGGCCTGTGAAGGCCTGTATTTCCTGGACTTTGATTACCACCTGAGTAAAAAAAATCAAGGTACAACAAGTACAAGCCTTCACAGACTATATAAACACTGTGGATATAACCATCAAGTTCACCAGGGAAGATACCAAGAACAACAGGCTGGCATTCCTAGACCGTTAGGTTCTGAGTGGAACCTGTGGTAACCTAGAAACAGAGATCTACAGGAAATCCCCACATAGACCAATACCTGCTTTTTGATTCCCACCATCCACTTCAACATAAGTTGAAGGGTAGAAAACATCCCCACCTCCAGGGCTACCCAGAAGAAAGGAAAACAGGCACCTGAGGACAGCTCTTAAGGCCTGTGGATATGGAAATTGGGCCTTTATTAAATCACCATCTGGATCCAATGAAAGAATGGTAGACAAAGCTGAGACTCAGTCAATGGAAAAACCTGGTCATTCCTTACATGGCCAGTATATCAGAGAAGCTAAAATTGATATTTGGAAAGCACCATTTATCTGTATTTTTCAAACCCACCAACACACTGAGACATGGGCTTGTCCACCCCAAAGATCAGACACCAAAACATAAGAAGAGGAGGTTAACCTATTTTCCAAAGCTCCAGAAGGCAAGGCAAGAAACAATGGATGGAAACTAATCAAATAGAGAAGCAACCTAGAACTGAGGAGAGAATTCCCAATAGTGAGGACAATTAACCAGTGGAACTGCTTGCCTTCAGAAGTTGTGGGCTCTCCATCCCCAGAGGTTTTAAGAAGAGACTGGACAGCAATTTGTCTGAAGTGGTATAAGGTCTCCTGCTTGAGCAAGGGGTTGGAATAGAAGACCTCTGGGGTCCCTTAAAACTGTTATTCCATTATTCTGTTATCCAAAGAGAATCAAATGGGGTAGACTTGCCTATATTCCCTGGCTAAATTCAGTTTTTCATTCTGACCCTTCACAAACCAAGCCATAGACCAGCGGTTCTCAACCTGTGGGTTGCGACCCCATTTGGGGTCAAACGACCGTTTCACGGGGGTCGCCAACCACCGCAGTCCACCATTTTTCCCCCATTTCCCCTCGGCCGTTGCGCGCGCACCGCGCATGCGCGGTTCGGGCCGCCGCGCATGCGCAGTTCGGGCCATTGTGCCGCGCATGTGCGATGTGGGCCGTCGCGCCGCACATGCGCGGCGCAGGTCGGGGTCCCATGGGCGGCACAGGTGGGGTCTTGGCCTGAAAAAGGTTGAGAACCGCTGCCATAGACTAAATCTGGGTTTTATTTTCTTCTACAGCCAAATAAATATTGTTTTCTCATCAATGTTTGTCAGCTGGTCCCCAAAGTTATTTTATAAAAAGCTTCGATTACTTGGTCATTCCTGAAATTAAACACAAACTGTGTTGCCTTGGAAATCTGTCCTACCAAATTGAGGGGAACCTATTTTTTTGACTGGGATGGGGAATTGACAGCCTGCAGATTAACCTCACATTGATAACTTTAAAATTCATAAAATTCAGATACAAATATAACTATGTTCATGTTTTTTCAGAGTTACATTAGTGTTTTAATTTATGTAAGGCTAATCATAAAACTGACTCAGTAGATGGCAGTCCTAGCCAACTTTGGATTTGGATACTAAGCAGAATTGGACCCAATCCATGTAAGGAGACTTCCAGGGAATGCCAGGACTGAGTCAACAAAGCCTGGAAGAAGACATTGGTAAATCTGTTTCCTGGAAAAGTAAGAAATCCATCCCATGAAGTCAACAAATCTTCAATCAAGCTTGACTCAAAGGAGATGCTTATCTTTTCAATCATAACATTACAATGATGCTCAAATTTTAGGACAGAGATGGGCAATTAATTTTCAAAAAATTGGGATTGTGGTGGAGGGCCAAATCAACAAGGCTACTGCCTCTGCAGCCCCTTCTGCTGCCATGGGCCAGACAGGGTCAGCCAAAGGGCTGGATGTGGCCCATGGGCTGCAGAATGCCCAAGTCTGGTCTAGGGTGTTTACACAGCTGAAACTGTGGTTGAGTCATGGAGCCAAAATCAAAAAAATGCTAGGGAATTCCAGGAAGCTTGACATTCAGACAAATTAGCCATCAATAGACACAGAAATAAACCATATTTACATACCATTAAAATGAGACAATTAAAAAGGTAAGAAGGAAACAAAAAGACTAGAATACATCCTCTCCAGCAGCCAATATCCAGATAAGCAGGGATTAATACTAGACAGTCAAGCAGAAAACAATATGCTAACCAAACATTATGCTACCAAAAAGAAAACTACAGCCTCATCAACACTGGCAGCACAAGCTACTGTATATATACTGTATACTGGTGGAGTTAGCTAATTGGCTAATGAAATATCTGCAGCAAACAACTAAGCTCAGGAGAGTACCAGGGAGTCAACTGTCATAATGGTTGAGAGGTGGCAAAAGAGATAAGCTGGAATTGCTCTGCATTTTGGAGCAAAGCTTGCAGGACAAAAATAGATACAGAAACCTCTTTTGGTCACTCTTCAAACGGATGCATATTTTTTTACCATTCCTACCTTACATCTCGTCGAAATCAATGCATCTAAAATACAATGCACCAGTGAATAACAAGGTTTCCTCATCTATCTGAGTATTTATTTTTGAGAACTGGAAACCAAATTGGAATGTATTTGACCAGGATGGCAGAAGAAACGTGAGGTCTCCACACCTTTGATGAGAGTGAAAGAAGGATAAATTGTACACAATAGGCATGCCCTTTTCAAATTTTCTTTTGAACTGGAGGAGAGGATCTGTGTTGGGATCGACACTCACCATCATGTCAGAATTCAGAGCTGCTATGGATAAAAGCATGTCTTCTGAAAATGCATGGCGAGCAAATGGCCAGAGGGTTACTTACTGCCGCTTTCAGTTCCTGCACTGCCCAGCCCTAGTCCCAGTTTAGCCTGCTTTAAAAAGGGATTAGCCTTCTTAGAGCAGAGAATCCCCAAATTTATGCACGGAGCAAAATGATGCAATGCTTCTTGGCTCTGTTCTGAATCTCTCATCATTCCATTTTATTAGATGACCTGAGAGAAAAAAGATCAGCTTACCCCAAGCCAGAGAGGAGTAATTCACAGCTGTCATAAACTAAACCCAGACTTACAGCCAGGGTTTCTTTCTGGGTGACAGAAATTGGTCTCTGAAGCATGATCAGCCAATCCGGGCCATTCACAGACAGAATGACATGACTCACTGCAGCCAACTCATTGTGGCCAACTCAGCATGGTCAACTCACCACAGCCAACTGATTGCAAGACAACTCCTCACAGCCAACTGCAGGATAACTTGCTGTGGGGCAATTTAACAATTCAATTTAATTGTTTAAAATAAATAAAAATATATTTTAATTCTTGTCATTCACATTTCATTTCGTCCCTCCTTTTGTATCCTTCCTTTAATGATTCTGTTCCACCATTGGTATTCATGTAACTCTTATACCGCGGTGAGTTATCGCATGGCAAGTTGGCTGCGGTGACTTCTCCCACGGCGAGTTGACTGTGGTGACTTGACCGTGATGAATTGTCATAGATCAGTGATGGCCAACCTTTTAGAGACCGAGTGTCCAAACTGTAACCCAAAACCCACTTCCCCAAGTAACCCACAGAGAGGGCTCTGCGTACCACCTGTGGCACGCATGCCATAGGTTCACCACCATGGTCATAGACTCTTCACAGAATGCATATTGCCATTTTTGGTTCCAAGATGTCAAACAGACCCAAGTAAAGAAAAGGTTTGGTAAATAATAACAAAGGTGGTTCCACTGGCTTTTTAGTATCTGATGGTGGAACAGCACAATATGCTGATTGCAGCCACAGCCTTTAGAAATATGTCAGGATGACTTTTGCAGGGAGTCAATCAAGCTCCATTATCTTCTGATCATCGCTTTCCTCCATGCGTGTCTCTCTTTCATATCTGTTCCTTCCCAATTTTCTCTGTTGGTTATCTTTGCCAAGCGGAGAATGAAAGAAGCCTGGGGAGACTTGATAAAAAAAGAAAAAAAGAAAAGAAAGTTTCTACTAAGCTGCACAACAGAAGGAAATTGCCACTCAGCCCCCTGAAGTCTATATCTTTAAAGAGTATATTCTGTATCTCAATTTGATTGGAGAAAAAAAGACAGTTTTTAGAGACTAGAAATATACTAGCCAATGATTTGGGGGACATCCCCACTTGGTTTATTTGGGAGACATATTTTAGCCTCTCCAGCATCTTCCATTAAACATTCCATCACAGCAGTGTTTTGTTCAAGGGTGTCCACTGGGAAGGTGTCCAAATCAAGAAGGAAGATGTTTGCCCTTTCTTCCTAACCAACCTAGCTGACAACTTTGTGATCCAAAAGGTAGAGGAGGGAACTAGAGGGATACCTATAGTGGACCTAATCCTTACTATCAGAAAAGAAGTGATAGAGGGGGTTGAAGTTGCAGGAACTTTGGGAGAGAGTAATCCTGTCAATTAAAAATAGACCATAATCAAACCAGTGTCTTAGACTTTAAAAGTCTAAAACGTCCTCAAGGGAAGTACCTGAGGACTAGAAAAGAGCTGATGTGGTTCTCATATTCAGAAAAGGCGGGGGGGAAAAACAGATCCAGGAAACTACAAACCAATCAGCCCAAGATCAATACTGGAAAAGGTAATCAAGCAACAGATCTGCACACATTTAGAAGCAAGTAAAGTTATAAACAGAAGCCAACATGCATTTGTCAAAAGGAGATCATGCCAAACAAATCTTATTTCATTCTTTGACAAAGTGACTAAATGAGTGGACCAGTGAAATGCTGTGGACATAGTATACTTGGATTTCAGTAAGGCGTTTGACAAAGTAGATCACAACTTACTTGTTGGTAACCTTGATAAACAGCACTACCACTAGATGGATTGATAACTGGATGACAACCATACTCAATGTGTAGTTCTTAATGGAACTACATCTACATGGAGGGAAGTAAGCAGTGGGGTACCCCAAAGTCCCATTTTAAGCCCAGTACTCTTTTTTTTAAACACATTTTATTGGTTTTTTTAATTCTTAAGAAAAAGTACTCAGGACACACCGTGGTATCTGGGTAATCAAACGTTCAAAATTAAAAACATATATAAACAACTCGACTCAATACATTCACTGCCCCCTCTCTATTTCCCTCAAATAGCATAATACATTTAAAATATTCCATTTCTAATTTAAATTTCTATTACTGCTAAACCTGTTTTAAAACTTTGTCAGTTTACAATTACCATAATCAAATTTAATTTTAAATCAACAAGTTATCAATTCAGGTATCCCTTCCAGATATATTCTAATTCTTAATCTCTCACATCCCTCATTTTATCACCAGTCTCATTTATTTCTTCTTCCACTACACAATAAAATATTAATCTACCCTATACATATATAATCCCACAATCGATCAGTCTCTTTAACATAACAAAATAATGTTAAACCTTAAATCATTTCAATTCATTAAACAAAATTCAAATTTCATCCAATTGATTATCATGCCTTATCACATCTATGTTATCATACAGAAAGGTCATCTTACTAATTTAAAACACTCAGTTAATTATTGAAACCATCCAAATCTAAAAAGCCAACATTTTTTCAATTCCAATGCATAATAATTTTAATCAAAATAAACCTATTATTCCAAAAGGTACATTCTTAATCTATTTAAAATATCTATTCTAATAATCACCCTCCTATTTTTTTTCTTACTTCTAACTCTAAATCTTAATCCTTAAAACAGTCCATAAATCCAACACTGCCTTTTAATCCATTACACAATTTTAAATTTCTCTTTTCAGTCTGGTTCTGGCTTTTTTTCCTGTGCCAGGAAGGTTTCCATATCCAAGCTTCCCTTTCATCCAGTAGATCTATTTTTGTTGCTTGCAGTGGCCTTTGGAAGGATAGGAATCCCATCCTCTGCATTAGGCATCTATTTCTCTCATCCTTAAAGCATCGTTGCTTTCTGGTTTCAAATCTCAGTCTTTGCTTCTTCTGTTCCTCAGAGTTACAGATATAAAGTTTATAAGATAGAATAAGTTCCTCTTTTATCTCTGTTGATTCCTCTTCTAGTCTGTTTTGATTTATAGAATAGTCAGATGTAGTCTGGACATCAGTTTGAATGTTTGAAGTGAGATTTCTGGATCTTAATTCTGTAGTAAACTCTTTCATTGTAGCACATATTTCTGCAGTAGCCTCATAAATCTTTTCCAATATAGGTTTACAGTTTAAATGTAACTGAGGTGTCTCCATTTTGATAGTAATTAAGAAGAGTCTCTTTTTTCTTTTTTGTGGAGGCTATATTTAATCAAAGTTAGGCAGTGTCCACCCCCACAATTCCCACAGCTGCACAGCTTATCTTTTCCTCAGTAGGTTAAAAAAAGATCTTTTCCAGACACCATTTCCTTTTTTCTGTCTTTTAAAGTATAATGTGAAAAAAGAAATAATCTTCCAGCATAAAATGATAGTGCAGTTCTTAGAAAGAGAAAAAAAATTCTGTACCCCCAAAAATATGGAAATAAAATATAGTCTTTAAAATTTTGTTCTTTTATACAATGCCTTTCTTCCCAAACATGTAGAAGCTGCTTTTTCAAGTCAGGGAAATAATTCCAACAAGTCTCTTACAGGCACAAAAAACAAGAGAGAATAGAGAGAGTAGCAAGGAAAAGTCTCACCCAAATTCACCACGGTGGGTCTTACAGCTTAGATGTTCTTTGACTTGTGGTTTGAAGCGGCAGGATGATAGGCCATTTTACTGGCCGATCGTCTTCTCCGTTGGCCCTCAGAGATAGCTCAGACAGCTGGAGGAGCCACCGCTCCTCTGCAGCCAAGCAAAGCCTCCTCGACAGAAGTCGCACCCTCCAGGGCGACTTTTGACCCGCATAAAGGTCTACCGGCGGAGGGAAGCTAGCCGACGAGGATACAAGTCTCTTCGTGTGGCTAAAGGTGCCGCGATCTGGAACTGGAAATCAGGCCCAGTACTCTTCAATACCTTCATAAACGATCTAGATGATGGAATAGAAGGGGAACTCATCAAATTTGCAGATGACACTAAGGTGGTAGGAATAGCCAACACCCCAGAAGATAGTCTGCACTGTTGTTCTCTGTTTACTTTCTTCCATCTCCAATGCTTGCATTCAACTGCAAACATTTTTCACATGTTATACTAAAGGACCCTGCTCTGGCCTCTGTGGTTTTTTTCTTACAGCCCACATTCTGTAGATTTCCAATGCTGCCATTTGGCAAGTGAGACAACCACGGCCTAAAGCTGCAGATGAGCAGGAGTAGCGAGCCATTTCACCCTGTCTGCTAATGCTTTGCTTTGGCCTGATGAAGGTGTCCAGTCAGCAGGGACATCAATGGGTGGCAAGACAGCAGGTGTGGCATGACAATCAGAGCCATGCCAAAGGATAGGGCTTCAGTGACAATTCCACACCCGCCTGCTTGCAACTTATGACCCTACCATGGTGCTCTTGCCAATCAGTTTCTCTCAAACAATTGAAGCCAAGGCTCTTTCTCCATCTGACCCTCTTTTCTCCTGATCTGCCACCCACTCTTCCATAAAAGGTTGGTCCATTGGAGCTCTTCTGCTCAAGGGTGTTGGGACTCTTTCTGAGCTAGCCTGGGCTCTGGTCACAGGACAGCAGCCTCTTGGAGAACTGAGTGGATCTCCACTCCTTGCTCCACTGCTTTTGATTTGGACCCAGAGGAAAGCTATTTTCTCTGAAATGTGGAGTTTGTATACATTCTATTCCTTTTGGACTCTGTCCTTCCTCATTCCATGGAGGCTCCAGGTCTGTTCTTGCCCTCTGCAGACAAAGTTTAGGGCTACTCTCTCCCTTTGCCAAAACTGCCAGTCAGCTTTTGAAATTCAGGAGAGCAATTATGGCAGAGGAGCAGAGGAGGATAGTTTGCTGGGTTTTTCTTTGCAAAGAAATTTCTTTTCTTTCTTTTCTTTTTACATTTCCCTTAGTTTATATTAGTTTTTTTATCTTTGTACTTGTAAACTTTAATAAAATTATTGCCAAAAAATGCATACGATTGGTACTCATTCAGTTGCTAAGCCAGGTACAAGAATATTCTATTCTATTCTATTCTATTCTATTCTGTTCTGTTCTGTTCTGTTCTGTTCTGTTCTGTTCTGTTCTGTTCTGTTCTGTTCTATTCTATTCCATCCCATCCCACATTCTATTCTATTCTATTCTATTCTATTCTATTCTATTCTATTCTATTCTATTCTATTCTATTCTATTCTATTCTATTCTATTCTATTCTATTCTATTCCATCCCATCCCGCATTCTATTCTATTCTATTCTATTCTATTCTATTCTATTCTATTCTATTCCATCCCATCCCGCATTCTATTCTATTCTATTCTATTCTATTCTATTCTATTCTATTCTATTCTATTCTATTCTATTCTATTCTATTCTATTCTATTCTATTCTATTCTATTCTATTCTATTCTATTCTATTCCATCCCATCCCATCCCGCATTCTATTCTATTCTATTCTATTCTATTCTATTCTATTCTATTCTATTCTATTCTATTCTATTCTATTCTATTCTATTCTATTCCATCCCATCCCGCATTCTATTCTATTCTATTCTATTCTATTCTATTCTATTCTATTCTATTCTATTCTATTCTATTCTATTCTATTCTATTCTATTCTATTCTATTCTATTCTATGGCTTAGCAATCTGAATGAGTGGCAATTGTATGCATTTTTTTGCAATACTTTTATTAAAGTTTACCAGTACAAAGATAAAAAACTAATATAAACTAAGGGAAATGTAAAAAGAAAAAAAATGTAAAAGTAGACAGAAATTTAAAAAAAGAAAAAAGAAGATATATAAAAGATGAATCTTCCATCCTTCAGACAAATATAACAATTTAAGTAACTTAACACCCTCTCTAGTATTTCAATTAAAAACAAAACTCTTCTTTCCATATCTCATTCCTTGTCAATAATAAAATGCAATTCTACTTAGCAAGTCTATTAAAAGCTACCAAAAATATTAACATATGTGTGTGTGTGTTATAATAAATCTTGTGGTTTTTTTTTAAAAAATCAGTTTTATTATCAAAGTTTATCATTTTAAAATACAAAACATCTCTCCCGATTTATAAACAGATCTTTAAACCCTCATTCAGTTCTG
Source organism: Bothrops alternatus (assembly GCA_034064705.1). Taxonomy (NCBI): domain Eukaryota; kingdom Metazoa; phylum Chordata; class Lepidosauria; order Squamata; family Viperidae; genus Bothrops; species Bothrops alternatus. Next base: position 24,881,648 of record JARGCV010000006.1, read on the forward strand.
GTCAAAAGAAAAATCCATTAATATCTACCAGGAACCACATCATATATATTTTAACACTGATCAGATTCACTTTGTAAAAATGTCTGTTTACCTTTAAAAAGCGTAATCTTTAATCCTCTAAAATAAGGTCCCACAATTTGATTTCTTATCATTTTCTCTTTGACTCTCTTCAGGAACAATTTCAGTCATTCTTCTTTGTTTCTTCCCAGAAACAGTTTCCTTGGTTTCATACATTCCTTTGTAAATCGGAGATAAGAAGGCTTTCCGTGTTGATATATTATTCGCATATTCCCTTTTGTCAAGATGGGAAAAACCAGGTCTATGCCTGAAGGTTCAAATTAACTGATTTATAAAATCCTATGCGCAAGAATCTTCTCACCTAACAATCAACACCTGGTTACAACTAGATAAAAGTCAATGGCTTAAGGGGAAGGAATCGGATTTAGTTTGCTTGTGGTTATGTAATGATTTTAACCCGATGTCTCTTTTAATTCCTCCCTGGCTCTGCCCTTCTTCTACACCAGGGGTCTTCAAACTTGGCCCTTTTATGACTTGTGGACTTCAACTCCCAGAATTCCTCAGCCAGCATGTCATAAAAGGGCCAAGTTTGAAGACCCCTGTTCTACATCTTTCATTATTAAGACCTCAACTGGTTTCATTGGTAAATCCATTTTGGCATCCCCCCCCCATATCATTTTTATAATCCAGCATTTTTTTCTCCTAACTCGCATTCATATAAACCTCAGTCTATGTTATACAATAAAATGTTTTTCTTCTTCATCCTTTGCTATAGTATCAAATATTCTTGTAAGTAATTTCTGAATACATTGTTCCCAAACAGCCTTGATTTCTTCTGTTGAAGAAGAAATAGTTGAACTGCATTGTATAAAATATAGTTCAACTGCATTGTATAAAAAAGGGCTCTTCTTTTATTGTAATCCTTTGTTCCCTCTAGTTCTTTCTAGTCAATCTTCAAAGTCCCTTCTTATCATCTGTTTAGTTTCAAGTCAACAAAACTTTCCTACAGGAGAATTTCTTACAGTTAATTTCAAAATCTTCATTATTCTTTTATTTGGATTGTATACACGCCACAGGAAATATTCTTTCAAGTCCATTCTAGCTCCTTAACTTACAAAATCAACACTCTAGACTTTCTTTTGCTGTTTACCAAAAAAGTAAAGTTTTTCTTTTAATCCTTAAACTTGTATCAGCCCTTCATTTATCCAGAGTAGAATAATGTTTTCCCAGTGATGTAATAAAACTTATCCTTCAGAAGGTTCTTAACTCCAAAGAACTTACCAGTAATGAGCAGCTTCTAAAGAGGTTAAGAAAGGAAGTAGGCAAACCCAATGTTTCTTTGAAAAGTGCTGAATCACAGCTTAGGCCAGGGATCTTCAAACCTGGCCCTTTTATGACTTGTGGACTTCAACTCCCAGAATTCCTCAACCAGGCACACTGGCTGAGGAATTCTGGGAGTTGAAGTCCACAAGTCATAAAAGGGCCAAGCTTGAAGACCCCTGGCTTAGGCAAAATGATTATTCCCCCAGCTCCCAAACCTCTCAAACCCCTGGAGAATACTGTTTTAAGATCTCTTCGCAGGGAGATTCTGTGTGGAGCAACTGAATAGGCAATCTTTGTCTTCTCTTTAATCCAGAGAGGAATTCTGCAGAGCCAACCCATTCACTGGCTCCTATTTCTGCCACGTTTGCGGCTTTGCAAAAAGCAGAGCCATGCTCAGTCCACCATACTGTCCCAGAATCCCCAACTGTATGCTTTTCGTGGTTGTAAGCCACCAGGGTAGCTGCATCAAACGGGTAGCTATATATAAATATTTTAAATACATACACAAATTGCTCTAGTCTTTTTTTTGCAAATAAATGGTTCAATGCCTTTAATAATTTGTGTTGTCCTTCTTTGAGTGTTTTCCAGACAGAACTGTACATCCTTTTGCTAAAGCTTGAGAACTCCCAAAGATGCTTTTTCACAAGGCAACTGGACTTTCTTGCTTTTCTTTGAAGACATTTTCACTTCTCATCCAACAAGCTTCTTCAGTTTCTTGAGCTGAAGAAGCTTCTTGGATGAAAAAACATCTGACTGAGAATCTCCATAGACATTAAGCTTGAGAACTGTTTTAGCCCAGCAGATAAACCACCAAGCTGGCTCCTTCTTTTCCTGTTAACCAAGATGTTAGCACTCCTTTTCTTTCAGACAGACCATAAAACGGAGTTGGAAAGGTAGGAGGAACAGGCCACCTTACCAATGCCCATCAAACCATCCACTTCTGAAATTGGGAAGGGAAGAAAAATGACTGATTATAACAAAAATTCTGATGGACTTTGGAAATTTTTATTTTATTTTTATTTTATTTGGGTTTGTATGCCGCTCCTCAACAAGGGACTCGGAGCGGCTAACAACATATATATAACAGTGAAGTACCATAAAAAACCCAAACAAATATATCTAAAAAAAATTCAATAAAAAAGAACACACATTCAGTTCAACAATCAACCACAGTCATCCCCAGGCCTGCCGGCAAAGATGAGTTTTTAAATTTTTCCGGAAGGCCGGGAGAGTCGGAGAAACGCGGACTTCAGGAGGCAGTTGGTTCCAGAGGGCGGGCGCCACAACAGAGAAGGCCCTCCCCCTAGGGCCCGCCAGACGACATTGTTTCGCTGACGGGACCCGGAGGAGGCCGACCCTGTGCGCTCTCACTGGTCGTAGAGAAGTATGTGGCAGAAGGCGGTCCCGTAAGTAATGAGAGGCTTTGCTTTGTTGTTCCCAATCATTAAACTTCAAGAATGAGAAAGTTAATAGACCACATAATGAAATTATCATACGAAATGATTCTGTTCCCAAATAATGAGAATGGGTACTTCTTTCTGTGAAAATGAGATCGACTGTGTTCAAACTCTCAGAGGGAGGAATTCAGACTGCTTACATGTTTCTGATATTCACACAGAAGCCACTCCAGGGCAGGGATCGAAATCTACAAAATGGCAGGGAAAGACTATGTCAACAATTCTGCAAAAATTTGATACACAAACACATCAACAGTGACTGCAGATTCTGTTGTTACTGCAGTTTATTGCCACAATGAGGACATCATGAATTGCCATGTATTCATTAATGAAGTAGTTGAGATAAAATTTATACTTTGGAATGCAAAGAATAATCAAGTTGAAATTGTCACATTTTTGGGAAAGCAACTTCCTCCCAATAAGATGTTCTGGACAAGAATTCCTATCTAGGAATAATGGGAGTTGTAGCCTAACTCTTTTAGAAGAAGCAGATTGTAGATAAAGGATGTTAAAACAGTGTCAATCTGATAACAGTGGGGAAACGACAGGTTTGTTTAAATAAAGCAGGTGACTAGGCAAGGATGCAGAATGGTGGGCTGGAGAAGTCAGTAAATGGTTCCTAATCAATCACTTTTAGACAAATTATATGTCTGTAGAGCTTTGCACATAGGATATGGCAAGAGGCGGAAAGGATGTATTAGACTGGGCCAGTGTTTCTCAGCTTTGACCCTTTGAAGATGTCTGGACTTCAACTCCCAGAATTCTCCAGCCATCATGATAGATGATAGATAATTATCCAGCTTCTGTCTGAAAACTTCCATTGAAGGGGAAGAAGCCACTCCAGGCAGAAACATATTCCACTAATTGGCAGTTCTTACTGTCAAGAATGTCTAATCTCAAATCTTCAAATAGCTAAAAAAAGTTAAATATTTAGGTATCTATCTTACGGTGAAATATTCATTACTAAAAGAAGATAACTATGAGAGACTAATAAAACAAATAAAAATCGACCTAGAAAAATGGGGAAATCTCCAACTATCATTGTTAGGAAGAATAGCGTCTGTTAAAATGAACATTTTACCAAAGCTAATTTTTTTTTATTTCAAACAGTTCCTGTAAAGCTGGGTAAGAAATTTTTTGACGATTTAAACACAATGATATTAAGATTTATATGGCAAAGAAAGAAAGCAAGAATTAAATGTAAACTTCTACAAGGCTCGAAAGAGAGAGGGGGTTTTGGACTTCCGGATTGGAGACTTTATTATCAAGCAGCTATTTTGCTTTGGCTTAAAGAATGGATTACTCTGAGAAATAAGCAAATTCTCAATTTAGAGCAGTGGTTCTCAACCTTGGGGTCGCGACCCCATTTGGGGTCGCACGACGATTTCGCGGGGGTCGCCAGACACCGTGGGCCGCCATTTTGTTTTTTTTATTTTTTTTATTTATTTTTTATTTTTTGGTGCATGCGCCACGCATGCACAGATCCGCCCATCGCGCCGAAAAAAATAAAAATAAATAAAAAAATTAAAACAAAATTAAAAAAAATAAAAAAACAAAATGGCAGCCGCGACGGGCAAATCCGTGCATGCGCAGCGCACACGACGGGCCGATCCACGCATGCGCAGATCCGCCTGTCACGGCCACCATTTTGTTTTTGTTTTTTCATTTTTTAAAAAAAAAATTAAAAAATTTTTTTACAATTTTTTTTCCGGCGCGCGCGCACGCACATGTACACACGCCCAGGTCGGGGTCGCGGCGCGCATGGGTGGGGCAAGTGGGGTCTCAACCTGAGAAAGGTTGAGAACCACTGATTTAGAGGGATATAACCTTCAACTAGGCTGGCATGCCTTTTTATGGTATGGGAAAGCTAAAATACATAAGTACTTTCAAAACCATGCTATAAGAAATGTTTTACTCTCTGAATGGGAGAAAGTTAGACACAAAATGTATATGAAAATTCCTTTCAACGATGGAAGCATTTGCTTATCCGAATCTGATTAATTATGATAAACTTGTTAGTTATAAAGACATTTTGGACAAGGACAGAAAACTCAAAGACAACAAGGTATTGACTTAACATGGTGGTCCTATTTGCAAATTCAAACAAGATATGAAAAAGACATAAAAATAATGGGATTTTACAAAGAGCTGATTCCACTTGATAAAATACTTTTAAAAACAGATGAACATTTGATTAAGAAGCTTTATAAATGCTTATTAAATTGGATGATGGAAGAAGAACAAGTAAAAGAGACAATGATAGTATGGGCGAAGAACTTTAGAATTAGAAGACTGGCAAAAACTGTGGGATAAAAATATCAAACTTACTAAAGCAGTAACCTACAAAGAAAACTTATATAAAATGTTTTATAGATGGCATATGACACCAGTTCGTTTAACGAAAATGTTTAAAAATTTATCGGATACATGTTGGAAATGTAAGCAAAAACCGGGTACTTATTATCATGCCTGGTGGACATGTTCTATTGCAAAAAAATATTGGTCTAAGATTCATAGATGGTTAGAAAAGATGATGAAAATCCAGATAGAATTTAAACCAGAACTGTTCCTGTTAGGTATATTAAGACCTAATTATGGCAAAGAAAATGATTATTTAATATTACATGTATTAACAGCTGCAAGAATAGTATTTGCCCAATTTTGGAAAAATGAAAACCTACCATCAGACCAGATTATAATTTTAAAAATCCTAGATTGTGCAGAAATGGACAGATTAATGTTAGAGATGAAAGAGAAAGAAGATTCAATCTTCTATAAAACCTGGGGAAAATTTTATCAGTGGATTGAAACACGTTAGAATAAGAAGAGATTTTAGAGCTTTATTATATTAAGTATTAAGCTTGATGATTGGAAATAGTTATTATGCTATCAACTGTGTTAATTATTTAAAGGAATATTACTGTTTTACCAAATGTAAGTTGTAACTATACCGATTTATTCTTATAAACGTCTAGTATTATATCAGCGGTTCTCAACCTTTTCCGGGGCTTGACCCTGGCCCGCATCGCGCATGCATCGTGCATGTGCGGCGTGATGGGTGCATCACACATGCGCGGCGCGACGGGCGCATCGTGCATGTGCGGCGCGACAGTCCGCATCGCAAAGGGGGGGAAAATGGCGGACTAAAAAAAATGGCTGACCAAAAAATAAAAATAAAAAATGGCGGACTGCGGTGTTTGGCGACCCCTGTGAAATGGTTGTTCGACCCCAAATGGGGTCACGACTCACAGGTTGAGAACCCCTGTATTATATAAACAATAATACCCAATATGAAGACCCGGACGACAGCTTGTTCGCTGAATTACGTATTTACTGTAGTTATCCACACCATGTCCCCTTTATCCCGATTTCCTTGTACCCGCACCGACCCCACCTTTTCCCTACCCATATAAAATCTAATAAAATATATTTAAAAAAAAAGAATGTCTAATCTGTAGTTTCAATCTTGAAGTTTCATCCCCTAATTTCTAGTTTTACCCTCTGGAGCAAGTGAGGATATATCTGAACCATTTACAATGTGGCTGCCATTCAGGCATCCAAAGGCAGCATTATGTTTCCTTTCAACTTTCTCTGCTGCCAGGACAGTGATTGGATAAGCAATAGCTTAGCCAGCAAATAGATTGTAGGTTTGGCAAATGTCTTCTAAGAGACTGGAGATAGATGGCATCTACAACACAGTCCTTCCAACAGTTCCAAGAACTCATTAAAAGAATGCAAATAACTAGCGGTCTGCCAGGAGTATAAATCCTGCTATTCCATCCAGTCAGACCTGAAGAAGCTTCTTGGATGAGAAGCGAAATGTCTTCAAAGAAAAACAAGAAAGTCCATTTTCCTCCTGAAAACAAAAAGCACCTTTGGGACAACCATGACCTGGATGACTGGGAATCTCCATAGTCCTCTAAGAGACCCTCCCTAGTTTCTTGTACTGTAAAGGCGAAGGGGAAGAAATGTACATTCAGACCTGCAAGATTCTGTCAATGTAACTTAACAGTAAGGTTAGAGCTAGAACTTCTGGGGATGCTTCTTGTCTGAACTACCTCACTAGGCAGACATCTGTTTTGCAAGTCTGCAGTAAATGACCTTAGAACAGGGGTAGTCCACCTTGGCTCTTTTATGACTCATGGACTTCAACTCCCAGAATTCCTGAGCCAGCCATGCTGAGGGGAAAGGGAGAGGTTTCCAAGCTGAGCCATGCTGGCTCAGAAATTCTGGGAGTTGAAGTCCATGAGTCATTAAAGAATCAAGGTTGACTACCCCTGCCTTAGAACAAAGAAATAAGCTGGCTGCAGAATTCTGGGAGTTAAGGTACATAATACTTCAAGTGGCTGAGGTTGGAAAACACTGCCTTAGAGGCTTCGTCCTTCGAATACATGAAATGAATCGTCATGAATAGTAGCAGGGCTTTATCATCTCTGAATCAATACAGCTGCCTACACAGAGTCAGATTGATGGCCCATTTACCCTAGTAGGGCTGACCATTATTGACAGATTAGATTTCCAGGCAGGCATTTTTGCAGATTACCTGAAAATGCAATGATTCAATCTGGAATTATTGATTTAATAATTCTTCTATATGCTTTACAGCCCCTCCTTATACGGGTAGTCCTTACTATCCAAATACAGTGACTGTAGTTAGGGTGACATTGAAAATGGAGGCTTAACGCTGGTCCTTGAAGTTGCGGCTGTCCCAGGACCTTCTCAGTCACACTACTGTGATTATGATTGGCAATCAGCACACATTTACAATACTTGCAGTGTCCCATAATCACATGATCACTATTTGCAAACTTCACAGCCAGCTTCCAATTAGTAAAGTCAGTGGGGAAGCCAGAAGGAAGTTGCAAGTTGCAATCCTGTGACATTATGCTTAACAACTGGAGGTGATTCACTTTACGATTGCAGCCAGAACGGACATTGTAAGTCAGTGTGATCATGTGATGTTTCACTTTACACTTGCTTAGCAACAAAGTTGCCAGTCCCAGTTGCAGGTGGTAGGTGAGAACTACCTGTATGTCCACATACCATCCCCAGAAGATCGAACAGGAGAAGACAGATCAAGTGTCTCCATCCAGATAAGCAAGCCACTTCCATATTCTTCATGTGTCCATGACATGCCCAAGAAACACTTTATCATTTACTCCCTGGGTATAACCCTAGCCCTACTACATATGGTAGTGGTGGTGGGGGGGTGTTTGATGTATTAAAAATACCACAACAGTGGTAATCTTGCTAGATTACCTCTTGGTGAAACATGACATTAGCTATATCCTTGCAAAATGCCAGGTAGACTGATTGGACAATCGATTATTCTGATTAGCAATTTCGCGTAATGTCTTTGCAAATTTCCTAGTGCCATGTCATAGTTCAGACCTTTTTGAGATCTTTTAAATCCAAACAGATTTGTGAGGTGTAAAGTAAATGAAGAAAACATTGACAATTAGAAAGCAGTTTGCACATCATTACTGTGAGGCTGTGAGAAGCTACAGTTGGCACCTTTTCAATATTTTTAGGGCTCTTTTTTCTGAAACGTTCATTTTCTCTGTGATCCCGGGCCTCTGATACAACCATGATGATAAAAAGATGAAATGCATATCATGAATTCACAACACAGTAATACTGTAAGTGGGCAGAAGTTCAGAAGTCATTGGACACCACAATACTCATTTCATCCTTTGCCTTCTTTGCCCATCCATCCCCCCCAGAAATTTTGTCTTTAGTGGGTACTAAAGGCAAATTTCACATTCAGCTTTCAAGAGAAGGGTAAGTCTATTTACCCTGCTTATTCCTGCAGTCCTTGATCCACAAATAGGGGCAGAACTCTGAATATGCCAAAAAGATGCTCAAATTATTGCCAGCAGAGAAGGACTGGTGAAAATAGTAGCATCCAGCAAAATCTGAAATCCTGTGTAAGAGTACTGAACAGTATATAACATCTTGCAGTATTATTGGGGAAAGTTTCTGGGGTATATTCACGGAGTTAACCTACAAAATTCTAAAGAACTTCAGATGAAGAATCACTCTGTTCATGTTTTGAGATTTGATGAAATGTTCACCAGACTCTTCATCAACAGGGAATGTATATTGAGCGGTGACAGGACTTAGTAGAGATAGGACCTCTTCCATGGAGGCATTTCAGGAGCGGAAGGGGATACCTCAGTGATATATTTGACATCAACTTTTTAGCATTCCAGTTTCTAATTAAGATTCCTTTATTTGCCAAATTGCTTATGAGTAATGTGTAGATATCATAATGAACATGAAGGAATCTCTGATTGATAATTCTTTCTCTGCATATCTTTTATTTGTCCTCTTGATACTATGAACCTTTTATTTTTATGGACTGAAGCATATCATAAAATAATTAAAAGCTTTAATAAACTGAGCAGCCTTCTTAGGCCCGAACTAGATGGGTCCTGGTGGAAATATTCACAAAAGAAATCATGCTACTATTTATCTGGGCATCCCTTGGAGAGAATTTATTAATCATCTTTGGAACATAAAAGGCACTAGTCTTCAACTCTTGAAAGCAGCCACATATTTTCTCAAAATCTGTGTATGCTATGAGAAATATGAAAATTCTATCTTTGCATACATATATTTGAAGGACATAGTACTTTCTTCTGTTTGATTATTTTTGATACATTCGTTGATTGCAGCCATGGTTGGAAGCAAGATGTCACTCCAACATCTATTCACTACAACAAATTTCAACATGCTATAGTTGTTAAGGATAAAATAAGTTTACCTACCTATAAGCATACAGGGTATATAAATTATTTAGCATTTGGGGAGAAATTTTGAAAACTATTAGAGAATTTAGAAGCATGAGTTTGCAACTCTTTAAAACAATAGTCCTGGGGAAAGACCTGGCTGCCCTCCACAACTGTCATATAGGCTCATATGCAGCTGCTTTAAAGAGCTGTAAGCAAGGGTCACAATATCACCATAGAATCATAGTATCATAGGGCTGGAAGAGATCTTTGAGATATCTTAATCCAACTCTCTGCTCATGGCAGGAAACCTTATATCATCCCAGACAAAGGGCTCTCCAATTCTTTCTTTAAACCTCCAGCAATGGAGCACCCACAATTCCAGGAGACAACTATTCCATTGGTTAATTGTTTTCACTGTCAGGAAGTTTCTCCTTAATTCCAGGGAATATCTCTCATTAGAGAACTTCCATCCATTGCTTCTTGTCCTGCCCTCAGGAGCTTTGGATATATGTCAACCCCCACTTTTCTGTAGCAGCCACTCATATACCAGAAGACACTTTCATGTAACCACTATTTTTTCTCTTTGTTACGCTAGATATAATACACCTAGTTTCCTTGTCTGTTCCTCTGATTCATTCTGCAGATCCCTTATTATCTTTATTACTCTTCTTTGTACTCTTTCTAGAATCTCAGCATCTATTTTGTATAATGGTGAGCAGAATTGGATACAGTACTCCAAGTGCAGCCTCATTGGTTCAGTATAGCGTGGTACTATCACGTCCCATGAATTTGATGCTGTCCCTCTGTTGATGCAGCCTAGGCTGGCATGAACTTTTCTGCAAGTGCAGCACACTCATACCTGGTGGTCCACTGGGACATCTGTCTCACAGTTACTACTGTTGAGGCAGATACCATCAAATACCTATGTATTTGATTTTCCCTGCCTAAGTTCAGGGCTTTTATTTTCTCACCACTGAACTGCATATATTGTTGTGAGCCGCCCTGAGTCTTGGGAGAAGGGCGGTATATAAATTAAATAAAATAAATAAAATTAAATAAATATAGTTAGCTAGGGTGCAATGCTCAAATCTGTCAGGATCCTTCTGAGTCTTGAATTTATCCTCCAAAGGGTTAGCAATTCCCCCCAACTTGATGTTGTTTGCAAATTTGATGAGCCTTTCTTCTATCCCCTCATCTAGATCATTTATGAAAATGTTGAAGATCACTGGCCCCAAAACAGAACCTTGAGGTACTCCACTTCATGCTTTCTTCCATATAGATATAGTACCATTGAGAACAACACATTGAGTATGGTTGGTCAGCCAACTGTGAATTCATCTGGTGGTGATACTGTCTATCCCACATTTTTCTATCTTACCAAGAAGATAGAATGCCTTACTGAAATGTAAGCATACTTTATTTACAGTGTTTCCCTGATCTACTAATTTATTTACTTTATCAAAGAAGTCAATAAGCTTTGTCTTGCATGATCTATTTTTAAGCCATTCATGTTGGCTTCTGGTAATTGCTTTGCTTTGTTCCTTTCTAGATGTTCACAAATCTGCTGGTTGGTTATCTTTCCCAGGATTTTCCCAGGTGTTGATGTCCAGCTGATTGATCACATCAGCAATTTTCCAGTCCTCTGGAAATTTCCCCATGCTGCAGGAACTGTGAAAATTTTTGTTCAGTTGTTCCAAGATCATATCTGCCAGCTCCTTTTCAGATCCTGGGATGTAAACAATCTGATGCTGGCAATTTGAACTCATCTAGAACCGATTAGCATTTTCTTACCAATTTCTTTCCTATTTTGACTTGCATTCCTGTTTTGTGTTCCACAGTGCTGCTTTTGATAGGTTAGACTATTTTTTCCCTTTTGCATAAAGACATAGGCAAAGAAGGCATTAAGCAGTTCTGCTTTTTCATGATGCCCATTCTTAGGAACTTGCTTTTTGTACTTTTCTTCAACCCTTTTTGAACTTATATCTAAGCTTTGCATTGATCTAATCATCAACATATATTCATACATGGCCTTACTTCCATAAATAATACATTTTTAAGTTCTAATACCTTATGATTAAAAATCTTTGAACTTGCCTCCCTTATGAAACCAGATTGCAACGCCTTGGTCTCTTCAGCCTTGAAAGACGGCGTTTAAGGGGTGACTTGATCGAAGTGTATAAAATCATGCATGGGATAGAAAATGTGGATAGAGAAAAATTCTTTTCTCTATCACACAATACCAGGACAAGGGGGCACTCCCTAAAGCTCATAGCTAAGAAAGTGAGGACAAATAAAGGGAAATATTTCTTCACCCAGAGGGTCGTTGATTTATGGAATTCACTTCCTGAAGGGGTCGTGACAGCTGTCAGCCTTGACAGCTTCAAGGCAGGGCAAGATAGATTCATGGGTGCAAAGTGTATCGGTGGTTATTAAAACGGATGTCCATGTGCCGCCTCTATGTTGGTTGAGGCAGGCAGGATTCCCTTGAGTACCATTTGTTTGGGGGTCAAGGGAAAGGGAGGGTTTTGCCTTCTCTTTCTGCTCAAGATCCCCATGTACAATTGGTGGGCCACTGTGTGACACAGAATGCTGGACTCGATGGGCTTTGGCCTGATTCAGCATGGCTCTTCTTATGTTCTTATGTTGTTATGTTCAAAATATTCTACAAAACTGTCATTGATCAATTCTGAAGATCTGAGCAAAAAAAGAGGACAGATGTTCAGCTAACTATGTTTAGACTAAGCTATGCATTTGGAATGGATTCAAATCACATTATGCAGTTGGCTAAGGTAACAATATTATAGCAAAAATATGCATGGATATCTTTGTGGTTTAAGGCTGCAGAAAACCCATTTCCTATTTTATGTTATTTTTATATTTTATGTTATTTTATATTTTATGTTATTTTATATTTTATGTTATTTTATATTTTATGTTATTTTATATTTTATGTTATTTTATATTTTATATTGATTTTACTTTACTCCCAGTGAGTTATTTTGGACCACAGTACCATTCTGAGATTGGAGGGCCCCCCCCCACACACAAACACACACAAAAAGTTGGCCCTCCATATCCCTTTCCCTCAAGAAGTCACACAGGGTTAGTCCAAATAATCCTGCAAGAACCATGAGCACTAACTCTATCTTTATTGTAAGGTTATATTAATGCAGTTTTGCAAATCTGAAAGTATTCCTCCTTCTGCTCTCCTGATAGCTAGGAAGGGTCCCCTCTGTGATGCTTTCTCCACCCCAGCCTCTCATTTAGATGCACGTGGCATTCATCAGACTGTTGTCTTGGCTGCAACTCTTCCTCCTGTCTCCTAAGGTCTTTCCCAGAGACCTGGGGTCCCCAATCCCTGGTCTGTGAACCAGTACCGGGCCACAGCATGTCAGAAATTGGGTGGCACAAACAAGCAAAGCCCCAGCCATAGGATGCAGGCAGCATGTGAAACCCCTCTGATCTGCAGAAAAACTTCTCTCCATGGAACTGGTCCCTGGCGCCCAAAAGGTTGAGGGGCACTGCTATATACCATTCCACACAGGATGAAGGATTACTTTAATATGTAGGAGAGTCTTGTCAGGCTTGGGCCCACTGCATAAAGTTCAGATGTAAAACAGATAGGCATCTTTGACCACAGGGTCACAACCTCCATCTTCACTTTTCTGATCTTCTTCCAAGACACTCTGCTTGGTATTGCTTTATTGTGAAATAGCTTACTTTTGAAAATATTGTCTTTCCACAAAACGCACACAATGGGGTCTCTCTCTCTCTCTCTCTCCCTCTCTCTCTTCCTTCCTATTATCCATCTTTTTTTGTGTTCATCAAGGGGTAATTTAGATTTTACACAGCTTCATTGGTATGCAAATATTCTGTATTTGTACACAAGGAACATTACAAGCAGAATTCAAGTAAGATTGCCATTGGAATTTTGACTAGGTTATTCTAGAAATATACTCTAGAATTTTAAAAAGCCAGCAAGGTGACGTAGTCTTAGCTGGCAGTTTAGTGATAACTCCTTGTTGGATTCCCCCATTTCATCCAAATAACAATGCCACATCTTGTAATTTCATCAGTCCTGTGGTCTTCAGCTCCCATTGCTCAGGTTGGGAGAATGGAAAAAGCAATTTTCCCTCAGTGTTTTAGATAGGGGACAATGTTGCCATTTTTAAAGCAGATGACATCAAGTAAAATGGCAGTCCCATTCTAACTAGCATAATAATAATAAAAAAAAGCCCAAAGAGCCCACAGGAGGAAATCTGTTTTTCTCATCTTCGGTTTTCAAGAGAAAGCCATCTGTTTATTCAAATCTCACTAGGTTCAATCTGCAATCACGTTCCAATTGCCCATTTTGAGCCAAAGTTCTCAACAATTGTGAGATGCCCTCAAAATGAGCTCAGATATGTTTTTTGGCAGCATTAAGGCATGATTTGTCATTGTCTGCCTTTCCAGAATTTTTTGGAGGGTGGGGTGAGGAATTCATTCTGTCCTGTAAACCTGACAGCCCTCCATACGACTCCTAAGCAAGCCTGACCTTGATTAATGTTTTCACCTAGACAAGGTTGGGTAGTGTTTACACTTAGGCTTAAATGGCTACTTCTGTGTGAACATTGTTTGAGAATCTTAATAAAATGTATTAAAACATATAGTCCTCAGAAGCTCTGCCCAACTATTAAACAGAAACAGCTCAGCTGGCAAAGACCAGCCCTTGTCTGCAAAGTTATTTTCCTCTGATTCATGCTTCTGTTATCAGGCTGTTAAACATAATTGCATTGAATACCAGCATTTTAAAATGAAGCTTTATTCTCGTTCTCACCAGAGGGGAACAAGTGTTTAACCTAATAATGTTATGAAACATATTAAAAGTTTCTACATGAACCTTGCTTTTATAAGGAAGAAAAGAGAATTTCCACAAACTGGAGGATATTCCTGCTTCCGTCATCACCCCTTCTCCATCGTAGTCAAAGCCCCATGGCTCATGAGCAGATGTTGTTTCTATTTTGTCCCTCTTCGTTTTCTCCTTATTTTGAGTGGATTTCACTATCTGCATCTTAAAAACACAAAGGAATTGAAAAGAGTGAAGAGCTACATACAGTATATTCCCCACTTGATTGGCTACAGTTGAACAGTTGAATGTGAGCCAACAAGCTTAAACAGTGATATGCAGGAAAAGAACTTCAGAGAAGCCATTTGGATATTGCAGTACTGTAGATAATAGCATGAGTGTCTGCTGGGCAAAATTAACAAATTCAAGAGAGTAGCTGCAACCAAGCCTGTATTTTACATATGCCACATGTGTTGCCGCATGCAAAAAAGTGTGGGCATTCAATCATGCAGTTGTAGCTACCATCCTGAAGTTTTGGATGCACACACCCCATGGATATCCTTGGTCAATCCTTCAGACTTGTGTTTAAGTAGCATTCTATAGAGCCCTCTGATTTATATCACTTGAGGATTTCACAGTAAGAACAACTTCTGCAGGAGAAGAATAGGACTATTTGTCAACCATCCCACTCGGTCATCTAGCAAAGAAAGACTCCTGGCCCCTTGTTTTTGCCAAGAGTATACTTTACTTAAGCTTAAGTGGTTCAGAGGAGTAGCGAAGCTGAATCTGAGATTTTTCTGTGCAAACAATAGAAAGTAAACTTTCCTCTTCCCCCCAACCACCCCCCTGTTATCTGTAAATGTACATTTAGGTGCTTGTATCTTGTTTAAGAACAGGCTCTCGATTCCCAGCTCTAATACCGATGGTTGGCCTTGGCTGACTGAAGCTTCTCACAATTTGGCTGGCTCCTAAAACTTCTCACAATTTGGCTGGCTCAGTTGGGCTTCCATCCCCCTCTACTTCTTCTTTACATTGCCATCTTTCTCTCCCCCCATTGCTAATGTCAGGCTGTCAGCTCATGAAGCTTGGATAGGAGAGAGACAACCATGACATTATTTCTTAGGCATTATCCGACAGGGTCACACAACTGCTTGACACCTGTGAAGCTATCATCCTTTCCCTGGGCAGAACTTTTCTTAGCTAAGAGGATATGCAGGCAGGTGGCATAGGAAGTCTGTGATTCCTTGCCAACAGTTAAGGAGGATTTCTAATACTTCAGGCCAGGGGTATTCCAGCCACCCAAGAATCATCAGGACTGGAAGGTACCAAATACCGTAGCTGTGGTGGCAGAAATGGTTAGAATGCAGTATTGCAGGCTAATTCTGCTGACTGCCAGCAGTTTGATTGTCACCAGCTCAAGATTAACTCAGCCTTCTGTCCTTCCAAAGCCAGTAAAATGAGGACCCATTTTGTTGGGGGCAATAGGCTGATCCTGTAAACCGCTTAGAGATAGCTCTAAAGTATTATGGAGCGATATATAAGTCCAAATGCTATTTCTACTGTTTACTACAACAAAAAAGAAAGAAATGGCTCATTCCCATTAAAATGCATCTGATATGGCCATGTGATAAAATGGATATATATCCAGCTTCTATCCTGTCACAGTAAAAATCTCACATTTGCCCTTTATGAATTCATGGGTAAATATTAAAAACTGAATAAAAAAGGGAAGTGGCAATCCCCATTTTGTGTAACAATGCAAAATTGTCTAACGTGTATCAAAAATGTCAATATCTTAAACTATTGATTATTCAACCAAAATAGATTATTTCAAGCTTATTGCACTCCACTGCATTTGTACTGAAAAAAGAATGAGTAACCTCTTTTGGGAGGTGCATTTTTTCAACATAAGAAAAATGAATTTATGTCCTCAATTACTCAATGGATTGAAGATCTATTATTACTTGCAACTTATGAGTGACTTTCCTGAAGAGATAAATTAGATTTGGACCGCTGTAATTAAATTTGGTCATCATTTATTGAAACATTTTGTGAAAAATGGATATAGTTCTGTGAGTGCATACTGCTGTTACTTCGTTCGTGTATTTAAAAGGTCTCCTTTGATAGCATCATTAGTGTAACTAAGAAAGAAGTGAAAAAAAGAGGAATGTGAAATGTGAACAACCAAAATAAAAAAAAATAACATGACAAAGCAAGATGCTTACATAGGAAATGCTTGCGAAAGAGGGATAAATAAGTAAGTAAGTAAGTAAGTAAGTAAGTAAGTAAGTAAGTAAGTAAGTAAGTAAGTAAGTACGCCAAGCATTCTGAACAGAAATATGTAATCAGAACAGATCATTTGACCACAAAATCAAAGGACGTGTACCCAGAATTATTCTAAATACAGAGAGTCCTCTACTTATGACTATAATTGAGCCTGGAATTGTGGTTGTAAGTTATGCTGGTCGTCATGTGACCAAACTGATTTTATATTTGTTTGCAGTGGTCGTTAAGCAAACCCATTGTACACAATGGTCATTTTTTGTCAAAAACTGGAAGTAAATGCCAGTTTCTTGCAAAAAAAAGTTGTAAATTGGGGTCACAAGCACTCAAAATGTAGTCACGTCACTGCAGGTTGTTGCTAAGCAATTGGTCATAAACTGAGGACCAGGGCAGAAAATATTTTTATAAGCCATTTAGAAATGAAAATATTGACTTTGAACTTACAATTAACTTACAATGATATACAATTGTAACACCAAACATTATTTATAGAAATTAATGACACATTACACCTAGAATTAGATTCAGCCTGACAGTGCAGATAAAGATCGAGCTGACTAGAAAATACTCAATCTTTATGCAGAATGTATTCACTAAGCAGTGATATGGAGACTATAGAAAATATAATGGTTGCAATTAAAACAAAGCGAAAAAGATAAAGAAACTATTTTTTGGGGGGGGGGAAGAACAATAGTCTCTGATAAAGCTACATTTACGCCAAGGATGCTTCGCTGGGTTCCAAAAATAGAAATGCCTCTCTCCTTTGTTTTGAATAAATGCTTCAAGCGAGTCACGATATATGGAGTTCAGAATACAATGGCCCGTCTCGCCTCTTTTTTTTTTCCTGCTGGAAAGACAGACATTTATTTGTCTGAGAACAAAAGCTGAATCCAAATCAAAATTTAAAAATATATATGTATAATAACAAGTAAATTGCAGTCTTTTGCAAAACAGATGATAAATTCCAGGTGAAGCAGTTGGGCTTCATGAATAATGTATAATGCAGCATCTCGTTGGTCTTTTAAAAAGACATCAGCCCTTTTGTTAGCCTTGGTTTTCAAAAAAATGGCAAGTAATGGTCAAATGTCCGCTTATAAATCAACCCTAAGCCTGTTATTTGCTTTGTATTACATATCGGAAAGTCCAAATTACCAAAATAACTCAGGAGCCCTAAAATCCAGGAATACAGATGGGAGGAACCAAAAGAAATGAGGTGGATTAAAGAGCAAGCTCAGCATGCAACTTTGGGCCATGCACAAAGCAATCAGGGTGGTTTTTATATTTCTGCATATGAAAAGTGGGTAGAGCTTTGATTCTACCAGCATGGCCACCATTTTGATTTTTGTTTGTATCCGTGGAACCCTGGATACAAACTATTTCATCCATTCAAAGTGTAATTCATAAAATAAAGATTTCAAGGTAAATTGTGTTAGAACTTTTGTTTATATGGCCCTACAAATCAAAATAAAGTCACCATGGTCCTTGCTGCATAACCGTTTAACTGTAACAGGAAACTTTCCTCTGAACAAAAAAAAACATAGAATATAACCATAGATGCAAACTTATAAATACTGCCATCTACTGGTTGAATATTTCTGTAGTTGTTGCAATACAAAATACATTCCAACATGTATTCCAACAACTTGTGATGATTAAAAGTTAGAAAAAACAGAGTTAAGCAATTGAAAAACGATAAAGAAGTCGTAATGAAGGAATGAGGTCCTTTAATTGGGATTACTTTGGGCAGAAAAGATGGTTGGACTCAGTGGCCTAAAGGCCTTTCCGATTCAATGATTCCAAGGAGCCTCGTTTCATTTTTATCTTCCGTAGAATATTGAGACTTATTTTTCAGTCTCAAGTGGAAACAGGAATCCCGCCTGTGGCTCTGAGCCTTGCTTCGTAGCACTGCCCTCCGAGCTAAACAAAACGGCGCGTTTTAATGAGGCCCTCCTAGCTGTTACCTGAAGACTGTAATTGATGCTTCCTCAGAAAAGGAATGAAAGCTTGGTGCTGACCATGGTTTTGTTGCCATGGTGACTGACTTTGGTGTTTACCACCTTACAATGCCAGACAGTGAAACAGGGAGGCAGAGCCCTCCCTGTCTTCTAAGCCATAACAGGTGCCTGATTTTTCCGGTTTCCAGTTTGTGAATGATTTCCGAGAGATGATCCACATAGGCTTTCACGATGGTCCTCTTCAGAAGACATACTTGTCTCCTAAGAAAGGTTGATTTTCTCCCAGGCATTTTGCCAAAGCAGCTGTTGTCAGCCAACTCCTTCTCTGCCTCTCTTTCTTTCCCTCTCAAAGTCACCATGCTAGGTCAGGCCAGCCACAAAGCTTTATTAATGTGCCAGATTCACAAAACCAGAAGGAGACACAGCCCCCAGAGTGCAATATTTTATTTAAAAAGCCCTGCCTGCTCTTGTGGAAAAACTCTCCCATGTGCACAGATTGATGGAAATTTGCTGCTGTTTTTCACTTGAAATCAGATTGAGGATTGAATAGCAAAGGCTGTTGGGCTGGGTACCATATGACAGACCCCACTGAAATGGGTTGCAGCCATTTATAAACTTCAGGCTGAATTAATTAGGATCTAGTTCTAAGAGCCAGTGTGATCTAGTGATTAGGCACTAGCCTTGAAACCAGGAGACTGGGAATTCTAGTTCTGCCCTAGGCATGAAAAGCTGGCTGCGTGATTTTGGGCCAGTCATTCTCTCTCAGCCCAACCTATTAGTTTTTTGTAGGGAAAACAGGAGGAGGGAGGAATATTATGTGAATTTTTTGCCTTCACTTATTTATAAAAAATATATTTTATAAATAATGAAAGCCAGGATACAAATAAATAAATGAGTAAATTAGATGAGTGAACTTTTATGTGGAGCATTGGAGAAGGGAATTAGAAAAATGGCCAATTTCCCAGTTGAATCTATCTATCTATCTATCTGTCTGTCTGTCTGTCTGTCTGTCTGTCTGTCTGTCTGTCTGTCTGTCTGTCTGTCTGTCTATCTATCTACAGTATCTATCTATCTATTTCAGTTATATAGCCACTCATCTTTCAATCAACTCTGGGCATCTCCCAATCAGAAATAGATGTTGTTTTGACATGTTTTGCAAAAAAGAAAAGAAAAACTGGCACTTCCATCTTGACTTTTTTTGATATCACCCCTCCTCCTCAGGTGCTCCTGCTCCTCTAAGTCCCCCCATTCCAGAGACTTTGCTTTCCTTAAGCACCAAATCTGTAATGTCTCCTCCACCCCCATCAGTCCATCACAGGAGTGGCACCCGATCCAAGCTGAAAGGCTGAAAGAACTGATTCCCATCTTAGAGCAATGATTAAAGCAGCCAACAGAGAGAGAAGTTCTCAGATGCAGTGAAATTGGGGGGGGACCACAGATTTTCTTTATTAAAATACATAGATTTCTCTACTCAAAGGAAACACTGTGGCTCTGTGCCAAGGTACCACTCAAACCTAACTATTAACACTGGATCAAAGTAGAATTCTACCCCAAGAAGAAAGTCAACTTTTGCAAATGTTGGAAGACCCTCTCTGCCATGATCCAAATTGGCTATGAACACAAAGCAAGCACTTGTCACATAACCGTATCAAACAAAAGAAAGCAACTTAGCCACTCTTGCATAATGTGCCTACACAAATAGCTACAGAACTGAGTGCAGCCAGAGCAACCAGTTTGTATTAACATGGGAAATGAGTTACATAATAGTAGAAATCCATTTCTTCAGATGTTGCCTTGAGAATTCTGCCTAATGCATCTACTGGCACAGTTCAGATTGTTGCATTTAGTTGTAAGCATAAAGACACCATTGTTTTAGCCTTTAAAGGTCTGCTTGAGCAGGGGGTTGGACTAGAAGACCTCTGAGATCCCTTCCAACTTTATTATTTTTTGTTCTATGTTCTAAACTGAGTTCCAAACTCAGTCTTACCACTAGGGAAAAAATTGCTTTGGGTAAAAAAGACAGCAAGATTCAAAATATGCATTTGATATTCAGGAGCCTTAATGTTAAGACATACAACAGGGAGCTCCCTCTGGGGGGAAAAACAGTTTCTATACTTTATAGCAGATGCTACCATAAATTTATTATGCATTTTTTTAAAAAAGGAAGACTGTATTCAATTTTTATTTTCAGAGCTGCAGCTTAGTTAACAGGATTCTTAACTATTTGGGGAGTCTTGATCTGACAACACTGGAAATATGGAGACTGTCAAATAATTTAATCATAAGTATGAAACCAGTTATCAAGAGTCAATTATGGGCCATCAAAACTACTTCCTGCTAAATTCCATTTGACCGTGAAACTTTAATGGACTGGATACAAGGTGTTCTGCCAGTGGAATCATAAGTATTTCTTGCTAGAATTGCACAAAGCCAACATCCCAAGATGATGCATAGAACAATCTGTGACTGGATTGTCACACATTTGTGGTCCTTGATCCAGATATGCCTTGGTCCTAAATCCACTTGATATTCTTAGCAATGTTATTTCCTCAACTCATTGGAATTTGGGGAGTTTGCCTGTTCTCAGAGCTGTTGCAATTTCTCACAAGGATATTTACTGGGGATGAGGAAACAAGTCATGATGGCAACACATGTGAATAGAGAGGTGGAGTTGCAGCACAGTTGACTGTGCAGTTGCAGCTGCCATCTTAATACTTTTTATCCTCCCCACAGACTCCCCTTAGTGGTGGCCCCCATTTCTTTGTGTACTTTGTGCAAATTCTTGAGTTCCAGAAGATGAACAAAACAGGATCCAAATGAACAAAACATGGGCAAGGATCCCTTTGTAAAAATCAGCCCTAATGCTGGGCACAAATCAAATGACCTCTTTCTGCAAGAAATATTGAAAATAGCTCACAGTTTCCACCTGCTACCATCCTGATGGAGGAGATGCCTAGAAGATAGGTAATCAGACTGATAAAGACCACCAAATGACCCAAAGTCATTGTTATTTATTTATTTATTTATTTATTAAATTTTTATACCGCCCCTCTCCCGTAGGACTCGGGGCGGTTCACAACAGAATAAAAACATAAAAACAATAAATATTTAAAAATAAATTAAATTAATATTAATACAAGGCTGTTGCTAAAAACCTGTTAAAAACCCAATTCTAAAACCCAAACAGCCTTGTTTAAAAAATTTTAAACCCGAGGAGATCTAGGCCAGGCCGGCTTGATTGAAGAGATGAGTCTTCAGTTCTCTTCTGAAGGTGCGGAGATCATGACATGTCCGGAGTTCTGGGGGGAGCTCGTTCCACATCGTCGGTGCCCCCAACTAACCTCAATAAGCAGGAGCCCCATCTATGAATCTGACTGGACCTGACCATGATTCATTCTCTAACAACCTTCTTGTCAATAGGATTATTAAAGATTGTTTTCAGTATCAGAGGGAGTCAATACCAGCCAACTTAAATGCAAGGTGGAAAGCACTTTAGACCTGATCTAAATCAGTGTTTCTCAACCTTTTGTTGCTATAAGATGTGTGGACTTCAAGACTTCCCAGAAATCCCCAGGCAGGAATGCTGGCCAAGAGACTTTGGGAACTGAAGATCACAAAAGTTAGTTGGGGAATTCTGAGAGCAGAAGTTGCCCAGGTTGAGAAAAACTGGTTTGGAACAAGGTGGTTACTGTATGTCCCTCAGTCAAACCCCTCTTCTTTTGCCCTTTCTGCTTTAGTGATGGGTCAAGGACACCCATGAGGAGGGCATAAAAATCTGCAGGAAGGTGGAATTTGTATCTTAAGCTTTGCACCAGGTTCATTCTGCTAACATGATACCCTGCTTATTTTTGAGATCAAACACAGCCAAATCTTTGCACAGTTTTTTGGGAGAAGTATTATTATTATTCCACATTATGATGCGGAAAGGATTGAAGTAAAGAGTAGCAATCAGCTCATCTTCCTATGAAACTCGTGTTATTGTCCTTTTGCAAGCCTAAGACGGCTGGCTGAAGAACTTTGGAGTTGAAGTCCACACATATTAAAGTTGCCAAGGCTGAGAAACATTGGATTAGATATGATTTGGGCATGACCAGTTTGGCTTTTCTTATGTTCTATTCTGGCTGATCCACAGCCAGAAACAAAATTCACCAATGTATGAGGCTGAGAGGGAACTGCATGAATAAGGTGATATAGAGTGTTTATGAACTATCAGTCTCATATTAGTTGTTGTGAAAGACACGTTGTTGAAGGCATGCACCTAATTCATCTATTCCTCTCTGCTTAGGTCAAACAAATCTTCGCTTGTTTTGATATTTCCTTAAGAAGCAGCCAGAACCTGTTTGCAAAAGCAAAAATTGTACTGGACATGGTAAAAGGACAATTACCTACTCGGCCACCACTTCATGGAGCAGTTACCCACATAGTGTACCTTCACAAATTCTTCTTTCACCTTGCTGAGTGCTATTTATTTGTATAAAAATGAAACACCAAAGATCTTGCAACTGCCAGTTAGATACTAGGAGAAATATGTCTAATGCCATAAAATTGGATTAATTCTTAAGCTACAAAGAGAATTGCATTTTGAAATATATCCCTGGAGTATGTATCTAGCCTTGCAAAATTTCTCATTACAAGCCATCTTGTTATTGCAAACCCAAAGGAGCAGCTGTGCTGGGGCACTTCTAATACTAGCAGGAAATCTCATCCATAGGTCATCAATTCTAGCATGTAACCTAATGCATGTGGTTCTGTGTGACAGAAAACTTAATGGGAAAACAACTCATGGAATGTTGCTGTGATGTTGTACTTGTAGTAGCTACCAGAGTCTCAAAGTCAAGATGGAATTGTGACTGGACATGTAACATATGTAAAAAAAGGCAGAACATCAATTACACAGTGGTGGCTGCCATCTTTCTGACATCTACCATTATTTCTGGCAGTTGCTTGTCAAACTAGGAAAGCTACCTATCCCCAGCTGGAAAATGTTCCATCCACTCTGTCACATCATATATGTTTGCCCTGGGTTAATTAGTTTGCTCCAGCTTTGATTTTCTTACTTTGAAAAATCACTTATTAGCTTGCTCAAGGAAAATGATTAATTCCTGGCTCTTTCACTTGAATCCAGGAACACGGCTACACTCAGCTCTCTGCTTTATGACAGAGAGGACAGTCCTTTTGTAAGTTCTGTCCTCCCTCGAAAAGTGTCCTCCTACATGTCCTCCTTTTCGATATTTGAAGATTAATCTGCCAGGCTTTTTTTTTCTCATAGAACGCTCAGAACGGCGTTCCGGCACCTTTTTTTTTCACTATAAAAATTCTTTTATTAAAACAATCAACATTGAACATAAAAACATATTATGCAGCAATCATCATGGCACCTGATATACAACACTAAGTATTAGTCTTTGAAAACGTCTGAATTAGTAGGCCTTTTCCCCCTCCTCGTGTCTAGCCTCAACTATACTCCTGTTACACTTTATTTGTTTGGTGTTTCTCTTATCTGGTTCAATATTAATGTGATCAACATTAAACATAAGATCCTATTGCTAAGCAATCATCCTAGAACATAGCATACAACATTAGGTATTAATCTTTGTAAACATCTGTTTTAGTAAACGTTCTTCCCTCCTCCCTTCCATCTTCAAGTATACTCCGAATACATTTTGTTTGGTTGGTGTTTCTCTTATATATGGTCTATCTACTGTATCTAGTCTATCGCATATTGTTCGTTTGCGCTTCTGAATTGACTTCATCCCATTACTAGTGCAATCTTTTATAGTCCCTAACCAGAGATCCTGAGGTAAAAGTTTCATATCCTGAGGTAGAGATTCAGTCTGCTTTAACAATATTAAAGCAAACAACATTAGTCATAAGGTTATGTTAAGAGGCATTAGTTATAGAACATATACATTCAACATTGGGTGTTAGTTTTTGTAAACATTTGATTTGTTAACCCTTCTTCCCTCCTCCCATCGAGCCTCAGCTAAACGCCAGCTGCATTCTGTTTCTCTTGGATATTGATAGGGTTTTTTTTTCAACTTTTGCATGAGCTGTGCTACTCCCCCTATTGGCTTTCGAAAGCCAATAGAAATTGCTGCTGAGCGCGCCAAAACACCCGACCGGCAAACTTTGCACATGTAAGTTATCTGTATTATTGTTGCAATGAATAAAATGTTTCTTTTATTTACAATATTTTTTTCTTTTTTTCTTCAATTTATTTGTGTCCTCCTTTTCATTTTAAAAACGTTAGTCACCTTAGTGAAGGACAACCTGAGATGAAGCATTCAGGCATATTTTCATATCTCTGAAAAATGGCACAGAAAACTGAGGGCACTGAACCACAAAATCAGACATGTGGGCTTCTTTCTCTGTCATTTTCTCTCTCTCTCTCTCTCTCTCTCTCTCTCTCTCTCTCTCTCTCTCTCTCTCTCTCTCTCTCTCTCTCTCTCTCTCTCTCTCTCTCTCTCTCTCTCTTCCTTCCTTCCTTCCTTCCTTCCTTCCTCTTTCTTTCTTTCTTTCATTGCTAAAAGTGGCACTTTGCAATTGGTATTTGGAATCCTCTCATGCTGGCCCCTCTGATACTGGACACTTCTACTTAGTCTCTGACTCACCCTTGTTGCCATCTTCTGCTTCAAGAGCCATCCTTGATGTTTTCATGACATCTTTGCTCTGCAAGCTGTACTGGTTCCCAGTAGGCGATATAAGTTGCTAGTTGTTATCTGTAAAGTCCACTTAGCCTAGGGCCTAGTTACACCAGATCTAGCGGAAAGGGCATATTTTGGAGCCCTTCCATTGAACAGTGTCATCTTGCTGGACCCTGGATGTGTCTTCTCAGTAACAACAACTGACTTATGGAGCAGCATCTTCCCAGAGATCTGGGTGGCTCTCACTCTCTTAGCCTTTTGTAAAGCGCTGATGACCTGGCTCTTTCCCAAGGCCAGGAACTCTCTTGTTGATCTGGTTTTATGATTGATATATATTATTTATATTGGGCGTCATGGGCTATTGTTAGTCTTTAGTTTTTTAATCACTGAACCCCACCCATATTCACTATTGAGAGATAGGTGGCCATATAGTCTTATATTAAGACTTATCAGGTGGCGCTCAAGGCGCCAAGATGCGCATATCATTCCGCCTTGATTGCATCTGCGGAATCCCGCCCAGCTGCCCTGTTTAGGGTGACTCACTCCCTCCTTAATCGGGGGGGGGGTTGATGCACCCTTGCAGGGTAGTGCTGAGGATTTTAATAAGTTTTTCGCAGATAAAATCGCCCAGATTTGGATGGACCTTGACTCCAATTGGGATGCAGTGTCGGCTGACAATGACTCAGTCGAGATGACAGGGACTCGTCTTGATCCTGTTGTGTGGAAGGATCCAGTGTATGTTTGTGTGTATGTTTGTTGGATGATTGTTTTTTTTTTAACTCAGGGGTTCTTTTTATATATGTATTTTATGCTAGATTTCTATTTATGCTGTGAGCCGCCCTGAGTTCCTGGAATAGGGTGGCATAGAAATAAAATTAATAATAATAATAATAATAATAATAATAATAATAATAATAATAATAATAATAATAATAATAATAATAATAATAAATTACTCAAGTAAATTGAAGGCTCACCCATTAAGAAACAATACATTTCCATTCTGGGAGGGAGGGAGGAATGTGACTGTATAACGTGTCAGTTTGGGACGGGGGGAAATGTCTCAACACATACTCGAAATTAGAAAGGAAGTTACAAGATTTGGCAACAAGGATAAACAGCAGAAACCACAAGTAGGAGCAAAAGGACATGTAGGATCAAGCAAGGCATAACTCCATAGACAAAGGACACATAGACTAAAAGCTAGGTAGAACTCACAAAAAGGTAATAGCTTTGTGAAATTTTACTTCCCTATTTCTGGAAATCAATTGTATAAAAGATTGTGCTTTGCTGTTGTTCAGCGGTTGGGACCCATTTTGCTGAGGTGCTTCAATAAAAGTTTTCTGAAAGTCCGTCGCTCCTGCCTGGCTCTGATTGGCTTCTGCACCAGGCTGAACCATTTTTGGGGATAACAAAATAAAAAGTAAATAAAATGATTACGCCCATGTAACTTGCTTGGCAAAACTCTGGAAGCAGTTTGTGACTGCTTTCTTCTAGCATGTTTTTTTTTTACTACCCCGTTTATCCTATAATTCTGTGAGATGCTCTCATATCATGGCACTCAGCAGATCTGATCCAGTATAACTTTTTGAGATCTGTCTATTTGAGGTAGGTGCTCCAAAGAAATCTATATAAGATTCCCTCCAAGATGGTTAATATTAGGTTTATATTCACTTAAGAAAGGCAATTTAACAGAATGGTAAATCCATATCTTTAGTATCATACACTAGCAAAACGATATTTGGAATTATCTGAGGCAGATTAGAGCCCTAGGTGGAAAGGGAAATGCCAGATTATATAAAGGTATATATGCTGAAATATACAAAACAAACAAAAAAGGTTAAAAATGAGAAGAAAGGAAGGAAATGAAAAAGAAAACATACAATTATGCTGTCTGCCCTTCTTTCTATCAAATAATTATCATTGTAGTCTTTTCACCCATTCTCTTCAATCCTTTTTAATCCCCACATCGCAAAATCATCAGATCAATCTGTTCTTCTTTCAGGCAAAAAGGTTATTTATTTATTTGTATGTTTAATGCATTTTTTACCCATTACAATCAAAATTACTCTCAACGGCTTATTTATTCAGTTTGAAACTGCTCAACTCTAAATGATTCTGGATAGCTCACAAAAATACTAAGGGATAAAAAAAAAAAACCCCAGCACAAATAAGAAATCCAAATTAAAAGCAAAAAAGAAGAACAAAACGGTGAACCCAGCAAATGCCAGAACATTCCAGCAAAGGGACCCAATAACTCTAGCCCCAAAACTGGACAAAGTGCCAGGGCTTTCTGGCCAACAGGATGGCATTCCTTCTTGCAGACTCTATAACAGAGACGAAAGGCTTTCTGGATCCTGATAGTTGATATTGTTAATCAAAGACATGGAACCATCCTTGTCAGCAAAAATCATCTGGGCTGATACCATGAGAGACAGGCAATCCCTCCAGTAACCAGGTCCTGGGCCAGGTAGGGCTTCATAGGTCATACAGAAGCATCACAGAGGGATACTGAGGCAGGTCCATAACTGCCCCCACTGCCACAGTCTGAACCAGCTGAATTTTCTGAGTGGCCTTCAAGGGCAGCCCCATGTGAAGTGTGTTGCCATAGTCATGATTTTAGGTGGAAAGGGCATGAGGGACTGTCTGAAGGGCTCACAGAATGCAAACAGAACAATTTAAATCATACAAGGAGAAATTAATTTTAACGAATAACAATGCTTTATTGGTTAAACCAGTTTATATTGAACTGAGCTGTGCTTTAGATCTAAGTCCAAAAAGATGTCTCAAAGTATGGTGAAACCAAATATAACCGCTCAGAGAGTACTGTAAAGCATTATGGAGCAGTATATAAGTCTAAGTACTGTAGCTATTGCTATATTCCCTCTCCACAATTCTCTAGGCAACCACTGCTTTTTGGTGTGCTAAAGTTGCCCATGTACAAGATAGCAGTACAATCATGCAAAAAGATGTGGCTGCTTCAAAGAGTTTCAGCAAAGTGGTACCTTTGTGCTTCTAGCTGCACCTAAGTGCCTTTTCCACATAATTCTTGAAGCACCGATTGATTTTTATTGATTATTACCATCAAATCAAGCTCAGCTCTTAGCAACCAGATACATAGATTTTCTTCAGGATGATCTGTCCCTATCCTGAGTCTTCAGGTCTTCCAACACTGTCCCTGTCCCTGCTGTAACTTGGCCCATCCCCTTTGCTGATGGTAGACCTTCCCTTTCCCTTTCCTTTCCCTTTTCTTTTCTAGCATCAGAACCTTCCTGAAACACTATTTGGTGCTAATAAGGGATAAACTTGCACCTGTTGTTGTTAGTGGAGAAGTCATGTCCGACCCATCGCAACCCCATGGGCAATGTTCCTCCAGGCCTTCCTGTCCTCTGCCATCTTCTGGAGTCCATTTACGCTCACACCTACTGCTTCAGTGACTCCATCCAGCCACCTCATTCTCTTTCGTCCACTTCTTCTATTGCCCTCCATCTTTCCCAGCATTGGGCTCTTCTCCAGTGAGTCCTTCCTTCTCATTAGGTGGCCAAAGTACTTGAGTTTCAATTTCAGGATCTGGCCTTCTAAAGAGCAGTCAGGGTTGATCTCCTCTAAGACTGACTGGTTTGATCGCCTTGCAGTCCAGGGGACTCGCAGGAGTCTTCTCCAGCACCCGTTCAAAGGCCTCAATTCTTTGGTGCTCAGCCTTTCTTATGGTCCAACTTTCGCAGCCATACATTGCAACTGGGAAAACCATGGCCTTGACTATATGCACTTTTGTTGGCAGGGTGATGTCTCTGCTTTTTAGTATGCTGTCTAGATTTGTCATAGCTTTCCTCCCCAGGAGCAAGCTTGCACCTACACAAGCTCTTCTGTCACAGTGGTCCTTGTCAGCTACAGCAGGAAGAATTTGGCTGTGATGAATGGAGGATGGCATGACATCTTTGCTCCTACCTTCACCCAGGGCTGCATATCAATCTATTATTGCAAACTAACCTGTCAACAATTGTCAGTCACAGAAGAAAGAGAACTAACCAAACCTTTCAGGCAGAAGAGACAATGGAGGCTGGGCAATCTATCTCAAATTATTTCTCTTACATTCCCCAAATCTTTAGTGATATTTTGTACATGTGTTGAAATTTAGCAATGTAAATTATGGAAATGTTCTTTCTACTATCAAATAATGTTTAAGGGAGGATGTATATTCATTGCAATTATTGAGAGGACAAAGACAGAAGAAAATCAGCTTTTTTCTGAAATCTCTCAGGCTTCATGTGATGGCCAGGTGAAGAAAATTACAGACGTTCTTGGCCTTTTTAAAAACCTGTCTCCTGTCCTTTCAATTATTCGACAAAACAATATCAGTTTTCAGCAATGCGGAGTAGGATGGGTTAACAATAAATAAATCTAAGGAACATCACCAGTTCTCTTTCCCAATTCTGACATTTGGACCAACAACCAGTGTGAAGCTTGGCACTCCACAGGCAATTCCACCCACAGACACATCGACCTACAACCAGCCTACAAACCCCTCAGAATCCAAAACAACAGCACAGCCAACCAGAGACAGCAACAACCCTCAACCAACCCATGCAAGCCATCCTTCCACCAGCAGTTCACCTCCCAATGACTCTGACCTGATATTATAATAATAATAATAATAATAATGATGATGATGATGATGATGATGATGATGATGATGATGATGGAAGGGACCTTGGGGGTCATCTAGTCCAACCTCCTGCTCAGGCAGGAAACCCTATACCATTTCGGACAAATGGCTGTCCAGTCTCTTCTTAAAAACTTCCAGTGTTGGAGCATTCATCACTTCTGGAGGCAGGTTGTTCCACTGGTTAATTGTTCTAACTGTCAGGAAGTTTCTCCTTAGTTCTAGGTTGCTTCTCTCCTTGATTAGTTTCCATCCGTTGCTTCTTGTCCTGCCTTCAGGCGCTTTGGAGAATAGCTTGACTCCCTCTTCTTTGTGGCAACCCCTGAGATATTGGAACACTGCTACCATGTGCCCCCTCGTCCTTTTCCTTATTAAATTAGACACACCCAATTCCAGCAACCGTTCCTTGTATGCTTTAGCCTCTAGTCCCCTAATCATCTTTGTTGCTCTTCTCTATAACCTCCCCATCACAAGACCCATCACAAGACTGCATATTTGAAAGACTATTCGAACTACGAGGCCCTGTGGAATAAGATACAAGCAGACCTGGAAAGGTGGAAATCACTACGTCTGTCCCTGCTCGGCAGGATAGCGACAGTAAAGATGAATGTATTACTCAGATTTTTATTTCTCTTCCAAATGCTACCCATACTCAAGAAGGATGCGGACTTAGACAATTGGCAGAAAGGCATCAACAGATTTATTTGGGACGACAAGAGACCGAGGGTGAAACTAAAAATCATCCAAGACGCAAGGGAGAGAGGGGGACTCAAAATGCCTAATCTAAAGCTATATTACTATGCAGCAACGTTGGTGGCGGTTAGTGACTGGATCAACATGACAAATGATAGAGTTCTGAATGTGGAGGGGCATGGTCTACGATTCGGCTGGCACGCATACCTAGTATACGACAAAAAGGCAGATAGGAACTTCAAGGAGAACCCACTACGAATCCCATTGCTATGGGTCTGGAAGAAATATAAGCACCTCCTACACGACAAGATTCCCATCTGGATGATCCCTGGACACGCAACAGGGGATATGAACACATCCCAAGGGCAAGCAGTGGTGCCCTACAGTGAACTTGTACTGGGAGAAGAAAACGGGTTCCTCTTGAAATCTCAAGCAACGCTAGCAAACAGAGGAATAGGAAGTAACTGGCTATCATATATACAACTACAATCAAGGTGGCATAAAGACAAGAAGAAGGGCTTCTCCCAGACCGACGAGAATCTAATTAAACAGATTAGAGAACAGGGGATTATGCATATCAAATGAGTGTACAGCATTCTGATAGAAATGGACTCTGAAACCGAGCTAGTCAAGAACTGTATGATAAAGTGGGCACAAGACTTCGGACACCCTATCACCATGGACACGTGGGAGAAAATCTGGGTGAGGAATGTAGAATTCACGAAATCGCAACACTTAAGGGAAAACTTCTACAAGATGTTCTATAGATGGCACCTAGACCCGAAAAAAATATCACTCATCTACCCGGACTCCCAGCCCAAATGCTGGAGGTGCGGGGACGGGGAGGCTACTTACTTTCATATATGGTGGACATGCAGAAAAATCAAAGCATTCTGGAGGAAGATATGGTGGACACTCCAAACTATTTTCAAAAAGCGTATAGAATTTCTACCTCAGGCTTTCCTGTTAGGGATCACAAAGGATATCACTACCTCAGAGACAAATTTATTTTTGAACTTAATTACAGCAGCAAGATTGCTGGTGGGACAGTACTGGAAGAATCCGGAAATACTGCCTATTGAAGAATGGACTGTGAAAGTAACAAATCTGGCGGAAATGGCAAAAATATCAGCATACTTGAAAAACCGCTCCAATGAACAATTTGTGACTGACTGGAAACAGTGGATAGACTATATCCAAGAGAGACACCAATCAAACAGAATGCAGCTGGCGTTCAGCTAAGGATCGATGGGAGGAGGGATGAAGGGCTAACAAATCAAATGTTTACAAAAACTAACACCCAACGTTGAATGTATATGTTCTATAACTAATGCCTCTTAACATAACCTTATGACTAACGTTGTTTGCTTTAATATTGTTAAAGTAGACTGAATCTCTACCTCAGGATATGAAACTTTTACCTCAGGACCTCGGGTTGGGGACCATAAAAGATTGCACTAGTAATGGGATGAAGTCAACTCAGAAGCGCAAACGCACAATATGTGATAGACTAGATACAGTAGATAGACCATATATAAGAGAAACACCAATCAAACAAAATGTATTCGGAGTATACTTGAAGATGTAAGGGAGGAGGGAAGAACGTTTACTAAAACAGATGTTTACAAAGATTAATACCTAATGTTGTATGCTATGTTCTAGGATGATTGCTTAGCAATAGGATCTTATGTTTAATGTTGATCACATTAATATTGAAACGGATAGGGGAAACACCAATCAAAATAAAATGTAACAGGAGTATAGTTGAGGCTAGACGCGAGGAGTGGGGAAAAAGGCTTACTAACTCAGACGTTTTCAAAGACTAATACTTAGTATTGTACACCAGGTGTCATGATGATTGCTGCATAATAGGTTTTTATGCTCAATGTTGATTGTTTTAATAAAAGAATTTTTATAATAAAAAAAAGAAAGACTATTCGAATGAAAAATATATGTTAGAATGGAAAAAATGGATAGAGTATATTCAAGGGAAATATCAATCTAACAAATTGTATTTAGCATATAGTTAAATTTTTCATTAGGATTTATATAATAATTTTGTTTAATGTAGTGGGTTTTTTCTTTTCTTTACCCTATTTTCACTCTGGGAAGTTGGGGGGGTAGGTTGGGGGGGGAATAATGTATACTCAACTGTAATATTCGTAATATAAAACATTTACTGACAGAAGGGGGGTTGCTCGGGCAGTACCTCTGCACTACATCTGGAGGGGTTGAGGGAGAGGAGTGAAAGGGAAGGGAAGTAGGTAGGTTGGAGGAGAGGAGGGTGGAGAGAGAGGGAAGGAGAGAGGTGTGAGGAAGGGAAGTAGGAGATAGGGAGGAAGAAAGAGGGGGGTGTGGTGGAGGGGGGGCTGCCGAGCAACACCCATAGATGTGTTGTATTTAAAAGAATGTAAAGCTGTAAAAGAATGTACTAAGTTGAGTTGTATTTAATTTGGATTTTTTCTTTTGTTAAAAATTATAAAATCAATAAAATGTTTAAAAACAAAGACCCATCACAAGACTGTCACTGATGCTCACACTTGACCCATCACAAGACCTCACTCGACACACCCACACATGGAGCCCTTATAAGCAGAAGAACACTGATACTGACTTCTCCTAAACTCCGCTGAAGATGTTACTTTGCCTGGTAACGAAATGTTGAGAAACCAGCCCACAAGCTTGGAGAACAAACTTTCACCCTCATCCTAAACTTCTGTACTGGCTACAGATATTCACCACGATTGCAAATGAGCATGTGTGTTTATGTGTGTGTGTGTAATACATGCAAAAAGGGTAATCTTGTATTGCTGCTTTATAGTGCCATCTTGGCTTTTTAACCTATGTACCCCCTTGTTCCCCGGGAGACCGTCTTCTTTTGGATTATTAGGCTCTGCATTATGCACAAGGACCAACCTTTTTTTTTTAATGGGCTATGGCCCTGTTTAGAAATTCATTTTGAATCTAAAACTGATTTTAAAAAAGCTGCAGAGTTTGTGCCCTATGTCTGAGCTACAAACCCTTTAAAAATAATTATTAGAAATAATTAGTATTATAAAATTTAGGTGAGAAACCACATGACCGTATGTAATGTTTATCTGTAGCACATAATTAGGGAATCTGGTTGCAATGAATGTAATAGCATCCTTTTTATAAAATACTATCTTTGCTTATATATTTGTATTTATTATGAACCTTGAGTCGGTCAGGATCAAACTGCTGGCAGTCAGCAGAATTAGTCTCCAATACTGCTCTTTAATAGGGCCCCTACAGGATTGTAGAAACATGTGTTTTAAAAATGTTGTCTGTTTTTTTTGAGTATCTAGCAAGCTTTCTTCCTGAATTAAGGACAAGTTCAGCTCTTTGACCTTCATTAGTTGATTGTTTCTCCTGCTGCCTAAAATGGATAAAACCTTTGTCATTTACACACTGAAGATGTGTGTCTCCAAAGGCTCTAGCACATTCCCAGGATTGAAAAAACAGTTTTTCTGGTGCTGGAAAAAGGAATTTCATGTACATGTGGGCCTAACCAACCCCTCTTTTTTGCAGTTTTTCACAGTAATTTAGTCATGGTTGCCAAGAAAGTAGAGTGAAACATTTAGTGTTCTGTCATTCCCCCGCCCCCCATATTCCTGCTTTCCAATTTGCCAGTTTAGATATCTAGTAACATTAAAAATGGGGCAAGAAGTAGATGGTTCATAAATAGCTGTAAATTACAACTTTAAGTCAAAATTCTAGCATGCATTGCTCAAAGCAATAATTAGTGTGGATGGCATGGGAAATATTCAGCCAAAACCAATTCCATATATTTAGTAAGCATTATTCTTACCAAAGAGAGAGAAGCAAACAGAAAGTATATTGATAGGGATAGAAAGACGAGTTTAGCTTTTTAATGAGCCCCAAATACAAGACATACGTTTATCCCAACTTTGTTCTGTTCAAGAAATGTTGACTGTAAACTACATATAATATTTTATAAATACTGTGTCTATGAGCCTCACCAGTTGACAACTTCCAGCTAACCCCATCTGGGTTTGGAAGCTAAGCAGGGTCGATGTGGTTAGTACTTAGATGGGAGACTGCCAGTAAAAGGCAGAGGTAACAACTTCCATATCTGACCAAGAAAACTGCACGAATGTAGCCTAAAAATCAAAACCAGGCATGTTCTCTGGGGAATTCTGGAGTTAAAGCACACTTCTTAAAGTTGCTGAGGTTGGGAAACAATGGCCCATAAAATGTGCAATATCTTAAAGTATCAAGTGCTTTCAGATAATCTTCTCTCGGTCTACATGAAGCCAATGAAGATACAACAAAAGCCAATTTGATAGAGATGCCCTGTGTCCCAGCTCACATCTTATAATGGAGCTATTCCTCTGTGTTAACTTTTCTCATAATGTTACTTCATTATGTAACATTAAATAATGGAAGTAATTATAATTAATTGCTTTGTAGAACAAAGAAAGCCTTACAAGGTTTCCCGGAGATCCTGGAGGGGGGGGGAAGGTCATTTCACAAGAGGTTTGTTTGATTGATTGGAATTGGAGGAGGGGAGGATACTAGCTGGAGAGATCAAGATTTTATTTCATAAAATTTTATCAGCTTGTTTGGTTTCATTGTTGTTGTGAACCACACAGAAATTGGTATCTTTGCATGGCCCACACTGCAAGGAGGATGTTAGACTGCAGGGGACTGTAAAGAAGCACCATCCCTTTCCTCCCTTTCTCTGCCTACTTTCAATGGATCAGAATAATGTGGGCCCTTTGCTACTCTTCTATGGGAAGACGGTCCACAGGGAGGGGGGCATGTTTCCAAAAAAATAAAGATAGCGACACAAAGTCACAATAGCACTATCTGCAACGGTAAACTTTGGGAGAGATTTTTCAACTTTCCTGGAAATATATAAAGGACCCCACGTGAATTAGTCAATGCCATTGCCCTATTTGCAAACCTTTGTGTGAAACTGACTAGATAAACTTGCTTGTATGTCTTTTTGGGCTCTTTCACCTGAGAATGCTACAGCTCATCTAGTTTTAGAGACTTTTGATTTGTGAATTAAATAGAGAAACAAGAGACATAGAAGGGAGAAAGGGGAGTGTGCTAGGGCAGTGGTGGCGAACCTATGGCACGCGTGCCAGAGGCGGCACTCAGAGCCCTCTCTGTGGGCACGCACGCCATGCCACAGAGATGGCAACCGTCCCTCTTCAACCAGCCGCCCACTAACCCACTGAGGTCCCACACAGCTGGATGCATCCCAGCACCCATGCGCACACTGGCCTGTGTGTGCAGGGGCTGATGGTGTCAGGCTGGCCACACCTTGCCTTGTGACAATGGCACCCCCCACCCTGCCTTGCCTTGCCTTGCCTTGCCTCACCCAGCAGGACGAGTCTCCTGCCCACCGCCCTACCTGCCAGAGACCCCCTGGATCTCCCCCAATCCTGCCCAGCCCCCACAGGCGTCCCTCCCACGAGCAACATCGAGGTGATCACGCCCACCTTGGCCACACCCACCCAATCTGCCATAACCACCACAGCCATGCCCATCCAGTGGGCCATGCACACCTGGCACCCAGCGATAAATAAGTGGGTTTTGGGTTGCAATTTGGGCACCCAGTCTCTAAAAGTTCGCCATCACTGTGCTAGGGGATGTTTTCAGGGTATTTATCCTACACTGATTAATTGCAAGGAGCTCCTTCATCTCTTCTGTAAGGCAGCTCTTAGTTGACCTTACAAGCTACACAGGAGAGAACCATCTCCCAAAAGAACAGGGAGGAAGAATGCCACTTCTCTACTGTGGCCAAAAAAATCTATAAAATATGTTCCTCTAGGGACATGGCGGAGCTGGAAGAAGTCAGGAAAACACTTGTATTTTTATTTTTTCTCAGCATGGGGTGGCTCTGCAGATGCCCTCTCTGTGCTAATCTCTCCAAAGGGGCAACTACAAACCGGTTGATTTAGAAGCAAGGCTCAGGGCTTTGGGGGTATGCTTATTTCCCAGGAGAAGCACGAACAGGCAAAGCAAGACATGGCCAGGATGGGAATGGCTGCAGAGGATGTCTTCTAAGGCAGGACTTTGTTACTCAGAGCACAGCTGAGTCATCTGAGCATTCAGAGTGGAACCACAAAGCCAGGATAAATGAATCTCAGTGTTTCCTTCAGCCAAGGAAGTGAAGATATCCCGTACTCTGGACCATCCATGGGAAGGTCAGCATTTAAGATGGTGTCCACAACTGCACAGTCAAAGTCCTGCGTGCGCATGAAGAAAAGGAACAGGACTTTCTGTGATCACAGCCATCATCATGGCTCTTTTGACACTCCCTATCACACACAAACACACACAGAAGGAGGGAGGGACAGAGGGAGAGATATAACCCTGCCAACACTGGGGGGGTGAAATAAACTTAAATTTAAAAAA
The DNA here is from genome assembly GCA_034064705.1 of Bothrops alternatus. Taxonomy (NCBI): domain Eukaryota; kingdom Metazoa; phylum Chordata; class Lepidosauria; order Squamata; family Viperidae; genus Bothrops; species Bothrops alternatus. The sequence goes on from JARGCV010000006.1 coordinate 24,918,654, forward strand.
TTAAATAAATATGTTCCATCCAGGCAATAACCAAAAGAACAGGATTGCCTCCTTTCAAACTGGATCCCTTTGCATTTGCCTCCCTGCCACAACAGTACACTTCTGAAAGTCAAACCCAGTCCTATAATTCCATTTACTTTTGGATTTCATGGTGATTTATACTGAATGGAACAATAAGAATTGGAGTTTATTGCACAGAGAACAAGCCATTCTTCAAGTTGCACAGGGAAAGAAAATATGCGGTATTTATTTATAGTACCCTCATCTTCCAGTTAAAATCCTGTTATAGGTATAGAAAGTACAAAGAGCTATTTACTTCTCTAGTTATTTGTTATGGTGGCGATTGTTATGAAGTGCAGCCATGGGTTATTTCATGCATAACATCAGGCAAACATAAACCAGGTGTGTAAACAGAGGGATATGATAAGGTCCCAGTGTTCGAGGACATAATATGGCACATGCCAGGCGGAAGAATGACTTTTGTAGGGACAATTGTGTGTGTGTGTTGTGCACACAGTTGAGCTTTAGAAAGCTGTCCAGCCAGAATGGGCAAATATGTCAGTTGATTGCCAGGACATTGCAATCAACGTTTCACCCATTTTGATTGTGCAGTGCACATAATGGGCAGAGGTTGATCTACTGTTGGGGCCATCATCTTAACTTATTTAACCATACTCTGGTCTGGGAGATTGTATTTGAGAGCAGAACAGAGGCCAGAATTATTGTTTAACCCTTCCTTTTATTCTAATAGTTGCATAAGAAAGAATCAAATTTGACAGACAGATAGAAAGGGAGACATCTTCAAACAGGGGCATCCTTTTAAAAAAAGGCCAGGTAAGTTTCCCTCTTGCATACAATATTTCATATCATTTTATGGGAATAGACTATTTTTATGCACTATTATTTGATTCATTGCTTTTGCATGCTTTAGATATATTTGGATGATTTCAATTAATTTAGCATGTTAATAATTTTCTAGGGGGTTTGTTAAATGATCTAGTTTTCTTCTCTTTTGATTTGTTTTAGTGTTCCAATTTCATAACTAATTAATTTCTTGGGTATTTCTCTTTCCATATGTGTGTTTGTATCTACCGCAAGCTCATGCGACACACATAATTTCAGGATCTTCCTGATTGATTTAAGATCCTTCTGCTTGGTTTAAGAAATCCACTGCAAAAAGAGAAAAGAGTTATTTTGAGTCAGGAACCAAGAAGAAGTCCTGAAACCATGGTGCATATTGTAGGTGGGCTTCCATAGGTGGCAGATATAGCATTGCAAATATAAACAATTGTGCATCTTTCTATGCATTTTAAAAAAACTCTACAGGAAATATTGCACTGTGTTACTGACATAAACAGTCAAGTGCATTTTAGGAGTACATGCATATATTAGAAGCTTACAGATGCACAATTTTCCATTTTCCTCTTGTCAGTGGCTATTCAACAGAGTAGGATAACATTTCAGTAAGCACAAATGTGCTTTTTTTAAAAAAAAAATTTTTAAAAATGAGCATCTCAAGAAAGGCGCATCTGTCAGTTTGGCTTCTCCTTGTTTAAGGCTTATTTTTTAAACTTCCATTCTCTTTACAAAGCTATAAGCCGACAATCAAAATCTGAAGAGGAGATTTCTAGATCACACTGAATTTTGCAACATTCCAGCAACATTTCTGACTGGAATGGGCCCTTGAGACTCATTGGCCCAAATTCACTGTCTCCTGGTTTCTAGCCTGGTGCCTTAACCACTAGACAAAACTGTCTCTCTTTTCTAGATAACTCATGCTCCATCAGGTTATCCTTTCAGAGATATTTCCTTATCTAAACAGAGAAACAGAATGATGATAGGTGAGCCAAAAAGCAGTTGGAGCAGGTGACTTCCAACTTCCTGCTGGCTTCCCCATTGATGTTGCTTGTGGGAAGCTGGCAGAGAGTGTTGACACTCACTCTTCCTCCTCAGGTTGACCCGCACTGACACTTTGCTGAGGGGAGGGGGAAATGGAGGCAAGGACCACAGAGAAAACTTCACTGCCACTCCCCATCTTAGCACATCTCAAGGACCCTCTTCTTAAAGGGAAGAAGAGGGTTCACCTGTTGTCTACTGTTGTTCTCCCCAGCCAGCCCTACCTCCCCAGCAGGCATCTAAGTCACTCCCTCATCCATCACTCACTGCCCACTGCCGTTAAGGGATTTCAAATTTTGGCCTTTGTTCCAAAGAAGTCAATTACCACTCAGCTATCAGGCCCAGATAATTGGGTGCAGGGAGAGAGGAGGTGGGATACAATCTTCCCATCTTCCCTTGCACAGTGCAACTTATGCATTTATGAGAAGTATTGTTGGAAGACATGTTGACCGACTTTCAATCCTACAGAACTGATGGGACCCAGATTTTGCACGGATTCTGTAAGTTAGCCCATATGAGGTACTTTGGACCAAATTGTCGTCTTATGATGTGCTTTGCCCAACTGAATGTTACATATATATATGTAACATCTCTGTGCATTAAAATTTGCAACATTCCATAATAAAAGAATTTTAAAAGGAAACTGGAAGTTGGTTGGAAGATCAACCAATCACCATAAGAACCTCTCAAATCCCCCCCCCCCGCTATGCTACCATAAGCCACAAGAATTGTTTGGTTAATGTATACTCAGGACTAATCAGGATTGAAAATAATTAGGTAATGGCCTCTCAAAAGCTCTTAATTAGGGAAATCACTGAGGTAATGGGTTGAATGGCCGCCAACAAACTGAAGGGCAGTCTGGACAAGGGAAGAAAGGTGCTGTCATTTAGAGGTTTTGCCTGAGAGATATTTAGCCAGTTTTAGAAGGGTCCTGTTAATGGATCACACCTGCAGTTTGGCATGACTAAAAGAGCGGTGTTGGGCATTAAAGGCACAAGTGCTTTTTGTGGTAGGGAGAAAGAATGCAAATGACCAGCTGCCTGCAAGGAATATAAATCCTTCCATTCCCCACCATCCAGTCAGAGCTGAAGAAGCTTCTTGGATGAGATGTGAAATGTCTTCAAAGAAACACAAGAAAGTCCAGTTGCCTCTTGAAAAAGCACTTTTGGGACATTACAATCTGAAAGAGGTTTGGGGAAAGATCCTGTTATTCTTGGCAGGTTCTTAATCTGGTAAGTTTAAGTCCTGGTTCCTGCTTATTTTACAGACAGCCCTTGATTTCTGTCCATTTGTTTAGAGACCATTTGAAATTAAGGCAGTGCTGAAAAAGGTGACATAATTGGTCCTGACATTTAAGATCATTGCAACCTTCCCACAGTCACATGATCAAAATGTGGATGTTCAACATCTGACATGTATTTATGAAGCTTGCAACATCCTGGGGTCACATAATCTCCATTTTGCAGCTTCCTATGAGGTTGAGACAGACAGTTCCTGTGTAGCAATGTTTTTTCCACCTTGGGAACTTTAAGATGGGTGAACTTCAGCTTCTAGAATCCTGGCTGGGGGATTCTGGGAATTGACATCCTCCCATCTTAAAATTGCCAAGGTTGAGAAACACAGATGTAGGACACTGCTCAGTGTGTATGGTTGGCCCTCATGTGCTCAGTAGACATTTGCAGATTGGGTGTATTTAGAATCAAAGAAAGATGAAGCAAAATGATCACTTATGACCTAGAGAAAGACAAATAACCTAATTTCTATAAACTGTTCAATAGGATGTGTGATCTGCACCGGTGGTTGCCAGAGAAGTCAAAATAGACAAAATGGTGGTGAAGGCAACATGATGGAAATCCCACTTTCAATCACAATGCTTTGACCGCCATCTTGCCTTTTTCTGACTCCTTCAGAGGATGCCACAGCCTGAAACCAATTTGATATATTCCCAATGAACATCTCCTTTTGTAGAGCCCAATATGATCCCAGTTTTAGCAATCAAGCACAGCTAAAAAAGAAATGAGTTTCAGCTCAAAGGAAGAAACAAGTTTTTTGCCAAAATCTTGCTTTTCTGAAAAAAAGAAAAGACATTTTTCTTTTCTGAGCAGGAACCCCTGCTGCTGCTTTGAGGCAGGTGTTCATATGTGAAATAATACCGTTTAGTGTAAAGAATACGAACAAACCACTATTTCTCTCTCTTTCACCTCAGTGGGTGAGTGGCCTCACTGTAATTATTGTTCAATGTCTCCAAATAGCTTTCAAAAGCTATTTGGTCATAAAAATCGCTCAGTCACCTTTTGAAAAGAAGAGAAAAAGCAAAAGAATTTGTATAAAACCCAGATTGAGAAGGGGCCCTACTGATAGGGGCCCTACCAAGGTCCTGACAATATTATGGGGCATCTGAGGGGCTTCAAGAAGCTTCTGTTCCGGGATATTCATGGCTGTTATACTATGTAGTGAATTCCAGCACTGGCCATTGGATTGGATTAGATTAGATGATCTCTAAGCGTATATTCACTCAAGGTGCTGAAAGAAAAATCTTCAGGTCCAGTCCAAGCTGGGAATAAACAAAATGGAAACTGCTTAGGAAATAAGGTTCTGTTTATTGAAGAACAGAGCCAACAGCATGTGTTCTGGGAAAGCTGACAAAATGGATTTGGGATAGGTGGGCTTTTATATTTTCTTTCAGCTTTGTAGTTGAGGTTCTTCCTGTTCCTGTGCATGTACTTTGACCTGAGCTTGAGTGTGCCCCTTTGGTGTTCTAATGGTGGTGGGTAATCCTATTGTGTCCTAAAGGTCATATCCTGCTTCTCTGGGGCTGTAGCTGAAGGCATTTTGCTTATGAATAGGTCGTCCAGTCTTTCTGAATAATATTATCAAATTTGCATTTCTACAGAGCTGGCCTGCTCAGTTTGTGCCTGGGGAAACTTGGGCAGAAAAGCCTTTTAAGATTTTTTTTTCCCTTCCATTATTCCTTTGGGGAAATATAATATTCTGCCTTTTTAATATCCCTTAAAATATTTCCTTCTCGGGGGGGAGGGCAGGGGCGCTGACTTCCTACAAAGGGTTGCACACACAGCTTTGCAGTCTTTGCTACTGCCAGGGACAGTGACTGACTAGGTTTTTTATAAAAAAAAAACAATTGCCATAACCATAATAAATCTTGACAATGAAAGAATGGCAATAGGAGTGGGTGGCATTGGTATTTGTGAAGGAGAGGGACTGGCTGTTAATCTGCATTTTTAAAACAAGTACTATATGACATTCGATACAGTCAACTGATTTAATACATGAACAGATATTTTAAGGCATGAACATCTTTTCAGGTTCATATGGAAACTTAAAAAGGATGTGGCTGCTTTAATAAGAGTTAGGAATTCAAAGGCAAGTTAAAATACAATATAACAATAAAAGAAAAACCAAATAGCAAAGGATTGCCCAGGAAATATAAAATATTAAAGCAGGAATAGTTTTCAAATTCAATTAGAAGACCCATGAACCATTGGGTCATCCTTTCAGAGATATTTCCTTTCCCAAACAGAAAAGAAATTGACCATGAATGGGCAAAAACCCAATGGCAGTGATTATTTTTTTTACTTCTTTCCGGCTTCTCCACTGAGTTTGCTTGTGGGAAGCTGGCCAGGAGCGTCAAAAGTCACGGTCACGTGACTGCAGCTTAACATGACGATGTGTGGCACAGCAAATACAACTGTTCTGAAAGCCTTTGAAATTCCGATTCCACAAGAGTAATGGGTCCCAGATTTTGTACATATTCTTTAAAGTTAACCCATTTGAAGTACCTTGCTTCAAAAATCATTGCCTTGTGATGCACCATTTCAATTAATTGAAGGCAACAGACAGGCCAACGGGAGAATTTTAGTAGTATCTAGAACATTTTAAAAGCTGGAAAAAAAGAAACCTATCATAAATTCACAGCTGGGAATCTCTTCAGTATTCTCATTCCCCATGCAGTAACTAATCCTCTATTTGGATGCCCTGTCTTTAGAGGTTTTAATTCCCTCGATACAAGCTGCAAGATGTATAATTTGCAAGACTTTTGCTGGCTTGGGGCTGCTAAGTCTGCAGAGACATGTGCTAGAACAGAAAGACAACTCTCAGGGCACAGTTGAGGCTGCTGTATATTTCCAACTACAAGGCAAAATGTCAGAGAACTGTCTTTTTTAAGTATGTATTCAGCCAAAAGAACTAACAATCATTTTTGTTTTGAAACAAGTGAGATGGACTATGATAGAGAAAATGACCAAGACTCCAACTTTGCTATTGTGGGAAGTCAGCCCCCCAGAAAAGGAAATATTAAAAGGGCAGGAAAATATATTTCCTCAAAGGATCTTGAAGAGGCAGAAAAGCATACCCAGTTTTCCTTGATAACCCCAGGTCTCCCTCCCCCAAGCAGAAGCTAGCTCTGTACAAATGCAGGTGTAAACCATCAGGAAGGTTAAAGCTAGGAGATTAAGAAGACAAAGACACCTAAAATCTGCATACCTCACCCAAACTCTAAGAGTCATTAGCCCCAGCACCAGGGAAGCAGGCTATGACCTTTGGGTCATAATAGGATTAACCCATCACCATCAGAATACCAGAAAAGCACACTCAGACTCAGGTCAAAGTTCATGCCTCAGGAACAAGAAACAACTCAAAACAAAAGGCTCCAGAGGATATAAAAACCCACTCTCTACATGTGCTCAGCCCTTTTTCTCTCTCTTTTCTGCCAGAACCATCTTCCTGTCTGGCTCTCCTCTTCAATAAACTACAAGCTTCTTCCTAAAGCAGTCACCATGTTTATTCCCAGCTTGGACTGAACCACGATGAAGACTTTTCTTTCAACATTATGAGAATGGACGATGGACAAATTAGTCTTATTTTTCACCAATGAAACCTGCAGGGTTTGCCCTTTATCCAGATGTCCCAAACATCATTAAACCTGATTTATTTATTAAGTGCATATGCCACTCATATTGCAGTTATGCAACTCTGGGTGACTTACAATCTGATTAAAAATATATTATAAAAGATTAAAAATGTAGGACAATAAACATAACATTAAAATTAACAGTGCAGTAATTAAAATAGGAGTTACACAGGTAGTCCTCAACTTGTGACCCCAATTGAGTCCTAAATTCATGTCGCTAAGTGAGACATTTTTTAAGTGGCTTTTGCCCCATTTTACAACTTTTCTTGCCACATTTGTTAAATGAATCACTGCAGTTGTTAAATCAGTTTCCTGGTTGTTGTGATTCCTGCCTCACTTTGGATTGCCACCTTGACTTGGATTGTGTCTTGTGAACTCTCTTGTATTGTGGATTTAATTTTGCCAGGTGGGTTATTCTTGTTTGGGAAATTTTCAAGTGCCTTGTGGACTCATTGGCCATTGCTCTGTGGACTGGTGTTGGTCTGCTTTTGGTTGCCCTTAATTGGGACAGTTCTGGGCTTTTGGTGAAGGGAATTGTTGGGGAATATTAATGAACCCACTAAACCACTGTTAATGTGTGCATGTGAGTGAATGGGACAGCACATATACAGATGGAGTTTCTTTTTGAGGAAAGATCTGGAAAGATCCCATTTTTTTTTCACACAGTGCAGCATAAAGCTGGAATTTGCTGCCAGCAGGTGTGTTGGTGGTATCCAGTTTGGAATTTTTTCAAAAGAAACTGGACAGTTGTGTGCAGGATCAGATCCTCAGTGATCATTAGTCTCAGTGGCTGTTTGCAGCTCCTGAATCCTAGACAGCAGTCTTGAGATTTTGGTTGCTTATTGCAGGAGAAAGTGCTTATGTTTCTCCAAACCAGGACTGTGAGATTCCTAAATGCATCCACTCGATGACCTATTGGGAAGAATGCTGGATTAGATGACTTATGGCCTGATCCACATCAGCTGATGTTCTTGTGAAGATAGCAGTTAGAGAAAGGAAAACTCTTCATTCATGTAACAGTTGGTAAACTTCTTTATTATCCCAAAGTGAAGGCCTGGAACCAATCTGTTTGGGGGTAAATTGTGGTTGAATTCTAGGTTGCATTTCCTTATGGTAAATCCATGCTCGGTAGACAAAGGGTCTTTCCTTCCCCAGATGGCTTCTAACAGAGTTTTTCTGCCATGTTTGGGGAATTAGAATCAATGGTCTAAAAGAACGTCCAATTCCATGGTTTCTAGGTAGTTTTTTGGTTCAGTCAGGATGATGAAATAAATTATTCAAGTAAAATCCTCGGACACAAAGTTCACTTCAAAAGAGATTCCTGTTGAATAAACAAGCATTCATATCTCCACTGTTCTAAAAGTTCCATTTGTGTCCTCCCCATCCAACAATTTGGCATTTTAGCTGCCCAAAAGAGCTGTTGCATTTGGAGAGCTGCTTCAAATACATTAGAAAGAATCTTAAATTAACCTGTATATTCCCCACTGTTACCACCTGCTATTTTATCCAATGATGTGATTTCTAGCTTCTCTAACTGGATAACTTTAGGGTGCTTTTTTCTGAAAAAAAGTATCCCATGGTTTGTAGATCTTACAAGAGAAAAACCTCCTAAATGTTTAAATAGAAAGAGGAATATTTTAAAAGTAAGTTCAAAAATGGAATCAAATGTGTGAGTGCATCCTTTCTAAGTATCAATTGCAAGATTCAAAGTAGTACTTTCAACTACCGTAATATTTCATGGAATTAAAAGATCTTACTGTGCAGTTCTTCACACAATTCCTGCCTTGGTCTACTTTCCTGCTTTCCTTCTTCCCAAGGTCTGGGGGGAGAGGGGGGGAGTAGGAAGCTATTTGAGAAAGTGTCACCTTGAGCAGGAATCTCATTGCTGCAAAACAAAATATAATTGAGACTAAAAGAAAACTAAATAGTAGGTTTGTGCAGGCTTCCCTCCATCTCTGCTCTTATCCTTCAGATTATGAGAGTTTTCTTCAGCTAGTCAAAGCCGCATTAGAATGAAACAAGCATTTTCTTAACCATTGGGGGCCTAGGTCAGGGGTAGGCAACCTTGGCTCTTTTATGACTCGTGGACTTCAACTCCCAGAATTCCTGAGCCAGCTATGCTGGCTGAGGAATTCTGGGAGTTGAAGTCCACAAGTCATAAAAGAGCCAAGGTTGCCTAACCCTGGCCTAGGTGCTTCTTTTAAATAGAGAAAATGCGTTTGTGCAGGTAAAGTAAGGTCCGGGCTTGTAATAAGCTAAGATATTCTCCCAAGAATGCGTCATACACATATGTGTATGTGAGACATGTATATGTGTGAGTCACAATATGCATAAAACAAGTAGAGGTTTTGCATGTGGTTATGACTACCATCTTGATTTTTTGACTCTCCTTGCATAGTACCTGCCCCCATTTGCATGCAGGCTTCAATGCAGAGTTGTCTAAGGATTGGGATTAAAAGTGAAAATGGTACCATGACATTTTAATCAATGCTCCATCCATTTTTTAATGTAGCTGCCATCTTGACTTTTTTATCCTACCTCTGGAGCCAGCTCTTTAGTGGATCATTCCTATAATGTAATAATCTTAATAACAGCAATAGTTATTTGTATACAACAGGGGTTCTCAACCTTGGCAACTTTAAGACTTGTGGACTTCAACTCCCAGAATTCCTCAGCCAGCAAAGCTGGCTGAGGAATTCTGGGAGTTGAAGTCCACAAGTCTTAAAGTTGCCAAGGTTGAGAACCCCTGGTATACAACCACAAACATTTCCCATTTTAAAACTGAAATTTTTTAAGTTGTTTGCCTAACAATATGCAAAACTTCCAACAGTTCTTCTTCTTCTTTTTTTTATACTCCAAATCAGGCAAATTCTGATTTGTTTAAATAAAACACATTTATTTTAATTCACAGAAGCATTGAACAATGGACTTTGTAGTCTTTGAGCTTTAAAATCCATACATCATCTCAATGGCTGATTGATTAAAAAGCTGTCTTCTCCCTCTGTGTTGCTTACCTTTTCACAATTTTAATTAAATGGGTATTTGCATGTAATGGGTCTACTGTTACGTGCAAATACACATTTAATTAAAAATGACATTAATTTCAATATTAAATGTTATGATATTTGTTTTTGTTTTTTTTATCACACTTTTTATGAACAAACATTCATGCACAAATTGGCCAGTTCGTTATCACAATTTATACCAAAAGATAACCCACATTTTCTCCTGAGAAGAGGGGAAATAAGTGCTTCCCTATTTTTCCATAAGAACATCAAAAAAAAAGCTGTTGATTCCTGATTTTTAAAATATGAAAGAAATAAAGGAATACTAGCTAAGTCTGGCTTTGAAAAGGCGAGCTGTTCATGTGACAAGGGATATAATGCCCTATGCCAATTTTACATCCTTTTGTGCCACATTAGATAAAAAGAGAAGGCAAGAAGAAGAAAACTTTACAAATGTTATTAATTATTTTCACATTTTTATCCTGGAGTAAAATATCAGAGGTGAAAGGAAACAGTCCTGAAAAGTTTAGTCATGTCTTAGACGTCTTGATTCTCTCAGTTCAGTATCAACACGAATGTACTTCGGTTTTAGAATGGCTGCAGATGCCTTGCCAAAAAAGGAAATGTAGCCACAGATAAGAGATTAAATGTGATGTTATGTCACACATAAGTACGAAAAACATATGGAAATATAATGGCAATATCCAAGAGCAGGGGTGACCGCCGACATAATAGCACCCACAATTCTGCAATCAAAGCCCTGCCCTCCTTTTAATGTGCATCACTAGAGGAGAGTGGCTGCCATCTTGAATGTATTTATTTACTCCAAATGAACAGGAAAATGTTGGGTTCTTGTAAAATGATATGATTTGCACATAGTACAAAATAGAGGAAAAGACTAGCTTGAGAACCATAGTCAAGGAAAATAATTCAAACTTTATTTTACCATAGAATGTTTAACAAATCGGGATTGCAAATTCAAACAGAGGACATATGAGCTAATGGTTTACCTCACGAATGAAGGCGAATATCCTTCTTTCAGGATATCCCTGCCCAAGAGTTTATTTTTAAGCTGATTTTCAACTGTTTCAAGGTGACTAATCATTGATAGGCAGGTAAACTACCAGCAAATTACCACCAGCATATCAAGTACTTAGAAGATGAGGGCTGAGCAGCACAAGCAGCCAACAACTTAAAACCAGCCATCAACACATCCCAATTAGCATCTAAAAAGCCACATACAACAGGCACCATATAAATACCACACACAAAATAACACACACTCTGTTAGAGAGAAGTTCCCTAAAGATGATCTCCAGCACGAGTCCAACCCAGATTGGATCCTGCAACATTATCCTGGAACACATATATTCGCCTTCCTTCATGAGGTAAACCATTAGCTCATAGGCCTTCTGTTTGAATTTGCAATCCAGATTTGTTAAACATTCTATGGTAAAATAAAATTTGAATTATTTTCCTTGATTGTGGTTCTCAAGCTAGTCTTTCCCCCATTTTGTACTATGTGAAAATCATATCATTTTACAAGAATCCAACATTTTCTGATTCATTTGGAGTCATGTGTTCAGAGAGCAGTTCATGCATGCACAGTATAAACAATACAGTGGTGGGGTTCAGCCCGTTCGCAGCACTTTGGCAGAACCGGTAGCTAATTTTTTTTTGCCCAGGCTCAGAATGGATTTCTGGAAGCGACATCCACACAGAGAACCGGTTGTTCACATATTTGAATCCCACCACTGAAACAATGATATGCAGGTATTCAGTCGCTTAACTACAATTTGAAGTGACAGCAGACCCTGAAAAAGGGACTTCTAACCCAGACTCATTGTTCCAAAGTCAAACCCATGCAATTACAGGACCAAATTTTGGGCAGTGGTCAAACCACATTCACTTATGGCTGTTTGCAACACCCAGTCAGGTGTTCATGTTTTTGGATGTTTTTTCCAGCAACCGGCATTTGCTTCTGGTTTCTGGCAAAAAAAAACCCTACTCATAGTGAATAATGGGATCATTTAATGACCATCCCATTCATTTTATTACCACTGCAAAAAAGGTCTTAAAATTGGGTGTGGTAACACTATGCCTGCTTTATCACTGTCATAATTGCAGGATTAATTACTGTCATAATTTGAGAACATTGCAGGGGGAAAATACCTCTAGCCACAGTTACTGCATTCTGTCCTATTCAGACTGGAAGAGTTTTTGAGTTTGACTCAGGAGTCAAAAAGTGAAGATGGCCGGTGTGTCTGTGAGATCAAAGCCCTGCCTCTTTTTATTCACAACACATGTAGAAAAAGTGTGGGCTTTGCTCTCATGATAACATCCTGCTATTAGATTTCCTTCTTGGATTATGGTCTCATCAAAAGGAAAGCACTGAAGGAGGAGAGAAGTTGCCAAAAGCTTTTGCTTTAGAGAATTTTTACAGGGGCCTGACCTCAATTAGCCAGAAAAGCAAGAGACATGGAAAGATTTACATAAGGCCAAATGATGTTTAAAAGGAATATTTTTCTGTGCAGAGAAAAAGTATTAAAAATAGAAATATAAACAGTGTTGTTAAAAGGCAGGCAATATTTCCCATGCATGGTTGGAAGACCTGAAAGATCCAGTTAGAGGACAGATTGTCATGGAAAAAGTCTACTTGAGTGGTTGCTAAAAGCTGACATCAATTTGATAGCATATACTCAAACCAATGCATTTTTCATACACTTCTGCCTAGAAAGATGGCTCCTGATGAGCTCATGTTTAAATCAGCTTGACATTTCCACCCCCCTTCCACCTCCTCTTCCTTTTCCTTCTCTTTTACAATTCATATTATTAAGATTGATATAGTTATTAACTATGTCCAAGCTTACTTTGCTTTTCTAGGTCAGGTGTTTCTCCTCCCCCCCAAGAAATAAAAATGGGGAATGAAGAGTGAAAAATATAAATATCAAACAAATGAAAACAATGAAATAAATGGATTCAAGGAAAATAAAATTGTCACCAAAAGAGGTTCCTCTTCTACAACTGAAAAGTAACATGCTATTTTATTGTGATTTTTAAAACATGATTGCAGAATCTTCTCAGAAAAACAGCCCAATTTTCTATTTTTTTCCTACCTGAGTTTATAAACTTGCTGCCTATAAAACAGTGCATGTTTCCATTTTTTAAATGCAGGTCTGATTCTCTAATTAAATTCTCAACTTTCTCTCATCCAGACATATTTTATTTCCTTTTCTTTCAATTACTCCAAATATACTGTGTTTGGGTTTATGTGTGTGTGTGTGTGTTAAACTTTTCCTCTTTTTTCTTTCTAAGAGAATTACATTTTTATTTTGGGTTAATTTCTTAAGATAAAGATAGTCTTGAGGGGGAACATTACTGCGGGTGACTTTCTATGGTGTAATTTTTTGGGCAGTGGAAAAAAACTTTCCCATTCTTCACAGCATAGTCTACAGACTTGTGATGCCTTGCAGGGGAAAGAGACCTCCTGAAATAATTGTGCAAACATTGTGAAATAGATATTGAGCATGGTGAGCTGTGGAATTCCAAATCCTGCTAATTAAATCCTCCCTTTCAGCTCTATTCTATTCTATTCTATTCTATTCTATTCTATTCTATTCTATTCTATTCTATTCTATTCTATTCTATTCTATTCTATTCTATTCTATTTCTAAAATGAAAAGGCAAGAAGGTCTCCTATTAAAGCTACCAACTTCTCTGTAGTAGTACATCAGTCCATGGTTGATAAAAGAGTGGCTGGTGTCAGGGTGGTGCTTTGTATCAGCCAGAGGTATTGGCAGGGTATGGTGAAAAAGTCCAGTGCCGTAATTAAAACTCTGCCTGGATTTTATGTGCCGCAGACATTAAATATTTTTTTTAAAAAAAAAACATGATCTGCAACATGTATAAAAACTAGTGGAGCTTCAGTACAGTTGCCATCTTGACCTTTTGGACCATGTCCTGCATATACTCCTGGTAAGACCAATTCAGGAAACAATAGTCTTGCCAAAGTCACTTCGCAGTGAAAAACCAATTTCTTCTAACATAAACGAAATGCACTGTGTAATATAACCACATTTTAAACCATATAATGTAAAACTAAAGAACTACGCCTATATGGTACTATGCAATTTTTGTATAAATATAATAGGCTAAAAATGTTCAAACCACCTTAACATAGAAGAGGTTGAGAAGAACCAAGTTCAATATAGTTTCGTATGTTTGAAAAAAAATAGTACTAGCACTTAGAATTATATATCACTTCATAGTGCTTTAAAGCAGGGGGCCCCAACCTCCAGTCCATGGACCAGTACTGGGCCGCAGCATGCCAGCAACTGGGCCGCGCAAACAAGCAAAGTCCCATCCACGGGATGCAGGAAGCACACAAAACCACACACCTTCCGGTCCATAGAAAAACTTTCCACAGAACTGGTCCCTGGTGCCCAAAAGGTTGGGGACCTCTGCTTTAAAGTACACTCTAAGCAGTTTACAGAATCAGCATATTGCCCCCAACAAAATGGGTCCTCATTTTATTGACCTCAGAAGAATAAAAGGTTGAGTCAACCATGACCCAGTCAGGGTCAAACTCCTGGCAGTGGGCAAAGTCAGCCTACAATATTGCATTTTAACCACTGTGCCACCACAGCTCTTAAAGAAATAAGGAACGTTGTTACACTATTATTATTTATCATAGGACATGTTCACATCACATTTTGATATAATATAAATGTAAAATATGAAATCTAAAATCTAAAATATGATGAACATATATCAAGGATTAAAATTTTTTGCTTCATTTGTTGTAGCAAAGTCTCCAGTATAGTCTATATTTTGGCACTCTGTCAGTATATGTTGGATACTTTATTTTTCGGCCCACAGTCACAATTTGGTGATGGTATTTTGACCCCCTTATAAAGGGTTTCAGCACATTTACCTTGCTCGAATTTGGTTCAGTGTTATCCATATCACATGGAGCAGGTGAAATCCAGGTGGTTTTTTTCAAGATGCAAGGGAGACTGACTTTTGACACTGTGGCGGGCAATGTTTTATCAAGTGCTGTTTCCACATATTGTGTATGTTAAAATCATCTTTCTACAAGTATTTTAGCAGTAGAAATAGCTGGATGTTTGGATCTCAACTTGCTTCACTCAAGGCAGGCTACATCTCTCAGTATTGGCAGTTAAGCATTTCAATTATTTTCAGGTATTTTTGTCTTACTTCTGGAGGTGGTGTATGGCTCAAAACAGGCAACCAATATGTAGGAATAGTTCAGATCGTCCCACCAACAATGCTCATTGACTGATGCAATTGTGCATCAATCTTATTTGTGTATGGGCTATTAAGTCATACTGGAGCATAACATTCTGCTGCTGAATAAACCAAGCTAAGTACAGTTATTAGTAGCATGTCTGTTACAACCACTGCCATACAACTTGTGCAAGAAGTTATTTTTACTTTTCAGTTTAGCAACAGTCTTTCTCTAGTATTTTTTGTGCAAAAGTGTCCTGTCCAGGGTAACCCCAAGATATTTAGGGTACTTATTGTGATTGAGTCAGTTTTCCTTGAAATGTACAATATATGTTGGCACACTTTCACAGATGAAAGCATAATTTGAAGGATTTGAAGGACAGGCTTAGGACAAGGATAAGTGTTTACTATACACTGCATAATGCATGCTGAACATTCCTCTTGGTACATCTTCTTAAGCAGAATATCTGCGGAATAAATTGCAGTCAGACTCATTCACCGTTATCCTCTGATTTTCTTTAACTTCCACAAAAGTCAACCAGGAGTTTTCTCCTGCCAAGACAATTTCTATTTCTCAGGGCCAGACTGCATTCAGAACACCACATGCCATTTCTTGTTCCATAAAATTTACTTCTGGAATCCCCTAGAGCACCATGATCCAGCAGAAAATTGGGTCATTGTGATATTCCTGTTCTGTTAAGTTTTGCACAAACTTATCACCCATGATTTGGAAGAATTGGTAGATATATAGATCATTTCAAAGATATACAGCAAAATGGAAGCAACCTCAGATGTCCCAAATGATTTTTACTGGAAATAAAACATGGATAATGCTATTGTATGCCCCCCCTGTATCTCATAACATTTTTCTTATGAATCAAATGATATTTCTGGAATATTTTTGTGAGTTGATGAGCTGGAATTTGGAGATTCCAGATAGTGGGGTTCCATACTTACCTTCAGGATCATCACTGGATTGTAACACTGAGAAATTTATCTTGGCCCTCATGGTGGGTCATTTGTGAGATCCTCAATTGGTCTTTCTCCTATGCTGTTCATTATTTAGATGAAGCCATTGCAGCCATAGATCTGGGCTTTAATGACATTGCATGTGGAGTTTGGGATCAGCTATATCTCTTCTTTCCATCACAGTCAGTTGAGGCTATGCTTGACAGTTGCTTGAAGATATAAAGAACTAGAGGACCAAAGGCCAAAACGGAAGAAGTTTGGGGTTCCCCTGGGTGCAGTTTCTCATTAGTTTGATGCACAAGCTATAACCCCTTTGGATTTGCTCACCTAGTTTAATTGGAATAGCTCAATTGGACACTGTAGTATGTATCCACTGTACATGGATTTCCCCTTGAGGAGTATGTGAAGCAGAAGGAAGACAGCTAAATGGAACACATATTACCAATCCTGAATGCGTTATATGGGTTTATGAAATATTTGGAGTTCATTTAAAGTTATGATAGGAGTCTATGAAGCCTAGAATGGTGTAGGGCCTTGGTATTTTAAAGGGTGCCTCTCCTGATACTACCCAATTCATGTGTTAAATTAGCTAGGAAAGTCTATCACAGCGGTTCTCAACCTTGGGGTTGCAACCCCATTTGGGGTCGCACGACGATTTCGCGGGGGTCGCCGGACACCGCAGGCCGCCATTTTGTTTTTTTATTTTTATTTTATTTTATTTTATTATTTATTTTATTTTTTTGGCGCGCGCGCCGCACATGCGCAGATCCGCCCGTCGCGCCGAAAAAAAGTAAAAAAATAAAAAAAATTTAAAAAATTTAAAAAAAACAAAAAAACAAAACAAAATGGCGGCCGCAACGGGCGGATCCGCGCATGCACGGCACGTGTGACGGGCCGATCCGCGCATGCGCAGATCCGCCCGTCAGGCCGAAAAAAAATAAAAAAAAATTTTAAAAATTAAAAAAAAATTGAAAAAAATAAAAAAACAAAATGGCGGCCACGACGGGCCGATCCGTGCATGCGTGGCGCACGCGACGGGCCGATCCGTGCATGCGCAGAGCCGCCCATCGTGGCCGCCATTTTGTTTTTGTTTTTTTTTATTTTTTTAAAAAAAAAATTCCGGCACACGCGCGCGCGCACCCAGGTCAGGGTCGTGGCACGCATGGGCAGGGCAAGTGGGGTCTCAACCTGAGAAAGGTTGAGAACCACTGGTCTATCAGCATCTTGAAAGCGGTGAAAATGTCAAGATGATGACCATGAGCCTAGGATCAAAGCCTTACCTTTTTTTAAAATTGGCGTCGCATAAAATGACATGTGTAAAAAGGTGTAGGGTTTTGTTTACATGGTTGTGGCCTTCATCTTGATCTTTTGTGACCCTGCTCTCTGCTGACACTTCTGGGTAGATGGGGAAAGGGGAACAAAGAGAGTAACAGAGTAGAAGTGGGCTATCACTTGTAAAGATAAAGGCACAGTCTCTCTTTCTACCAATACAAATACCAATATTTGTGTGTGCAGTGTTTCTTATCCACCTCTTTTGTGGCAGAAAGCTTTGGGTAAAGGACAGTGGTCATAAATGAGGAAAGATAGCACTGACTGACAATATTTACTGGCCAAGCTTTGGCATTAATAATGTGCAAATTGATTCTATATACTTGGAATATCCTTCAGTTATCCTCTTGTGAATTTTAGCAATCACTAACTGAAAACCTCATTTGGCTGAAATGTCACTTACCAGGATTGTTGCAGGCTTGAGAAATTTTAATAAACTTGCTCACCGTGAAATCTAATCAAGTGACGAAGAACTCCATTTTCCAGTTAGTGCATTCATGAGAAAATAAGTGTTGCTTCTTTCAGACTTCTATGTCTATTTTGTCCATTCTGGATGTTGAAATATTTTGGGAGGACATTTTAAAAATATTTGTATTTTATATTATGCATGGAATATATATCATATTCCAATTCTTCAGCATGTTAGAACATTGTGTTGGAAATTTTAGCACTTTTAATGGACAGGCACATTTAATACACTAATGACTGCAGCAATTCTACTGGCACAAAAGAAACACCATATCCTTTTTTACAGTAATTTTATTAAAAATTAAAAATTGCAATTCGAAAGATACAAAATAATTCAGACTAAACAAAGAAAAGACTAAGAAGAAGAAAAATAGAAGGCACAGAAAGGGGAAAAGAAATAGAAAGAAAAATAAGAATATAGTAAAGAAAAAGAAAAGTAATAATGTCCTAGAGCAGTGGTTCTCAACCTTTCTCAGGTTGAGACCCCACTTGCCCCGGCCATGCGCGCTGCGCCCCCGACCCAGGTGCACGCGCGCGCGCCGGAAAAAAAATTTAAAAAAATTTAAAAAAACAAAAATAAAATGGTGGCCGCGATGGGCGGATCTGCGCATGCATGGATCGGCCCGTCGCGTGCACCGCGCATGCGCGGATTGGCCCGTCGTGGCCGCCATTTTGTTTTTTTATTTTTTTCAATTTTTTTAAAATTTTTTTAATTTTTTTTTAATTTTTTTTCAGCATGACAGGCGGATCTGCGCATGCGCGGATCGGCCCGTCACACGCGCTGCGCATGCGCGGATCCGCCCATCGCGGCCACCATTTTGTTTTGTTTTTTATTTTTTTTTAAATTTTTTTATTTTAAATTTTTTATTTTTTTATTTTTTTTTCGGCGCGACGGGCGGATCTGCACATGCACGGCGTGCGCACCAAAAAAATAAAAAAAATAAAAAAATAAAAAAAATAAAAATAAAAAAACAAAATGGCGGCCTGCGGTGTCCGGTGACCCCTGCGAAATCGTCGTGCGACCCCAAATGGGGTCATGACCCCAAGGTTGAGAACCGCTGTCCTAGAGCTTGATTTCTTTTTACTTTTTCTTTGTCACTTCTCGCAAAATTCTTCACAGGTTTAACAGGCCTCTTTTGTAAATCCCATTATAGAAAAATTACCCAGTGTCTGTCCTGTGAAGCATCTTTTTCCATATCATTCTTATAGCCTGAGATCAGACTCAGTCTCGTCCAGTAGAATTTGTTCCTCTTCCATAAATTCCTCTAATACAGCCAATTTCTAGAGGCAAACACTCTTAAAATTAACTTCTGGGTCCATTGTTCAAAAATGTTCTTCAGTTTGTTTAATGTTAAAATATTTGCTCCAGTTTAACATGCTTGGGAAAACCACATGTCCATCATCTAACAAAAATTAAAAAAAAAATGAAAATAAAAAATAAATAAATTTAAAAAACAAAAAACTCAAAGCACAGACTCTATGGATTACTAGGTTTTTTTTTTGCTGCCATCAGTTTTCTATATTTCTATGTTTTAAGTGTTCTCTTTTACTTGTAATCTTTAGTTCCTTCTAGTTCTCTCCATGGTACAATCTTCAAAGTCCCCTATCATGTTGTGGGAGGACAGCACCCAGCCAGAGAAAGAAATATTTTGGGGAATATTAAAAAGCAGAATATTATATTTCCTAAAATAATACAGTAATAGAGAAAGAAAATCTTAAAGGCAGAAACCAAGAAGAAAATCTTAAAGGCAGCCCCCCAAGTCTCTCTGCCCCCAGCAGAAACCAGGTCTTTAGAAATGAAGATGTGATAATCCTTTTAGAAAGACTGGAGAGCTGATGGGATTAGAAAGACAAATATCCCTAGAATCAACAACCCCTCACCCAAAAAATCCAACACAGGACATAGTCATCAGCCACAGCCCCAGGGAAGCAGGATATGACCTTTGGGACATAATAGGATTAACCCACCACCATTAGAATACCAGAAAGGCACACTGAACTTCAAGTCAAAGTTCATGCCACAGGAACAACTCCAAACACAAAAGCCCAAGAAGATATAAAAACCTACCACTCCCAGCTACATGTGTTCAGCTTTTCTGTCTGGCTCTGCTCTTCAATAAACTACAACCTTCTTTCTAAAGCAGTCTCCATTTTGTTTATTCCCGACTTGGACTGGACCCTGATGAAGATTTTTCTTTCTGCAATTTTTTTTTAATGAAAGATCCTTGAATAATTATTAGTTAGATAAAGGATTCAGTATTCTTGCATACATCCAAGAAATGAGTCTCAGTTCTCATATGAAAGGTTTCCTTGTAACCCACAACTAAATCTTCATGCATCATATGTTCAAATACTTTTCTGCCTCAGAGCCTCAAGTCCCATTTCAAGTCTTACTTACTTTGACTGTAAACATCACTGTCAGTCCTGCTCAACAGGTAGCTCTGGGAAGCCAAAATTTAGTTCAGCTAAAGGAAGTCCAGCATTGCATGGAAGAGGCCTTCCCTAAATATACAGGAAGTCCTCAATTTATGATGGTAATTGATATGCCCATTATGGTCGTAAGTTGTGATGGCCGTAAAGCAGGTCACCCTGTGACCAACCCAATTTTACAACCTTTTTTTGCAGCAGTCAATAAGTGAACACCACAGTTGTTAAACTTTTCATTACAGGGGGTTTCGTGAAAAAAGTGGAAGTAAAAGCTGGTTTTCAGCAAAATTGCCATCATACAGGTATGTGATGCTACAAACAGCTGCAAACACAAGCCCTTTGTTGAGCACCCAACATGAAAATACGTGACTGGGGGAGTGTAGTTGTCAGAACTTCAGAACTGGGTCAGTGGTGGGATTCAGCTGGTTTGCACCAGTTCAGCAGAAGCAGTAGCTAATTTTTTGTTGCCCAGACCCAGAACGGACTTCTGGAAGTGGCATCCACACAGAGAACCGGTTGTTCACATAGTTGAATTCCACCACTGAACTGGGTCATAAAAACCTTTTTGAAGGGGTTTATTGTAACTTCAAATGGTTGTAAGTCAAGGTCTACCTGTATTGTTGAAAAACTGCATTTTGAAATATCCCCTGTATATATAAGCTTTATCATGAAAAAAAATGCACATCTATTAAATAAGCAACTTTGACAACAGCCCTTTTGTGAGAACAATGCTGGGAGTGCAATTCTAATTTTGTTGTTATTACACTGAGAGCATGAAATATGATTTGCCCTAGTTTATAGACCAAATCTTAAATCTTCCCATTCTCCCAGTTTGATGCAATCAACAAAATACACGTCTCATTTCCTTAATTAAGCCACTTATACTTGAACTTTACTTAAACTTGAACTTTGAAATTGTCTGTTTCCTAGTGGGTGTCTACTCTGTAATAGTAGAAGAAATGGAGCAATTAGAGATCACTTAAAAAAAACCGTGAGTCCTTTGGTCACGGTTTCAGAGATATTTCCTTACCAGATTCCTCAACGCTTTCAACAACGGCAGAGCTTCTTATGTCTTGATAGGTTCTTTGAAACCCAAGGAGATACTCAGAGATGTATCTACCTTGCAAGTAGCCCATGTTGAACTGTATAGTGCAGTCAAACATCAAGAGTTCACCATGCAAATTGTTTTCTGACACTTTGTACTATGTCATAAAATGCTTCATGATAATGTTATGTCATAAAACGTTTTATAAAGTTTGACAAATTTAAATTCCACAGGAGTCCTGGATCTTAGATGTTTTTGGACACATTCTGTAAGTTAGCCCATTTGAGGTACCTTAGTTCAAAACATTTTGGCCTATGATGTGCCATTTTGCCAGTTAAAGGTTATGGGCATGAGAGTTTTAGTAGATTAATGTGCATCAAAACCCAGGGATGTTTAAAAATTGCTACTACTGGGGATTCACTAGGGGAGGGGGGTCAAAAAAATTAGAAGGATAACCATGACATGTGTGATTGTTTTTGCCAAATGTCACAAGTATGATGCATATAAAAAGGAACAAGGTTTTGATTGTGTGAACTGATGACTATCCAGAATTTTTTGATCCCTCCTTTATAAACAGCCCTGGTTGCAACTTCCTTACTCAATTCATCTTATAGGATTTAAGCCAGCATGACTGTGGTGGCAAGCATTGGTGGTTAACAAGATCTATAGCAGAACTTCCTCCTACAGAAAAGCAAATGAAGTCATATTTTCAGTCGCTGAACACAAAGGGAGAGAGAATTATAGTTCCCCATTACTAATGTGGACTAAGGCTTGAAGATTCACGCTGTGAAAATTAGTAATAGGCTTTTAAGTGAAATTCTCACACATTTCTGAAGAGCAAGTTGTAGTTTAAACTGTATAATTATCTAAATAGCTATTCTCACTTGCTGTCTACTATTTAAAAAAAAAACCATCCCTCCCCTTGGATCACATTCACTACAACTCACTAACTATTTTGCAAAGGTCATTTCATTTACCATGTTAGCTATAATATTCAAGTACATTTAAGACTGTCCTCCGGGTGTTGTCAATATGACAGCCATTAATAAGAGAATAGAACAAAAATAGATATACATAAGTCAATCAGAGGTTTGGCTAAGCATAAAAGAACCCTCAGATATATTGTGGGTCAAAGCAAATGGCAGTTAAAACAACAAGAAGCATAGCTGGCTTAATAACAAAGAAAAAAGAAATTGATAGCTAAATATTGCTTATGAAAGTATACGGTTGACTTTAGCTTCATGTGTTTGCTGGTATCTGTAAAATGTAACCATATAAGGAATGAAAAACAACGTTAAGACCTTGTGACATGGGTAACTGTGGTTTTGCCCATAAGATTTGAAGTGTCTTAGTATCCTAGTATGAGCCAGCAATGCTACAGCTGCCAGAAAAGCCAATGTGCCAAAGCTTCTTCAGAGCTGGCAGATGTTATAGAAACACAGGCAGTACCTCAAGTAACTAGGCTGTAAGCATGAAGGGCTTATGGGTCATACCCACACCATGAATTATACCCAGAAGTAAACAGCCTAGCTCTACAGCTCCTAAAGCAGAGGCTTCACATGGCATACTGAAGCAGTATCCATTGTATTACTGTGGCACCCTGGGCCAACTGAAGTTTCCCAGTGATCTTCCAGGGCAGCTCCACATACAGCCCAACGTACAAGTTGCAAAGTGACCAGGACATTAGTGACCATCTGAAGACCCCCTGGTGTAGGAAAGGGCACAACTGGCCCACTAGATGAAACTATGCAAAGGCTTCTGGGACAGAATCTTAACAATCCCACATGGTCAGCCTATGCCAAGAGACATAATTGGGTATCATCAGCATACTGATGATATTGAACCCCAAACTAGCAGCTGGTCTCACTAGTAGATGTTTACTAGGAGAACGCAGAGATTAGTTTCTTGTGCCATCCACAAAGGAGGTGCCAAGGGAGCAATCTCTTTCTCCAACCAACATGATAGAAGCTGGCCATAGAGAAAGGAAGTCATACAATGATGTCTCGTCTCCAGCTTTGGAGCTGATTTAGAAGGGTACCATGACTGATGGTAACAAAAGGCAGTATAAGATCAAGGAACACAAGGATGGATGCTCTGCCTTCATTTCAATGCCAGATGAACAGAGACCCCTTGTAGGAAAAAAAAAACCCGACCTCCTGCTTAAGACACTAGCTCAAACCCTACTAAATTGTAGCTTCTTCAGAAATCATACTCCGACTTCTAAAATATGATTATTGGTTTCATTCCATGGGCTTAAATATTTCTTCAATGAAAAGCTCATTCTTGAGTGGTTTACACTTCTTGTAGGTATCACATTAAAATGCACAGTAAATAACACCTAACCATTCTACCATCAACAAGAGGATCCTCATCATCCATCAACAATATTGGTGGCAAGACGTCAGGAGCAATTGTCAACCCACCGTGCTATCCCCAAAGGTCCTCTGGAAAACATCTTCCAGAATGTCCTTAACTTTTTTATAACATTTATTTTTAGCAGTAATTGCTGCTCTTAATGTTATTTCATTTTGCTCTCTGCCTGAAATACTGAAACATTTGAGCTCTTTTATTCCTCTATCAAGAAGTCATTTTTCATTCTGACAGGACTATCAATAAGCTTGGTGGGGCCTCAAGCTTTCCCAAAGAGCTTATGCACAGTGCCATCCATCTGACACCACAGGATTATGGATTGATGTGCCATTATAGAGAGGCCAGTGATGTCTTTACCAGGAGATCTTCTTGCTTTTTCATTTTAATAGGAATCAGACCTTCACTGCCCACCCTATCTGAACAGTTTCCAAGAAGATTTATTTTACAATGTTTGCACCATTATTTCAAGAGATATATCTTCCCATCTTCACAGACAATACTGGTTTATAATAATTCTATTTGCTTCATCCCTATTACAAGTGATGGATTGGCCAAAGGATAAACTCTTGGAATCGCTTAGGAAAACAAATGTGTGAAAAGATTCATGTATTTAAATACATCTACTCAGTGGGATTCAGCAGTTCTCACCACTTTAGCAGAACCGGTAGCTAATTTTTTGTTGCCCAGACCCAGAATGGACTTCTGAAAGTGGCATCCACACAGAGAACCATTGTTCACATGTTTGAATCCCACCACTGCATCTACTCAAGCCCAGTGACCACAAATTCTAAATTTAGTTGCATAGGAATTATTTGTCACCATCTAGCCAACCATATTTGGAAGAAGACAAGGACAAACCACCTCTGAATGACTGCTAACTAGCTAGATCGATGTGTCCATGTGGCGTGAGAAGTTAAACTGAATTGGAAATAGACTTTCCCTTTAGAAACCATGCACTGTATAGATTTTAAATTCACTTTTTCATGCTGGATTTCACCTGACCAAACCTTGAAACACAATGAGTGGAATCAAAATCTTGCTCCGCACTTTTTTCTCAAAAAATCTAATGGGTAATCTTTTCTCTCTATATATTGAAATTTAATGTTCTTTGCATCTAGGAAGTCCACCACTATCTCAGCTATAAGATCCCTGGTGGTTTTCTTCAGTCACATTTAAACTTCTAGTTTTTTTATTTTGTGAATTAAAAATTATGTGTCTGAGTATTTGCAATTTGCTACTCAGTTTTATATATTATACAATGGGCACAATGGCTCAGCAGTTAAAGATGCTGAATTTATCAGCCGTAAAGCTGACAGCCTGGGTTCGAAACCTCAGTGCCGCACCATGGAGTGACTCCCATTACTTGACCCAGCTCCTGCAAACCCAGCAGTTTGAAAGCAAGCAAATGTAAGTAGATAAATAGATACCACTTCGGTGAGAAGGTAACAGAGTTCCTTACACCTCAGCATATAATCATGGTGGCCCCATGACAACAGAAGCATCTTTGGACAATGCTGGTTCCCTTGGCTAAGAAATTGAGATAAATACCATTCCCTAGAATCGGACATGACTGGTCAGGGGAAACTTTCACCTTCATTTTTTTTATATATGATCATGTCAGGCTATAAAACCACCTTCCTCATTTATGTAATCCATGGTAGTATAATTAAATACAGTATATTCTCTGCAATCTGGGATCTCTGCCTGAAGAGCCATATGTTTCCTGCTGCACTTATGAAAACAGTGATTCTTGACTATTGATAATTACCATTTAATACCCCATAGGTCATTTCTTGAATTAAAAAAAATATAACACTTTTTAACTCCAGGTGTTTGGTGTTATTTGGAAGTTATGGATACTTCTCAATCCTTAAGATGATGTATGGTCGGTATTTAATGCTAGATAAGTTATCAAGAATGTATAAAGGTACTTCAAATCAATGTTGGAAATGCAAATGTAAAGAAGGGACTTCTTATCATTTATGGTGGGCATGTGATAAAGCAAAGAAATATTGGAAGAGGATTCATATTCTAATACAGAAGATTCTTAAAATGAATGTAAAGATAAAACCAGAAACTTTTCTTTTGGGTTTAATGGGAAAAAACTTGGGGGGGGGGAATTGGAACTTTGCTGTTATATATGTTGACGCCAACAAGATTACTTTATGCACAAGAATGGAAGGACACTTCGATTCCCACAATGGATGAATGGCTGCAAAAGTTTAGCAGAAACAGTTAAATTGACTGCTTTGATAAAAGAAAAAAACACAAGTACTTTTGTTTCTACCTGGAAACCGCTTCTGGACTTTGTGTTTGAGGTTAAAAAAAAATGAAACTTTGGTTTGGGCTCTTACTGATTAGATAGATTTGTTTTTATAGAAATGGCAAGTTCATACTATTAAGTAAAAGTAAAAAGTTGAGGTTTGATGTTGCTATCTTATTCTACGACATCAAAGGGAGTCGGAAGTCAATGCCTTTCTTTCTTCTTCCCTTCTTTTCTACACTTTTCCCTTCCCTTTTCCCTCCCCTATTTTTCCTATTATTTGTTTTCGTATTTTTGTATGTTATATTATAAACCAGACATGTCAAACACAAGGCCCGGGGGCTGGATGCGGCCCGCAAAGTGGTTTCATGTGGCCCGCGAAGCCATCCTGGAAACAGTGAGGGAACAGCCCCTGCTGCCTTGGCCCTGGCCCAGGCCGGCCGGGAGCCAATGTACAATTTTGTGGTGGCCATCCATGCTGAAAGGCATTCAGTCTTAGCTCCACAAGGCTGTCTAGAAACAATGAAGAGCCAGCCCCTGCTGCGTCGGCCCTGCCCCCTGGGTGCATGCTGGGGAGGTGTCACCCTTTGTAAGGAATGAAGAAATGGACCATGCACTTGCCCCAGTCCCACCCCCTTCTGCCAGAGACCCTCAGATCTGTCCCACTCCTGCCCAGGCCCCCACAGTCACCCTTGATGCGAACAATGTAGAGCTGGCCACACCCACCCAGTAGGCCACACCCACCCAGCCCCTTGAGGGAAACTGCAATGCTGATGCAGCCCTCAATGAAATTGAGTTTGAAACCCCTGTTATAAACTAATTAAAAGGACAAATAAAAATAAAAAAGATACTTCTCAGTCTTATGGAACTGGTATTCTTCAACCAGAGCTCATGGGTATCCAAAGCATCTGAAGGCCAACTTCACAGTACCTCTCCTTATTCAAGGCTATGAAAATGGTTACACAAAATGCAGTGGTGCTTAGAGGAAAGACTGTTACCGTTGCATCTCAGCTGTGAGAAGAAGAATCAAGCCATTCCCCCTCTAGTCTTTTTTTTTCCAGCATGACAAATAGAGAATGAAGATTGTGGCCATTCCATTTGTCCTGAGTCTTTTCCATGAAAAGGTCTACTACCCTTGTATGTAGAGGCTTATTTTAGATATAGCAATTGATTGGCACATGAATTTGTCTTAACCTGTAAGAGTGCCTGAGGTTGTGAGAAATCATGGCTACATGAAGTGGCCTTATGTTAAATTTGTACTGGGCAAAATTTGTTGTTAAGTTGTAGCATTAGGTGAGTCCACACACTCTCTCAATGGACCATCTCTACAGTATTCGAAGTGGACCTGTTTAGTCACCAGCTAAGATAAAAGACGTTTTATAGAAGTGAATAGTTAACAGTACTTCTGAAGAATTTTTAGATGAAATAACAAGCTGAACATAGGCATCAGATAAGCATTTAATCATATCAGAAACTAATTAAAGACTCTGTGTTTTTTTTTTTTGTTAGAACGAAGTTTCCAAGCTGTGGTTCATAGACCGCTCATGGTCCATCATGAAAAATACCGCTATCGGGTTCTTGATGATGAAAAACCATAAAAATCTCCTTCATAGTATTTTTCTCCAAAAAGCTTTAATTTTTCTACAAGTC
The DNA here is from genome assembly GCA_034064705.1 of Bothrops alternatus. Taxonomy (NCBI): domain Eukaryota; kingdom Metazoa; phylum Chordata; class Lepidosauria; order Squamata; family Viperidae; genus Bothrops; species Bothrops alternatus. The sequence continues at coordinate 24,946,250 of JARGCV010000006.1, forward strand.
CACCATACATGAAAATAAGTAGCATCCATACTTTCGCATCTCCAACATTTAGGTTGGAGGTCAGGGTAGATATATGATAGTTTTTTCGGATCTAGATGCCATCTATAAAACATTTTGTAAAAGTTCTCTCTTAAATGTTGCGCTTGCGTAAATTTTACATTTTTCACCCAAATTCTCTCCCACGTTTCCATCATGATAGGTTGTCCAAAATTTTGTCCCCACTTTATCATACAATCCTTGACCAGTTCGGTTTCGGAGTCCATTTCTATCAATACATTATACAATCTTTTGATATGCTTAGACCTTTGGTCTCTAACTTGTTTAATTAAATTCTCATCAGTTTGGGATAAACCCATCTTCAAGTCTTTTTGCCATCTGAACTGCAATTGTAAATATGAAAACCAATTATAAACTATTCCTTCATCTTCTAGCATATTTGAGGATATACAAGAGAAACATCAATCAAAGAAAATGTATCTAGCTTATAGTTAAATCATGATATGCTGAGTGAAGAATGTTTACAAGTACAAAATGAATGTATTAGGTTGAGTTGCACTCAACCTGATTTTTTCCTTTGTTTCCTCTGTTTACATTTACAAATATATAATTAATAAAAAAAATCTCCTTCATAGTGAGTAGTTTCTGCTATCTGCTGTCATGTGGTGGTAGAAGAGATGGTGGTAGAAGAGATGGCAACATCAACAACAAAAGTTTTATAAGACATATAAGAGAGATTTTTGGTTGAAAGCATGGGATTTTGGGTTGAAATAATGAAATCTCAATTGAAATTTTATAATTTTTATCTATTTGGTTTTGATTTAATTCTGTAATCTGTGGATATCATCCAGGGAAATCATATATATCCTAGAGCAGCATAGCAAACCACGGATGATCTGTGGTCATCAAAAACTTGTGATGATGAGACTTGTCAACATAAAGAAAAATATTGGAAACCACTAATCTAAGACAAATCCCATGAATTTAGAGGAGTCTTTTTAGCTGGAATCTAGGATAACTATAAAAGTATCCTAGGAACCCTGCTGGCACAGTGGTTAGAATGCAGTATTACAGGCTAATTCTGCCCACAGCCTAGTGTTTGATCCTGATCGGGCTCAAGGTTGACTTAGACTTCCATCTTTCTGAAGTCAGTAAAATGAGAACCCAGATTGTTGGTGGCAATATGCAAATAATGCCGACATTGTAAATCGCTCAGAGGGTGCTGTTCAGTGCTATGAGCAATATATAAGTTCAAATATTACTATTATTGCTATTACTACCCACAGAGATTTTTGAGTAGGACTCTTGGGAGACTCAAGAACAAGAGAGACAACTTGGTGAGTACCTGCTTAGAAAAAGCATTGTATCTTCCAGTAGAATTGTTAAGTTTATGTCTGTTCATATGTACCCACGCAAAGGGTACATGGCAAAGGGATTAAATCAATCTAATAACACGATTGATTTAATGAGATGGAGATCATTATTGAAGGATGATGAGAGGTCCTGAATGTGAAGCACATCATTATTTAGTAGTGTAAAGAATGGATTGTGGATCAGTAATGAAAGGTTGATAAATGAATGTGGACTGAGTACAAAAGTGAGGATCAAAGCAAAGGCTGAGATTGTTTGGATATGAATGAAGAATGAATAAGGATCAAATCCAGAAGAAGATCCATTAAAGGAAGAATGAATAGGCCAAGAAAAAAAAAGACATAGAAAGCTGCAATGTGATGGAGTGCACAAAAATAATTTAAGGTGATGGATGAAACTGAGTATTTGTGTGATGGAAGAAAGGATGGTTTTCAAAGAGAGAAAACACAGAGAGATTGAGTGAAAAGTGTTGGTCTGCCATTAGTTTCAGTTGTATTTCCTTTCCTCGTTCTTGTCTCGTATCTTTGTCTATTTATGCTCACTACACCTTCTCCCTTTATACTCTGCATAACATTGATGATCCTGTGTATTACCCAGGAAAGCAAACCTTCAGGGAATAGATCACTCAATGGGCAAATGTGTTAATTAAAAGTAACATGACTCGCTTGCTTTTTTGCTTGAAGAAAAAAGTGGCAAAACTGCTTATATTGCCCAAGAACCTTCCTCTTCACATCATTCAGAAAATATTCTGCTGTGCAGTTAACTATCATTGGAAGAGAGATGGTTAATCTCATCATCCAAGTGGGAACTTAATTAGTTTGTGTTGAGGGCTGCTTCTGTTCCAGAATACATCCTTGTGTAACCTCAGCAGTGGATAAGATTTTATAGGTTTGTCATACATCGTATATGTGACCCAAACTATGTTTGTTACTTAAGAGTCATTATTTATAACAACTCATCTAATACATGCAGATTTGGTGATAGCTAATCATTGTTTGTGAGAGAGGTCTAGGCAGGGATTCGGGCTGAGGATGGATGAAGGGATGGATGGATGGATGGATGGATGGATGGATGGATGGATGGATGGATGGATGGATGATGTGCCATAATCAAGTCAAAGGACTTTTATTGACCACATAGATAAATATTCTCCAGGAGGATCAGACCTCAGCCTGGACCTTCAGGTCTTCCAAGTTTACCCAACATTGCTGAAAATGAATCCATCTACCTTATTGCTGGTCAACCCCTTCTTTCTCTTTCCATCTTTACCACCATTAAAGACTTCTCCAGAAAGTTAGGTCTTTGCAAAATAGAACAATTAAACTAATTTTCAAGCTACCTTTCAAATCTGCGGTATACACTAGGTGCATACAATGCAGATAGTTCTCAGCACACTACCCTCCAACATTATGTTAACATTATATATGTATGCATATATGCAAATGTATTAAGGATCAAAGTCTTCACATACCCTTTCTTTAATGTAAATATTTGTACAAATCGCACCAAACTGTATATATTGAGGAATGTTGTGCATAAAACAAATGCAGATTTCACTGCATATTTTTAAATTTTTGCAGAATGGTTCAATCTTTTTACAGAGATGCTAATACAGATATCAAAATAATTAGACAATGATTTGAACATAATTCAATCAGGAGTAAATATGACTGTACTTCAAAGGAATTGTTTGCAAACTGCATAACATTCAAGAGTAAGTTATAGTAGTGCCAGGTGTTGACAAAATTGGATATTTATTCACCAATTAAAAGTTTATGCACAGAGTATTGTGGCTAAGCTGTAAATCAATATTAAAAAAAATCTGAGTTGTATAATTGGTCCTTATTTCACTTGAATTTACTAGGAATGCCAAGAACTGTAAATTTACCAGTATAGAAAAAAAACCATCTGGCTTTAATATTAAAAATAGATCTTTTTGCAAACCCGTGCTCTATTGATATGTCCTAACATTTTGGCACACTTTATTGTAAAAGTCTGTACACAATCCCTTCACACTGCCTACAGGCTTTGCCTCGGTGGCTTGATTGTTCCTCCCCATGTCTCAGAATAAATCCACAGAGCCTCCTGCTTGCCAGCTTTTTAATTTTACCCTTTTTGAAGATGGCATGAAGGCTGTCTTGTTGCAAATTTTGTCTTGGAAGGTCTTAGAAGAAAGATTAAAAAAAATGTCTGAAAGCTTAAGTGTCCTTGGAATATAGTAGAAAAAGTCAAGATGGTAGCCATGATAGTGCGTCACATATAAAAAAGAAGCAGAGCTTTCATTCTAACATGATAATTACAAATTGCCCAGAAGACATTATTTGAGTTTTGCAAATAATCTCTAAAAAAAAAAAAATTAAGTATATTGGGTTGGTGGCCACAAACATGCAACCAAAATTCATGTCAAAGGGGAGGGACTTTGATTAGATGATTTGACTGTTTTGATTCCCTGGACTTCATGCCTTCTTTCATTAGTACATTTTCTCCTGGAATTCATCCTTAGATCCAAAATGAAGTCAGCAGGCAAATAATAGCATATGAGTCCTCTCAGGAATTCTCTTCTGTAGAAATCCCTGGATCTGTTTCTCTCTGCCAATTCTCCTTTGCTTTTTCTTTTTGTTATACTCGGAAGCCTCAATTTATTTTAATCATTCTGCTTGAAACCTGAAAAAAGAAAGAGGCTCAAAGTGGGTACTGGGCTCACTGCCCATCCCTTTGGCATGCCTAATTTCAAATGAATGAGCTGAGCTGTTGAAAATATTCCTTAGTAGCGGACTGAAAAGTGGAGCACCTGTGGGCGCAAAGCTCCAAAAAGTGACATTTTGCTCTCTTTAGCTGCCAGGCAGTCAAACCCAAAATGGCTTTTCATTTCAGAAGCCGCTTGCAGTTTGTGCAAAAGCTCTTCACAGAAACTTTGTGTGGGCATCAGGAGAAATTTGGATGCCAAGATAAGTAGCACAAACTGGCACCAACATTGATCAGCTACACAACAGGATGTTTCAGCTGGCTCTGGGATTCAGCGGCCATGTGCTGAAAGGCTAGCAGACTTTCTCCTGAGCAATAGTTATAAGGAAAGATTTTGACCAAGGTGGAATTTTGAAAGTTTAGCTGAAGCTTGGAAATATGTGTTCATTGTGAGCAACAAGATTTAACTGATTAACAGGATAACAGAGTTGGAACGGATCTTGGAGGTCTTCTAATCCAACCTTCTGCTCAAGCAGGATTTCTTATAGTTCTTGGATTAATTTGTTTCCTGTTTTTTATTAAGAGGAGAGGAGAGGAGAGGAGAGGAGAGACAGAGAGAGAGACAGAGAGAGAGACAGAGAGACAGACAGACAGACAGAGAGAGAGAGAGAGAGAGAGAGAGACAGAGAGAGACAGAGAGAGACAGAGAGAGACAGAGAGAGAAGAAAGAAGAAGGAAGGAAGGAAGGAAGGAAGGAAGGAGGAAGGGAAAAAAGAGAAAGAAAAAAGAAAGAAAGAAAGAAAGAAAGAAAGAAAGAAAGAAAGAAAGAAAGAAAGAAAGAAAGAAAGAAAGAAAGAAAGAAAGAAAGAAAGAGAAAAAAAGAGAAAAAAAGAGAAAAATAGAAGTTTCCAATCTTCTTTGCAGCAATTATAAATATTCAGCAGTTTATATTTTATCCTCTCACCCTAAAGTTATGTAACAGCTCTTTTCTTTCCATATTCTGTCCTTTCACCAAAGCCATAAATCATAAATTCATTTTTTTCTATTTTCAGCAAAAGGCCATTAAGGGTTTCTATTCACCGACAAATGTATAGGCAATCCTTGACTTATGACTATAATAGAGCCTGCCCATCACAGTCATAAATTTTACAATCCTTTTTGCAGCAATCATCAAGTAAATCATTATAGTCATTTGGTTTTGACTAAAACTGGAACTAAGTGCCACTTTTCAGCAAAACTGTTGTAAAATGTGGCCATGTGACTGTGGGATGCTGCAAATGTGGCCACAAAGAAGAGGGGATCAAGCTATTCTCCAAAGCGCCTGAAGGCAGGACAAGAAGCAACGGGTGGAAACTAATCAAGGAGAGAAGCAACCTAGAACTAAGGAGAAACTTCCTGACAGTTAGAACAATTAACCAATGGAACCACCTGCCTCCAGAAGCGGTGAATGGTCCAACACTGGAAGTTTTTAAGAAGAGACTGGACAGCCATTTGTCCAAAATGGTATAGGTTTTCCTGCCTGAGCAGGAGGTTAGACTAGATGACCTCCAAGGTCCCTTCCTTTATTATTTTTGTAAATGTTGTTTATTATTATTGTTGTTGTTTATTATTATTGTTGTTGTTATGTAAATGTGGTCATGTTGCCAAGCACCCAAAGTTTGATCACATGATTGCAAGGTGGGGTGGGGCCTACCGACTGTTGGAATTTTGAACCTGGTTGTAAATAGCCCCAAGCTAGGTTCATCGTAACTTTGTGACCGGCCACAAGGTAGGTTTATCGTAACTAAGTGACCAGCCATTAGTTGAGGACTACCTGCACCCCCAAGACCCTCTCAGAACATGAAAACTATTTCTTTTCCTCTGAAAATACAATATGCCTGTTTGTGTAGGGAAAGGAGTGAGAAAGCCTGGGGGCTGAGTCAAAAGAAGAATCAACCTAGAGACTTTATATAGCCACAAGCAAACTGAGTTCAACCCTTTCAATTCCGCTGGCCCTTAACTAACAACAGGATTGTGCTTATCATTTGTTGAGTAGATTCCCCGTGCATAGGCATGGTCAGTAATCAATCAGTTTAATTGGGAATTCATGTGTGGTCCTGGTTTTTCATGTTTGACCATCTGGCTAGGAGAAAGTCAACAAGAAACAACCATTTGCTAGAAGCAGTACTGGAAAAAATATATATAGAGATTCACCTTCTTGTAGTTGTGACCAGCACCATCCTTTGAAGATAACCAGGTCTTTTTTTGTCATAGAACACCCAGAATGGAGTTCTGGCACTTTTTTGGATGGAACCTTGTAGGGTAGGCAAGGCAGGTTGTATGATGTGTGTGAGTTCCGGCACCTTTTTTTTTTTTTTTTTTTTACAAAAAAAGCACTGAAGATAACCATTTCAGAATACGCACCTTGGTCCACCTGTCAGCCATTTTGTGAATGTCCCTGTGACATGCTTCCCAAATCCCCAAGGACCTGACTTGTCCCAAAAGCCTTTACATATCATATTCTCTTAGTTTTAAGAAGGGGAAAATATTGGCTTCCAGTCAAAGAGAGAGGAAACTTATTCATTAACTATTATGTCCGCATATAATTCAAATTTTACTTGATACTATGTCTTGTAGTTCAGTAGTTAGGAGCCCAACCAAGGAGAGAAACCTTATGCTTTGCTATTCTAAAATTAAATGAAAATGTAGCTGAAGATATACCTTCTTTATAATTTGGGGCACTTAAGCTTTGTTTAATAGTGGCTCCTGCAGACGTATCCCACCCACTTCAATCAAGGTAATCACAGAATGTGTTCAAAAAGTCAAGATGGCAGACACAATGGTGTAGTCCAGGGGTAGGCAACCTTGGCTCTTTTATGACTCGTGTACTTCAACTCCCAGAATTCCTGAGGCAGCATGGCTCAGCTTGGAAACCTCTCCCTTGCCCCTCAGAGTGGCTGGCTCAGGAATTCTGGGAGTTGAGGTCCACGAGTAATAAAAGAACCAAGGTTGCCTAGCCCTGGTGTAGTCAAAGCTCTACCTGGACAACTCACAAGAAAAACCAGCGAAGCTTTGATCATACATCATGGTCACCATCTTGACCTTTTTTTTTCTGTTCACTGCAGACCTCTCTCTGAGATCATCATGATTTCCTAAGCAAAATATAAGGATTTTCTTTTGCTTCCTCTTTGTCTATCATTCTGTTATTATTGTTTTGTCTAAGAGATTGCTCACCGAGATCCTTTCCTTCTGCTTTTCTTCTTTGGCATGGAACACACGTCCTTGCACTTTTCTCCTGCTAGAATATTGCCAGTTAGGAGCTGGCTTTGCCTGTACTTGGAAATAATTTCTCTAATTAATTCTCCTTTTTACTAGAGCTATAAAACCTGCTCAGATCCCTGTACTTCAGAAGGCTTCAGTCTCCAGAGCTTCTCCCAGATGGTCATGAGGGCTTGTCTTGAAGAATGCCATTTCTCCTGGGAAGCTCAATCCTGAAATATGGAGCATCTCTCCACAGCGGAGTGGTGCTCGTTAGTGCTCAGAGGCTGTAATTCTGTGATTGCAACTGCAAAGTCCAACAGTGTTGCACAGAGGAGTAAGTTTCAGCATCACTCCCTGACCTCTCCATTCCCATCCATGGGCATCTGCAGGCAGGCAAGTGATATCACCTCCACCATGACATCATCACACAGCTGATACAAAAGATGTGCACAATGACATTCTACACATATCTGTTCTTTTGAAAGCCTTCAATCACATGCCCTGATTTATTTTTCAAGGAAGGACCCAGGGGAGATAGAACATAGAATAATAGGCTGGGAAGGGACCTTAGAGGTCTTCTAGACCAGTGGTTCTCAACCTTTTTCAGGTTGAGACCCCACTTGCCCCGCCCATGCGCGCCACGACCCCGACTTGGGCACGCGCGCACGCGCGACGGGCCGATCTATGTGTGCGCAGGGCACACGCGCCGAAAAAATAATAATAAAAAAATAAAAAAACCAAAAAAAACCCAAGACAAAATGGCGGACCGCGACAGGCGGATCCGCGCATGCGTGGCGCGCGCGTGACAGGCCGATCTGTGCATGCGTGGCGCGTGCGCACCAAAAGATTTTTTAAAAAAACCCCAACAAAATGGCGGACCGCGACGGGCGGATCCGCGCACGCGCAGCGTGTGCGCAATGGGCCGATCCACGCATGCGCGGCGTGCACACGCCAAAAAAATAATAAAAAATTAAATAAATAAATAAACCAAAATGGCGGACCGCGGTGTCCGGCGACCCCCGCGAAACGGTCGTTCGACCCCAAATGGGGTCGCGACCCCTAGGTTGAGAACCACTGTTCTAGACCAATCCCCTGCCCATGGCAGGAGATCCTATGCCATTTAAATGACTCTCCAGTCTCCTCTTGAAACCCTCCAATGATGGAGCACCCACAACCCCAGGAGGCAAACTGTTCCATCGAATAATTGTTCTCACTGTCAGGAAATTTCTCCTTAATTCTAGGTTAGATCTCTCTTTAATGATCTTCTGTTCAATCCAATTCAGTCCAATTCTTATCAGTCATTGGATTGAATATAAGGGAAATTAGGCATAAGCAAAAATTATGAAAATAGGATGCATGCTGAACTAACGAGATGATGGTTCTAAGAATAATATAAGCTGAAAAAAATGTTATACATAGAGATGATTATTATTATTTGTATAAATATAAAAAATGCCCATATCTAATCATTTATATATTGAAAATATTAACAATTACATTTTGGTTAAGGTTGAAGAAGGAGAATATAAATGGGAGAAGGAAGAGCAAAGAAATATATCATTACTTAATATATTAATTATGGAATTATCAAATTTAATCATTATTGATTGTTAATTAATTATTATTGTCCTTTTTTTCTTGTTAAAATATAAACCAAGACAACACGCTGTACACCAGGCACTGGAGATTGTTATAGTTAAAAACCAATAAAATATTTATATATAAAAAAATGATCTTCCAACCATGACTTCTTGTCCTGCCTTCAGGTGCTTTTGAGAAGAACTGACTCTCTCTTCTTTTTGACAGCCCCTCAAGTATGGACGACTGCTGTCATATCACCCCTAGTCCTTCTCTTCATTAGCCTCAGCATACCAATTTTCCTTAATCGATCACCATGTGGTTTCGCTTCCAGAGCCTCTGGGAATTCTGGGAGTTGAAGTCCACAAGTCATAAAAGAGCCACGGTTGCCTACCCCTGGTATAGGATGTGACACTGTTAGAAATTATTTGCTTGCTTTAGACTGAATGCATTAGATGAGCCAAGCTATATAACCTGTAAATGGTAGTGTGGATATTGTATACTGCAATAGGTTCCCCCCAAAAAAAGGTTGTTTTCAGTCTAGCAGACAAAAAAATAGCCCACTGAGGGATGTAAAAGTTTTAGAACACCACTGAGGATCTCTTTTGCTCTAGGCCATTCTTTGCCAAACATTTATATGTATTGATCTTTGTCTCCAGCAGAGAAGTTGAAGGCAGACCTTCCTTTCTGTACATTGAAGAGGTCCAAGTGATTCCCCCCTGCTGCCTTAGGCATTTATTCATGGTGTAGTAAGCCTGACATGAATAACTCTGGGGGAAGCAAAGATCTTGCCCCTGAAGAGTTGGGCCATTTTCTTCGAAATAGTGGTTTGTCACTGCATTCTTCCTAATCCCCGTGTAAGTCTCTTAAACCTCCCCGGGAGCAGATTCTAGCATCTCTGCTTCTATTCCATTTCACAAAAACCTGCAGTTGCATTCTTACACACAAAGGAGTTCTGCGTGGTAAAACAGTATTTTTCAAACGCAAAGCTCATGAACAAATATGCTTAAACTCTCTCCGATCTGTTGAGGGCAAGACCATTTATTTACTTATTTGCTTATTTCTTGAAATACATATATATCATCTCTCCCACAGAAGCAAAAGGAATCCTGTGAGGGAGGTTGGATCCACTGAGTGAATTGCCCAAAGCCACCAATGAGCTTTAGCAATTGCAGATAGACCTCAAACTGGGTCTCCCCAGTCCTGGTGAACTCTATAACAGGGCTTTTCAACTAGTGATACGGGTACCACCTGTGGTATATTGGCATCTGGCAGGTGGTACATGTCCATCCTAGAAAAGTGGTAGCGGGGGAGGGGAATGAGCTGAACCAGTGGCAGCACCACACAAGCCTGAGAGAGAGATGGCTGGAGCTGCAGGGCTGTCAGGGCTCAGCGGAAGTGCCAGGATCAGTGCCGCTTTCTAGCTGATCGGCGCTTCTTTGGGGCTGTCAGGGCTCAGTGGAAGCGCCAGGATCAGCGCCAGGCTCCAGCTGCAGCATGGTGCTGATCCTGATGCTTCTGCTGAGCCCTGAAGAAGCACCAATCAGCTGGAAAGTGGCACTGATCCTGGTGCTTCTGCTGAGCCCAGAAGAAGTGCAGATCAGCTGGAATGTTGCAGCATCTCCAGGGTCTTGTGATTTATATTCAGATGCTTGGCAACTGATTCATATTTATGACAGTCACAGTGTCCCAGGGTCATGTGAAGTGACCAAAACCTTTTTTTCCCCCATGTAGCAAGACTAATCAATTGAAAAACTAAAGTGAGATCACAATGGGTGATTCAGAATCAAGACTGATACCGGCTGATTTTCTGATTAATGAAAACAAACTCCAAGAACCAAGTTAATTGATTGCATTCCTGAAACACAAACGGAACCATATTCTTTGCAAAGAAATAAGAAAAAAAAGAAAGAAAAAACACATTTATCATTTAAAAATAAAGGAAGAGGCAGATTAATAGAATGGTTTCGAGTTTAGCTATAAAGGCAATGGTCCAAATGAGACGACTTAAAGTTGAAAGCCTTCAGTGGAAGAGAGAGATTTATTTTTGACCTTTGATTGCATGTTTTATTCAAACCCCTTTTCTTGTATTTGTAGGTTGTATTTGTAGCATATTATATTTGAATATTAATAAACAGAGGAGATGTATAACCCTGCATGTCCTGGAGAAAAAGAACTCGCTTATGAGCCTTGGCTCTGTCTATTAAATGTTTTGAAAGGAAGAAAGAAAAAAAGAGAGAGAAGTTCACAACTTGCTTTATTTGTTCAAGAGTTCATTAATTTCAACACTCTTGTACCAGGGAGAATTTAGCAGTCCACAATTGACTGAAATACAGGCTGCTTTATCTCTGGGGCTGCAAAGTTGTGAGTACACTTGCCAGAGAACAAATGCATTGCACTGCTCCATCAACATAATTTAGGATGGTCTTGTATTAATCATATAGAAAAGGAAAAGGAGATGTGTACAAGGCAAAAAAAGCAAAGTATTTGCTGATATTTCTGCTTTTGGGGCCATAACAAGATGGTGCATTGAACACAGAACATAGAATTAAAGGGCTGGAAGGGACATTGGATGTAATGTATTGGTCATAACTTTTTTTGAATCACTTGCTTAATGTCTAATCACTTGTTTGAATGTCTGACCTAGATTCTGTTGTTATGTAACGGCTGCTGTTACTTAAGCCAGACTTGCTGTCTCCAGGCTGGTAATTAGGTTTTGGGAGGGAAACTGTTACTTTAAACCTATTGGCTGCCACCTGGAGGCTAACCATATAAATAGCTGCATAGCAGCTATTTGAGCTGCTTCTGTTCAGAGTTAAATAAACTTGTTGCTGTTTCAACACTGGTCTTGCTTAATGCCTTCAAGAACCAAATACTTAACATTGGAGGTATTCTAATCAAAACCCCTGCCCATAGCAGGAGACCCTACACCAGGGGTAACCAACCTTGGCTCTTTTATGACTTGTGGACTTCAACTCCCAGAATTCCTGAGCCAGCCAGGAATTCTGAGAGTTGAAGTCCACGAGTCATAAAAAAGCCAAGGCTGCCTACCCCTACCACATTCCGGACAAATGGGGTGAGCTTATGTTACTTGCTCCAGTTCCTGCCCACCTAGCCGTTTGAAAGCATGCAAATGCAAGTAGTTAAATAGGTACCACTTCGGTGGGAAGATAACAGCATTCCATGTGCCTCAGCATATAGTAGTCATGCTGGCCACATGATTATGGAAATGTCTTTGGACATTGCTGGCTCCCTTGGTTAAGAGAGATGAATACCACCCCTAGAGTTAGATAGAACTGGACAAGGGGAAACCTTTACTTATAGAATTAGGACTTACTTCTGTAATTTCAGAGCAAAGTTAGAGAATACAACAATTCCAGGAGACTAGCAATAGATTTTAGCAATATAAATATTTCACATTCACTCACTCACATGCTCAGTTCATGAATACCAAAAGGACATTCCTTTTCATTGGCCAAACAACAAAATGGTTTCTGGAAGCCCAGACAGCACTCTTTGTTGGATGTGAAGATGGGGCTTCAAACCTCTCTCTCAATCCACTTATGTCCCTTGCCCCCAATTCTCTTTTGTGTCCAGCTTGATGGGTGTGTCATCTCAATATCATAATCATTTATCAAAGTCTGATAAATGTCTATCTGGCCAAAATATTCCTTCTGGGACCATTCCATGATTGTAGGAATTACAAGAACTTTTTCAGAGAAATGTTTCCCCAAATTCTCTTTTCCTTCATGTCTTGCCTTGGAAATATTATATTTTGATGTAGCCTTGCAGAGGCATTCTTTTCATATTCTATCTGGGTATATTATTCTACTGTGAGACTCAGTAGCTAACTACATGTGTCTGAAGGGCTGTGATGTAGAAGATGGGGGAGAATTAGTCAAAAGTATTCCAGAAGACAGGACAGACAAGAGGGGATTTAAATCACAAGAAGGTGGATTATAATTAGACATCAAACAGAATTTCCTAATGATAAAATATGTTCAACTGTAGAAAAGAACATATGGCAATTGGGGTCTCATTCTCACTGGAAGTATTTAACTAGGCTGGTCAGCTGTCCATCCATTATGCTGTAGTAGTTTATTCCTGCCCTTGAAATAAGGTTGGACTAGATGACCTCCAATCAATCCTTATATTCTATGATTCCCTGAAACCTATATTGGCTTTATATTGTTTTAAATCTCAGATAATCTTAGGAATTGAAGCTTAGGGTTGGTGCTAAAATCTTTAGAGACATGTCAGTGAAGATTCTCAGTCATCCAGGTAGAGTTGTCTGGAAGTTGAGTTAGGGCAGGGATGTCAAACTCAATTTCATTGAGGGCTGCATCAGCATTGCGGTTGCCCTCAGGGGGCTGGGTGGGTGTGGCCAAGGTGGGTGCGGCCTACTGGGTGGGCATGGATGGAGTGGGTATGGCCTACTGGGTGGACGTGGCCAGCTCTACATCATTCACGTCCAGGGTGCCTGTGGGGGCCTGGGCGCAAGTGGGACAGATCTGAGGGTCTCTGGCAGAAGTAGGCAAGGGCCATTTGCTGGCCACTTCCAGGCAATGGTGCATTTCTTTATTCCTCACAAAGGGTGACACCTCCCCAGCATGCACCCAGGGGGCGGGGCCGACACAGTAGGAGCTGGTTCTTCGCTATTTCCAGACGGCCTTGTGGAGCTAAGACTGAATGCGTTTCAGCATAGATGGCCACCACAAAATTGTACATTGGCTCCCGGCCGGCCTGGGCCAGGGCCAAGGCAGCGGGGGACGTTCCCTCACTGTTTCCAGGATGGCTTCACGGGCCACATGAAACCACTTCGCAGGCCGCATCCGGCCCCTGGGCCTTGTGTTTGACATTCTGAGTTAGGGCAACTGGACTTATTTTCTTTTCGGTTTGAAACATTTTTCAGTCTACTGAAGAAGCTACTTGGATAAGCATCAGAACATCTCAAACCAGAAAGAAAAGAATTCCAATTGCCAGGACCCAACTTTCAGACTATCTCTGGAGATATTATTTCCAGATTTCTAGGTTTCATAATTTACTGCTATATGAGAATCATTATTAAAATGAATTTAGGTTTATGTGGTATATATATTGAGTATTAAACGATGTCAGCACGAGGCAAATGGATTCCTAAATGGCTCTCCCATGAAAATATCTTCCATAGGGTATTGGGAATAACATATCACAGGAGTGATTTGAAAGAGCAGTGACAGCTGATGATGGATTGAATGACATGTTGAGTTTCTGCCTCCAAGAAAATATGCTTACTTGCACAAACATATTTAATCCAACTAACAACAGCAACTCTAGATCCATGAAGAAGCCTGGTTCAGGGAGAGAAAAAAATGATGAAAATTGCAATAACAACCAAATGTTTACCGTGACCTGGACTGGCTTTCCATTTCTGATTTTTTTTCTCATCGCTTTCATTCTTATGCCACAAAGACCCAGAAAGACTTGATCACCTCAGGAGCCATATCTGGAGGCCACAATCTGGAGGAACAGCTGAAGGAAAAGGGAGCTGAAGATTTCAGAGGGTCCCAAATCTATTTCTTTCCAGCAGCTTTGAAATTCAGGAGTGTCAGATGTTTGGCAGAATTAACAGAGATATCACAGATGTCGCAATGTCATTGCACAAGTGATAGAAATTGTGCATAATTTCCATCATGGCACTTTCATCTTCAGATGCCCATGGTGGGAGGTCCAGCCCAAGAGATTTGCTTGGGACTCAGAGAACAATTGTTACACCGTGTCCCAGATAATCATAGAAGATTTAAGAATGCTACTAAATTTAAGCAGTGACATCCAATAGGTTTCAGACAACAGAGTCTATGCTTTCCTTTATCTTTTTTTTTTAATAAAAAATTATTTTATTAAAACCATCAACATTAAACATAAGTTCATATTAAAAAGCAATCATCATATATCCTGCAATACAACTCTAAGGATCAGTTTTTGTGAACGTCTGGTTTAGTAAACATTTCTCACTCAACTGTAGCTGCCTATTCTCAGTTGGGAACTGCAGTTGATTCATGTTTTTGCTTACACTGGGGAGTAAAATATCACCCCCTGCTAGACTTCTTATCAAGATATTAAAGAGAGAAAAGGAATTTCTGGAAAAGAAATCTAACTTTCTCGTGGGTTCTGACTGAGTTACTACAAATGATAGCAACTTCTCAACCTCCCAAGTTGAGAGGCTGAAAATATCCTGGCTCTCTCATAGGGTTGAAGGGAGGATCAGTCCAATTTATGATTCACAAGTCATAAACGTCTAAACTCTAATTCAGACATGTCAAATTCACGACATCACGTGACGTCGCACAACATATCGAAGCTTTTTTCCCATTGCCGGCAATGGGATGGGCACAGTTTCCTCATGATGTGTCCAGCCTGTAGGCTGGCAGTTTGACACCCCTGAGTGTTGCCTCCTATTCTCCCATAGGATATATTTCAAAATAGCAGTTCCATCTTGTTAACATATGAATAGTGGCTTAAAGCAGGGGTATCAAACTCCGGCCCACGGGCCGGATGCGTCATCCAGAAGCCATGCCCACCCCATTGCCGGCAATGGCAAAACCATCCCGATATGTTGTGCGATGTCACGTGATGTCACTAGTTTGACATGTCTGGCTTAAAGGAACATATTTAGTAGGGTTGTGAAGGATGGTTTAGAGATCCTGTGTATTATCAGCTATTTGCAGAACTTCCCTAAAAGAAAAGCAAGACCCAGAAATTCAAGAATCCCAAGAATTTAGAAGAACACTACTAAAAAGTAGAACGAGTCATGTGTATAATCACTACAGTTGCCACCACTAAATCTGATATTGATATCAGACTACATATTTTGTACTCTATGCATGATTGACATCATTATGGCTTGGACCAGATGTTTATAAACAGCAATATTTTTAGCCAGGAATGTTTTTGCATTTGCTTGCTCAAATTCTCCATGCAGAGGAGATCTCTCCCTGGGCTAGATACACAAGGTACACAAGGTCAAACAGCCCTGTTGCTGGAACAGACAATCATTTTCCTGTGGCACTAATTCAGAACCAGAATGTTCTAGCAATTCCTTCTCAGGAATTGAACAGCACCCTTTGGGAAGCCACAGTATTTATTGTTATCATATCTTTTGTGGCTTTCAAAATGTTGCTTTTTTTCTGCAAGTCCTTAGTAGACCATCTTTGAGGAAAATGCACATTGCATATTCACCTACACTTCGCCCAACCTATGTGGGGAAGACAGGATCACCTACCTATTGATCAATGACATTATTCCACTCACAGTCAACTCTGATTGTGTAATTACATTACGTTACTTTACTTTATTTTGACTTATATGCCGCCCTTCTCCTCAGACTCAGGGCGGCTCACAGCAAATAATACAAGTACAAAATATAAATTAGTTAAAATAATAATATACAATATAAAAAACAATAAAACTATACCCACTCATACGACATACAGTCCCAATCAAAGGCCCAGGGGCAGAGCGCAGCTCACAAGCCCCAAGCCTGTCTGCATAGATGTGTTTTTAAAAGTTTTCGGAAAGCTAGGAGGGAAGGAACAGTACGAACCTCTGAGGGAAGTTGATTCCAGAGGGCTGGGGCAGCAACAGAGAAGGCCCTAGCCCTAGGTCCCGCCAAACGGCATTGTGTAACAGACGGGACCCATAGGAGGCCAACCCTATGTGCCCTAACCGGTCACTGGGATCTCTGATGAAGCTGGGTCATTTGTGACTAATTCTGAGCCAATGGGGTATAGCGGTGAAAATGTTGAACCAGGGCAGGAGAGATACAGGTTAAGGCCCAGTGGTGGGATTCAGCCAGTCCACATCACTTCGGCTGAACCGGTAGCTAATTTTTTGTTGCCCAGGCCCAGAATGGACTTCCAGAAGCGGCATCCACACAGAGAACTGGTTGTTCACATATTTGAATCCCACCACTGTTAAGGCCCCCAGAGTCATGAAAAACTGGGAGTACTGTAGTCCTTCTGTCTCAAGGGGATTATTTTGAGGATAAAATGAAATTCTCTACTTAAGTAAGTGTCTGAGAAATGGCAGAATGTAAATCTAACAACATATTAGAAGAAGAAAACAGCAGCAGCCAGAAAGAAAACAACACTGAAGAAACTTTAATAGGAAATCTGAATGATTTGGCCCATAGGCAAGACATATTCTAGAAACCAAGAGAGATTTTCAGTTTTCATTTACAAGCAAGTCAACCTAAGAAGTTTCTGTTCAAATGTAATGTCTGCTTCCTGATTCCTAACCAGCAGTTGCTAAGAGCAGGGCCAACAAAGTCAACCTAGCTTGTAATGTATTTGTTTTAGACTGAATTTTAAATCTTTCTGCTTCAGGATTAGAAAGAAGGAGCAACCTAAACCAAAAGAGCAAACATATAATCAGCATAATGATCACTAATATTATCTTGCACAGCTGTTATGCTCCGAGATCTTCATAGCGCTAGAAGTAATTCAGGGCACACCCCTTACAGGTGTCAGACTTTGTAATGCTGATTTTACTAACTCACCACATTAACTGACTCTGCTTTGAGACTGAGTTTCCTTTGTTGATATATTTGTTTTTTGATAGATTAGACCAGTGTTTTTCAACCTTGGCAACTTAAAGATGGGTGGACTTCACCTTCCAGAATTCACCAGTCAGGGGTATGGTCTTCTGCCCAGTCCTTCTCTGAAGACCAGGGCTTCCCAACAGCAGCTGCCTCCCTCCTTGGGCCTTGGGTGAAGACATTGCATCTCTGGGACTTCACCTCCCTTCCTCCAGGGAAGTTACCCATGGATTTTTCTTCTCTTTTACCAGAAGCTAACCATTGCTCTGCACACTCATGTAACTTCATTCTCCAGATTTTCTCTCCAATTCACACAGGTTTTTCTCACTTCTCCTTCTCCCTGCCTCCAAATTTGGGTCAGAAAACAGCAGGTTCCTGAGCAACTGAAAAGGGATCTAGTCTCCAGCATCTACGTATTAGGTTGGACTAGTGCAGTGGTGGCGAACCTATGGCACGTGTGCCAGAGGCAGCACTCGGAGCCCTCTCTTTGGGCTCAGGAGATGGCAACCATCCTCTTCAACCAGCCACCCACTAACTCACTGAGGTCCCACGTGGCCAGATGCACCCAGCACCCATGCACTTGCTGGCCTCTGTGTGCGGGGGCCGATGGTGTCAGGCAGCAGTCACCCAGCCCCTGCCTCGCCTTGCCTCGCCTCACCCCACAGAACCAGCCTCCTACCCATCACCCCACCCACCAGAGAGACCCCTGGATCTTCCCCCAACCCTGCCTGGCCCCCATAGGCATCCCTCCCCATGAGCAACATCGGGCTGGCCACGCCCACCCTGGCCATGCCCACCCATCTGCCATGACCATTGCAGCCACGGCCACCCAGCAGGCCATGCCTACCCAGCACCCGGCAATACATAAGTGGGTTTTGGGTTGAAGTTTGGGCACCCGGCCTCTAAAAGGCTCGCCATCACTGGACTAGTGGGACTGCTGTTGCTTCATCTCCCACAACAAGCCTGCTAGGAGGCAAGTCAACTCATCAGTGCTGGCAACAGCCAGAAAGCCAAAATTGAACTTCTCCTCCCCCCATTTTTCCCTCCATTTGCTGACTCATGCCAACGGAACAGCAGCCAGGCCAGGCCAGGCCATTAAAAACTATATATCCCATACTGCATATGATTGTCTCATATGTTTTTCCTGGAAAGTTTTTTTTTTCCCCAACTCTCCAATCTTGCCCGATGCCTTGGGATTTCCCTTGCTGGTTTCCCATCCAGGTCACAACCAGCATAAACCCTTTTGAGATTAGCCAAGGTCAGTTGGATGCCACCATGTAAGGTTACACCAAGAACCTTTTAGGCAGACCCTGTAAGATGATATGCTTGGGCAGACCCTGTAAGATGATATGCTTGGGCAGACCTTGTAAGAGGAATGCTTTCTAAATGAAATCTTTGTAAATAATCTTGTTATGAAATCAAGCAGACTTCAGTAAATCTCTTGCTTCAGTAAATAGTTTGACTATCTCCAGGTTCTAATTTTCTGCTCTTAACATTTTATTCTAGCTGGGTTATCCATCGGAATTCAGGCTGCATCGGTTTGTAAGCAAGGCAGATGGTTTATTAACTTCTGGCACACTTATTCTCAGCTGATGATAAAGCTTAGAAAACAAGAACACAATTCAGCATAATTAAACTCTTTTTGTCATGCAAAATGTGTCAACCCAGTCTAAGAGGATATTTTTATTTAGCATACAAGGGAATTGCTCACTGTCTGACCTCTGAAGCACAACAGAGCCTATATTGTTGCTGTATTAAAAGTATATGACAACATCAGTACAAACAAGGATGATCAAAAGTGTAAATGTTACTGATTGTGGCATTGCTAAGAGTCAGATTCTAGCTTAATTGACTATTATTTATCTCTTGCCTTTCATCTGGGAATTCAAAGCTGCCTACATAAACACCATCTCCTAGTATTTTCCCCACAACCACACCCCTGGGGCTAAAGTTGGGCTAACCTCACCCAGTGATCTTCCACAGCCTTGAATCATAGTCCAATGTTTTCCTTGCCATATCAGTCTGGATCTCAACATAGTCCCCTACCCAGACAGCTGTAAAAATAAAATTCCATCACTTCTAATCTCTCACATCTTCCATGGTTGAAAAAAGGAGAGAAGTGAAAACCTGGAAGGAAAGATTTGGATAAACACTTTGGTCAGGAAATTGTATTTCTGTTGCCTGCCTTTGGTAGATTGATACAGTAAACATGAAAAAGAAACAATGTCCAGAACATTTTTGGAATAATTTTATTGTTCATACATTACATAATTACATAATATTGTATATTTTGCATTAATATATTATTTAAACTAAACAGACTTCTTAAGGCACTGCCATGATCTTGTGATCTTGGTCCAGATATTTCAAACAGTTTGATTTTCCTTGTTGCCTGTATTTGAAGGGTTTCTTCCTGCTTTTCATTTATTGTTCCCATGAATGTCTGTTTGGTTAACATACATATTTCTTCGGGGGGGAGAGGGGGGTTGTCAGTGGTTTTCTCATTTGAAATGCAAGCTTCATCAAAAATTTCACCTCTGCATTTTGAAAAACAAGTTCTGAGTGAATGTTTATTTCCTTTGTTGTTTTCCAGCATTTCCCCAATTACAAGCAGCCATGTTTGAACAGTGAATAAAGGGTGATGATCCAGCCATCATCTTGACTTTTTTTACCACTTTATGGATTTCCCCTGTCTCTTTAAATATTAAATAACTTGTTGGATTCATACTGAGTCTGCCCCTGTGAGATACAGTAGAGCAGAGTGTTCTCAAAGGGTCAAAAAGTCAAGATGGCAGCCACAACCACCTCCTTACTATGGATTTAAAAATGGAGCCAGGTTTTTGTAGTTGGGGCCACTTTCCTGTCTCGTGCAAAGAAGGTTGCTGGATTCATTTGAAACAGGCAGAATAAACTCGGTGGATAAGTCATTCAAATTACTTTTATACCAGGCATCCTCAAGACATTAACTCACAGTTATTGTAGAAGTTCTTCCAGAATGTAGATTGTAATCTGGATCCATCTCACAGGTAAAAGAATAATGGATTTCCCCATTCTAAGTAAATGTTACATGCTGCTGCGGAGCTCCTAGCCTAGCCTCCTGGCTAGGATTCATGGAAAGCCAATAAAACCTGGCACGTAACAGGATATCTGGTAAAAAAAACCACAAGACCCTCCCAGTGGCCAATTAGAATACAGATATAACCATGTAACAACTAAAACTACATTTCCTAGAAGGCTACACTTAAGGGGACAACACTTCAATCCTTAAAATGCTACTTGCTCTACACACAATTTCCTAAGCTAGCTATACATTCTGACCAGATGGCTACATACTGGTCCAGCACAGCCACCATCCTGATTTTTTTGACCTTCCTGTCTGTAGAAATCCTACTCAGAGGCTGGCCACAAGGCAAAGGGGAACTTCTCCCAAAAGGAACCTAATTGTCCAGCAGCTCCTATAAATTCTCCAAAGAGAAGGAAATGTTACAAATCTCATTACATTTTTAAAGCATCTGATCTGCAGAAGGTTGCAGTGCCTCAGATAAACAATGAACTACTGCTCTGCCAGAAGCAAAGCTGAAAGGGATTTTGGTACAAAACATTCAGCCGGTTCCCAAATTAGTGTTTCAAGATATTGCTTCCTTTTCATAAGTATCTGACCTTGCAGGACATTGCATTAGTCTATGCTGCCAATAAAGCAGTTTTAAAAGGGCCTGCTTTGTCTCTGAACTTGAGAAATTAAATTAGATCTAGGACAGGTAAGCTAAGAGGAAGCCAGCTATGGAGGTTTTTCATTGCTTCACAAATCCATATATATAATATATGATAACAGTGTTTAGGTACATCAAAGGGAAATGATTAGGAATTCCATTCCATGTCCACAAGAAATAATGAGTACAACTTGCAACTATCATGATTTCTCTTAAATACAAGGAAAAACTTGCTGAAAATCAAATTTATACAAGAATGGAATAATCCACCTATGAAGATTAAGGATTTTCTATCTTCAGAGGTTTGAAGACTGACAGCCTCCTCTCAATCAGGGATTAATTAGGTTTCCTGCACATTGCAGATGTTTGAACTACCGGTAGATCTATGTATCTCAGCCTTGGTAACTTTAAGAGGTATAAACTTCAAGTACTGGCTGAGGGATTCTAGGAGTTGAAGTCCACACCTCTTAAAGTTGCCAGTGTTAGAAACACTGGAGTAGATGATCCTTCTGTCCACCCAAAAAAGTCCAGGAAGGAATGAGAAAATGTACAATCAACTTGCACAAACCAAACTAACTAGACGTCTATGGAGATTCTCAGTCATCCAGGTCATAGTTATCCCAAAGATGCTTTTTTTTTCCATTAGGCAACTGGACTTCCTTATTTTTCTTTGAAGATGTTTCGCTTCTCATCCAAGAAGCTTCTTCAGGTCTGACTGGACCCCTGACTGGACTTTGACTTCAGCTCTTTCCATTCCCCACCATCCAGTCAGAGCTGAAGAAGCTTCTTGGATGAGAAGCAAAACGTCTTCAAAGAAAAGCAAGAAAGGCCAGTTGCCTCATGAAAAAAAAGTTACTTTGGGGCAAACTAACTAGATAATCCCTCAGTTAAGAGGCATAACACTAACTCTCTTCTCAAACTGGCTGCTAAACTGGATAAGAGAAGGGTGGTCTCTGCCACCATGCATTCGAAGCCTTAAAAGGAACATGCAGTCACAACCACAAATTTAATTTTCTTTTTTGCTCCTTTCCTGACATCTATGGTGAAAAATCATTTCAGTGCAACAATGTAACAGGAAAAAGCAATGCTGATATCCAGGGATATTCCTCATAATAATGATAATTTCTTAATTAGTATTTCACATTCACATTATTATATCAAGAGCCATAGGCTTAAATTCACTTATTGGCTCTGGGCAGATTTTTCATTCACATTCATGATACTTTTAAAAAATGATACAAGTTATTGGCCTATTTAAAATGCTAGTTAGGAGAACAAATGAGATTTATTGTCGGTTACATGCAGTAAGTAATAAATATGACCGAAGAGAAGCAATAGAATAACATTTCCTCTTGCATAAACAATTTTG
Source organism: Bothrops alternatus (assembly GCA_034064705.1). Taxonomy (NCBI): domain Eukaryota; kingdom Metazoa; phylum Chordata; class Lepidosauria; order Squamata; family Viperidae; genus Bothrops; species Bothrops alternatus. The sequence goes on from JARGCV010000006.1 coordinate 24,968,775, forward strand.
CTGCTATTTAACTAATGAAGTGGTGTTCCAAGCCTCACGGTTGCTCTAACTTGAGAAAATAGTGTCTAATTATTTGAAGCATAAGGCAATAAATACTTAGTAACTAATTAGTAGTCTGCTGGAATTTATTTTGGAAACTTTCAAGGCTGACTGATGCCATGTTTTCACTTTTGATTAAAAACATCTCATTTGGATGCTTATTTTGCCTTTTATGAAACCTGGCAGCAAATCCTTGTGTCAGACTAACTTGTTTAATTCTTTGGTGCAAAAGACGCTTTATATTTCTGCCATTTTTTATCATCTCCAATAGCATCATGCTGAGAGTTTCATGATCAAGCAGTAATAGTTTTCAACATTAATTTCCATGGGCATTGCTTTTTATATGTAAGTAGAAACAAAGAATTATTGGTCTGTTTTTTGTCTAAATGCTTATAGCCCCACTACTGGTGTTTGCAATCAAAAGTAATTATAATAAGTCAGCCCTGGCTGCTAGCAAGAACTGACGTCTTACCAGCATGATACTATGTTACTTTTCAGATGTCAGATAAATCAGACTCTATTATGGTCATAGCCCAAAAAGCAAAGACCTCCTTGTAGTTCATAGCAAGGTAGAGTTTACCTGCAATATAAAAATAAGAGTTAAACTGTCTTCTTGGGCTGTAGTTTGCATTGCAACTTGTGGAAGTAAAATCTGGTCGAGTTCTTATTCCAAGCCAGGAGAAAGACACAGGAGAAATGAATTGGAGGCAGGCTGCAGTTGGAAAGGAGGTCTCCATTTATTTGGTAGCCAGAAACAACAGTGACAACAACATGTTTCTGGGGTGGCTGACAAATTGGGATTGAGAGTAGATGGGCTTTTATACAATTTTGGGGGCTTTGTGATTGAGATGCCTGTGTCTGTGCAAGAATATATCCTTTAATATTTTAATGGGTGTTGCCAGATTCTATAGGGCCATGTAGGGACCATGACCGGCTCTACAGACAAAAAGGGAAATGCACATCCTAAGTGTTTTGTTTGTCTGAGCTAATCTTGTCAGTTTCAGCCCCTTGCCTATTGTGCTGCTTATTCAGAGCTGCTGGCTGCCCTATGAATAGAGTGGCCTGGCTTTATGAAGGGATACAAAGTGTAGCCTCTTCAGGCTTCTGCTTGAGGCTGTCTTCCTATAGCAGAAAGACTGGGGCCGCTTTCTGCCTTTGTTAAGGAGGTTTTTCTCCTCTTCTCCTTTAGAGAAATATTCTATTATGCCTCTTTAAATATTCTGTAGAATATTTTATTCTGAGGAGGAGGGACGTTTCCACATAACCCACAGATTAGCACTTGGTAAAGCAGCCAGCAAGGTCTTGGGTAAGAACTTCAAATAGCATGATGTGTCTATATCTATAAAGATCCAAAGAATGCAGGTAATTGTGACGTTCTATAGAAGTAGCAGTTGTACTTTAAGGAAGTAGGAAAGGAAGACTACTGATGCTTTGAATATTGGTGCTACAGAAGATTCCTAAGAATTCTGTGGACAGCCAAGAAACAAACAAATGGCTCATTGAACATATCAACCCAGAGTTCTCACTTGAGACACAACCAGTTTCAATTTACCTTTCTTCAAAGACATGTTCTCTCGAAAAGACTCTAATACTAGGAAATGTGAAAGGAAAGAGAAGAAGACAACTGGACTTCTGGTTTTGCATGGTAGCGACCGGTTGCAGGCTTGCAGTTTCTCCGCATCCCCATGGCTAATTTCGCCCGGCCAGGGGACCCTAAATGGGTCTAAGTCACCCCAGAGATGCGACGAAGAAAGAAAGGTGCTCCAGCAGTTCTGAAATGGTGGTGGTCATTCTGTTCGACTTGGGGAAAGCCTTCTAATCCCACAGGAGAAAATCTGGCTGTATTGCATCGACCAGCCCAAGCTACCAGCAACTGAAGTCCAAAAGCACTAACCAGCACAACTGTGAACAGCGTGATTGAAACTGGGTGAGGAATTTGATCTTCTGTTTTTTTATTTTACATTTAATTTCCTGGAAAAGATCCCCAAGAAGCAAAATATCTCTGAAAGGAAAAGAGGGGGATTTCTGCCCCACCTTTATACTAACGGAGGCAGCAAATTAATCTTTTTATGGAGGATCAAAATATATGGAAATGAAATAAATATAAAACCTGAAACGTAAAACTTAAATCTGGATAAATCTAAAATTGTTTGAATGGTTAAGACTCTCATTTTAAAGATAATTGTTTATTTTGGAAATTGAAAAACAAATAGTTGCTGACACTACTGGTGGATGAAGACTATGACAGCTATGACTTTAATATAAGATTTGGCAACCTGGGAAAAGCTAATCTGTGTTTGTGACCTTCAAAGTTTTAACAACAAAGAACAGCTGTGACAAAAAAGACAATAATCTGGGCTGTAGACAAAGATAGAATTATAAATTTCATGGAAAAAATTCTTTTTTTGAACTATTTGGATTACAAATATCTATTTAATTGGGACTCTAAAGTTATTCACAGAGAAAAGAAAGGAGGAGGAAAACTCAGATTCTTGGCCATCATGGATCAGAGACATGTAGAAAGAACATATCAAGAAAACATAAATACTTCACAGGAGGAGATATATTGTATACTGTAACTAATTCAAACAACAATGACTTTAAATCACAAAGAAATCCAAAATAACTTTGAAAATATAAATCAATCTATTTCTAAGTTAACTTTACAACAAAAATATTCCCAGAAAACAACAACAGAGAAGGAGCAGATAAAACAGATAAATGGATATAGAATTGAGAATAGAGACTTAAAGATGGAACTTAACAAAACAAGGAAACATGATTTAACCCTAGTGGAAATTTTTTTACAAGAATTAGAAAAAACAATGTATCCCTTAAGACTACAAAATAAATCTGAGGACAAGAAAAAAGATTGGATAAAATGGACTATAAAGATGTCAGGAACATCAGAGAGAAAGGAAATGATAAGAGAAGTGGAGAGAAAGAAAAAGAAAAAGATTTTCAACAAACATGGAAAGGCAGAAGTCCCATACAAAGACACTTCACCTGATTTACTTTTTATATCTACAGCAACATTTACTAACATACGGGAAAAAAAATTGATTCAGCAAAATACATTGATTAAGAAAGACACTGGGTAAAAAGAAAAAGACTAAAGTGGAGACTAAGAAAATAGATGATGGGACTTACCAGAGAGAAAACTTAAAAAAGAAACATTTGTTTGAATATGGTTAAAGAAATAGAAAAGTTTTGGAATATATATGTCACTCCAAGAGGGATGAATTCATTAAATATAATATAGGATGCTTTTTCCCCCTTTTTTGTTCTCTTTCTTGAAATGAGTAATATAAAAAAGTTGAAATCACTTAGATAAAGGAAATGTTTTAGATATTTAAATGTGATTGAATTTAAGAAAATTATAATGGATAAAAATGTTTTGAATAAGAATTAAAGGACCAGATGACTGATGTATTAAATGGAATGTTTAAAGATTAAACATATTTTAATTATGGTTAAAAAGAATTTAAAAAATTAGGAAATAAATACATATTAGCTTAGGAGGGATATATATTTTAAGTAGTATGTTATTTTTTATGTTTCTTTACTCTTGCTTTTCTTTCTTTTTTTCTACTGTTTTATCTATTCCTTAAGAAATGTAAAAGGGTGAGATGATTCATATGGAAAAATAGAGTTAAATTCTTAAATGTAATTAATTTTTGAGAAAATCTTAACCAGTAAGAATATCTAGAATTTGGTGGGAGAAACAAATTAAAATAAGGAATGTAACAGGATCTACGATAAGGCAACCAGAATGATTGGATAGAAAAGAAATATTATATTGATGTGATTATTATTTTAGGACTATTGGGAAAAAAATATATATTCAATTGTTATCTATCAAAACAATAAGAATTGTATTAACTCAATGTTTGCAAAAGAAGATATTTTGAGAAAAGAGGAAATCAACTAAAACTATTATGTGGATTCTGGATTATAGAAATCAATTGTTAGTGATTGTTTTACAAATGTAACCCAGACAACACATTGCTCACCAATCATTAAGTGATTTATATTTTTTAAAAAATTAATAAAATATATTACAAAAAAAAGAGAAGACGACAACTGGTAGCAAGGTGGACGGACTCAGTTACAATGGCAATGGAGATATCTTTGGAAATGCTGAAAGCCAGTTTAAGGACAGATCATTAGAGAGATAATCTATGTGTCACTAAGAGTTGACAAATTGATGGCAAATAAGCATAGATTCATTTGGCAACTTGGAGAGTTATTTACAAATGTCTACTTTTTCCTGGCTTAGTTCCCTATAGTAAATGCAACTTTTTTTTCTCCCAAATGCAACTTTTATTTACTATAAAACTCTTGACCTAACCTCCTTGCAGTTGACCTATTGTTTTTAGCTCCTTTGGCCTACTCAAATGAAATGCTAATCTAATTAAATGTTAAGTTATGCTAAGCAGAATCTGCTGTATTTGGGGTTGTTGTTTTTTTTACCATAGATGTTCATTTCTGTTTCTTCTATCTAGCTGCAATAGGTTTCCCAGATGGAAACCTGGAAGAAATTTAACCTTAAGAATAGAAGTATAAGTAAATCACAGACATTTCATCTGTAAAATTGGTTTAAGAAGGTTAATAAATTCTGATTATATCTAGCAAAGAAATTCCAGAAGTCGTGCTGTGGTTTGGGGTAAAATAGAGAGATTGGTATGCATAGCACAACTCTCTGCATTGCATTGTTGTTGATTCCTGTTTTTGAGTTTGCATGTTTTGATTTGCAATGTTGTTTGAGTGACTTTGAATATATTTTTGTGTATAAACATAATATACATAAATATATCATGAGCTACATTCTTTTTTTACACAGCAAGGTGGTTTCTATGGCATAGTTTCAAGTAGGTGGTGGGAGGGAAACCACAGAATATGTTATTTGATGAATTGGGGGTGAGACGTTTGTTCATTTACCGTATTCCCCTGAAAATAAGACCCAACCAGAAAATGAGCCCTTGCATGACTTTTCAGGACACTCGTAATATAAGCCCCACCCAAAAAATAAGTCCCAGTGAAGATCGTCAGCCAGCCAGACGCATTTAGTACCGTATTTCTCCAAATATAAGCCCTAACCAGAAAATAAGCCCTAATGCATCTTTTGGAGCAAAAATTAATATAATTTATTTTCAGGTCTTATTTGCTTTTTTTTTTTAAGATTGTCCTTTTAATATGTTTGAAAAAGTCAGAGCAGGCCACTACTGAAATTTCCCAAACCCTACTAAGCTGAGCAAAATCAAGCCCTTCTTGGCACCAAGCCAGGCCTCAGTGCCATAAATTATGCAAATTTCTAAAAAGTGTTTGTCCAAATTAGACCCAAGTGATTCCTGCCTAAGGAATAGAATATAATCTGGTTATAAAAACTATAAAACAAAAACGAAAAGGAAGCGAACGGGGAATTGATGTATTTTTAAAACATTACTCTTACTTATTTGTTTTAAAAATAAGTCCAACTAACATTCTTCAATATTTGCTAATTTGTATTGAATATATTAGTGGTGTTTGCATAGGCTATCTTCCTTTGAGCGATAGGAGTAACATCTCATGAAACATCAAGGTAGGACACTTACACCTCAGATGGAAAGAGGTGAAACTGTAGGGAGCAATTGGGATCAAAGCCTTGTGTTGCCCATAAAAAAGAAGTAAGGCTTTGACTTCAGGAACAAGGCCATCTTGACTTTTTTGACCACCCCTTGGAAGCTGCATCTTGGAAAAGCTATTTTGGCCAATCAGACAGAAAGTTGCAGACTCTCAGTTCCAGGAAAGACATTTTTCTGGTTTTGCTTCAAGGGGGGTGATTTGTTGAAGGGGACCCGCCAAAAATCCATCCACAAGTGAGTGTTGTTATATGTTGAATGGGCTCTCTCATCTGAAGTTCATTTCTGTATAACCAGTGCACACATAACACACACCCACAGACAGAAACTTTTGTTCATTCTGCCAGTACACTGTGGTTGTTCTATCCTCTTGAAAAATGTCCCATTAAAGACACATCTGGTGATTTTTGGAAGATAAGATAACACAGAATAGAAACCATAATTTATGTTTCCTTCATCTTGGTTTGCTTCATCTGGCTATAATGAAAGAAAGAAAATGATCTTTTTTCAAACAGAATTAGGAACGAGAGAAGATCAATTTCTGTGCATATCAGCCACAGCACTAGAAAAAAAACCTCTATGAATTAGAGCAAGGGTCCCCAACCCCCAGGTTGTGGCCCATTTGGAATTGGGCCTTGGAAGCGGCAAGCACGTGCACATACAATGTTACTTCTATGAGCAGCAGGCATGAGCGTCCAGCTTAATTTGTGCGAACAGCGGGCGCACGTGCCCACCATTAAACGGAGCTGCATGCATGCTCACCCACCACTTGGGCGGAACCATCACCTCTCCCCCCCCCATATACACACCAGTCACAAAGATGGAAAAGTTGGGGATTGTTGAATTAGAGTAAATAAAACAAACTCTGAATTATGCTGTTGCAGGGCCACTGTTTCTGTTCTCCATCTCTGTTTCAGGATTCTTTGGGCTCAATGTTTTTCTTCCTTGGCAACTGTAAGCTGTGTGGATTTCAACTCTCAGAATTCCCCAGCCAGCTTGGGATAGCCACAGCCAAACTCTGTGTTAGATCTAAAGGAGCTATGATCAAGCTGCCATCCAGGCTGCTTTGTACTCCTGTCAACTTTTCTGACAAATCACTTTTGCGCTGAAGTGCTTGGCATACAAATGCCATATTTCAGGGACATCTGTTGCCTCTGACTGGATGTGTGACAATTGGCTTTGGGATAGCCAATTGTCAATGGCTATTATCAAACACAACGGCTTCTGGCTTTTCTGTCTCCCATCAGGAGGGGAGGGTGGAAAAAACCCATACCCTTTTCCTATGGCAGGAAATTTTATACTCTATTGTCTGGAGAAGAAAAACCAGTCCATTAGGACTGACTTCTATTCTGCACAAAGAATCCCATTGTATAATTGCAAGAAAGAAGACAGGGAATCTGATTGCAATAACAGACTCTAGTGTCCAATTAAAATTCCCTTCAAACTGAGATTGTCTCTCATTGTTCTTAATATAGAAGTGACTCATGGAATATAGAATAACAGAGTTGGAAGGGATCTTGGAAGTCTTCTATCCCAACCCCCTGCTAAAACAGGAGGCCCTATTCCATTCTGGACAAATGGATGTCCAATCTCTTCTTTAAAAACCTACACTGACGGAGCACCCACCATTTCTGTGCTATGTTTTCAGTTTCCCAATCTAGCCTGCAGTCCTGATATTTAATGGAGTATGCTTGGGAAAGAGGGAGGGTTGTGTATCTCCCATCCAAGTGCTAACCACATCTAACCCTGCTTAGCTGAGACTCTGATAAGGCTAGCCAACTAGGGTCTAGGACAACTTGTCCTGGCTGACTTGCCCAAGCCAACTCACCCCAGCTGACTTACCTTGGCCAACTTGCCAACTCACTGTGGGAGAATTGCAGTGTAGCAGGCCATCTCTTGCTCTAGGTTTGAACCTTCTCAAGTTAGAATTTGCTCGAGTGAGTGGCCCATCAACCAAGGAGTACACTCCATCAGCCAAGTCATGGAGCAAATGCGGCATGTCAAGTAGTCCCTGTACAAATCCAGGCCAAGGGCTCAGTGTATCTGCAAGAGGACATCCACCTTCACGGATGGGCTGCTGGCACTCCATGCTCAGGCTCATTCCAGTTTCAAGGACTTGTAACTTGAGAAGGTTCGAATCTAAAGCAAGAGAAGACCCACTGCAATTCTCCCACAGTGAGTTGTTCTGCAGCAAATTGGCCACTATGAAATGGGACGAATTGTCCCATTTTGCACCAACTGTTCTGCTATAAAAATGAAGAAAGAATGGGGAAACCAGCAGAGAATCAGCTCCACCAAACTCTAGAGCAGTGCCACCCCATCCCTTAGCCATTTTATGATGTGTGGACTTCAATTCCCCAAGCAGCAGAATTCTGGGAATTGAAATCCACACATCTTAAAAGTTTCCAAAAGTGGGAAATAGTGCTTAGAGTTGAGAATCCTGCAAGAATAATTTATTATTTATTGAAGAAGTGAAGTTGGCTGACTGCTTGTTTATATATTGCTGGTGGCTGTTGGGGTGTGGGGGGAGAAGAAAGGGAAGGGTCAGACAAATGACAAAAGAGTTTCCATTTCTTCTGAAATTTACTGGAACTAATTGGAAATAGTATTCCACCATAAGTTCCTGGCTGAGGCTTTTCTCTAGAATGGAAAGTCCTTGCCCGAGCAGTTAAATTAGGATTTGTAAACAAATCCGAGAGTCAGTCATGTGTGTTTCCCTCCGTAATATTCTTCAAGTTCCCCTTGGCATCAAAGAATAGCTGGTGAGAATGAAAACAGTAATTATTATAATCACAGATATTGATCCGAGTGATAATGTGAGCCAGGACTGCTCCTTAGATTTAATGTTTCAGTAAATATGTGTAGATGTTTCCTTTCATTAGAGTAAAGCAAAAAGAGGGAGTTCAGTTGATGGGGGTGGACTAGAAGAAAGAAAAGCCCAGAATATAGTATGGTATGGTATGGTATGGTATGGTATGGTATGGTATGGTATGGTACGGTATGGTATGGTACGGTACAATACGGTATGGTACAGTATGGTACGGTATGGTATGGTATGGTGCATGGTATGGTATGGTATGGTATGGTATGGTATGGTATGGTATGGTATGGTATGGTATGGTATGGTATGGTATGGTATGGTATGGTATGGTATGGTATGGTATGGTATGATGGTATGGTATGGTATGATGGTATGGTATGGTGTATGGTATGGTATGGTATGGTATGGTGCATGGTATGGTATGGTATGGTATGGTATGGTATGGTATGGTATGATGGTATGGTATGGTATGATGGTATGGTATGGTATGGTGTATGGTATGGTATGGTATGGGGTATGGTATGGTATGGTATGGTGCATGGTATGGTGCATGGTATGGTATGGTATGGTGCATGGTATGGTGCATGGTATGGTATGGTATGGTGCATGGTATGGTATGGTATGATGGTATGGTACGGTACGGTACGGTATTGTATGGTATGGTATGGTGCATGGTATGGTATGGTATGGTATGGTATGGTATGGTACGGTACGGTACGGTATGGTATCGTATGGTATGGTATGGTGCATGGTATGGTATGGTATGATATGGTATGATGCATGGCATGGCATGGTATGGTATGGTATGGTATGGTATGGTATGGTATGGTATGGTATGGTATGGTGTATGGGATGGGATGGGATGGGATGGGATGATGGTATGGTATGGTATGGTGTATGGTACGGTATGGCATGGTACGGTACAGTACGGTATGGTATGGTACAGTACAGTACAGTACAGTACAATATAAGACAAGACAAGACAATATATAATTAATGCAATGCAATACAAGACAATAATATAATTTCAAACATTATAGAAAATAAAATTTGAAAATGAAAGAGAAAACGTTCATGGCCCCTGAGCCTGCGTGTTTCAGGTGTCTTCTGCAAATGTAGGATCAGCTGTGTTGCCTTTTGGAGAATCAGATTTTTTGTTGTTTCAGGTGATGCCCTAACAGCAGACACAGGCAATCCTGAGGAGATGCAGTTTGCTAAATACAAGGTATTCGGAATACCTGCACATTCTTTCTTAATTAGGTTAGAATTCATCAGGAAAGTGAGCACTTACTTCTTCAACTGCCGCAGAGGCAGTTAGGAGGAGGATCAAGGAATCCCAGCCAGAACTCAGCTGAGATACAAGTAGCCTTCAACTTACAACAGTTTGTTTAGTGACCATTCAAAGTTACAACGGCACTGAAAAAAGCGACTCATGACCAGTTTTCACTTAGTATCCCCATGGTCACATGTTCAAAATTCAGACACTTGGCAACTGACTCATATTTGTGGCGGTTACAGTGTCCCTGGCTCACATGATCCACTTAACAACAGTTTAACAACTACAGTGATTCACTTAAAAACTGTGGTAAGGAAAGTCATACAAAATGAGGCAAAATTTAACAAGTGTTTCACTTAGCAGCAGAAATTTCAACTGTGGTCATACGTTGAGGATCATCTGTACTAAAGAAAATATATGCAGTTGTGAAGATTGCCACATGGTGTGTGGCAAGATGGATCATCCAGGCTTCCCATTGTTAATTGTGAAGAATATTTGGGAAATGTAGCAAGGTCAGCCTGCAGCCTCTTGGCCCCTAATTGAAAAATGCTGAAAGTCCATCAGGAATCACTACACACTGACACCATTTCTGAACAGAATTCAGTGCCCTGCCTTTAAGGGAACCTCTGAAATCCTGCCTAGTATTTCTTCAAGCTTTCGAGTGACCTTTCTCCACCCAGTGTGCTGCAGCTGCCAAAAAGGCCAACACAGTGCTAGGCTGCATTAACAGAGGGATAGAATCAAGATCATGTGAAGTGTTAATACCACTTTACAAGGCCTTGGTAAGGCCACACTTGGAATACGGCATCCAGTTTTGGTCACCACGATGTAAAAAAGATGTTGAGACTCTAGAAAGAGTGCAGAGAAGAGCAACAAAGATGATTAGGGGACTGGAGGCTAAAACATATAAGGAACGGTTGCTGGAATTGGGTATGTCTAGTTTAATGAAGAGAAGGATGAGGGGGCACATGATTGAATTTTCAGAGAAATCCAGGGAATGAAGCAGTTATAAAATTCCCTCAATAGGAATTAACATTGCTAATTAGTATTTTAATTGATTTATATTATATTTTTGTACTTGTATTTTTGCTGTGAGCCGCCCTGAGTCTTGGGAGAAGGGCGGCATATAAGTCAAATAAATAAATAAAAATAAATAAATAAATGACCCAAAATGCAGTCAGGAGTAGCGTGAGGAGTGACCCCTTTAAATGGTTTGTCATGCTTCATGTTGCAGCCAGATGGGTGGCAAGCAAAATCAATCAATCATAAATAAATAAATAAAATAAATAAATAAGTATTGCTGAACAACGACTTTTCTTCCCAAAAAGGCCAACACAGTGCTGGGCTGCATCAACAGAGGGATAGAATCAAGATCACGTGAAGTGTTAATACCACTTTACAAGGCCTTGGTAAGGGCACACTTGGAATACTGCATCCAGTTTTGGTCACCACGATGGAAAAAAGATGTTGAGGCTCTAGAAAGAGTACAGAGAAGAGCAACAAAGATGATCAGGGGACTGGAGGCTAAAACATACAAGGAACGGTTGCTGGAATTGGGGATGTCTAGTTTAATGAAGAGAAGGATGAAGGGGGACATGATAGGAGTCTTCCAATATCTCAGGGGCTGCCACAAAGAAGAGGGAGTCAAGCTATTTTCCAAGGCACCTGAAGGCAGGACAAGAAGCAACAGATGGAAACTAATCAAGGAGAGAAGTGACCTAGAACTAAGGAGAAACTTCCTGACAGTGTAGAACAATTAACCAGTGGAACAACCTGCCTCCAGAAGCGGTGAATGCTCCAACACTGGAAGTTTTTAAGAAGAGACTGGACAGCCATTTGTCTGAATTGGTATAGGGTTTCCTGCCTGAGCAAGGGGTTGGACTAGATGACCTCCAAGGTCCCGTCCAACTTTGTTGTTGTTGTTGTTGTTGTTGTTGTTGTTATTATTATTATTATTATTATTATTATTATTATTATTATTATTATTATTATTATTATTATTAAGACCATACAACTAATGATATGTGCCTGGTGTCTCTATGGACTTCAACAAAAAATGATACACCTACTCTGGGCCTCTGCTGTTCTGTTGATGATCAGGAATACCATTCCGATGACTTTATATATTAAATTCTCTGTCTGAGTGAAAGCACAGTTTTCCTAATTTTATTCCCCACAACACTCTTGGGAGGTAGATGAGGTTGGACAGCCCAAAGTCACCTGCTGACCTTCACACTTGGATGGGCAAGTGGGAAACTGTGTGAAATGGCCCTAATGACAATTTCTGAGATGGTTAATCTTTTACCAGCATCTGCATTTGCAGAAGTCTGGGGGAAAACCCAAATGAAGCAGAAAAGCCCAAGTGAAAAAGAAAAGCCAGAGCATTCTTAAATAGGAGTGTCATACGTGTGTGTGTGTGTGTAAATGTGCAAGATTGACCATCCCGACACAGATAAAGCCATTCCTAAACTTTGCTTCGGTTCTAAATTTCATAATGTTCATATAAGAAATCAGGCCAGCCACTAGGTATGTGTAAGTTCAGTATACGGTTATTGTCTGAAGAAAGCCAATAAAAGTTTAATGACTATAAAATAAACATCATTACTTACTTTATAAAACCTTTCTCCAAAGATATGAAGAAGGGAGAACTAGCTTTAAAGAAACCAGATGGACCAAGTCCATCTGGACCAAGCCACGACTAAAATTGAGAATGGAGGACTCCATGGGCAGGAATTTCTCTATGATATAGATGATATTTCAACTAAAAGTAAATTCTGCAATCTGCTTTTTTATGTGCTGAAAAGTGAGAAAATCTTACTTGGTGGGTCAGTGGTTAAAACGCAGTATGACAGGCTAACTCTGCCCACAGCCAGGAGTTTGATCCTGACCTATTCAAGGTTGACCCAGCCTTCCCTCCTTCCAAGGCTGTAAAACAAGGACCAAGGTTGTTGGGGGTAGTATGCTGACATTTGTAAACTGCTCAGAAAGTGGGATAAAGCACTATGGACCAGTATATCAGTCTAGGTTGCTATCTCCTGTTTGAAAGAGACATCTGGTAGTCATTATAAATGAATACATTTATTCATTTTATTTAAAAAATTAATTGGCCAACCATCTTACCATAGGGTAACTCTGAGCGGCTTACAGTTACATCTTAGTTAAAACAAAAATGTTAAACCTTAAAACCAAAAACACATGGGGAGGGTGGTGACAGAGTCGGGGGGAGGTGGGATCTGTTATTACTCAATCAACCACCTCCATTGCGCAGTTCCCCCACTGGGGCCTCAAGCTGACTGGCACAGCCATGTCTTTAGGCCCTTATGAGAAGATAGGAGGGTCAGGACCAACCTCACATTGGGGAGTAAGATGTTGCAGAGGGCAGGACTCTGAGGATGCAATAAGAACGAAATAATATTGCTGAGGTCTTTAAGCTCAAAAAATGAGATTTATTTATATTTATATTTTTTATTTATTTATAATCAAATTTATATGCCGCCCTTCTCCTAGGACCCAGGGCGGCTTACAACAAATACAATAAAAATACAATAAAAATACAATAAAAATTTAACAATTAGTTACATTCATACAAACACAATCAACTCACAATCACTAATGGAGGGACCTTCCTAGGGCCCAGGGGCAGAGCACAGCTCATATGCCCCAAGCCTGTCGGCATAGATGTGTCTTCAGCCCTTTCCGGAAAGCTAGGAGGGAGGGAGCAGTACGAACCTCTGAGGGAAGCTGGTTCCAGAGGGCTGGGGCAGCAACGGAGAAGGCCCTTGCCCTAGGCCCCACCAGATGACATTGTCTAACAGACGGGACTCGTAGGAGGCCAACCCTATGCGCCCTAATCAGTCCCTGGGATTCATGAGGCAGAAGACGGTCCTGCAAGTATCCTGATCATCTCCCCACTGCATCTGCAGACAGTTAGGAGGAAGATCAAGGAATCCCAACCTGAAATCAACTAGGATACTAGAGAAGAATATGCAGTTACCAAGACTTTTTGTAGCTACCCCTCCCCCTTTTTTATCTTCCAATCAATCCATTTAACAAGGCTCTGTGAGAATCTGCCTTCCTTGGGGTAGGTGCCTGTAAGAAGGATTTGGCAATCCTTGAGGTTCCTCCAGATTTTCTGCTATTCCTGAGAACAAATGTTTGGAAACTGTAGCAAGGCCAATGTGCAGCATTTTGTCTGTTGGACACATGCTGGAGATCTTTTTTATTATTATTATTTTTCTATTATGAACCAGCTTCTCTGGCAGCAGAAGCATCCACAGAGGAGGTCCAAAAAGTCAAGAAGGAGGTCATAATTGCATGATTGCATTCCCACCTCGTAACACTTTTTTTTCTTTTGCTAATGGTCCAAGAAGGAGGCTGGTCCTTCAGAGAAGGAGAGAGGATTCCTGATGGATATCCAGTTGGCTGAGATAACTGTGAGGACAGTTCTCACGCCTGCCCAATGACAGAGGCTCAACTCAACAATGGTTCAGCCCAACGAATCTGTATCATAGACGTTGCTATTAGATTTGCTATTGACTTTTTTCTGGCCAGATTTAGTGAGATGGGTTTTTTTTTTTAGAGAGAGAATAACCTTCTCCTTTTGGAAATTTAAAAAAGTGGACAGTCTGATTTGAGATGGCATTATGACAAATTAAATGGGTAGTAATTGGACCCAGGTTGATTTCCTGAAGATCAGAGAAGCATGGCATTTTGCTAACAAAAAAAATTATGGAATTGGCATGAAGTCACCACTGACTTCCACTATTCATAGCAAATGAGAAATATGAAATCTGTTGCACAGTTAAGAAATGCTGTTGGAAATGCTACTGTTATTTTGTTTCTCAAGGCTAGACTGTGTAAGTAATCCTTTTCCCCTTGCTCTAAGCTTTATCTGTGGATTCATCTGATCCCTCTGTCTGGCTAAGTTGTTTCCATGGCAATTCTAATATTGGATTAGGAAAGTTGCATTATTCTGGTTATCACTTCCTTTCTGGAGTTGCCTGAAAAAGCTATGCGTGGTTTTGTAGAAAGAAATTGGGAAACAAAGAAACGGGAGAAAGACAAGGATGAGCAGAAATATGAAGCTAAGTCAAATCACAATCACAAATGTTACCTTAGGATGGAATTGTGCAATGGGTTAGTGATTGCTTTTTTTTTTAATCCTGTGTGAAAAATATTGCAAAATTATTATATAGAGGCCTTAAAACTAAATATGACAATGATTCATTTAATGGCATATTTAGGAAGTATTTAGGAAAGGAAAAAAAGTACAAAAACCATCATTATTTATTTTTATTCATCACAGGTTTTCCATGGTCAGATGATGGTCATCCATGGGGCTTTGGCAGGCGACCTAGAAAAATGATGGGGTTAGAGAAAGAGAAGACTTCTGAACTGGGGACGCATTACAAGTTTGAGAATATGCAATGGCTGCACTCACAAAATGGTTGCCATTAGAGACTCTCCCAGAATAGCTGCCATGAAGAATATCTTTTATTACACAACACCTGAAGGTGAACTGTGCCCCTTTTCCTGGATGGTCTGTGGCATTATTGCAAATAAGACATGCCAACAGGCAAGATTAAAGCTCACACATATAAAAAGGGAGGGAGGGTCATGTCTGCCATCTTGACATTTTTGACCCCTATTGTAGACAACCCTGTTCCTGTTCTTTAGATGAGTGGGAAATATTTCAGGGGATTATAAAATCTCAGTTGCCAGAGGGTGACTTGTATTCAAAAGGGAAGGGAAAACAGAAACGTCCAATTGTAGAGTTGAGCCATTGCTCACTTGAAAATTTCTTGCATGGATGTTACAGCTTTGGCTTCCACTAATCTCTCTGCTCTTCACTATTTTAACTGACAAACTGTAGTGTCAGGTTTTATAACAAATATAACAAAACATTAGACGGATTCTTTTTCAGTCAGTCATGAATATTCACTAGTGGAACATGCAGAAATGCATTTCGAAAGAATCGCAGCAAGCAAATTTAATACTTACAACCTTAATGCACCCTTTGGTAGCATTGGGAATAAGTCAGCCTCATATTGCGCTGGGGCACCAAGCCAAGATCTGAACATCTGCCTGGTAGCCATTATTATAAACCCCAGGATTTATTGCCTATAAAAGCTTTACTGTTCATCACTCAGTCTTTTTGTGGGGACTCAGATGCTCCCGACATTGCGTGTTTTAGAAATGTTATGATTTTACTAAAGAGAATTTTATTACAAAACAATACTTCTTTATTAAATGAATTTTATTATTGAATGGCTCTGTCCCAACTCTGGGTGTGTCCAGTGTGAGACAATTAACACAAAGCCAAAACAAATTCAGGAAAAATAACACTACCAGGTATCTCACAAGGGGTCTACCAGGGAAACATGCTTATCTTTGAGGGCACATCATAAAGCTGCGATACAGGAGACCAGCTTCCCGGGTTGCATCAAATGATGTTCTACAGCCAGAGCTTGCCAAATCTGCTGGATCTTTTCGGACAGGCAGAAATTATGGAAGACAGGTGGTCCCATATTTAACAAGAGTTAATTGAATTGTACCGAGCAACCCGGAATGCACCCAGAAAGAAAAGATCCATTAAAACATGGTCTCTTCCACTCCTAATCCTTGTAGATCAATGTTTCTCAGCTTCGTTAGCTTAAAGAGGTATGGACTTCAACTCCCAAAATTCCCCAGTCAGCAAAGCTGGGAGCTGAAGTTCACATGTATCAAATTTCCAAGGTTGAAAAACACTGCTGTAGACAGTCCGAAGATACCATGAAATATACCAAGACCAAATAGATCCAGGCTTATTCTGGACATTACATTTATCTAAAGTCATCAGGAAGTGCAATCAATGTCATCATAGTTCCACTCCTAGTGAGCCCAGGAATGCCATCTTCTGGTGTGTGGGAAAATATTACTAGCCCCTTATCCTAAACACCTTTGAAAAGTATTCTGTTTACTCTTCTATCTGTAGACATTCCCGAACAATAAAACAGACTCTTCTCTTTTTAATCTGAGGAATTTAAGGTGCATGAATAAAGCAAGCTTTCAACTCCTGCCAATGTAGTAACCTACAGAGTTTCATTGATTTCACAGCCTCGATTACTCTGATATTTGGGGAATTAGCTCAGGTAGGTTTCTACAACGATCGCTTGATCTACATAATGGCTTATTTGAAGAAACAGTCTCTAAATTAGACAGCAATATTCAGGCAATAGTTATACAAACTAACTGTGTCCACAGGGCATGGTCAAAAAAGTCATGATGGCAACAACAGTGGGATCAAAGTTTTGTTTGGTTGGATAAGTGCTATTACCTTTGAAGTTTAGCCCATAACATATTTTTTTTAAAGTCAAATGTGTTAAAAATAACTGGAAACGAAGTCTCATTGGACTTTTGTATGTATTGATCGTTGAACATGTTTTTAATATTTTTAAATTGGATATTAGACAATGGAAGCCACCCAGAGTCTTTTGGAGTGGGGCAGTTGTAAGAAATCTAAATAGTAATAAGGATTGTAGCAAAAGAAAGCAAAGATAGTATCAAGGTAACAGGCACCCTGGGTGAAAAATCTAAAAACATCTGGCACACAGCTTGAACACCATCAATCAATTACAAAATGCAGCTGTCAGGGCCCACTTCAAACACTCATCCTAAGAAAGCAGAACTCGTGGAAGCAGTTTCTTCCAAAAGGAACTTTTATTAGGAGAAGCTGATAGCAGGCATAATAGACAGGATCTGAGGGTTTCCCACTCAGAACAATAGGTTAAAAGTGTTCCAGGCAAACTCCACCCAAAGGTTCATAAGGACAGTTCAGATGGGCCAATCCCCAGGTATTAAGTCCGTTATGGGAAAGGGCAGATAACCCCAGGCTTCTCAGGGTTGTGGCAATGTTTGTCGGTTCTTCACACCTTCCCTTCCGAAACGGAGATAAGCCAGTTGCCGGAGGCACATTCCTTTCTTCTCCCCCCTCCCCATTGCTAGCTGACATCAAGGGGAAAGATAGTTCACAGAGGAAGTATGCAGGAATGCAAAGTGTTACAGTGTAGTGATAGAAGAAACCAAAGCAATAACCCACAGTGCTTTTCTCCCCTCCCCTCTAGGAGTATGGCAGAACCCAGACTATAGAGAAAATAGAGTTTGAATTAAAGATAGAAAAGAGTCCCCTGAGAAGATGAGTTCTGACATCAGCTTTACTTGGAACAGCTTTCATACTGCAACTATAATTTCAACATCATCAAACAACATCTGCTTGTCCCAGGTATTTGTGAAGGACTTGATAGGTGCATAAAAATGCCAAATCCATCTGAAACATCTGGTTGACTATGCAACCAACCATAATAATCTGCATTTGATTAAAAAAACAGAGATGATTCTCAGTAGCATACATCATTGTAAAGAAACTTCAATCACTTCTGCAATTATCAACCAGTTGATTCAACTATTCTGACCAGTTTCGTTGATCAGTTGTGTGCAATCTATAAAGACATATCCAATTACAAGAACAATAGACCAACCTGTGTTTTAGGACAGAAGATGGAGCATGACTTCCCACATTGTCTATTATACAGAAGGAAGAGACCCCTGTGGCCATCAACTCCATTCTTTCCTGGATAGTATTGGTATCCAAATCAAAGCATTCTCAGCAGATGTCCAGTGAAAGGGAACCGCATTCAATTATTTACTTAATCAATTATTAACTTAAATCAATTAACAAAAGGAAAGGACAAATACATACAACTGTACAACAGAATAATTGTCAGTCAATTGGAAAAGGCAGCTTTATTGGGGACAGCTTCCATCCTCGATGATATCTGTAGCACCATCAAACATCCACATCTGCCTATCCCAGGTAAGGACTCAATAAACAGACAAAAATGCCAAATCCAGTCTGAACATCTGGCTAACTGTGTAAATAATAATAATAATAATAATAATAATAATAATAATAATAATAATAATAATAATAATAATAAGAAGAAGAAGAAGAAGAAGAAGAAGAAGAAGAAGAAGAAGAAGAAGAAGAAGAAGAAGAAGAAGAAGAAGAAGAAGAAGAAGAAGAAGAAGGGAATTGGATTAGATGACCTCCAAGATCCCTTCCAACATTATTATTATTGTTATTGTTGTTGTTGTTACACATATCAATAATCTGGCTGCCAATCAGTTGTAATCTTCTCCTTTCTTATGTTGTATGATAATTCTTTCAGCCATCTTCCCTGCTCAAAATCTATAAGTGTAGATATTCTGTTTTAAAATACTGGGGTATTAGCCAGCTATAGACACATGTATAACACCCAGCAATTTCTCTAACTTTGAGAATCTTATTGGTATCAACCCCTTAGTAACAAAAATGAAATGAGTTCAAATATAAGTTATTATTCTAATGTCTGGGTCTCCTCTACAACAGCAAAGTAATTTTAACCAAACCTTATTAAATTTTCTCCAAAGTGCCCAATATACTTTACTATATTATAAGATCATAGGAAAGATCATATTTTAAAAAATAACCTATTAATTTACCAAACAAGATATTCAGTTGTGATTCTTTATTACACACATCATATAATAATTAGTATCCAATTGTATCAACTTCTTTCAGTTTCCTGTAAAATGGATCACTGGTTTAGGAACCACTGAAATTAAAAATTTCAGAATTTTTACATACGATAGTTATAGCTTAGGAGCCAATAAACCAAATAATAAAATCTGAATAAACTATGGAGAAGCACTAAGAGGTAAATCAAACTTCTTTTTAAAAAGAATACTGCAGATTTGTTTTAAAAAAAAAGCTTTGAACTCAGTTTATTTAAAGCAATAAGATTGTTTTTTATTGTTCATTGTTGTAATATTGATTTATCACTCAACAGAAGATGTAGATGCTATTTTTAAATTAAAAGTTCTGTTAAGTAAACTTTTTCACAGGGAAAAGCTCAAAGCTATATTTGCTATCCAATGTTTTCCATACAGAATGCACTCTGCAAGATATTATATCTCATCTCTGCACAAACAGGATTCTAATACCTAACAGGATTTCGGGTTTTTTTTCTAATTCTTGAGTCTAAATTGCAAACACCGTAAAGTTTTGCAAGTTTGCAAATCCAGTAATCTGTGAAATCTTCCACAGACTGTGCAAAAGATAAAAAGTGAAGGGAATATTCCAGAAAAACTTATAAAGGTAGTCCTTGACTTGTGACGACAATTGGAATGGGAATTTCATTAATAAGTCATTGTGGTTGAAAATAGAGCCATCCACGTGACCAAACTTGATTTTTCAACCATTTTTATGCCAGTTAAGTGACTCACATAGTTGTTAAGTGGATCTATTCTCACCAATGGCCAAAAAAATAGCAAATTCTGCCAGGATGCTGCAACCAGTTGTAACGGCAAGCCTGTTGCCAAGTGCCCAAAATGCAGTCATAAGACCATAAGAGAGGTGCAGGCATGATGTTTTATGACTGCCACAAATGGTTTCTGGGCTATAAAACAACTTTTCCAAAATTGTCGTAACTTCAGTCGTTAAATAATTGGTCAGATGTCAAGGATTACCTGTACTGGCGACATACTGTAGATCAGGGGTCTTCAAACTTGGCCCTTTTATGACTTGTGGACTTCAACTCCCAGAATTCTTCAGCCAGGCACGCTGGCTGAGGAATTCTGGGAGTTGAAGTCCACAAGTGGTAAACGGGCCAAGTTTGAAGACCCCTGCTGTAGTTTGTACAAAAGAAAGATTCCCAGATAACTAAAATGCTTTCTTATTTTCACAGTAAATGATTATTGTATCTGGGGACATTAAACTGTTGGCCTTGCAAGGTAGACCAGACAGGAAGCCCATATCAATAAACTAAATATATAATCCTTTTACCAGAATGTTTTTCTCTGGCTGTGGCTCTTCCTGCTGTCTCCTTTGATCATTCCCACAAACCATTATAGAAATGTCAAAACACATATGATGGGTAACACCAAAGACCTGGTTCTAGATCAGCGGTTCTCAATCTGTGGGTCGCGACCCCATTTGGGGTCGAACGACCATTTCACGGGAGTCGCCAAACACCGCAGTCCGCCATTATTTTTTTTTATTTTTTTTGGGTCCGCCATTTTTTTCCCCTTTGCCTCAGCCGGCGCAGGGGGCAGCACTGCGCATGCGCAATGTGGCCCGTCGCGCCGCGCACGCGCATGCACGATGTGGGCCGTCGGCCACGCATGCGCAATGCGGGCCGTCGCGCCACGCATACACAATGCGGGCCGCCGCACCGTGTACACGCATGCGCGATGCGGGCCGTCGTGCCACGCATGCACGATGCGGGCCATCACACTGCGCATGCACGATGCAGGCCATCGCGCCGCGCATGCACGGTGTGGGCCGGGGTCGAGGCCCGGAAAAAGTTAAGAACCGCTGTTCTAGATGGATGATAGAAGAGTCTCCTTCATTTCCATTGAAAGCTATGTGGACACATTCAGGGAGCCCACAATCTTGCTGTGGCATTTACCTCCTGAATCCGGTGTTCAAATGCACCAATTCTGAACTGGGAGTTTCCATCCCTCTGTTAAGACTACAGCACTTGCCATGATAAATGCTTCCTTTGCTAGTTTGCTGAAAAAGAAATGAAAAGATTCCCTCGACTTGATTTCTGGTGACTTTGTGGCAGACATGTCAAACACAAGGCCCAGGGGCCGGATGCAGCCCTCATAGTGGTTTCATGTGACCCACGAAGCCATCCTGGAAACAGTGAGGGAACGGCCCCTGCTGCCTTGGCCCTGGCCCAGGCCAGCCGGGAGCCAATGTACAATTTTGTGATGGCCATCTATGCTGAAACACATTCAATCCTAGCTCCACAAGGCCATCCAGAAACAGCGAGAGACCCCCAGATCTGTCCCACTCCTGCCCAGGCCCACACAGGAACCTTTGACGTGAACGATGTAGAGCTGGCCATGCCCACCCAGTAGGCCGCACCCACTCACCCCCCCCTGAGGGCAACCGCAATGCTGATGTGGCCCTCAATGAAATTGAGTTTGACACCCCTGCTTTATGGACATATCTATAGGATTCCTATAGCAACAGCCAAAACAGAGGTTTGCCATGGCCTTTCTCTGGAATGTTTTCCAAATTTCTAGTCTAGCCAGGAGAATCTACAGGGTAGAGTGCAGAAAGTTAAAGTGGCAGCCATGATGGTGTTGTAGGAAGTCAGCCCCCCAGAAAAGGAAATATTAAAAGGGCAGAAAAATATATTTCCTCAAAGGATCTTAAAGAGGCAGAAAAGCATGCCCAGTTTTTCTTAATAGCCCCAAGTCTTCCTCCCCCAAGCAGAAACCAGCTCTGTAGAAATGCAGATGTAAATAATCCAGGAAGGTTGGAGGCCCCCAGCTAGAAGCTTAGGAAGACAAAGACACCTAAAATCTGCATACCCCACCCAAACTCTAAGACGGGACATAATAGGATTAACACAGAGATGCCAAAAGGCACACTCACACTCAGGTCAAAGTTCATGCCATAGGAACAACTCCAAACAAAAGGCTCCAGAGGGTATAAAAACCCACTCCCTACATGTGCTTGCTCTCTTTTCTTCCAGAGCCATCTTTCTGTCTGGCTCTCCTCTTCAATAAACTACAACCTTCCTTCTAAAGCAGTCGCTATGTTGTTTATTCCCGGCTTGGACTGAACCATGATGAAGATTTTTCCTTCAACAGAGTGATACACATTAAAAAAACAGGTGGAGCTTCAATCTTGTCCTCCAGGCTGCAGATATCCCTAAGTCCAGCCCATCAGCCCTGGTATTTTCTGGTGGTCTCCCATTTTAATACTAACCTAGTCTCTACCAGTTCATTTTTCAACATCTGCTCTAACTCCATATCTATTTGCAAGATCAACTTTGCTGCAAATAAGGTCCCATTGGAATGCTAGAAACAGTTTAGTTTCCAATAAATGGAGCCTTGTTGCAGTTGTGGCCTTCATTCTGTCTCCTGGCAAGGCAGATATTTTGTAAATGAGCCAACCACTTTCTCTTATAAATTCTGTCCAAAGGGTTTTGTCTCCTGAGCATTGTGTGCAATGTGTATTAAAAAAAAAGTGGTTTCTGTAGCTGCCATTTTGATTTTTTTTTTTTGACCCCATGCCCAAATCTAACACACCCCCACAGAATGACATCTCCAGTTCTTGGGCTAGGAAGGGGTGGTTTCCTTCCTTTCCTTTCTGCATCACGTCCCAGCTTTGCATTCAGAGTAACAGTTGGCCTTTCCTTGTAGCTGAGCCAGAGGACAGATAAGGAAAACCCAAGATTTTCCCATTTTGCTTCTTTGTGAACTGTGCTTTGGTTACCATAGTGATCAATGAGCAGTTACCTGGATACAAAACTGTTTCTAGTCAGAGAAGGAGCTTTCCTTTATTTGTTGATTGATTACAGATAAAAGGCAAGGCCTCCCTTGCACTAGACTTAACACAGCTGCTCCTAATGGAGGCACACAAAGCTTTGGCAAATGGCAGCCTACATGCATGGGCACCAGTGCCAACATTTTTAGCACATTTAATGTTGTTAAAAAGTTTTTTAATGTTGGAGAAGCCAACATCTGAGGACAGGAGTTGGTAGGGAATTCTGAGAGCATATAGTCAGCACATGTACAAGATGGCTGCTCTGTCAGGTGCCCATTGACCCCCATGATTGTGCTGGTGTGGCACAAAATTTTTCATTATCAAAAGTTAAGCCATCCACTTGGGTGGTTTCTAGAACAGGGGTCCCCAACCTTGGCTACTTTATGACTTGTGGACTTCAATTCCCAGAATTCCTCAGCCAGCCATGCTGGTGGCCAAGGTTGGGGACCCTGTTCTAGAATTCCTCATTTATGACAAAGGTGTTCTTATGAGTAATGATGTGTGATGATAGAGGTTAGAACAGTTTGTATTAGATCTGCCATCTTTAGCTTGATGCCTCGTTGGCATTCTGCCATCCATCATGGGGCGGGAGAGGAAATAGGAAATTGGCACTAAAAGTGAGAGCAGATGACAGACTTGACGGAAACCAGAGGTGTGAGAACCAGCTTGTTCCAGTCTTCAAGAACACAGAGCCTGAGAAACAAATGTGAATTGCCCCAAACATATGAGCGGTTCCCAAAACACCTATGTGGCATGCCATTGGTCAAAGATGAGTCCGTCAAGAGGGAAGGGTCGGAAGGAAAGTGGAAAGTTTGTAACCTTTTGTGCAGGAACTTTAGTTCTAGCCTGCTTTTGTCACAACCACTGGTTCTTAGTAAAACCAAATGAAGTCAAGGGTCATTCTTTCCTAGGAATCTAGTTGGGACAAGCCTGACATTCTGTCTCAAACCTGACAACTTTAAGACATGTGAGCTTCAACTCCCTCCTCTTGCTGGCTGAGGAATTCTGGGAGTTGAAGTCTACGTGTTTTCAAGTTGCTAAGTTTGAGAAATCCTGGGTTAGAAACTGGTAAATAGTTGTGAGTAGCTTCTACACTAAGCAAAATCAAATCAAGGTATGCTGGAAGGCAATGCTTACCATCTGCAGCTAGGAATATAAACTGTATGGGCGGTAGTGGGGGGGAGAGGATAGCCACAACTGTGCAGTCAAAGCCATGCCTTCTTTGTTCCACCCTTAAAAAGAGGCTGGACTCCAATTCTGTGATCACAGATAATCTCTTAACTCTTTCAAATCCTGCCCCCGCTCCCCCCCCAAAAAACCCCACTTTCGGCTGCAACTATGATGTTGGAGTTTGTTGGGCACAACTAAGCAAGTATCAGCTACAAGAGGAGCAAACTATGAATGCGATCACTATACTTCAGCTACCTCTTTCCCAAATTTGAGATTTATAAATTTTACAAATTTGCATTATAATCCTCTGCAGCAGGGGTCCCCAACCCCCGGTTCGCGGACCGGTACCGGTCCATGGCATGCCAGCAACCAGTCCACGCAAACAAGCAAAGCACCATCCATGGGATGCAGGCAGCACACAAAATCCCAGCGACCGGTTAGGGCACATAGGGTTAGCCTCCTACGGGCCCCGTCTGTTAGACAGTGCCGTCTGGCGGGACCTAGGGTTAGGGCCTTCTCTGTTGCTGCCCCAGCCCTCTGGAACCAACTTCCCTCAGAGGTTCGTACTGCTCCCTCCCTCCTAGCTTTCTGAAAACTCTTAAAAACACATTTATGCAGACAGGCTTGGGGCATGTGAGCTGCGCTCTGCCCCTGGGCCTTTGATTGGGACTGTATGTTGTATGAGTGGTAATAGTTATATAGTTTTTATATTGTATATTACTATTTTAATTGATTTATATTTTTGTACTTGTATTTTTGCTGTGAGCCGCCCTGAGTCTGGGGAGAAGGGCGGCATATAAGTCAAATAAATAAATAAAATCACACACTCTCCGGTTCATGGAAAAACCTTTCTCCATGGAACTGGTCCCTGGTGCCCAAAAGGTTGGGGACCTCTGCTCTGCAGGAAATCCTTGGGAAACTAATCCCCTTTACCCAAGCTGTTTAACACAAGGTTCCAAAAAATAATTACATGCACTCAAAGGATGCCATGCATCAATTATCTTGAGGAGCAGGTGATCCTGACACAATCCAGATACAGACCAGGTGAATGAATTCAGATGCACAATTACAAACAAAGATCAGGAGAGGAAAAATCCAGGATTGGAAGAGGAATCCTGCATTGTGAAAGACTGAACTCAAGTCTCCATTCCTGTTGTTCTTTTAATATTGTGAAGCCACTAAGAGTCATGGGAATGAGGTGGGCAAAAGAAAATAACAAAATAAAAATAAATTCAGGCTGTGTCTGAATAGAGGGTCCTATTGTCAGCAGGCCACAGGAATTGTGCAGCCCTTCAATGGGTTTATTTCTAGAACAAATAGAGGAGGGAGGGAGAGAGGTCAGGAAATGCTTCAAATGGAAGATCTGAGATGTTCTTTGTCTAGGCTCTGCTGGTTCCTGGATGGTTCCAATGCCTGCTGGTGTGTCCAAGCAGAGTGGGAGGAAAATCTGATCATGATCCAGAATGAATTCCAGGCTTTTGTTCTTTCTCTGCCTGCAAAGCTAGCTACTAGCTTGCCTAATCAAAGCAAGGAAAACACCCTCAATGTGGTTCAACAGTGTTCCAAATTTGTATATCCAAGCCGGATGCAGAATCTGAATGTGCAAGACTCTGTTGTCTGTCTGCAGTTTCTCAAACTTCAACAGAGCCATTTTAACCAGCAATTTATAAGACCTAAAGAGCCACTCCGATGGAGTGGTTATGGGCACCATGAGTTCTAGCCTGCCTTGAGCATAAGGCCAGCTGGTTGACCTCTCAGCCACAGGAAGAAGGAGGAAGGGGACACCCCTTCCAAAAACCTGTTCCATTCCTGATTTATAGGCAAAACAGTGGCTGGACAATGTTAGGCCACGTTGGAATGAAATCGGCCTTATTAGTCACCCAAAAAGCTCAGACAATAGTATTGTATACCAGGGATCATGATGATTGCTGCATAACATGTTTTTATGTTCAATGTTAATTGTTTCAATAAAAGAATTTTTATTAAAAAAAAAAATGTCATATTTAATTGGAAAAGGGCTGAGGTTAAATGATGCACAAAAATTAGTCTTTATTTAATGAAGTCCAATGAAACTTCCAAACTCAGCTCTTTTCAAGAGACATCTGACCTTGACTCCTTTGATGTCTTTGGAAAGCGCAGTGAAACCATTCCTCCACTCTCCCAGCCTTCTTCTTGAGCCTGGATTCCTCAGCCTCCTCAACCTGGATTCCCTGTAGCAAAGCAACAGGATACAAACCTTGGCCAAATGCACCCCCTGGAGTCCCTGGGACAATGTCCTTCTTCAGACCAGCAGGCAAAACATTCTTCCCACGGGGGAGTCAAAAAAAAAGGTCAACAACAACCCACAACAAAGCTCCATCATTTTTTGCAAAGCATGACTGATCATGCAGTCATAACCACCAAAAATTCACAACATTTGGGCACACAGCCTTGCAGATCCTCCCTGAGTGGTGTAACATTCCGCTTTTGCCAAGACATTGCTATCCTCATCATCTTTGGCCTGAATTAAAATTTTCAGTGCAAGAGAAGTTGGCAGATAAACAGAATCCTGGTTTCTTTGGGCAATATAAATAAATAAGCCACTCAGAAGAAAGCTTGTCAGGTTTGACAAGAGCCATGGCAGAGCTCATGTTCAGTGTGTAATTCTCTAATTACCGTGTTGTCAAAGCACACTGATGGGCTTCCTGCAGGTATTCCCACCTCATTAGTGTCACTCAGGTCCCTCAAAGCCATGCACCAGCGCATTTCAAGGGCTGTAAGGAGGAAATTACTAGTTTTAAGGCAAAGAGACTCAGACACAACAGCTGGTCCCAATCTTAACATCTTGGAAAATTGCATTTCAGTAGGGAAGGCTCTCAGCTTCTGAAACAACAGAAGCACAACACGCAAACCAGGACCGTCTTCTGCCACATACTTCCCTTCGACCGGTGAGAGCGCACAGGGTCGGCCTCCTCCGGGTCCCGTCAGCGAAACAATGCCATCTGGCGGGTCCTAGGGGGAGGGCCTTCTCTGTTGTGGCGCCCACCCTCTGGAACCAACTGCCCCCTGAAGTCCGCGTTTCCCCCACTCTCCCGGCCTTCCGGAAGAATCTAAAAACTTATCTATGCCGGCAGGCCTGGGGATGATTGTGGATTGTTGCTTGAATTATGAATGTGTTCGGGGGGGTTTTAAACGTTTTGTAGATTGCTTTTTGATTTTAAACTCTGTGATGTTCTTTTGTTTATGTTGTTAGCCGCTCCGAGTCCTTTGGAGAGGAGCGGCATAAAAATTTAATTAAAATAAATAAATAAAATAAAAATAATATCTGCAAGCTTAGCTATCAGAAGCAAAAAAAAAAAAGGATTCATGCTAACTACTGGGAAGTTATAAGGCTGAAGAGCATTTCAATTTCTTCTCCCAAACCTGCTTCAGAACATGTGAAGGCAGACCTCAATAAAGCAGCTGGCCTGGGATAACAGAATAAGAGAGTTGGAAGATCTTCTAGTCCAACCCTCTGCTCAGGCAGGAAACTCTATACCAGTGATGGTGAACCTTTTAGAGACCAAGTGCCCAAAAAACGCTTCACCCCCACCCTGCCCCACCTCTCCTGCCCGCAGGGCCACCTACCACCTCCACAGCCCGCCACAGCAGATCGCCCAGGCAGCCCACCAACGTCATGGTGGCCACGCGCTCTGTCCGTGCCCCGCAGCATCATCTGTATGCGGTGGGGTGCGAAGGCAGAGTCTTGTCCCCATTGCCCGGCTGCCATGTCCTTGGCTGCGCTGCTCTACGCAGGCTGCGCCCGGGGTGACTGTCCTCTGGGGGGGGTTGCTGGTGAGGAGGGGGCCATGGGTGTGGTGGGACTGGGGTGACAGCATGCGTGCGTGCCCACAGAGAAGGCTCTGAGTGCCACCTCTGTCACCCATGCCATAGGTTCACCGCCAGTGCTCTATACCATTTCAGACAAATAATTGCCCAATCTTTTCTTGAAAACTTCCAGTGTTAGAGCATCCACAACTTCTGAAGGCAAGTCGTTCCACTGATTAATTGTTCCTTAGTTCCAGGTTGCTTCTCTCCTTGATTGGTTTCCATCCATTGCTTCTTGTCCTGCCTTCAGGAGCTTTGGAGAATAGCTTGATTCCCTCTTCTTTTCCCTTAGCCCCTGAAATATTGGAACACTGCTGTCATGACACTTCTTTTCATTAGTCCTTCGTTAAACTAGACATACCCAATTCCAGCAACCATTTTTTATATGTGACTGCAACCCTGCAAAGTCCATCCTGGAGGCTGAATCTAAGATGCAACCAGCTCATGAATGAAGGAAGGGGATGCAGTTCCTAGGTCAGAAAACCGTCTGGACAACCAGGAGTCAGATGAGTATCTACTTGATAAGTTTATTCCTTCTCCCACAGTTGCCCTGCAGATGTGTTAGACTTGTGGATTTTCCTCACTGCATCTTAAAGCAGTTTAACCTCACCACCACCACCAGATCTGCTGAAAGTGATACTGGCTGAAGAAACCCAATTCTGAATTTTTCCTCCAGTTGGACATAGTCATGCGCTGCTCTTCTCTCTGGGCCTCTTTTTCTAAGCATGTCTGGTGAAATCTATTGCTTCTTTATTTCCCTGCATGTGCATGTATAGGCACACGTACACCCACGAGTACCAGGAAAGTAATTTTTTCTCTGGGGATGGGATTTTGAGAATAAGAACTTTTCAACAGGAGATGGAAGGGATGGAGAGAGGGAGGGAGAGAGGGAGGGAGAGAGGGAGGAAGGAAGAGCTTTATCACTCTTCTGGTTACTGTCTTTTTCTCTTTAAAAACCTGTTAAAAAAAGAAAAGGAAAAAGCCTATAATTGTTGGCAAATCTGTAAAATGAAACACAGAAAAACATTTTTCACCATTCCCTCAGCAAATCTGTTTAAAAATAAAAGCCCAGCCCCCAGAGGCCTGGCATGGTGGCCAGCAAGCAACCACTGATTCTAGATGAGGGGGCACTAAACTTTGGCCTACAATGAAATGAATGCATTGGTAACCCAGACAGGAAGTGATGGAACAGATACACGTTGGGAAACGTTAATAATATATATATATATATTTATATATTTATATATTTATATATTTATATATTTATATATTTATATATTTATATATTTATATATTTATATATTTATATATTTATATATTTATATATTTATATATTTATATATATATAAAGTTTCACTTTTGCAATAGAATCCAAGGATCAGAAAATACCTTGGTGGTTTTCTAGTCCAATCTCCTCACCCAGGGCAGGGCTCCTCAAACCCTCCCAGACTTACAGCTAACCAACCTTTGCTTGAAAATCAGCAGCAATGGAGCCCCCCAGCTTCAGGAGGGGGGCTCTTCTGTGTCTTCATAGATATTGTGGTCAGGAAATTCATCCTTATTTTGAGCTTGGATCTCCCTCTGAAAAGCTCCTACCTACTTACATAGTTCTTGTCTTCCCCTCAGGTACTTTGGAAAATAAATGTACTTCCTCTTCCCTAGGACATCCCTTCATGCTCTTATCACCTCGAGGCTCGACTACTGCAATGCTCTCTACATGGGGCTACCTTTGAAAAACGTTCAGAGACTTCAGGTAATGCAGAATGCAGCCGCGCGAGCAGTATTGGGCCTACCTAGAAATGCCCACATTTCAACATCACTCCGTGAGCTGCATTGGCTGCCAATTGGTCTCCGAACGCAATTCAAAGTGTTGGTTATGACCTATAAAGCCCTACATGGCATCGGACCAGGTTACTTACGGGACCGTCTGCTGCCCCATGAATCCCAGCGGCCGGTTAGGGCCCACAGAGTCGGCCTTCTCCAGGTCCCGTCAGCCAGACAGTGTCGCCTGGCGGGGCCTAAAGGAAGAGCCTTCTCTGTTGCGGCCCCGGCCCTCTGGAACCAACTTCCCCCGGAGATCCGTGTCGCCCCCACCCTCTCCGCCTTTCGTAAATTACTTAAAACACACCTCTGCCGACAGGCCTGGGGTAGTTAACATCTTGCCCCAAGCCAGTGTATGTCTGTGTGTATGTTGAATGATTGGTTTTTTCTTTTAAATTAGGGGGTTTATATATATGTATTTTTAATTGTTGATTTCTATTATGTTGTGAGCCACCCTGAGTTCTCCGGAATAGGGCGGCATAGAAGTCAAATAAATAAACAAATAAATAAACAAACAAATAAATAAATAAATAAATAATGCCCCTTCGTGTAGCTGAAGATAGCTATTGTGACTCTCTTTAGCCTTCTCTCCTTTAAGTTAAAGAAACCCAGTTCCTTTAACTACACTTTAGCTTTCAAGCCCTCCCTCTGTCGTGATTCCGTGCCAGCCTGTGTTCCCAGCAGCTGAGTCCGGGGAATCTGAGGAGGAGGTAGAGGAGGCATTTGGAGGGCCATCAGGGTCAGAGGGAGGCTCTGATGAATTACAAGACTCACGATGTGATGAAGAGCCCTGCCCCTCCAGTCGCGTTACAGATGAAGCTCAGCTGTGTGGGGAGAGGGAGTCGATTTGGAGGATTCACACTGATGGACATGATTGATGCTCATAGACGCAGGCAATTAGCTAGAGCAGATCAGCAGCAGTCAATATGACAACTCCAGGGGAGGAGGAGAAGGCATTGAGAAGTCATACCTTGGGACTGCTTTATAAAAAGAGAAGGTGTGGGCGGTGCTGGTTGCTGAAGGCAACCGTTTGTAAAGAACTTCCAAGGATCATGGTCTGTTTTGTTTTATCAGTGAATTTTCTTGTTTAAACTTCTGCTCTGTTTGCTTTTGTAACCAATTATCTGTTAGGAAAGTATTCTGTGTTTTTTGTTTTGAAGAAAAACCTATCAGGACTGTTTTGGAAATAAAAAGAGATTGGTTTTCCCAGCCTACTATTTAAGAGGGGTTTGTTCTTGTGACGTAACAAGGACGGACATGGGCTGGGACAGAACACCCTCCTCTTTGTCTTTCTTGTCCACCCTCCTTCCTTTTTGTTAGAATGTTTCTTAAATGATGGCGATCAGAACTGGACACAGGGTCTGACAGTGCAGTAGATAGCAAAACTCTCATTTCCTTGAGCCTAACACTCTCCTCTGGTGATATTATCTCAGTGCCCGCAAATCTCTCTCAGCTACTGTGATGACTCTCCCAGATGCTTCCCCAGATACTTCTCTAGATGTCACCTCAGAGGAGGATGAACCAATTCCAGAAACATCTGGAGGGGAGTTGGTCAATGGCTCCAGGCAGCCATCTGAGAGGCATTTGGCTGAAGCACAGTTGCAGCAGGACAGAGCTGAGGCTTCAGGTGGAGAAACTCACAGCTGCAGCCAGTCAGTGATAAGGGAGAGGTACTGCCTTCTTCACCTGATCCAAGAACAGGTAGGGCAGAGAAGGTCAGCCAGATTACTCATGAGGAGGCAGCCTTACCCTTCTTGAGGGTGTGCACCAGAAGCTGGCTATTTAGCATAGCAGACAGATGGAGGCAATGCTGGAACAAGGTGTTCATTTTCTAGCTATGTGTTTTCTAGTCATTGTGATCCTTGCCTTGCTTTGGAATGATACCATGCCTTGACTTGGATCATGCCTTGTGAACTCTGGACTTTTCTTGCTTCATGAACTCTCTTGTATTGTGGATTTAATTTTGCCTGGAGGGGGGTATTTTGATTGGGAAATTTTCAAGTGCCTTGTGGACTTATTGGCCATTGCTCTGTGGATTAGCATTGATCTGCTTGAGGCTGGACTTAATTGGGACAGGGAGTTGTTGAGGAATATTTAAAAACCCACTAAACCAGGGTTACATGTGTGCATGTGTGTGTGAGTGGGATAGCACAGCTGCACTTCCTTTATGGGTAGCTAAAACTAGCTCCCCTTTTGCATTCTAAGAGGGGTGTCTCCAAGGCCATCAAATGGGTATCGGTAGCTAAAATTAGTCTCCTCTTTAGGGTATTGGAGGGAACATCAAAAAAGCCAAGATGGCCCCTGTACCCCTGAGATCAAAGCCCCACCCCTTTTTATGTGAATTGACCAGGTTGGGTTTTGATCACAGGGGAGTTGTCATAACTCCTCCCCCTGCTCTGAATCAATTTACTTGCTTCTTATCTGCCTAAGCACATCCTAACCAAGATTTGTTGAACTGTGTTCTGTCAGATGAGGGACAGAAAGAACAAAAAAAATATATTGTGAAGTGTGGGATTTAAAGTCAAACTAACTGCTGTGTTTAAAAGACGCTTTTATTACCCCACTCTCGACTTAATGGAGTTTAGCTAAGCTTCACTAACCTGCATTAAAACTGATCTCTCCTACCTGTTGTTTTTTTAGATTAAATGGAACAGTTCCACAATAGCAATCAGTTATAGGTATTTAGTTTTCCCAGCCGTTCTTGCAAAGGGTTGTTAATCAGAAATAGTAGGAGTAACTGTTACAAGGAATATGTATCTTCCCTGTGGTTTAAAAATAAAAATTTCAGATGTAAATTAAAGCTTTTAAATGTCATTTTTATGGAGTATGATTGGGGTTGACAAATATTATTTGTCAAAATGAAAAACGATTCATGTGGCAATTGAATTAACACAGTGAAGAAATTGGAATGCCAGTAAATGGTGGAAAGTTTAAAGTTTTCTTCTGTTGCACCTCAAATGCAATGTCTTTTAACCACCTTAAATTTAGTGCTGCAACTGACAATTTCTTCAGATTGGCAGGTCATGACTGCTCAGTGTTGCAAGATGTTATTAACTCAGTGTTCCAAGCAAGCATCTCTCCCCTTCCCTGCAAGAATTCAGAAAGCATCAGGATGGAAAGCTAACACTAGGAATATTTGGGACTCATCTTCTCATCATTCAACATTCCTCCCACTGAGCATTGATTTGAAATGAAAGCACCATTTTAGAAGAGAGGGCAGAATCTAAATCAACCACACAGCCAAATGTTGGGATTTCCCCCCTTCCCCCTTCTATATTAGGACTTCACCCTTCGAATTCAATTCTAAAACCATTTTGGACTAAGAAAAGCAATAAATAAAATAAAAGCTTTTTCTATTTGTAAGGTAAACATCTTTTTTCGTGTCAAAGCTATTTTTCTTTCCTTTTTTTCCCCCTTCTCCTCTCTCATTCTCCTGCATCATCTGGTTCCTTTGGTCTGCCTGATTAGATTTATCCCTGAAGTGTGTTGTGCTTCCTTGGCATTCTGTAGCATTATCTTGATGCATTTGAAGTCAAACTTGCACAATGAAAAAAAGGATGCCTTTTAGCATCAGGACTCAGGTGGAGGCTCCTGGTTACAAAAATATTGACGTGCTAATCAAGCCTTTACTGAAAGGATATTAAAATTATAACAATCTTAACATAAATGGAACCATTGGTACTTTATTCCTTTATATTAGAAACATGGGGGGAGGGTTATTCCTATTCCTTTGAGAATATTAACACCGTTAATACACACAACAGGCAATTTCATACGAATTACGGGTTAATTAATAAATGCAAAACTTAGCTTGTCAACAGTGTGAATTTGCTTTGACTCCTAATCTCCACAACTATACCAGTTACAAAATGAAGAGAAAATTTGCTAGATTGTTTATACTTTTCAACCAAATCCTTAGTACTTTGAAAAACTATATGACAAGCAGAAATCCAACAGATGAAGCTTTTTACAGCAGGAGATTAGAAATCTTCGCACCAATGTGCTGGAGTCTGGCTGGGGGGGGAGGAGGAGGAGGAGGAGGTGGAGGAATAATTTTATAAAAACATGCAAATAATAATACAATACATAATTTCTGTTTTTTGTGAAAATAGGCTACCAGGCAAAGAATGTGATGGAGACAAACAGAATCAATACTTTTTATTCATGCAGTGAATAAAATTGCCACTGTGGAATGAAGCTTCTGATTAAGGTAGGCAGAGTTGCTTTATACAGATTAGAAAATAAAGAACATACGAACAGCCATCCTATCTTAAGCTATATGATTGGCAACCAGACCAATAAAGGTAACAAGGTTAAATAGAAAGAATACCATTCAATCATAACATTAAGGCCCAGCAGCATATGTGTCTCAGAAGAAACATTTTTAAACAATTTTATCAAGTTTTCATCTAAACATATTAACATTTAATTTACCCATTGAAATTTGAGACCAAAGCCTAAACTATGTTCATCCAATGTAGAACTTCTGATATTTCATTTTTGCCCTATTTCACAGGGCTGGTATTCTGTGCCCCCACCAATCTTCCTTAGCTAGGATGGAACATCGCATCTCTTAACCAGATGCCACTTCTACAGATTTTGTACATGACCACAGGGCCACATTATCAACTGCTCCATATTCTCAGATGTCCATATAGGTCAGTGTCTTTCAAACTCGGCAATTTTAAGATGTTTGGATGGGGAATTGAGGTCCACACATCTTAAAGTTGCCAAGTTTGAAAGGCACTGATCTATATGGACAACTGAGAACATCACAATTCAAAAAAGATGATCAGACCCTAGAAAGAATGCAAAGAACAAGAAAGAGGATAAGGGGTCTGGAGGTTAAACCATATGAATGACTGAGGAACTAGGTATGTCTAGTCTAACTAAGAGAAGATTGGGTGGAATATGATAGCAGCCTTCCATTATTTGAGGGGCTGTCACAGAGAAGGGAAAGTTGACTTATTCTCTAAAGCATCTGAGGGCAGGACAAGAAGTAAAGGGATGGAAGATCATTGTAGGAACTGGGTATGTCAGTCTACTGAAAAGGACTAGAGATGACATGATAGCAGTATTCCAATATTTGAGGGGCTACCACAAAAAAGAGGGGGTCAATCTATTTTTCCAAAGCCCCAGAAGGCAAGACAAGAAACAATGGATGGAAACTAATTAATGAGAGAAACAAACTAGAACTAAGGAGAAATTTCCTAACACTGAGAACAATTAACCAGTGGAATGGCTTGCCTTCAGAAGTTGTGGAGGCTTTTAAGAAGAGATTGGATATTCCATTGTCTGGAATGGTATAGATTTCCTGCTTGAGGAGGGGGTTAGACTAGATAGAAGATCTCCAAGCTACCTTCCAATCCTATATTCTATAAATTACAGTGATATACTAGAGATCATCTGAAAATATATGTAAATAGAATGTTGATACCTTCAAGTTCACGCCTGCATTCAGACTTTCAAATCTAGCATATTGTACTGGAATTTTCTTTGTGATCACTGGTCCAATATACACCATGTCCAACCCTGATTAGCTTTGTAAGGTCAGCCGTGGTTGGCTAGATGCTACAACCAATTCTGGGCAGCAATTAAGAAAGGGATTTACCAGTGTCTTCTTCCTACTGTATAGTGTATAGCAGTGGAATGTTCTAATTGTCTCTCTTTGCTTTGGAGACAAACAGCCAAATCAACTAATTTCTGCCACTTATTTTACCATCTCTCCTAACTAAGATGTTTAAAAATAGTGTTATTGGAAAAACAGCCTTTTGGTATCCTGAAGACGCCTGAGACTTTTCAATGTTTTCCTTCATGATTTTGATTAACAGTTTAATTCATTGGATACCTGTACAGTTTGAGGAAGTCTTCCAGGTCAGTGGCTGAAATAACATTTGATCCTAAAAATGTCACAACAGCATTTAATAGGAGAAACCAGGATGTGCTAACATCAAGAGTCTGCAAAGAAATGCAGAGTTTGCACAAAAACCAACTAAATCACAGGGGTTGTAATATGCTAAGAGCATCTGATGTTTATTATTTATTTCAGGCGAATTAAAATAAGTAGGAGGCAGTTTAAAGGCTGCTGAAGGACTGCAAGGCATACAATTCCTTAGCAGAGAAACTTATTCATGAGACTTCCCTAAAGAGTTTATCCTTAGAAATACCTCTATCACAAAAAATGCATGGCTCACACTAAAATGTACTTCATTTTTGCTACACTTGTGAAATTAAAAGACAGCCTGCAACATTTTGTATTATTCATCTCTTTTCTTTTTTGACCTTTGAATTTTTTTAAATGGGCAATGAAGCTGCATGGACATTTTAAACAGAAGTCAAAAACCTTTAACACAACAGCAATTTTCTCCCAAAAATCTTATCACCCAGAACTATACAATATGACATGACAATATGACCAAGATGACCTTCTGGAAACCCAAGAGGTGACTTCTCACTACCCACCTTAGACATTTCAGTTTGTATTAAGTTATTTCAGTAAAAATCAGCTACTCCATCTTTTTCTAATGTCTTGGGGATCTTCAGAGACATTGGATAGCAATTGTTGTAACTGCCAGCAAGGGGGTCTGGAGCAATGAGTCCATTGTTATAGTCCAACATTCCAACCAAGATTATGAGCAAAAATCAATGTTATGAAGAACAATTCTTCACACTAGAGCTAAAGCACTACCAGCAACAAGAAAAGCACGGTAGTTTTGGTGCAAGACAATTGAGAATGATACAAAAAAATCCCAGCAATGCAGTTACCATCTTTAGGTAGGTTGCTGTTGAGACTACAATTGCACTAGTGTTTGGGAGGCTTTTGAATTTCCCCGTCTAGCCTGTAGCCCTGGGATTTCCTGATGCTAGTGAAACCTCACCCACAACTCTGATTTTGATCAGGGTTGTCCACAGAGTATGATCAGTATTTCTCCATATTTATTGTGTCTGTAGAGTGTCACCCAGAGGCCCTGTTCACCTGGACCCTCATTGGGAAGGAGAGTTCAGACAATGTCTAGTTTAACGAAGAGAAGGACGAGGGGGGACATGATAGCAGTGTTCCAATATCTCAGGGGCTGCCACAAAGAAGAGGGAGTCAAGCTATTCTCCAAAGCACCTGAGGGCAGGACAAGGAGCAATGGGTGGAAACTAAGCAAGGAGAGAAGCAACCTATAACTAAGGAGAAACCTCCTGACAGTTAGAACAATTAACCAGTGGAACAACCTGCCTCCAGAAGCTGTGAATGCTCCAACACTGGAAGTTTTTAAGAAAAGACTGGACAGCCATTTGTCTGAAATGGTATAGGATTTCTTGCCTGAGGAGGGGGTTGGACTAGATGACCTCCAAGGTCCCTTCCAACTTTATTATTATTATTATTATTATTATTATTATTATTATTATTATTATTATTATTATTCATTATCTCCAGGAACACATGGAAGAGTTTGTGGAAAATTTGACAGCTACAATTGCTTCGATTCACTCTCAGTTGGAGACCAAGAGTGGAGCAAGTCTACTAGAGATGCCCAAGGAATGGACTTACCCAGTCATCTGGGTACAGCTTGATCTCGTTGGACCTGAGAAAGTGTACAGGGCCCTCAAGGCTGTCAGCACAACCACTTCCTTATTAGATCCATGTCCCTCCAGGTTAGTGAAAGCTTCCAGAATAGTGACTTCAGGGCAGGCCGGGACAGTGATCAATGCATCGCTGCAGTAAGGGAGATTCCTTGCACCCTTTAAGAAGGTCTTGATCCAATCAATCAGAATAGAGCTGGAAGGGACCTTGGAGGTCTTCTAGTCCAACTCCCTGCTCAAGCAGCAGATCCTATACTATTTCAGTCAAGTGCTGTCCAGTCTCCTCCTCCAGTGATGAAGCACCCACAGCTTCTGAAGGCAACTTCTGTTCCACTGGTTAATTGTCCTCACTGTTAGGAAGTTTCTCCTTAATTCCAGGTTGCTTCTCTCCTTGATTAGTTTCCATCCATTGTTTCTTGTCTTGCCTTCTGATGCTTTGGAAAATA
The DNA here is from genome assembly GCA_034064705.1 of Bothrops alternatus. NCBI lineage: Eukaryota > Metazoa > Chordata > Lepidosauria > Squamata > Viperidae > Bothrops > Bothrops alternatus. Next base: position 25,006,750 of record JARGCV010000006.1, read on the forward strand.
AGCCCACCCATACTTAAGAAACCATTTTTAGACCCACCACTCTGGACAAATTCTGCCCAGTCTCTCAGCTCCTCTTTTAGGGAAGGTGGTGGAAAAAGCAGTTGCATTGCAGCTTCTGAGGGTCCTGGATGAAACAGATTATCTAGACTTCTTTCAGTCAGATTACAGGCATGGTTATGGGAAATAAGTGGCATTATTAGCACTTATCTATGATCTCTGGCTAGAGCTGAATATGGATAGTGCATCATCCTCACTCACCTTGACCTCTGAGCACAACGGTTTTTAATCTATTTAAGTTTTGTGATTTTGATTGTACCTACAGTATATTTATAATTGTTTTTCATATTTCTATTTTTATTGCATTGTAAGCCCCCCAGAGTCGTTCTGGATAGCAAGATGGCTGCCATATAAATCAAATAAACAAATCCAATAAAGTCAAGAAGTATAAAGGAGGTTCTGTCCTTTTTAAAATCTCTGTCACATGTTGATTTTTTTTATTATTTTTATACCCTGCAGAGACTGCTGAGGGGAGGGAATATGTCTCAGGTAATGTTTATATCAGGGGTCTTCAAACTCGACCCTTTTATGACTTGTGGACTTCATCTCCCAGAATTCCTCAGCCAGCTTGCCTGGCTGAGGAATTCTGGGAGTTGAAGTCCACAAGTCATAAAAGAGCCGAGTTTGAAGACCCCTGGTTTATATGGAAGCTCCTATTATAATGCCCCATAAAGCAGATGCATCTTTAGAGCGGTTCAAAAAAGTCCAGAGAATGCAATCAAAGCCCCACCCCTTTTGAATGGACATTTAAATGGACAGCCTTTTAAAAAGGGGAGGGGTTTAATTGCACTGCCATTTACTTTTTGATTCTGTCTGGAAAAAGCAACTGCTACAGAACTAAAATCTGTCGAATTGGAGTTAGCCACCACATTTTTTGTGAAGTACCTTTAAGGTGATACAAATTGCAAGTTTTTTCCAGGTGGTTTGAACACAGAAACACACACACCAAAGTGCTCAACATTTATGGCATCTATTGTCTTCAATTCTCCTCTCTTTTCATTTGAACTGAAATAACACCGAGCATTTATACTCCTTCCTACTGCAATTAAATATTTTAGTATTGTTAACACACAAGAAAGAGGTCAAAGATCATGCGCAGGGTTTTTTTTCCCCAAATGGGTAATCTCTTTGTGTCTCAAAATAACCAGATTTTGTGCCTAAACTCTTCCAAGAATTCAGAAATATTTTGTACCAAGATTTTGCATTTGACTTCTTTGCTGTTAGGTCTTCTGCTGCCATCTTATGGTAATTGCAAGCATATTTTGAGATGGGGGGACTGGAGGCTAAAACATATAAAGAACGGTTGCTGGAATTGGGTATGTTTAATGAAAAGACGGACTAAGGGAGAATGATAGCCGTGTTCCAATATCTCAGGGGTTGCCACAAAGAAGAGGGAGTCAAACTATTCTCCAAAGCACCTGAAGGCAGGACAAGAAGCAACGGATAGAAACGAATCAAAGAGAGAAGCAACCTGGAATTAAGGAGAAATTTCCTGACAGTTAGAACAATTAACCAGTGGAGCAACTTGCCTCCAGAAGTTATAGATACTCCAACACTGGACGTTTTTAAGAAGAGATTGGACAACCATTTGTCTCAAATGGTATAGGGTTTCCTGCCTGAACAGGGGGTTGGACTAGAATAACTTTCTATTCTATTCTATTCTATTCTATTCTATTCTATTCTATTCTATTCTATTCTATTCTATTCTATTCTATTCTATTCTATTCTATTCTATTCTATTCTATTCTATTCTATTCTACTTAAAAGCTATAGAGTAAAAAGCTATAGAACCTTTTGCATGGTGAGTATTGGTTCACCATTCAACTTTCTCTTAGAACAGAAAATCAGATCTGGGCTGTTAAAAATCCAGATATGTTAAACTAGTTCTAGAAATACGGAGATTCCTCTTTTCATACAGCCCAGATCTGGTGGTCTGGAATAAGAGAAACTCAATGATAAAGCTCATCACAAGTTGTAAGATACAAAATAAAACATGACAACACACATTGCAGTTTTTAACTCTTTGGGGGAAAGGGGTTGCATAAATGGCATATAAAAACATTGGCCACAGAAGGGGGGGCTTCAATCAGATGGTCACAGTCATCTTGACTTTATGAGTCTCCTGTGGATGTCCAGATGGTTGGTCTCCAACAACCATTTGCTATCTCAAACGAGTAAGAAAAACAGAAATATGATACTTTTTTGGGATTCTTCAATGCAGATCTGTGCCAGTTGGGTAACCCCAAAGGGAGTATTGTGCAGTGGATGCAAGCAGCCTGGGTCACCATTCTTCAAAGAGAAACATTGGTGGGCTTCAGGTTTTGCAGGATGGACCTATTTTGCTTTGTCTTGCAAACAGTTGCAGAGAGATGCCCATGACTTTCCAAATACAGCAGACATTTAAATATTTCACAGACTTCTTTGGGTCCGGCTTTCCCTGGAGTCCAAGCTGATGAAATATGAAACATGCTGTAGATTAGAGCTGCTGGCAGCTGTCAAGTACAACAGAGTGATGAATGAACTACCTTTTCACTGGGAAATGGGAAAGAAAGGGGGAAGGGGGAAATAGAATAGTAGCATCCATTATGAAATGAACCAATGGATGGTTGCGATATCAACATACTTGCATACTTAACCTTCATAGTGCGTCATCAACATGATCCTCACCATTCCTTGGTCCCTGAAAGGCAGCTTGGGGAGGGTCTGTTCAGCAAAGCAACAGCAGCAGTTAGACAGAAAAGGGGCTTCCTTCTTTTTCTTCGAAGGAAATGAGATTAGAATCATAAGATTTCTTGCCCAGAAATGTCATATTATATCTTTCTGCAGATTAGTAGTTGTTCTTTAATTATAATGCTCTGGGAAATAATACCAATTATCTGTGCGGAACTGGAAGTATAATTTTAGCCTTATAATTTTGAACTTGTAAGGGCACCTATAAAACTGCATATTTTAAGCTAAACTTGCAATTCAGCTAAGAAACATGTTCCTTTTGCAATTCTGAATTTTGATGAGGGAATAATGTTGCTTAGACTCACCGTATATCCTGAGAATTTATGTAGTCATTAGACTTATGTCCAGCCTTTATTTTGAATAGCCCAAGACGGCATACATAATGCTCCACCCTTCCATTTCCCCATAACAAAAAAAACAGCCCCACAACAGCAACCCAACAAGATGGCCACCATTGTCGTTGTGTTTACCATATTCAGCAGACACCTAGTCCTTGTGCTCCGTATATCCTAATCAGGGATATATTTGGATGTATTAGTTGGGAACTCTGGGAACTTAAGTCCCAATATATCTGGCCAACACCAAGAGGAAATAACCAGAAATGAGCTTGATTTGAAGAAGACTTTGTTTTTTACATGAGGAAATATCACAGTAATTATAGCCCCCAATACTACAGTGGTATGTTTCCTACACAGCTCAGCCAACTGATTAGTAATGTTGGTTGGGTGGTCTGTAGTATTAATTGAAGTTCCCAAATATTTTCCAGAGTCAAGGAAGCTGATGTTATAGTTTATAACAGAGTTTCCCAATGTTGAAAAAAAAAACCCACATCAGGTCCAGTTCCAAGCTGGGAGTAAATAAAATGGAGGCTAAGACACTGGAAATAAAATTGGAGGCTGCTTAGGAAAGAAGGTTCCAGTTTATTGATGAGCAGAACCACCAGCAGCATGTAGTTCTAGGATAGCTGACCAAATGGAGTTGAGAGTGGGTGGATCTTTATAGGATTCTGTTTGAGATGCTTCAGGGGGTTGTGCAATATAGTGAGCCTTGTGTCTTTTGCTAGTCTAATGGTGGTGGGTTAATCCTATAATGTTCTAAAGGTCATGTTCTGCCCTTGGAATTTTTGTTTTTCTCATCCCCTCAGCTCCAGCCTTCCTGCCCCCAATCTTTCCGAATGGATTACCAAAATCTGCATTTTTAAAAGGTGGCGTCCTCAATTTCTGTATGGGGCAGGAGCTGGTTTTTGCCTTTTAAGAGTTTTCTCCATTATTCCTTTGGGGAAATATAATACTCTGCCTTTTTTAATATCCCCCAAAATATTTTCTTCTCTGGGAGGGTGGGTGGGTGCTGACTTTCTAACCAACCATTCTGGCTTCGCAGATTGGTGAGTGGGCAGGGAGAGGGGATGGGCCTGCATGAGTGAAGGGGGCTCACACAGTTCATTTGCTCATGCAAGTGGAGATGTGCATGCACCTACCTGCCACTTCCACAGCCCTGTTCCGAACAGCTCATTACTTTTTCCTCTAATATCCAATCTAATCAGAATAAATCATTACACTAGAAAGTGGTCTTGATGAAATCAGAAATCCTGTGAAGTATTTTTTTTTAAACCTAAGATTTAATTGAATTTAATATGTATTGGGGCATGTATCTCTTATAAGGAGAAAATCCACATGAAAATTGTAGGTAAATTAGAGATTAACAGGATCCTTACAATATCCAGACATTCAAAGTAAAAGAATGACTGATTGCTTAATTTATTATGTGTCTTGGGAAACTATGTCAAATAACTAGAATCCCAAAATAAAGAAACTAAGTAATTGTGATTGAAATAATTGCCTTCATACCCACAAGGCAGAATGAGCATTGTTCATACTTTAGAAGACATTTGGGGCAAAAGTAATTCCTTCTATTTTGAAATTAATGTTGCATTTTCTCTAAATGCCCTCATTTACAGGGAAGACTGAAATTACAGGATTTGTTTTGCATCTCTGCAATGGCCAAGTGTTTAGCCATCTGTGACAGCCCACCTTTCACGAACATCAGTTTCCTTGACTCTGGAAAGTACTTCGGAATTTCCGTTAATATAAACTGTAGCACATGCATTACAGACATGTTAGCTCCAGTCTTGAACCAACTGTTGTTGGGATAATACCTGGCTTTGGGAATGAGGGAAGGGATGAACAAGTCATTATGAAAAGAACCTTTTCATAAAAGGTTCTTTTGTTCAAAGAAAGACAAAATCATGAGAAAGAAATTCTAAATAACTCCACTTTAATCAAGGGTCTTCAGACTTGACCTTTTTATGACTTGTGGACTTCAACTCCCAGAATTCTTCAGCCAGCATGCCTGGCTGAGGAATTCTGGGAGTTGAAGTCCACAAGTCATAAAAGGATCAAGTTTGAAGACCCCTTACCTTAATTCTGGGAGTTGAAGATCACATGTCTTAAAGTTGCCAAGGTTCAGAAACCTTGCTCTAAATCAGACATGTCAAACTCGCAATGTCACATGACGTCACGCAACATATCAGAGCTTTTTCCCCATTGCCAGCAATGGGGTGAGCGCAGTTTCCTGGTGACCAGCAGTTTGACACCCCTGCTCTAAATGGATTTTCACATTATTTTGCCTTTTAAAAAAAATAATAATCTGGTTTAGCCTTCATTCTGGTGTGAATTGATTGCTTTTTCTCTTTAAATTGTGCATTACTTTGAAAGATACCTATTACCTGTGGCACACAAAGCTGTTTTCAAAACTACAAGCAAGGTCCTAATTATTTTGTTCCTTTTTCCAATCAGACTGGTTCCATCACGTTAAAGCCACCCAAGCCCAGTAAAATTGAAGTTTACAGTTGCCCACTTCTGGACAAGTGGTGTACACTGACCTAGACCTTTGGTATGGAGAAGTAAAACCCAAATATTAAACATGAACAGCTGCTCTATTCTTCTCAGATTTGAGGAAACTCTATTAACCTGTTGAACTGCCAGATATTAGCAGACACTTGTAATAAATCTTTGTTAAAACAGATGGTGGAAACTGAGTCAGTTCTGTTTAGCATTCTGGTATCAGTGACTAATGCTTTTGTGTCCCTGGCTGGTAGACACCAGAAAGGAAATGGGTAATGGAGAGGAAAATGAGCTTAGGTACACATTTATAAGTCCAATTAATTTACATTATGTCTGTACAAAACAGCTGCAATTTTTCTGACAAGGCCTTCATGTTGTTCCCTTCTCAAGGCATAGGTTTTTTTAAAAAAAAATAACAAACAAACAGGGAAGATCTTGCTTCCTTCCAATTCCAGACCTGGAAATTATCCAAAATGCTTTTGAACATAGTGTGAGATGGCAAAGAAACATGTCAGAATTAAACAAATCTTCAAAGGCACTTTTGAAGGGGTCAAAAAAGTCAGGATGGCAAGCCTGTGCATACACTAATCCAGGCTTCATCCCTGTTTACGTCTCATGTAAAAAAGAAGTATGGCTTTGATCATACAATTGTAGCCACCATCTTGACTTTTTTTTTACATCCCCCAGTTCCTCTTCAATGAACTTTTTTTCTCAAAGCATGGTTAAAGCAATCACCCCTAAATTTGGTATGTCCAGATTTCTACCAATCATAAGTCTTCCACAGTTCTTCATAATACCAAATTGGAATTCAAACGATTCTTCCCCACCCGATGTTATTTAAAGAAAAAAAATCAGTTGCACACTGTAGCCCAAATTCATCCTAGACCTACCTCAATTAAATTGATTTTTAAGAATGTAAATATTTGCCTAGAATTTATAGGATAAATTGATTCTAGTTCTCACATCACCAAGATCTGTTTCTTAGTAGATCTCAGTCAAACCAGTTTAGGATCTCTGCAGCTGGCTGGGGAATTCTGGAAGTTGAAGTCCACACATCTTCAAATTGCCAAGGTTGAGAACCACTGGGTTAGATAATCACAAGTTGTTGTGTTAACACTCTGTAAAGTTAAAGGCTAACTTGAGGGAATTATCTAAGATGAGAAACAGGAATGTAAACATGCAACCATCTGCAGCAGAAGATATGAGAGGGGAAAAGCCAGTCCAGGATTTCTTTTCACAGATATGAAGGATATGAAGGAGAACAGGTAGCCATTTTGTATTATCTCTCTTGCTCACCTGTCCGTTATCTGATATAGCTGCCCTTTCCAGTACATATGATAAAGAAATATTTCTTTTCTGAGCAGTCCTTGCCTCCTGGGGAAGGCTGGCAAATGAGGCTTTGCTTGGGAAAACAAGATGTTAGGGAGGAAACTTGATTTAGAATGGTCTTCCTGCAATAATAATGTTTAGGTCTGCAAAACATCTGTACCTTGAATTGTAGCAATGGCATGCCACCTCAGCTAAAATTTTCCACAATATACAAGTAGTCCTTGACTTACAACAGTTCATTTAGTGATTGTTTAAAGTTACAATGGCACTGAAAAAAGTGACTTATGACCGTTTTGCACACTTATGACCTGTGGGAAGACAGCCTCCCCAGAGAAATATTTGGGAATATTAAAAAGGCAGAATATTATATTTCCCCAAAGGAATAATAGAAAATCTTAGGCAGAAACCACCCCCACCTCCAAGTCTCTGCCCCAAGCAGAAACCAGGTCTGTAGAAATGCAGATGTGATAATCCTTTCAGAAAAAGTGGAGCCAGGAAGCTTAGAGCTGATGGGATTAGAAAGACAAAGATCCCTAGAATCAACAACCCCTCACCCCAAAAAATCCAACACAGAATATAGTCATCAGCCACAGCCCCAGGGAAGCAGGATATGACCTTTGGGACATAATAGAATTAACCCACCACCATCAGAATACCAGAAAGGCACACTGAACCTCAGGTCAAAGTTCATGCCACAGGAACAGGAAACAACCTCAAAAGCCCAAGAAGACTACCACTCCCAGCAACATGTGGTCAGCTTTCTCAGAACCACACTTCTGTCTGGCTTTGCTCTTCAATAAACTACAACCTTCTTTCTAAAGCAGTCTCCATTTTGTTTATTCCCGGCTTGGACTGGACCTTGATGAAGATTTTTCTTTCAACAGACCATTGCAGCATTCCTGAGGCCATGTGATCAAAATTCAGACACTTGGCAATTGGTTCATATTTATGACGGTTGCAGTGTCCTGAGGTTATGTGATCATCTTTTGCGACCTTCTGACAAAGTCAATGGGGAAGCCAGATTGACTTCACAACTGTGCCACTAACTTAGCAATTGCAGTGATTCACTTAACAACCAGGGCAAGAAAGGTTGCATAATGGGGCAAAATTCACTTAACAAATGTCTTACTTAACAACAGAAATTTTGGGCTCTATTGTGGTCGTAAGTCAAGAACTACCTGTACAACAGGAACTTTAAAAAGAGGTTACAATTTCAATTATGTAATCACAGCAACAAGTGCCCTAGAGCAAAAAATGTGACAACATGGGTGCATCCTTCAATTGATTGATGAGTGCTTACAACCCCCTCCAAATTGGTAAGTTCCTATTCTAAATCTGTTTATTTTTTAAATATATTTATTTATATTTCACATTTAGAAACTGCCCATCTCCCTCCTAGAGCTACTCTATGTTCCTAATCCACCCTGTCTTTGGTGCTATACAAAAAAAAAAAAAAAGAGAGGTTGGGAATTTCGCAATACAGTACAGGGAATGGCAAAGACACCAAAGCACCATCCGTTGTTCAATGTAAAACAGTGAAGATGTTATTTTGGGTAGCTTCCCTTGTAGGAAGAAAGGAAATAACACATCAGGTGGGATGAAGTAGAGCAGTGATGGCGAACCTTTTAGAGACTGAGTGCCCAAACTGCAACCCAAAATCCACTTATGCATCGTCGAATGCCGAGTGGGTGTGGCCCATTGGGTGGGCGTGGCTGCAGTGGTAATGGCAGACTGGGTGGGACTAAAAAGTTCAATCAATCAATTCCAACTTTGCAAGATCTTTTTTTTTTTCACGAGAAGTTGAAATTGGCTAATTAAACCTTTTTTTTTTTTTACACACAGTGGCGGAGGCCTAAAGCGAAAAGATTTTATAACACCCAGCTGAAGGCCTAGGACTGGGGCGACAGCGCGCGTGCCCACAGAGAGGGCTCTGAGTGCCACCTCTGGCACCCATGCCATAGGTTCGCCCCCACTGAAGTAGAGTTTCCAAAAGTGAGAAAACAGTCCATCTTCTTCAGACTTCAGAGTTTCCTTGGAAACTGACTACAGGACAATTGTTGAGTGTATCAGTTCAAGTAGACATCTCCCACAATGGATTACCTGGGGCTGAATTGATCATAGACTAGTACAAAGACAGAATCCTTTTCATACAGATGTTCAGTTTGCCCAGACGTTGGGGGAAACTTTATCATTGGTACAATGATAAAAATGTTGTTTCCTTGATGCCATTTTTATTGGTCACTTAGTTTCAAGAAGCATGGAATGGCCTCCTTTAGCTTCCACCGATGTTCATCTGGCTGCCAAAGCTCTCCATCTCCCACAGTTTGAAAATAGTATCAATGGTTTCTTCCAACACTTGTTTACCCTCTGTATAAGCTCCCAGGACAGCTGTTTTCTAGCAACTGTTGGGTCTGTTCTCCTCCCCTCTGGAGGATGGAGGCCTGAGGGAAGGGAGGGTGGCTACATATTGTCTGCCAAGCCTTATTTGTTCATCAGCTCAGCATTCTCAGCCACCAATGCCTTTTTTCTCTGCGGCCCTTGAAAGTGACTTTGAAAGAAGAAATATTTAGATTCTTAAGGCACATATTGCCATGGGGTGTTGAATGCTTAAATATTCCCAGACTCAGACAAAAGCATTTCATGGAGATATGAAAGGCTTTGGTAGGGATAGCTATTGGAAAAGAGATGGCAAGGGATTACATCAGAAAGCGGCAATGGTGTAACAGCAGACTTTAAACAGCAGACATTTAAAAGATAGATACCACAGATACAGCTGTTCATACAAAGCCCATGCAGTAACATTATCTACACAAAGGAGTGTTTTTTCAATGATATCACAGTCTGCTTTTTTCCTTCATGCCTGAGCGGGCCTTGGGTCCTCTGTCAATGCACGGAAATTCCAAATAGAGCAACAAAAAATACATTTTATATCAGTGTTTTTCAAAGGTGGCTACTTTGAGATATGTGGATTTCAACCCCAGAATTTCCACAGCATCTTAAGGTTGCCACCTCTGAAAAACACAGTTTTATTATAATGCAGAGTTAAACTATGGCATCCTGCTGGGTCCCAATGTAGAAATAAAAAGCAAAAGTAAACATGTGTGCAAAAGCTTTTTTAAAAAAAATCTGGCTGCACCAGGGACAAGTCAGCCAGGTTTTCTGAACTGACCTCCTTAAGCAGCAAACATTTGGGATCTTCTGGCGATGCTAATACTGTAATACTACTGTATAGGCCAGTGGTGGCGAATTTATGGCATGGGTGCCAGAGGTAGCACTCAGAGACCTCTCTAGGGGCACATGCACCGTCTCCCCAGCCCCACCTCCTCCCATGGCCCCCTCCTCACCAGCAGTCCCTCCGGAGGAGAGTTGCCCCTGGGCGCAGCCCACATGAAGCAGCAGAACCAAGAACATGGTAGCTGGGCAGTGGGGACAAGACTCTGCCCTTGCGCCCTGTTGCGCGCAGATGATGCTGCGGGGCACGGGCGGAGGGCATGGCTGCCACGGCACTGCTGTGCTGCCTGGGTGCTCTGTGGCAGGCCATGGAGGTGGTGAGTGGCCCAGTGGGCAGGGCGGAGCAGGGATGGGGGTGGGGGCAGTTTTGGGGCACTTGGTCTCTAAAAGGTTCGCCATCACTGGTACAGGCCAATTTTTGAGCTGGACATTGTTTTCAGAGTATGTTCAAACTGCTATATTCTTGGTTTTTACTTTGGACAATTACTCCCTCTTCTTAAAAGGACATGTGGTCATTATTTTGATAGGTATATAATTCATGCACATCATCAAGAAGAAAAATATGCCTTAAGTTATTCAAAGGTACACTAAAATAATTTTATGGCTCATATGGTTTGGATGGGACTCACACACGGAGAGACTATAGGATTCTGGGAGTTGAAATCCATGCATCTTAAAGTTGCTTAGATTGATAAAACACTGTTACCAAGCTTCTTTCGCTATACAACCCTCTGCCAATTCACACGCTGCAAAAATGACACCAGTTTCTGGCCATCCTCCAAAACAAGGCTTTAATTTTTCCCTCTCATTAGGGTCAGACAGAATGCATGTTTTCATTGGAACCACTTTGCCACATTCTATTTATCTGGGACCTTCATCTCCTAACCGCAGAGTTCTTGGTGGTTGTTTGCGCACAAAGTAGGGACATTGCTCACTCCAGTCTCTTCTTCTTTTCCCATAGAAGCTCCATGGGCTGTTTAAACTCTGAAAAATCAAAGTTAATTCAATTTAATCAAGTTAAATCAAAAGAATTTTAAAAATACAACAAAAAAGACATTAAAAAGAAAAAGTATCTTTAAAAAAAGAAAAAGAAAAAAGACAAACACTTATACACATAACATCCTAGTCTGTCTTTTTCACTTATGTTTTTGGTAGTTGGGCTGTATTATCTTTTTGTGTGAAGACAGATGCAAAGAATGAATGAAGCAGTTCTGCTTTCTCTCTGCTGTCTTTGCTACTTTGCCATCTTCTCTCATTAGTGGACTGAGTGTTCCCTTGACTTTTCTCTTATATTTTATATGTTGCAAGAAACTTTATTATTATTATTATTATTATTATTATTATTATTATTATTATTATTATTATTATTATTATTATTATTGACATTTGTTGCAAGTCTTACTTCTTTCTAAGCCTTAGCTGTCCTGACTTTATCTTTGTCAGTTCTGGATATTTGTTGATATTCTGGCTTAATTATGTGTACTTCTTTCCATTTTTTTTTACTTATCCATTTTTTTTACTTATCCTCTTTTATCAGTTTATTACAGAGTTCTTTGTGTAACCATGTTGGTTTCTTCCTGGATTCCCTTTCTTTTTTTATTGGTATTTAGGTGGACTGAGCTTTTATAATCGTATGTTTCAGAGTTTCCCAAGCTTCTTGTATTGTTTTCCCCTTTAAGATTTCCATTCATGGACTCTTTCCAAAGCTCTCTTTGAGTTTGTTAAAAAAAAATTATGTTTGTTACTATAATCAGTTATAATACTATAACTGAGTCTACCCACTTTGCTGCTAGTCATCATCTTCTTTTTCATCTTTTCCAGCATTACAGCCTTCTTCAGAGAGCTGGTTCTTCATATAACATAAAATAATTTAGAGCCTGGTTATTTGTGCCTCAAGTGAAAACTCTAAGTTGATTGTTCAGTGATCCATTATTTTGCTTTTTTGCTCCAAGATATTTTCATGAGTCTTCTCCAACACCAACTATGAAAAGCATCAAAATACCCACCAAAAATAAATCCTTGGAACTTCAGCAGTTCACCAACACATTGAAAAAGAGAAACACCAATCAAATAAAATGTATCTGGCGTATAGTTGAGGCTTGACGAGAGGAGTGAAGAATGTTTACCAAACCAGACGTTTACAAAGACTAATACCTAATGTTGTATGTTATGTTCTATGATGATTGCTTCTTAATATGATCTTATGTTTAATGTTGATTACTTTAATATTGAAAAAGCGGATTGAATTTCTACCTCAGGTTATTGAATTTCTACCTCAGGATCTTTTGTTAGGGATTATAAAAGATGGCACTATTACTGAGATGAATCTAATTCTGAATTTGGTCACAGCCGCTAGACTGCAGGTGGGACAATACTGGAAGAAGCCAGAAACACCACCTATTGAAGTTTGGACTCTGAAAGTAATACATTTGGCAGAAATGGAGAAAAAGTTTGGCATATTTGAAGGATCGTTCGAACGAACAATATGTGATAGACTGGAAACAGTGGATAGACTATAGATAAGAGAAACACCAATCAAATAAAATGTAACAGGCGTGTGAAGAATGTTTACCAAGTCAGACGTTTACAAAGATTAATACTTAGTGTTGTATTTCAGGTTTTATGATGATTGCTTCTTAATATGATCTTATGATTAATGTCGGTTGTTTTAATAAAAAATTTAAAAAAAAAGAAAAAAAGAAAAAGCTAATTCTCTTGAGTCAAACACAACATCTGGTGCTTCCTTAGACAGACCCATGCCGTTGTCTTAGCAACAATGTGGAAGGAATTTGCCATGGTTTCCTTCCAGGATGTTGCTGTATTTCCCAACTTAGATATCTCTGGTTTCCCCAGCAGCTTATGTAGGAAAATAGAGCTGTTTCGTGCCTAGCACATGGGTGACCAACCTTCTGCCTTGGTAGAGGAATTGTCTTGGATCACACATAAATATATGATATAGTTAATGTATATAAATCACGTAATAACATCTTGTAGGGCTACATTACTAGCTCTCCAGGGCTGCATGCAGGTTGGACATTCCTGGCTTAGCATATAGGCCAGTGGAGATAAGAAATTAGAATCAGAATTAGAATAGAGCTGGAAGGGACTTTGGAGGTGTTCTAGTCCAGCCCCCTGCTCAAGCAGGTGACCCTATACCATTTCAGACAAGTCGCTGTCCAGTCTCTTCTTAAAAACCTCCAGTGATGAAGGACCCACAACTTCTGAAGGCAAGTTGTTCCATTGATTAATTGTCCTCACTGTTAGGAAGTTTCTCTTTAATTCCAGGTTGCTTCTCTCCTTGATTAGTTTCTAACAATATTGGAAGAAGCCAGAAATACCACCTATTGAAGAATGGACTTTGAAAGTAATAAATTTGGCAGAAATGGCTAAAATATCGGCATATTTGAAGGATCGCTCAAATGAACAATATATGATAAGACTGGAAACATTGGATAGACTACATACAAGAGAAACACCAATCAAAGAAAATGTATCTGGCTTATAGTTAAATCTGGACATACGGAGTGAAGAATGTTTACAAATTTAAATCGATTGTATTAAGTTGGATAGCAGTTAACTTGATTTGCCCCCTGGTTTACATGTACAAATATATATCTATCGATTAATGGAAGATATATATTAAATAGACTAAGAATGTACTTGTTGAAGGGATGGGTATATTGACATGAAAAGTATTAATTTTAATAAGATGACTTGTTTGTTTGATGTCCAATGGATTGATCTGAAAAGAAGTGAAATTTAAAATTGGTAAAATGTAGTTGGCTTATAGTTAAACTTGGACATACGGAGTGAAGAAGGTCTACAAATTTAAAATGATTGTATTAAGTTGAATGGCTTTAACTCGAACTTTTTCATTGTTTCATTCTTTTTGTTTGCTTTTTATTTATCTTCTTGATAGATTCAAAATACATTTAATGTTGTCTCTTATATAGAGAGACAGCATAGGTCTTTGGTTATTCGGGTTTTCTCCCGCGTAAAATTGGAAGTGTCTTGGCGACGTTTCGACGAAGTCGCATTTGTCATCTTCAGGCTGGTGTTTTCGGCTTCGTGCTTCTAGGAGCATGAAGCCGAAAACACCAGCCTGAAGATGACGAATAGGACTTCATCGAAACGTCGCCAAGACACTTCCAATTTTGCATGGGAGAAAACCTGAATAACCAAAGACCTACATACAAACACCCGTGAAAACCTCAGAAAATATATATATATGTATGTATGAATGTATGTGTGTGTGTGTATGTATGTATGTATGTATGTATATTTGAAGAGTTTAGAGTGTATCCATTTGGTTTAAAATCATTTCTTTTGCAAGTATTGCTGTGAAAAATCTGTAATCTACGTTCACTAAAGAAATAGATCTGTATGACAGGAAAAGTTGAATTTTTTCCTTCTTTTTAAATCAAAGTGATAAAGGCTTCTTCACATAACAAAGCAAGTTCTCCATGTTCCCAATTTTCTTTTGTTACTTGAATTAAATGGTTTATAAGAATTTCTTGAAAGGTCTTACAATATATTGCAAAAATACTATTAGGTCCTGGAACTTTATTCATAAGAGTTTTGGAATGTTAGAAGAAGTTCTTTAGTTCCTAACTTGTTCATTTAATTTCCATCTTTTTAATCTAGAATTCCTCTACAGGACTAGGATGTCTCCCTCTAAATTTTCAAGAAGTATAGGTAGTCCTTGATTTATGACCAGTTGCTTAATGACTGGTCGAAGTTATGATAGACCTCCTTCTCTTAACATTATTGGTAGATTACACAAAGATTTTATTCTCAGCCAAACGTCTCTCCACACAAAATGGAGAGGCCGGTTTGTATCTAGCTGTCCTAAAAGACAGTTGTCAAAAATCTCACATTTCTCTTCTTCTCAAGTATATTTGGAAGTGCATGTGATAAAATCTCAGTTATTCTATCCCACAGCTTTTAAAAGAGTTTTACTTTCTTTTAGTTTCAATGCAGTATTGCTTCTTTTACCTTAAAAAAACCTAAAAACCCAAGTGAATATTGCAAATAGATTGTGTGACAATTTTCTCCATTTTATCTAAGAATTTTATTAATAAACTTCCTATATTACCAGAGTTTCATCACTATTCAGGTCAAGATAAATCTTAAATAAAATTTCCATTTCTCTTTCTAAGTCCTCTTTATCCAAATCCTAGTTCTGAACTCTAGGTAGTATTGAAAGGAAAATCTTCATCAGGGTCCAGTCCAAGCCAGGAATAAACAAAATGGAGACTGCTTTAGGAAAGAAGGTTCTTGTTTATTGAGTTGCAGAACTAGACAGAAATATGGCTCTGGGGAGCTGACCACATGGTACTGGGCTTTTGTATTTGGAATTGTTCCTGTTCCTGTGGCTTAAACTTTGGTCTGATTTTGACCGTGTCCTTTTGATATTCTGATGGTGGTGGGTTAATCCTATTATGTCCTAAAGGTCATGTCCTGCTTCCCTGGGGCTGGGGCTGATGGCTATGTCCTGTGTTGGATTTTTTTTGGGGGGGGGGTTGCTGATTCTAGGGATCTTTCTCTTTCTAATCCCATCAGCTCCAGTCTTTCTGAAAGGATAATCAAATCTGTATTTCTACAGAGCTGGTTTCTGCTTTGGGCAGAGAGACTTGGGGGGTTGGGGGTTTCTGCCTAAGATTTTCTATTATTCCTTTGGGAAAATATATTCTGCTTTTTTTATATATCCACCAAACTATTTCTTTCTCAGGGGGGTGCTGTCTTCCTATAATCATCCCCCCTTTGTGCCATATAAGTGTGGGTGACACACTTTTACTGGCACAAGATTAAAATTTGATCTGGTCAGGGAGACTTGATGGGTGCTTCTATGGGGGCTCCAGGATGTGGGAAAACAAGCTTTTAAACTGATAATGCAGAAAGGGAAAGACACTTATAAAGGCAGCAGAAAAGGATTCCTGTAGTGGCTCCCAAAAGGGGAGCCTTTCAACCATGAAGGTCTAAAGCCAGGGCAAAAGTTTTGTTAGGTGGAAGAGAAATTTATAGTGTCCAATATTCTGTGCCAATTCTTTTCAGATGTTGGATGTCATTTTAAGCTTCCAGTCAGGTTTGCACATGCCTCCCAAAATTCTTCACAACCGTGTTTGCCTCAGTACATAACCACTGGCTGCCCATTTTTAAGAGTTGCTTCCTGCCTTAGCTCTTAGTTTAGTGCAGTGATGGTGAAACTTTTAGAGACCCAGTGCCCCAACTGCAACCCAAAACCCACTTATTTATCACCGGGTGCTGGGTGGGCATGGCCGCAGTGGTCATGGCAAACTGGGTGGGTGGCGCCAGGATGGCAGGGGCCAGTCTCTCGCCATCTTCAGGCACATGTGCCCACAGAGAGGTAGGTAGGTGAAGGGGATAGCCTCAGTGTGACTCTGTAGGGTATGTGTGTGTGCGTATGTGCATATGCATGCAGTTACTTCTACAAGACAGGCAATACAAACATCCTGGACAAATTTTCCTCCCACCAGGCAGGTGTCCAGGACTTGCTGTGCCAACCATTCCAAATGCCATCCCTCCATGAATCCATTCAACTACCGGTAATTACAATGCAAATGAGGCAAGACAGAAAACCTTGCAATGTGTTTCTACCCTCCCCCCATAGTTTTTCCAGTTGTCTTCTGAGGCTTCACATGAGGGCCAATGGTTCCAGGAGTCCTTCCTTTCACAGGCATCTGGGTGATTATAGGACTTGGGAAGATCTGTTCCACTCTGGTTGCATGGTGACTTTCTAGTACAGACATGTCAAACACAAGGCCCGGGGGCCAATGTACAATTTTGTGGTGGCCATCTATGCTGAAACGCATTCAGTCTTAGCTCCACAAGGCCATCTAGAAACAGTGAGGAACCAGCCCCTGCTGTGTCGCCCCCGCCCCCTGGGTGCATGCTGGGGAGGTGTCACCCTTTGTGAGGAATGAAGAAATGGACCATACCTTGGTGCTTGCCCGGGTACCACCACCCCTTCTGCCAGAGACCCTCAGATCTGTCCCACTCCTGCCCAGGCCCCCACAGGCACCCTTGACGTGAATGATGTAGAGCTGGCCATGCCCACCCAGTAGGCAGCACCTACCCTGGCCACACCCACCCGGCCCCCTGAGGGCAACCATAATGCTGATGCGGCCCTCAGTGAAATTGAGTTTGACACCCCTGTTCTAGTGGATGGCTGGATTCAAACCCAATTCCATGGCTCAAATGAATGGAGGCAGCGTCTGGGTCAGTGTGCTCTCCTTCCAAAGGTTATGGGGATCATCAGTGCAGGGCTGAAAGATATGAGAATAGTAATTTTTACAAAAGCTAGAATCATTAATTTGTCATATACGGTAGCAGTCTTGAGGGAATCTTATTTTGCTTCTAGATCTTCTTGCAGGTGCTGATTTCATTTAGAAAGATTAAGCAGGAAAGATAACATTCCTTATGTTGGAGCTCCCTCTTGGGGTAAAAAAAGAACCTAAGGGATTTAAAAGACAAGGAAAGTAAAAAAGAGGAAAATTGAACCAGTTCAAACTGGTTGAAACAAGTTTGTGTAGCATGTATCTGGCTGAAACCAGAAAGTAATGAAAATATTATCCAGAGACAAATATGTCAAATCAAATAAAATGTCCAAATTAGTAAATGTTCTTGGCTGTACAATTGTATTGAAAAAGAGTTTCATATCAAAACAAATTAATATTTTGCTCAGAAAGAAACATGAAAAAAACCCCACGCTTAATCAACAAAAGTACTTGTTCTTTTCAAAAGTTCAATAGGCAAAGGTCTACATTTTATTAAA
The DNA here is from genome assembly GCA_034064705.1 of Bothrops alternatus. Classification (NCBI taxonomy): domain Eukaryota; kingdom Metazoa; phylum Chordata; class Lepidosauria; order Squamata; family Viperidae; genus Bothrops; species Bothrops alternatus. Next base: position 25,024,735 of record JARGCV010000006.1, read on the forward strand.
ATGAAGACAATGGACCAATGAGCTGGCAAGATACAATAGTCAGTGTAGAAAATGTGGGAGGAGGAGGAGGAGGAGGAGGAGGAGGAGGAGGAGGAGGAGGAGGAGGAATGGGTACTCCATCACTGAAAGTTTTCAAGAAACAGCAGGGTATCTATTTGTCTGGGATGGTATAAGGCAGGGGTAGGCAACCTTGGCTCTTTTATGACTTGTGGACTTCAATTCCCAGAATTCCTGAGCCCTGCTGGTTCAGGAATTCTGGGAGTTGAAGTCCAAGAGTCATAAAAGAGCCAAGGTTGCCTACTTCTGGTATAAGGCCTCTTGCCTTGGGCAGGGGTTAAACTGGAAGACCTCCAAGTTCACTTCCAGCCCAATGATTCTATGTTTCAAGGATGAGGAAGAGGAGAACTCTTTATTGACTTTCATATATGCTATCTTGAAGATTATTAATTTGGGAAGGGGCACACACACCCCAGACCAGCCCAAAAGAAAAAAAATTGCTACCCTATTACCAGCCAAGAATATTTATTTCTGAAATTAGAAAGAATGGGAATAGTTTTTCCACTATAGAAAAATTGTCCCTAGGGCAATGTTTCTCAACCTTGACAATTTTAAGGCATGTGGACTTCAACTCCCAGAATTCCACAGCCAGCTTTGCTGGCTGTGGAATTCTGGGAGTTGAAGTCCACATGCCTTAAAATTGTCAAGGTTGAGAAACACTGCCCTAGGGAGTCACCATCTTGTATTCTTTAATAAATACCATTTCATCAGGCCTAAATTATGGTCTTTCTAATGGTTTTTCATTGTTTTAGATACTTCAAGGGACAAAGGAAATGTAATTAATATTTAACCTTAGCTGATCGTGAAAGGCCGGGCAAGGTTGAATTTGAGACTACTATGGGAGACTACTATGAAACTCTGAAACTATTAGGTTGTCAAAAGCAAAGCAAAACAAAACAAAAACATTCTGGAGGAAAAAGCAAACAACTTCCATTTTTGGGCAAAAAACTACACAAACATGTTCTTGGAGTAACAAAAGTCAAGTTCAGCCAAGGGAGAGTTTATCTTTCGTACCCTTTTTGTAAAGTCTTTGTTTTCTATTTTAGAAACATTTCCAAAGGACACATACAATTTTGCCAATTCTGTTGTGTTTGGATGAATTGTATTTTTTATTATCACTGAATGTATTATATATGCTGGCTTTTTAGAATCTCTACATGACTGTTTTAATAATTTTATACTATTCTATTTTTTTTATCAGCTTCACTGATTTATACATTCTACTATCCAGGTAACGGTAGATGTTGAACAGTCTGGAAATGAAAAAAACAAAACAAAACCCAGACCTTTTATTTTTAAGGATAGGTACATTATTTGGATCTTTATCACGCATGCAGGGATTTCTTTCTATCATGAAATAAAAATGGGACTGTCTTATCGTTATCTTTTAAACATTAACTCAGACAACTTAACTTGTGGTAAAATAAAATACATCAAAAATAAAAATGGGAAGTCTAATTTATCAAACCCAGCAAGCTGCAAGCAAAACATGAATTTCTGATAAGAATGTGATGGATTCATTATTTACTCTTGTATGCTCTTGTTTTTTGTCTCCCCCCCCCCTTTCTACCCTCTTCCCTGCCTCCACTTGGTTGGGCAGCAACAAACTAAACAGTTCAATAGAGCAGAAACAATATAATCACCCAACACTTGATCTCTGGGACAGATTTTTAGAAACAGCCATGAGCCATAGAAAAACCTGTTCCTACATGGAAAATATAATTCTTATAACTAAGAACATTCCTTTCTCTTCTGTTACTGTAGGGTTTGTTTGTTTTTTTAAACAAATACTGCTATAAACACTAAAATCCCAATTCAGGAACGTTGTTTAAGATTCTGTATCGGCATATTTGAAAGATCGCTCAAATGAACAATACTTAACAGATTGGAAACAGTGGATAGATTATACACAAGAGAAGCATCAATCAAATAAAATGTATCTGGCGTATAGTTGAGGCTTGACGTGAGGAGGGAAGAATGTTTACCAAATCAGACGTTTACAAAGACTAATACCTAATGTTGTATTTTATGTTCTATGATGATTGCTTCTTAATATGATCTTATGTTTAATGTTGTTTGCTTTAATATTGAAAAAGTGGATTGAATTTTTACCTCAGGTTATTGAATTTCTACCTCAGGATCTTTTGTTAGGGATCATAAAAGATTGCACTACTACTGAGATGAATCTAATTCTGAATTTGGTCACAGCAGCTAGACTGCTGGTGGGACAATACTGGAAGAAGCCAAAAATACCACCTATTGAAGTTTGGACTCTGAAAGTAATACACTTGGCAGAAATGGCGAAAATTTTGGCGTATTTGAAGGATCGCTCGAATGAACAATATGGGATAGACTGGAAACAGTGGATAGACTATATATAAGAGAAACACCAATCAAATAAAATGTAACAGGCGTAAAGTTGAGGCTTGACGTGAGGAGTGAGGAATGTTTACCAAATCACACGTTTACAAAGACTAATACTTAGTGTTGTATTTCAGGTTCTATGATGATTGCTTCTTAATATGATCTTATGTTTAATGTTGATTGTTTTAATAAAAAAAATTTTATTAAAAAAAAGATTCTATGTTGGGAAAAATATTTGCAGATTTGCTTTGTTAAAATTAAACTGACTTAATGAATTAAAGCAAGGAACTGAAGCAGCACAAATCACAGAAATTAAAGGCTTACAAGCAGCGTAAGTAGAAATTTTTACCATATGGGCTTCTGATTATCAATTCTCAAGTTATCTGTGGCAGTAATGTCTTAGACATCCTTGCTTTTCCAACACAGTGTTTGTGTTTTAAATCAGGGGCCCTCTGATTGTGAAGGTCTAACAAATCAAAATAGCCACTGAGAGCACATGATAGTGATTTAATTGAAAATTAAAAACTGTACAGGTGTAAAACTTTATTACAGTCGTAGACCAGCAATAGCCATCACTTTTTACAATATATTAAATAATAATAATAATAATAAAAATAGTACTAACATTAATAGTAAATAATAACATCCCTGTTAAGAAAATACATGTTCTCAAAATGTTAGGGTCACTCCCTAATTTACGTGAATGGATAGCCGATTAATATGTGAGTAAATATAATGTTCCAAACATAATTAGAGATATCTCCAAAAAATTGGCACAAGTTGACGACCATAAATCTGTAACCAATTTTTTTCTTGTGGACATTGCCGCAACACAGTATTTTGCCACTGCATGCATGATAGAAGGGTTTGAGTCTTGGAGGAGAAAGCCTACATAAAAATTGTCTGCCCTCCATGGCAATCTCTCTAATAAAGAGAGAATATACGCTGTCCTATAAACTTGATATAACTCACAGTACAATAAAACATGTGAGATATAAAACTGTACAGGTAAATTAAATTAGTAGCATTATTTTGGAAACAATTTCTTTTGTTTTTTCAGTTGCATTTTACATTTTCTTTTCTAAGGATTTTTTTTAAATTTAAATTTTATTGCACTTAAAATAATGACAGAAAAAGAAGAAAACAAAATGCAAATACATACATCGTTTTAAAAAGTACGTATCACGTGCTTAAAAATGACTGAAAAATACAACAGAAAATATCTATAAGGTACGGTTGCAATAAGCAGTTACTATGCAACACACACACACACACATTTCTACTTTTTTTGTAATTTTATATTTTATCATTATTATTTTATTTTTTAATTTTTTCCTTTTGTAACATTTTTATTATAGAACAAAATACAAAAATACAAAAGTTTAAGTTTAAGTTTAATCAAATTTATATGCCGCCCTTCTCCCAAGACTCAGGGCGGCTCACAACAACAATACAATAAAAATTTAAAAATTAATTGCATTCACACCACACACAAACACAATCAGCTGACAGTCGCTGATGGAGGGACACTCCTAGGGCCCAGGGGCAGAGCACAGCTCATACGCCCCAAGCCTGTCTGCATAGATGCGTCTTCAGCAGTTTCCAGAAAGCTAGGAGGGAGGGAGCAGTACGAACCTCCGAGGGAAGCTGGTTCCAGAGGGCTGGGGCAGCAACGGAGAAGGCCCTTGCCCTAGGCCCCGCCAGATGACATTGTCTAACAGACGGGACTCGTAGGAGGCCAACCCTATGCGCCCTAACCGGTCGCTGGGATTCATGAGGCAGAAGACGGTCCCACAAGTATCCTGGTCCATTGCCATAAAGGGCTTTATAGGTCATAACCAACACTTTGAATTGTGTTTGGAGACCAATAGGTAGCCAGTTCAGCTCGTGGAGAGCTGGAGTGATATGAGCATGTCTTGGGAGACCCAAGACAGCTCACGCGGCCGCATTCTGGACTACTTGTAGTCTCTGGACATTCTTCAAAGGTTGCCCCATGTAGAGAGCATTACAGTAGTCGAATCTCGAGGTGACAAGGGCATGGGTGACTGTGAGGAGTGATTCCCGGTCCAAATAGGGCCGCAACTGGCGCACCAGGCGAACCTGGGCAAATAGTAGAACACAGTGGGGAGGGAAAGGGGGATGAAAAGTGAGGGGGCAAAGGGGGAAAAAAAGGCATGGACTTCTGAGTTCCTCTGTTGCAATAGAATAAAGCATTAACACGGAAGCTCTACTTTTTTACTTTTCCATAATAGTATAAACTAGCCATTTCTATAACAACAAATCAATCTAATTAGTAAAACCCAAGATCAAACTTTCATTTTTTCCACACACAGACACACACACACACACACACACAGAATTTCTAATACACTTATTAGCTAGCTTTATTTATTTATTTATTTATTTATTTATTTATTTATTTATTTATTTGATTTGACTTCTATGCCGCCCTATTCCGGAGAACTCAGGGCGAGGTTTTTTAAACCTACTGCGCAGGTAGTCTTAACTTAAGATTGCAATTGAGGCCAAAATTTCTGTGGCTAAATGAGACATTCGCTAAGTGAGTTTTGCCCTATTTTACAACTTGTCTTGACACCGTTGTTAAGTGAATCAGGATTCCTCATTGATTTTGTTTATCAGAAGTTCGCAAAAGGTTGAAAGAAAAAGAAGAAATAGGATATTTTCGAACTTGGGCCCTATTTTATCAATGGTTAGAGAAAAAAAATTAGGGATTAGGAATTTAATTTGTATTAATGAATAAGATACTCAAGCAACACGTTTTGTTGAATGATTACTACTGAATTCTGTTAAAAAATAATAAAACTTTGTAAAAAAATAGTTCACAAAAGGTGATCATATGATCCCAGAACACAACTATCATAAATGTGAGTCAGTTGCCAAGCATCTGAATTTGATCACATGACCCCGGGGATGCTGTAACAAGCATCAATGTGAAAAATGGCATAAGTCACCTTTTTCAGTGCCATTTGTTCACTGAACAAACTGTTGAAAGTTGAGGACTACCTGTATTTTGTATAAATGAGTCTCATATTTCACGAAGTTTATCTATACAAAGTTTACGTTCATATGCAATCTGCTCATAAGTAGTAATGCAATCAAATTTTCAACCCACTGAATAAATGGACCCATGTATTTATCTTTCCAATGTTGAAATATCAGTTTTTTAGCTGTAATATGGGCACGGAGAATTCATTTGTGTTGTCCAGTCAGCAAGTTCCCATGTACTATATATGTAATTCAAGAGAATATTATTTTCTGAAAATTTTAGTTTTTGTTGTTCCGTGAGACGGAGCTTGGAGTCCTCGTGGACGATCACTTAACTATGAGGCAGCAGTGTGCAGCAGCAACCAAAAAAGCTAATACAATCTTGGGTTGTATAAACAGAGGCATAGAATCAAGATCACATGAAGTATTAGTACCACCTTATAAAGCCCTAGTAAGACCACACCTCAAATACTGCAGCCAATTTTGGTCACCGTATCACAAAAAAGATATTGAGAGAGTGGAAAAAAATTAGAGAAGAGCAACTAAGATATCAAAGGCCTGGGGACCAAAATGTATGAAGAACGGCTGCGGAACATGGGCTTGGCTAGTCTAAAGAAAAGAAGAAATAGGGGAGACCTGATAGCAGAGTTCCAGTATCTGAGGGGCTGCCACAAGGCAGAGGGAGACAAGTTGCTCACCAGAGCACCAAAAGGAAGGACAAGAAACAATGGTTGGAAGCTGATCAAAGAGAGAAGCAACCTGGATTTAAGGAGAAACTTCCTGACAGTGAAAACAATCAAACAATGGAACAGCTTACCCCCAGATATTGTGGGCTCTCCATTGCTGGAAGTTTTTAAAAAGAGACTGGACAATCATCGGACTGAGATGGCATTGGACTTCCTGCTTGAGCAGAGGGTTGGACTAGAAGACCTCCAAGGTCCCTTCCAGCTCTATTCTATTCTGTTGTAGTCACATTTTATAGTCTACTACTTTCTTCCAAAACATACTTAGTAACTATAGTGTAAAAACAAGTTGATACATTCTCCCATTGTTTAGGCAATATAGGAATCTCTAATTCTTTATTCCATTCATCTCTTAACTTCTGCATATCAGATTTATAGCCAGTCCTCGACTTACAATTCATTTAGTGACTGTTCAAAGTTACAACGGCACTGAAAAAGTGACTTATGAACATTTTTCACACGCCCATTGCAATATCCTCGTAGTCATGTGATCAAAATTCAGAGGTTGCCAAGTGACTCATATTTATGATGGTTACAGTGTCTCAGGATCACATGATCATGTTTTGCAGCCTTTTGACAAGCAAAGTCAATGGGGAAGCCAGATTCACTTAACACAGGGGTGTCAAACTCAATTTCATTGAGGGCCGCATCAGCATTGCGGTTGCCCTCGGGGGGCAGGGGTGTGTGGCCAGGGTGGGTGTGGCCTACTGGGTGGGCGTGGATGGAACGGGTGTGGCCTACTGGGTGGGCATGGCCAGCTCTACATTGTTCGCGTCAAGGGTGCCTGTGGGGGCCTGGGCAGGAGTGGGACAGATCTGAGGGTCTCTGGCAGAAGGGGGGGTGGGACCGGGGCAAGCACCAAGGCATGGTCCATTTCTTCATTCCTCACAAAGGGTGACACCTCCCCAGCATGCACCCAGGGGGCGGGGGCGACACGGCAGGGGCTGGTTCCTCGCTGTTTCTAGACGGCCTTGTGGAGCTAAGACTGAATGCGTTTCAGCATAGATGGCCATCACAAAATTGTACATTGGCTCCCGGCCGGCCTGGGCTAGGGCCAAGGCAGCGGGGCCCGTTCCCTCAATGTTTCCAGGATGACTTCGTGGGCCACATGAAACCACTTCGCAGGCCAAATCCAGCCTCCGGGGCTTTTGTTTGACATGTCTGACTTAACACCTATTACTAACTTTAAAAATGCAATGATTCACTTAACAACTGTGGCAAAAAAAAGTCGTAAAATGGGGCAAAACTCACTTAACAAATGTTTCACTTAGCAACCTAAAGTTTGGACTCAACTGTGGTCCTAAGTCGAGGACTACGAGCATTGATAACAAATACCTTTAAAAATTAATTGTAGTTATTTCTCAACAGAGTTAACCAGTTGTTCTAGTATCTCGGATGCCTCAAAAGCTAAAAATGATGCTGGTCCAAACAATGCTGTTAACAGATGTTGCAACTGTAAATATTGCCTGAGGTACATGCAATAAAATATTGGTCTCTCAGCACAGCCGTGAGTTAAGAAGCTATGTACATTTTTCTTTCTACGGTGGTATCAAAAAGGATTTAATAGACTTGTCTCTTGCTTTTAAATGTTAATAGCTACTTCAGAACAGATGCGCATGTGTCTTTTTATTTTGATTTATGGAAATGAAAGTTTTGCACGTTGAAAGAAAAGCAAGAGAGTTGTACTCAGTGGGAATGAGGTCCATTAGAAATTGGGCAAAACCCTCTCCCCTCCCGCGATCAAGAGCATTTGGCTAATAAATGCATGTGGGTTGAACGCAAAAGTGAGTGGCTCAAATGAAAGAGGAGGTTCAGGTGATTTGTCCATGTAGAAAGAATAAAAGATCAAACTGCAACACATGAAAGAAGAGGGAAGGGGTTGAGAGGAAGGGGGGAAAGGAGAAAGAATGTGGCTGGAAATTGTTAATGACAGTCTCAAAATGAGATAAAACTAAAAACAAAGCTGAAACATGAAAAGAGCGTGCCTGAAGCAGTGTAGTATATGAATGGGAGGAAGCAGGGGAGGTTTATGAACATAGTAGTGCATATGTTTGTGGGTGAGACCTAGTTTCCTTTCCTTTCTCCCTTCTTCCTTTTTTTTCTTTTCCTTTCCTTTCTCCCTTTTCCTTTCCTTTCTCCCTTTTTCCCTTCCTTTCTTCCTTCTTCCTTTCCTTTCCTTTCTCCCTTCTCCTTTTCCTTTCCTTTCTCCCTTCTCTTTCCTTTCCTTTCTCCTTTTTTCCTTTCCTTTCCTTTCTTTGCTCCCTTCTTTCTTTTCCTTTCTCCCTTCTCCTTTTCCTTTCCTTTCTTCCTTCTTTCTTTCCTTTCCTTTCTCCCTTCTTCCTTTCCTTTCCTTTCTCCCTTCTTTCTTTCCTTTCCTTTCTCCCTTCTTCCTTTCCTTTCCTTTCCGTTCCGCTCATTTCCACTTTTCTTCTTCTAATTTGACTATGAGCCAGCAGTGTGCAGCCTCAACCAAAAAAAGCTAATACAATTCTGGGTTGTATAAAGAGAGGCATAGAATCAAGATCACATGAAGTATTAGTACCGTTTTATAAAACCCTAATAAGACCACACCTGAAATACTGCAGCCATATCACGAAAAAGATGTTGAGAGTTTGGAAAAAATTCAGAGAAGAGCAACTAAGATGATCAAAGGCCTGGAGACTAAAACATACGAAGAATGGCTATGGGACTTGGGTTTGGCTAATCTAAAGAAAAGAAGAAATGGGGGAGACATGATAGTGGTATTCCAGCATTTGAGGGGCTGCCACAAAGAGGGGGTCACATTATTCACCAAAGCACCCAGAGGGAAGGACAAGAAACAATGGTTGGAAGCTGATCAAAGAGAGAAGCAACCTGGAATTAAGGAGAAACTTCCTGACAGTGAAGATAATTAACCAATGGAACAGCTTGCCTCCAGAAATCATGGGCACTCCATCACTGGAGATTTTTAAGAGACTAGACAGTCACTTGTCTGAGATGGTATAGGTCCTCCTGCTTGTGCAGGGGGCTGGACTAGAAGACCTCCAAGGTCCCTTCCAGCTCTATTCTATTCTATTCTATTCTATTCTATTCTATTCTATTCTATTCTATTCTATTCTATTCTATTCTATCCTATCCTATCCTATCCTATCCTATCCTATCCCTAATTTCTTTTGCTCACAGCTTCTTGCTGTTTACCTATGCTTTCCACAACCCTGGGTACCACCAAAAGGAAAAAGCATGAAACCTGAGTATTATTATTATTATTATTATTATTATTATTATTATTATTATTATTATTATTAATTAGATTTCTATGCCGCCCTATTCCAAGAACTCAGGGCGGCTCACAGCATGAATACTAACATAAAGAAATCCAATATTAAAATACATTATAAAACCCATTAATTAAAAAACAACCAATCATCCAGAAACAGACATACATACACTGGCTGGGGCCAGGTGTTAACTGCCCCAGGCCTGCCGGCAAAGATGGGTCTTCAATAATTTGCAAAAGGCAGAGAGGGTGGGGGCAATACGGATCTCCGGGGGGAGTTGATTCCAGAGGGCCGGGGCCGCAACAGAGAAGGCTCTTCCCCTAGGCCCCGCCAGGCGACACTGTCTGGCTGACGGGACCTGGAGAAGGCCGACCCTGTGGGTATATATGGATAGCCACTTGCAGAGGCAAAAAAAAAAAAAAGTATTGAATGGTGTGATCATTTAATAAATATCAATATAGATCATCCTTGGCTTCTGACCACAATTGAGCACAAAATTTCTGTTGTTAAGTGATACGTTTGTGAAGTGAGTTTTGCCACATTTTACAATCTTTCTTGCCTCAGTTGTTAAGTGAATCATTGCAGTTGATCAGTTAGTAACTCAGTTGTTAAGTGAATCTGGCTTCCCCATTGACTTTGCTTATCAGAAGGTCACGAAAAGTGACCACATGACCTTGGGACACAGCCAATGGTCATAAATATGAACCAATTGCCAAGCATCTGAATTTTGATCACATGATTATGGGGATGCTGCAAAGGTCGTTAACTGTGAAAAACGGTCATAAGTCACTTTTTTCTGTGCCGTTGTAACTTTGGTCACTAAATGAACTGTGGTAAGTCGAGGACTACCTGTATGTAGCCTTTTGTTGTATTCTGACTGCTTTCATGCTTTTCCTTTCTCATTTGCTTTATGTCCTAAGCCAGCGGTTCCCAACCTTTTTCAGGCCGAGACCCCACCTGCGCCGCGCATGCATGGCGTGATGGACCAAACCGCGCATGCGCGGCCGATGGACCGAACCGTGCATGCGCGGTGCGACAAACCAAATTGTGCATGCGCGGCACGCGCAACGGCCCAAACCGCGCATGCGCGTCGTGACGGCCCGAACTGCGCATGCGCGTCACGACGTCCCGAGCCACGCATGCACGCCGCGACGTCCCGAACCGCGCATGCGCAGCACGCGTGCGACGGCCCGAATCGTGCATGCACGGCGCGCACGACGGCCCAAATTGCGCATGCGCGGCGGGCCGAATCGCACATGCATGGCATGCGCAACGGCCCCAACTGCGCATGCGCAGCGTGACAAGCCAAATTGTGCATGCGCGGCGCGCGCGACGGCCCGAATCACGCATGTGCAGCTCACACGTGCAACGGCCAAGGGGAAATGGGGGGAAAAATGGGGGGAAAATGGCGGACTGCTGTGTTTGGCGACCCCCGTGAAACGGTCGTTCGACCCCAAATGGGGTCGCGACCCACAGGTTGAGAACTGCTGTCCTAAGCACAACCCTGTACTGGTTTTATTCCCCACTGCAGGGAAATTTTACCCTTCTCAAATCTGATGTTAGAAATAGACATTCATCTATTCCTCCCATTTTGATAAGCCTGCAAACATACTTTTTTCTTTCTGTCCTTTTAACTGCAGCCCTCTGCCAGTTCTACATTGGGGTCATAAAGCATCCTAAAAACTGATCACTATTTGGGATGGGGAAGAAAAAGGTGCCCCTTAGATGTTGCTGAGTTAGCAAACTCAACATCCCTTGCTACTGGCCAGGTCAGAACTCGAAACCTGCAACCAAAGCAATCACAAATTGTCAGCCCTAATTTAGTATTACCAGTTTAATGCTGTAATTAAACAGGGAGTAGAAAGATACTGGAAGTGGCATCTTTGTGGAGACAGTAGAAAATGAGCGAGATGGATGTCCCTATCGAGTTCAGAGTTCTGGGATTTCCTGGTGGTCTCCTCTCCAAACACTAACCAGATCTTGTTGTGTTTAGGTCCCAGCATCAGCCAGTAAAGCCCCTCAACTGCAAGTTCTAAGGTGTTTTCTCGGCAGCAAATACGCAGACTTGGTTTGCTACTGCAAACTGCAAGGATATTTTATTTTGCACATCTTGGAAGTTCCCGGTGGTTCCCTCCCGCATACACCCCCCCCAAGCCCTAACCAGGTCGAACCCTGCTTATCTTTTTGAGGTTAGCCCTCAATCAGGAAAGAGGCAAACCAGTGAGAAGGCTGCTCCCTTCTTGAAACCAAAAAAAGCACCAGCAGTTTGCAAAGTCTAACAAACCAGGATTGGATACTCTCCGGGACTCGCAAAGCTCTGGAAAGACCACCGTCTGAGTTAACAGGCGGCCCCCTCTTCCCAGGCCAGGCGAGGGGGAGGCGAGAGACCCCCCACCAGCCCCCTCCTCCGCTTTGCCCCGGCCCCTCCCTCGGACGGCTTTCTGCACCTGCTTAGACACAGAGCGAGGGCTTGGCGGAAATCGCCGAGGGCCGCTTGGCGTCCTTGGGGAGCCCGAAGCGGGGTCCGAGCGCCGCCGGTCGCCTCCTCCGCTTGGCGCGGGGACCCTCCCCGCCTGCCGACTCGGACCGGCGCATCTCGGCTGGCAGGAAGAGGAGAGCGCTGCCCCGCCGCCCTTGGAGGCTCCGCGGCCGCCCCGCCTCCGGCCAAGCACCCCGCGGCCGGGGAGGGGGGGGGGCTAAAATGGCAGCGGAAGATAGCAGGGGGGGCGGCGGCGGCGGCGCCCGCTTGCGCAGCGCCTGAGCCGGCTCGTCTCCTGTCTCCATCTCCTGCTGCTGCTTCTGCGGCTGCGACTGCTGTCGCCTCGCTGAGGGATCCCGAGGCTGCAAATCCGGCTGCTCGACTCGGCGCCCGGCGGATTTCCCGCGTCCCCCTGGAAGGACGCTGTGGGCGCCTCTCCCCACGCGGGCGCTGCCCTCGCCGGCGAGGCCGGACGGCGCGGAGGGCAGCGGCCGGAGAAGAAGCCCGCAGGGTCGCCCGCGCAGTCGCCGCCGGCGCGGGCGCCGAGAGGGGTCGCCGTCGCCCCTCGGCCAAGGTGAGCAGTGGGGGGGGGACTGTGTGTGGGGGGGGACTGTGTGTGGGGGGGTGAGAACTGGAGAGCCAAGTTTCTTGGGGGGGGGGCGGGCGGATCTCGGCTTCCTTCGTCTGCTTCCCTGCGGGTCTAAGCCGGCCAGTTCCAGTGGCTGCCGGTGGTGTGGAGCGCGGCTGGCTCCCCTGGAGCGGGCTGCAGCCCGGCTTTAGCCCAGCGCGGCGAGAGGGGCTGAGCTGGGCCGGTTCGGATTTGGAAAGGAGACCCCGGGGAAATCCCGGGGCGGTGGCGCTAGTGCCGGACCAAACAGAAGGCCTGGCCAAACTGTTCTCCCCCGCCCCCCCTTTACTGGAGGGGTTGGGCTCAGCTTCGAGAGTCTCTCCAGTTGTCGAGCTTGGCGGCAACCCCCGGGGCCCTTTGGGGTACCCCGCAGAGGGGAGGGAGGGGGAAAAGGTGTGAGGGGAGCTTGGCCACGCTCTAGATGCCTTTCTAGCAAGAGGTTTCACTAGAGGTTTTTAAGAAAAGACTGGACAGCCACCTATCTGAAAAGGTATAGGATCTCCTGCTTGAGCAGGGGGCTGGACTAGAAGACCTCCAAGGTCTCTTCCAGCTCTATTCTGGTTAGCTTCCAGGTGCAGAAATAACACAGACAGAGCGGTCTGCAGCAAGGCAATCCTAGGAAAGGATGCGGTTGCTTTGAAAAGTTGGGGTGAAGGCTGCTTGGAGCCTCGTTTTAAGAATTGGAACCGGAGTCCTGCAGGGCCGGATTGCTTAGGATTTGGATGGGTTTGCCAGTGGATAACCAACTGGAAAGATTATATAGGCCTGTTGAGCTCAGTTGGTAGAAAAGAATGTCTGAATTGAGCCTTTCTCTGCTTTATGTTCCCCACTGAACTCTGAATTAACAAGGGAAATAAAATGATATGGAGATGAAGGGTCAGTAAAACCTGGGTTCAAAGTCTACTGTCCGACACATAAGTTCTTTGGAAGATTTGCCTCTTTCATCCCAGCCTACCTCACAGGGTTGTTGAGTTGAAGACCAAAAGGGGAATACTCATCTAAGCTCCCCGTTGTTCTGAAGAAAAGAGGTGCTATAAATTTAATGAACATATAATAATAATAATAATAATAATAATAATAATAATAATAATAAAGTTGGAAGGGACCTTGGAGGTCATCTAGTCCAACCCCCTGCTCAGGCAGGAAACCCTATACCATTTCGGACAAATGGCTGTCCAGTCTCTTAAAAACTTCCAGTGTTGAAGCATTCACCGCTTCTAGAGGCAGGTTGTTCCACTGGTTAATTGTTCTAACTGTCAGGAAGTTTCTCCTTAGTTCTAGGTTGCTTCTCTCTTTGGTTAGTTTCCACCCATTGCTCCTTGTCCTGCCTTCAGGCGCCTTGGATAATAGCTTGACTCCCTCTTCTTTGTGGCAGCCCCTGAGATATTGGAACACTGCTATCATGTCCCCCCTCATCCTTCTCTTTGTTAAACTAGACATACTCAATTCCAGCAACCGTTCCATATATGAATATAAGATAAGATAAGATAAGATAAGATAAGATAAGATATATTAAATAGATAATCCAGTGCACTGGGTTTGAACAATATGGTAAGACATAAAAGTCCATGCAGACATTTTCAAGTAGGATATGGTGCCTTATGCTGGAGGCCACAGTGAGTTTTGCAGTTGTGTCTCCATGGATCAGGTTGCCAACTCCTTCCTATTCCAGAGTGTAATCTCTTCCAAGGGATGACAGATGGGCTAGCTGGAGGAACATTATCATTGTTTCTTGCAGGCAAAGTAAAAAAGATGAGCCTCAAATTACAATTAGGGCTGATCTTACAGAGGAAACCTTGGCTATCGTTATTCCCGTTCATATGGAACTTTTTCAGATCAGGGTGTCTGTTGACTGATCAAAGAGGTGGCCACAATTGTGGAAGGCCCACCCTCAGTCACAGTCACAGGCACCATCCTGATACCCCACCACCACTTGTTTGCTTAACCTTTTCCCTCCTGGATGATTGAATTGACCATGGTTGGCAACGGCCCTCTGATTAAACCATAATCAATATTCCTTGAGCATGGAATGTATTCTTACTTGCTTAAGGAGCCAGTGATAAGACCTCTAATGAGAACTCTCAGAAGGTCTTTGTAATTCTAGGTCAAGAAAATTCTATTTTGGGATTGAGTACTTGAGCAAATGCTAACCTTGCAGTTGTAGAAGCTGATTATCTGGGCTCATTCTAATCAAGGTTTCCGGTGGGATATGGTAATTTGATGGCTTGGGTGGATGATCTGATAGATAAGATAAAATAACCTTTATTGTCATATTTTTTACTGTGGGCACAACGGCACATCTCAAAAATGAAATTTAGTTGTCCGCTCTCAAAGTGAAACACATGCATGACACACATCTAAACATACTATATACAACATATGTATAGACCCACACCTCTACATATACATAACAAATAAATATTAAACACTGTCCATCTTGAATATATAATGGAAGGAGGAAGCTTGAGAGTTCACGAAGTTAATGCTGTATGGAATGAAACTATGGCTGAATCTGGATGTTCTGCTTCAGATACCATGGAGCTTCCTCCCAAATAGTGAAGATGCTATTGGCAGTGGAACCAAAAATGAAGGGTACCCAGGAAGTAGTGCTGAGCAGTGGCTGTTCATCACCCAGGTCATTGTCCAAATCTTGCTTTCTCGGCTTTTTAACATCTGTATGAAACCACCGAGGAAGGATATACCGGATTTTGGAGCAGGACACCATCAGGATGCTGATGATAGCCACAAATGTACAACTCCAAAAAAGCAATCCAGAAAAACCTGAGGTGCTCTTAAAAGAACAAAATAAGACAGATTAAATCTGTTCTGGAGGAAATTTCATTCTACAAGAGAGAACAGTGTCATAGTTTGGTCACACTTCTTGACCCCTAGCTGTCACTGAGGCCTTTTTGGAGTGTTAGGAAGGAGGCACATGTGCAGATATAGTATAGCACAACAACTGTGATCCTCCCTGAACTGGTTATGGTGGTCATGCACACCCTCACGACAATGGTCATGACTACTGCAATATAGTTTCCTTGGGGGCCATCCTTGGGGGGGGAGACTTGTCTAAAATGCAGCAACTTGGTTGCTTATCCTGAGAGGAGACCCCTGAGGGTGAGTTTCACCCACCTTCCTGGTTGCCAATCTTGAAGTTTGGCTGTGTGGGACATAGGAAGGGATGGAAAGCTGTTGCCACAGGGATGTCAGTTCTGCCATCTTCGGTTTGGTGCCTTACTGGCCTCCTGCCATCAAAAGCTAGGGGGAAGGGGGCATGGGGGGGATAAATGGGCAATAAACGTGTATAGGGATGTGATGGGAAATAGGAAGGGGGGATGACTGCTTGACGAAGAGCAGGGAAGCACAGGACCAGATTGTGCCCTACTCGAGGCCACCCACCTTGACAGTGGATTGCCCCAAACATCTCAGTGATTCTCAAAACACCTATCTGGCTTTTCATTGGTTGAAGATGACCTGGTCATTGGTCGGGAGGACTGGGATGAGGGGAAAAATTTGTAACCTTTCATGTGGAAAACTTAGTTCTAGCCTGACTTTACTGCAACCAGCAACCTTTAGTAAAAGAACTTATCCCTTCACTCAAGTGGAGTCGAGGGTCTTTCTTTCCTAAGGGGTCTGATTGGGGCAGGTCTGACAAAGGGTGCATTTTCCTTTTCCCCTTCCCCTGGTTAGAAAAATGGCAAAAATACATCTTTTCTACCAAAGTTTTTACTGTTCATTGATTTGCTGGGATCGATTTTAATTTTATTTTTAATTTATCTTGATTGATCAATTTTACTGGTTTCAAGCAGAAGGGCAGGATGTATTATCTGACATAAAATAAATAATAAATAGTAAAAATAAATAAATAATAAATAGTAAAAATAAAAATAAAATCAACGGTCTTCTGAGATGCTCTTTTCACGTCCCAAATTTGTTTTTTGGCTGTGGGATTTCATAGTGACTCTAATCCAACTCTTATTCAAGTTCTACTTTGCTTGGCTCTTTCCAAGATGTCTCCGAACACAATTCAAAGTGTTGGTTATGACCTATAAAGCCCTTTATGGCAATGGACCAAGATACTTGCGGGACCGTCTCCTGCCTCATGAATCCCAGAGACCGGTTAGGGTGCATAGAGTTGGCCTCCTACGAGTCCTGTCTGCTAAACAATGCCATCTGGCGGGACCTAGGGCATGGGCCTTCTCCGTTGCTGCCCCTGCCCTCTGGAACCAGCTTCCCTCGGAGGTTCGTACTGCTTCCTCCCTCCTAGCTTTCTGAAAAGGGTTGAAGACACATCTATGCCGACAGGCTTGGGGCATATGAGCTGAGCTCTGCCCCTCGGCCCTAAGAGTGTCCCGCCATCAGTGCTTGTGAATTGATTGTGTTTGTGTGGGGTATGAATGTGGTTGATTTTAAATTGTTGTTGTGTTTTTTGTTGTGAGCCGCCCCGGGTCTTCGGAGAGGGGCGGCATATAAGTGCGAATAAACATAAACATAAGCATCAACCAGGTAGTCTTCTTGAGGTGATCACCGCACCTCAAGAAGGATATAATGGAACTGGAAAAGGTGCAAAAAAGGTGCAAAAAAGGGCAACAAGAATGATCAAGGAAATGGAGCGCCTCCCTTATGAAACCAGATTGCAACGCCTTGGTCTCTTCAGCCTTGAAAGACGGCGTTTAAGGGGTGACTTGATCGAAGTGTATAAAATCATGCATGGGATAGAAAATGTGGATAGAGAAAAATTCTTTTCTCTATCACACAATACCAGGACAAGGGGGCACTCCCTAAAGCTTATAGCTAAGAAAGTGAGGACAAATAAAGGGAAATATTTCTTCACCCAGAGGGTCGTTGATTTATGGAATTCACTTCCTGAAGGGGTCGTGACAGCTGTCAGCCTTGACAGCTTCAAGACAGGGCTAGATAGATTCATGGATGCAAAGTGTATTGGTGGTTATTAAAACATATGTCCATGTGCCGCCTCTATGTTGGTTGAGGCAGGCAGGATTCCCTTGAGTACCATTTGTTTGGGGGTCAAGGGAAAGGGAGGGTTTTGCCTTCTCTTTCTGCTCAAGATCCCCATGTACAATTGGTGGGCCACTGTGTGACACAGAATGCTGGACTCGATGGGCTTTGGCCTGATTCAGCATGGCTGTTCTTATGTTCTTAATCAAATTCCTTCTTACTCTTTTAACCGAGATAAAATTTTAACATGCCTTACATTTCTGAATTGCTAGAATGAATATAGGAGACTTACAGAAGTCCTCGCCTCTTCTATTTGAAATTAAATATATTTATTTAATGGAAGTGGTGTCCCTTGTACGTGGAATTAAGTGTCCGTTGTACATGAAATCAGACAGCATGATTTGAAAGGAACAGGAGGAATCTGGGCTTTGACATCTGCTCAGAAAATCCCAGATGCCAAGAACTCTGCTGGCTCCTGAATTTCTGACTAGCCTTTGCATCACGCAGCATTGATTTTCAGTCAACAAGGATCTATGATTAAGTCTCCTGAGGCTATTCTGTTCCAGTGTTTTAGGAAAATACAAAGACCTGAAAAAGTGTTTACTAGAAACACGAGTACACAAAGGGGGGGGGAAAGCAGTCACCCGTTGCGATCTTTTATTATTTGCAAGGCGTGAATGGTTCCAAAGAAATTGCAATTCTGTAAGCTACCTGGCTTAGTGGCTTGGGGGAAGCAGTTTCTTTGCCACAGATGGACAAGCAGCGATCCATTTGCAGTGTGCAACTGAAACAACACAGAATTGGCAAATCATGTCTGTGAAGACTGATCCTGTTGGGTGTTTCCCTGCTCCAGAGAAGCAAAGTAGTCTTCAGTCAAAATGGACTCCTTGTGCTTCATATTGGCATTCATGCAGTGTTCTTAGCCATGATACAGATTGGCCATCTGGCCTTTCCAGATGTTCATTTTGACTTTTCAGCCTACCACACATCTTCCCTGATGGCTTCCCCTTTAAGTACTGCCTTGTTCAGATTTTTGGTATTAGCTAAGAGTTTACTTCCTGCTAAGAAGCAGGACTCTAGAGCAGTGATGGCGAACCTTTTAGAGTGCCCAAACTGCAACCCAAAACCCACTTATGCATCGTTGAGTGCCGGGTGGGTGTGGCTCATTGGCTGGGTGTGGCCCATTGGGTGGGCGTGGCTGCGGTGGTAATGGCAGACTGGGTGGGACTAAAGAGTTCAATCAATCAATTCCAACTCTGCAAGATCTTTTTTTTTTCCCCGCGAGAAATTGAAACTGACTGATTGAACTTTTTTTTTTTGCACACGGCAGCGGAGGCCTAAAGTGAAAAGGTTTTATAAAACCCAGCTGAAGGCCTAGGACTGGGGTGACAGTGCGCGTGCCCACAGAGAGGGCTCTGAGTGCCACCTCTGGCACCCGTGCCATAGGTTCGCTACCACTGCTCTAGAGCAAGTTGAATGGATAAAAGTAGCTTTTGGAGAAAACCTCTGGTTCCTTTGGCATCTTCTTAACCACTGTCTGCTTGTTTTAGCCAAACATTAAAATGCCATGATGATAGCATCCTCCCAGTGGAAGGTAGGACTGGGATGGACAGGTGGGCAGTGGAAGCAGAACAAGGTGGTGGTCTTGCAAGAGAACCCCAATCGTTCTGCAGCTGGTGCTTGATCAGCCACCTTCCTTGATCTTCTGCTGGGGCCTCGGGCCTGAAAAGAGTTGGGGATCAAGCCTTGTGGAGGAAATCCCAGGGCAGACGTGTTGTGCTGTTCCTGTGGTTCCTGGAATGAAACTTGAATTGGCAAAGACTGTTGTGGGGACCGCTTGTTGGAGCATTGGCTGGGTGAGGTTGGATTTGCTGCTCTTGAGTGAGAGATGATTTGGGGGAGGGGGGATTCTGCCTGATAGGGTCACTAGGGGTGAGAGTTTTCTGGCTGCTCTGGGTGAAAGCAAAGTAGTCGGAGGGTCATAGTTAGGGTGGAAGGCAAATTGTTGGGTTAGGTCAGGGGTAGGCAACCTTGGCTCTTTTATGACTCGTGGACTTCAACTCCCAGAATTCCTGAGCCAGCATGGCTCAGCTTGGAAACTCTCCCTTTCCCCTCAGCGTGGCTGGCTCAGGAATTCTGGGAGTTGAGGTCCACGAGTCATAAAAGAGCCAATGTTGCCTACCCCTGGATTAGGTGATGTGGAGGGGAGAGGGTGTCAGATTGAAGTCCCAAATGCTCTACAGAATCACTGGCAAACTGGTTAAATCAGCAGTCCTCGGTAGTTTATGGATGGGTTCCCTTTGTTTCAGGGTGGGAGGAGATGGGCTAGGGGAAGTATTTCAGAGGTATCAAGCATGGGGTGATGTGTCAGTCATGGAAGAAGGGAAACTGGCTTTGGATTCTAAGACCAATACTGAATTCCAGTATCCAAAATCTGCTCTGTGCAGTTTTGATGGTTCTGGACTCTACTTGCTGGTGCTTCACACTAGGTCAGGGGTTCTCAACCTTGGCAACTTTAAGACTTGTGGACTTCAACTCCCAGAATTCCTCAGCCAGCTTTGCTGGCTGAGGAATTCTGGGAGTTGAAGTCCACAAGTCTTAAAGTTGCCAAGGTTGAGAACCCCTGCACTAGGTGGACCCGTATTAAAGCTTGCTTGTGGATAAGGGGGTCAACCTGGTTTGCATTACTGAAACCTGGCTGAGCATGGAAAGGGATTCCCTTCTCAGATATGCCAGGTTTGGGTGTGGGGTTTTTACGATGGTTTTATGAACTTCTGCGTGTCTTTTAAATACACATATAAACATATAAATCTACGACTTAGCACTTTAGACACTTGGTGAAATGAACCATATAGAACAAGAATAGTTGTCTTAAGATGTAACAAGTTTATTTGCTTTTGCTGTTAGCAAAGTGTAGGGATATATTCAATATATATGGCTCAAATACTTGACTCTGGGTGGCTAGCAATGACTAAAAATATTATTAACAAGCCAATGTAAAACATATCAAGCAGCTGAGATTAAACCCAACACAATTAATATAATCATTTTATGGGCTTAACCATACACCCAGAGCTCCAGGCTCAGTAACCAAACCTGGTCTTCAAGGCCAGCAGGGACAAGTCTAATCTCCTGGGGAATGAATGACATTCAAGAGGGCAGGTACCCTGACAAAATGAGTCTCTTCCATCAGATGATATTGCCTAATGGACATGACCTAGAGCAGACTCTTCTATCAGATCTGATAGGATGGGCAGATACCGTTTATTTATCAAATTTATGTGCTGCTCATTTTGCAGTTGAAAGTGATTCTGGTACAGTCATGGACAGACTGCACAGCCATGTCATTCCTGCAAGAAACCCAGTCCCTGGGTTGAAGAACTTTGTAGATAACTTGAAACGAACTCAGAAAAATATTGGCAAGCAATGCAATTTTGTGGAGCAGTAGTGTCATATATCTGCCCTCCCTGCTGCATTTTATACCACCTGAAGCTTCCAAATATTCCTTGGGGCAACCCCAGGCAGAACTTATTGTAGTAATCCAGTCGGGAGGTGACAAAGATATAAGTGATTATGAGTATAGCCTCCTGATCCATGAAAGTATGTAATGGGTGCCCAACATATATTGTGCAAACTGATACTTCCCCTAAGTCTAGAAAGATCCCCAAATTGCACACAGATGCCATGTGAAGTAGTACAACCCCATCCAGAACTAAAGACTGAAAGTCCCCAGAATCAGGGGCCCTTAAAATCCAGAACCTCCCTGGATTTTACTCCTCCTCCAGACCCTCATGCCTCCAGACACCGAGGCAGGACAATTTATACATTTTGTCCCTGAATTCTGGCTTGGGAATTCTGGGAGTTAAAGTCCACAACTCATAAACGAGCCAAGGTTCCCCACCAGTGGTCTAGGGCAGGGGTAGGCAACCTTGGCTCTTTTATGACTCGTGGACTTCAACTCCCAGAATTCCTGAACCAGCCATGCTGACTCAGGAATTCTGGGAGTTGAAGTCCACGAGTCATAAAAGAGCCAAGGTTGCCTACCCCTGGGCTAGGGAGACTGGTTCCTGACCCAGGTAGAGATAAAGCTGGCTGTCAACTAGAGACTGATGTTGCAAGAGGTTTGTAAAAGGGTTGGGCCATCAGTCATGGGGTTGCAGTCGCCATCTTGATTTGATTTCATTCCTTCCCCGTCTTTTTAGCTCCTATTCCTGCCTGTTGTCATTCCCCTTGGAAGTTACTTGGTTAAGTCTTTCTTTAAAACCAGTGTCTTCCAACCTCAGCAACTTTAAGATGGTAGGCTTCAACTCCCAGAATTTATCAACTTGCTTTAAGAAAAAAAAATGGCTTCCAAAAATGAGGCATGGGAAAGAGAAATAGCATTAAGAGGAGATGGCAAAGTTTAGTGCAGGAGCCAGCAGAGGATCTCAGCAGAAATGGATTGTTGCGCTGTTAATATTCAATGCAGACTCAACGAAGACCCTACTGAAAGGGTGGGGTTTCTGTTGTGTGGTTGCCATCTTGATTTTTTTGATGTGTAGGTCTGCGGGTACCCTTGTGTGTCAAATGTATGTGGGGTTATTGGGTGATTGAGGCAGAGATTTCTTTTATGTTTTGCAGATGTTCAGTGGGTGTTTGTGTTAGAAATTGTTTTGGTTCCATTTGAGTCATTGTGTATGAGAAAAATCACGTGTCATTCAGACTGGAAACGGACACCCACATACTTAAAATGAACACTCTATTTTACTTATCTTGTATGTTCAAGCAGAAGTAATTTGGAAATCTTTGTTTCCCGTTTTAATTTGTCAAAGTGTGTGGTTTTACTTTTATCAAACATGCACTCTTGTATAAATGCAGTCAATTTCCATTGTTCCCTCTGGATTGGTTAAGAATGAAGCAATTGTATTCTGCAGGATCATAAACTCTGATCCCAACTGCTAAAGCTGCCCAGTCCACTTTTTGCTTTGCAAGATTTGATCAGACAGAAAAGCTAGAAATTTGGGGTAGGGAAGCAAATCCTAAAACCTGCCCTTTTGGAAGCTGAATCTTGCTCCTAATCTTAATTTTTTCGTGGCAGTCCTATGTGAACATACCTCCTTAAAGCTGTAGTAGAAATGCACTGAAGAAGAACAGTCTGAGCAATGAATTTTCAGACAGCTCATTAACCAATATTAGATTGCACTGCATTGCAACTCTTGTGATCTTAATAAAAATTAAATGCATTGTAGTGACGTCATTCCCATCAACAGTTTAGTTGGAAACCTCTATCACAGGCTCCAGGGATCAAAATAAGTCAAGATGAAGCTGCAACCATGTAATAAAAACTCTGGCCTTGGATCACATGATCAAATGTAATTTTTTTTGTCCTTTCCCTGTAGATACCCTCTGATTTCACCACATATAAAGGGAAATCTAAGCCTAACTATATATAATAACTTTCTAGCGAGAGTTATACAAATGAATCCAGAGGTATTCCTAAAGCCCTTAACATTCAGCACAGGAGCCATTTTTTTTAGCATTTAATTTTGGTTTTTCTTTTATCCTAACAGAAAGAGCCAAGGAACAGTCAAGAAATCTGTACCTGCTAATTTAGCTATTGCAGCCATTTATCTTGAAATGTTGTGACATTCCATCACAATGGAATGTCATTACAGTATATAGTATTATAATAAAATTTAATGGTCTTTTTTGAGAGTTCTTCTAATTATCTTTAAAACGCTACAGAGTTTAGTATAGCATGTGGTGGTGGGGGGGAAGTGTGTGTGAAATTCCAGGTAGACCATTCTGAGTTTCAGTGGAGTTAAACATTGGCCAACAACTCTATGAGGTGAATTGGGCTGAGAGACAGTGATCACCCAGTCAGCTTTCATGCCTAAGGCAGCACTAGCACTCACCGTTTCCTGGTTTCTAGGCCAGCACCTTAACCACTAGACCAAAATGGCTATGATATGATGTTCATACTCCTGTTGTAAAATGCATAGATATTATCCCACAGCGGCTTGACCAGTGAAAGGTTAATACTTCTCTCTTACAAATCAAAGTACAGACTTCTGTTTCAGGTCAACATTAAACCTTTTTTCTCCTTTCCATTCAGTTATTTTTGATTCTAAGAAACTGCCTGGACAAGTCACTATAGGTTTTTTGGCAGGGTATTTCAGAAATGGTTTGCCCTTGCCTCTTTCCTAGGGCTGAGAAAAGGCGACTGGCCCAATATCACCCAACTGGCTTTGTGCCTAAGGTGGGACTAGAATTCACGGTATCGAAGTTTCTAGTGTGACGCCTCAATCACTACGCCAAACTTGCTCTCTAAACCATAATTAATGTGGTCTTAATGAAAAGGGAAATTTTCCTCCGTCAGTCATCATGTTTCTGATTCCTTCTGTTTTTGTTTCTGCATTATAGGGTATTTTATTACAAAAGAGTGGAAACTTTCCAATGAGGGTTATTATGCTTGGCCCCAAACCAAAAGAATTTATATCATTACTGCCAGCAACATGGTTAGTTTTTCATTATGGAAATGAAGCTTTCCCTACTGTGTCTACTGCTTGACATTCAAATTATTCGTGAATTAAAACATTTTGTTATGCTTAGTTTGGGAAAAGAGAAATAAATGGGGTGGTTTGGGGGAAAGAACTTTGGTTTTAGATGTATAAAGCACAGATCAAACATGTCTATTGAAATCAGAATTTTTTTTCTTTCCCAGGGGCGTCTTTGGAATTAACCAGATTAGCCCCTCAACTGTTTCAAAAAGCCTGTTGAATGCTTGTGTTTAATCATTGCGTTTATAGTTCTGTGTTTACTTTTTTCCCTAAAACAGCGGTTCTCAACCTTTTCTGGGGCTTGACCCCGGCCCGTGCCGCGCATGTGCGGCGCAACGGGCGCATGCGCAGCGCGACAGCCCGCATCGCAAAGGGGAAAAAAATGGCCGACCCAAAAAAAATGGCCGACCCCCCCCAAAAAAGGCGGGCCCGCATGGCAAAGGGGAAAAAATGGCGGACCAAAAAAAAATGGCCAACCAAAAAAAAATGGCCGACCCCCCCAAAAAATGGCGGGCCCGCATCGCGCATGCGCAGCGCGATGGCCCGCATCGCAAAGGGGAAAAAATGGCGGACCAAAAAAAATGGCCGACCCCAAAAAAAATGGGCCCGCATCGCGCATGTGCGGCGCGACGGCCCGCATCGCAAAGGGGAAAAAATGGCGGACCAAAAAAATGGCCGACCCAAAAAAAAATTGGCGGACTGCGGTGTTTGGCGACCCCTGTGAAATGGTCGTTCGACCCCAAATGGGGTCGCGACCCACAGCTTGAGAACCGTTGCCCTAAAACCTGACTAGCTGGGGAATTCTGGGAGTTGAAGTCCACATGTCTTAAAGTTGCCAAGGTTGGGAAACCTTGCCCCAGCAGAAGGTCTCAGTATTGATCAGTCGGATGGGCTGGTGAGAAGGAAGGATGTGAGAGTTAGATTAGACCCAAGCAAAGTGTGTCAGAAATTGAAGAGGTGAGTTACTGATTGATTGCGTATCTGCTCTTCTGCTAGAGAAAGTTTGCTTGCTAGGGTCATCAACATAAATGTGCTCTCATCCAGATAAGATTAAGCAATAGTAATAGCACTTAGACCAGGGGTTCTCAACCTTAGCAACTTTAAGACTTGTGGACTTCAACTCCCAGAATGAAGTCCACAAGTCTTAAACTTGCTAAGGTTGAGAACCCCTGACTTAGACTTATATACCACTTCACAGTGCTTTACAGCCCTCTCTAAGCAGTTTGCAGAGTCACCTACTGCCCCCCACATTCTGGGTCCTCATTTTACCAAATTCGGAAGGAGGGAAGGCTGAGTCAACCTTGACCTGGTCAGGATTGAAGGAATCGAACTCCTGGCCTTGAGAGCAGAGTTAGCCTGCAATGCTGCATTCTGACCACTGCGCCACCACAGCTCTTCCAATTGAAAGACTTCCATAAAAGATCACATGAAGTCCAAACTCAACCAAGCCAAGCCAACTATGTTTTAGTTTAGCATGTTGTTTGACTTACTCCAACATTGAGACTTATTCAGCAAACCATGTTTAAACCTAGGCTAGGGGAAAGTATGAACCCAGCCCCTATCTAAATTGATTGGGTCAATTTATGTAATTCAGTTTGGGATGAGCCCAGTGGTGGGATTCAGCCGGTTCACACCAGTTTAGCAGAACCAATACCTAATTTTTTGTTGAGTTTGACGAACCGGTTATGATAAATCTGCACAAGCCCTCCGTCTCCGCCACCGCACTTTCTTGCGCACACTTTCTGGCTGCCCTGCATCAGGCAGCGTCTCCCTTCTCCTTTCTGGAAGTGGAAGAAAACGGGGCTGCCATTTCCAGAATGGAGAAGGGAGACACCGGCTGATGCTGGGCAGCAAGAAAGTGTGGACCAGCAGAAGGAAGGAAGGAAGACTTAAGGACACCCAGGGAGATGAAGGAAGCTACCATAAGCTGCCTTTCTTGGCTGCTTCATGTAAGCAGGTGCATGGTGGCAGCAATGGAGGCCTGGCGGAGGGAGCCAGCAGGGGAGGCTTGCGCTCCCTGGTCACAGCACAAGCCACGGGAGAGTTGGTGGAGGAGAAGGAGGCAGCGGCTGCCGCTGAGCAGATGATCTGCGGGGCAAAATGGGACAGCAGGGGCAGCAGGGACCAAAGAAAGCCCCTCCAGTGACAAATGTGGCTGTTGCGCAGCGGCGGCAAAGCCTTTCGCCATCATTCCCCCATGGAGGGGGTTTGGGTAGGGTCCATCCTCCATAGCAGGCCAGTCCAGTTTGGGAGAGGAGTGAAAGGAAAGAGGCGGGTTGGGCAGCCAGGTCACCAAATGGGGAGTGGTCTGGATGTGGGGGCCCTGAAGTAAGCAGGTGCGGGGCCCGTGAGACAGCTCCTCTTAAAGGGTTCTGTGATTTCAGAGAGAACTGGTTGTTAAATTATTTGAATCCCAGCACTGGATAAGCCTGATGGAAAAGAGCAGATGTCTGAGCAGGCAAGAATGGAATTGATTAATGTCAATAGCCAGCTCCCATTGTAACTAACAAATTTTAAAAACCGCATGCAAAAAATTAAAAATGCAGAGTGAAACTAGCTAAAGACCCTATACACAGCATTTTAGTCTGGATTTGTCCCATTCAGATTAGAGCTTTATGAGTTCTAAAGTATGTAAAATAAAATTTTAAGAAGTTATTTTGAACAAAATAAAATAAACTAAACCCTCAGTTACAGTAAAGTCTTCTCCCAGTTAGTCTTATTAAAACCACAGGCCCTTGACAATAATAGTAGGATATTTTTTATATACTTTATTAAATATTGTTGCTGCATTGCTGTTCCTTGGCTTTATATTGTAAATCTCTGCACACATGTTTGCAATGGGACTGACAGATGGATATAAACATATAGAATGACACAGAGAGAACATGGGAATTTCCCTACAAGTGTATCCCTATTTTCCTCCTGGAAAATAATAGATGCAAATTTTTAATAGATGCAAATTCCCTTGTGTTCCACTGTTCTTTAGAGTGTTTTTCTTTCCTGACTGAGTGTGATTTGATGACGCAAACAAGGATTCAGTTTTCCAATTCAGTTCTAGAGAAGAAAGATTGAAAAGATTGTTAGATTTCCTAAATCTCCTAGAAGACAAAGGACTGTGCCATGATGTCACTAAACAAATTACATCAGCAATGTAGCATCATGACTTCTACCTGATGCTATGGAGACACAGGCTCTAGTGTGGATTTAGAAAATGGTCCCCAAGAAACATTTTTCTAAACCAGTAAAAGCAAATATCAGAATGCATAATTCTATTACAGTGAATATAAATATTATTTCATTTTGTTATGAGGTTTTTTTATCCTTTTATACTTATAACGATTTATATATTTTGGATAAATAGGTGGGAAAAGGTTGTGGGCAGGGAAAAAGCAGTAGGACACTGGAGCTCATAAAATAGGCACAATCTTCCGTTATAAAGACGGACAGTATTTAATATTTATTTGCTATGTATATGTAGGGGTGTGGGTCTATACATAGGTTGTACACAGTATGTTTTAGGTGTGTGTCATGTATGAGGTTCACTTCGAGAGCGGGCAACTGAATTTCATTTTTGATGTGTGCCGTTGTGCCCACAGTAAAAAAAAAAACGACAATAAAGGTTATCTTATCTATCTTATCTAAATTTCATAGTCATATTTTATCTGAATGCAGGCTTTAAATTTGAAGGATTTATAATATTCATCCATTCACCATATTTCTACATTGCCCATCTCACCTAAATCACTCTGGGTGCTTTACCATAAAAAATAATATATTCCTTGCAGGCAAGCATGCTGGCAGGATCCAAGTTTTGTATCAAGTCATAATGTTATTTGGTTGGTTTTAGTTTAGAAAATTGTATGAACTTGATCCATTATGGTTTAACTCAAACTATTACTTAGCATGTAGTGCAAAGCAGCCTAGTTGGGATTTACTTCAAAAAAGGTAAAATTAACTCAGAAATATTCACAGGTGGGTATGTATGTATAAGAAAATGCAGGTAAAAAGGGACAATCATGGTTTTTTTGACCCCCCCCCAAACATACTGGTCTAATATAACACATGAAATGACAGCCTCTATTTTGATATTCAAGGATACTCAGAGACAAAGAAAATGAAGGAAAGGATGTCTCATATTTTTATGGAGATCTTACTATATAACCAGTAATTTATATCCATGCCAGCAAAACTTGAATACTGATGCATGGAATCTAGCCCGTCTCAAATTTATTTAGAGGCCCATAACCACTTTCTTATGATTCTAAATTTCCACTCCAAAACAGCTTGCCACTTTTGAGCAGATGGTTTACTGTGAAAACTCAATCATGGAATATGTTGTTTTAAAGGACAGATACCGACCTACTTCAGCTGGAGATTTGTGAGCTGCCAAGGACTGGTTTGTTTTAAACCATCTGGCCTTTGTTTCTTTTTGGGAATTTTGGTTTGTAGGTGGAAAGGTGGGTGTAACTTGATTTGAAAGGCAGAATTGTGGCTAGAAGGATCTCAGACTGCAACTTATAAACAGACAACCTAAATTAATCTGCACTTGCGTTTTCAGACCTGCCAAGCAGCTAGGACCAGCAATGAATCTTAAGTGCATGCTGACAACTAAATTGAACAGTATATTATTGCATGGCAATCCAGACTAGAAGAATTAGATTAATTCCAGTTCTTCACCTCCTCTTAGATTTTACACGATATAAAATACACCTCTGACTAAAAGGATTTCTTTTCTTGCTGGTAATTTATGTTTTAAAAGACATTCTATACAGACTGCCCCAGTTGCATACCCTTTTATTTTAAATATTATATCTCACTTCAGAACAGTGTTCCTCAACCATGGCAACTTGAAGATATGTGTATTTCAATTTACAGAATTCCCCATCCAGCATGGAACTTGATGACCACCTTGTGTTGGGGGTGTCTACTGGTGTGTGTGGAGTGGGAACAATCAAGAAAACAAAATAGAGTGCATGTAAAAGGGGGCAGGGGATTGCAGCCCAAGTTTAAATTTTATGGATCCTCTGCAGATCTTTCTGCTTTATATTTAACTATAATCCCAATAAAAGCAATGTAATTTTGCAATAGATTTAAAGATGGAAGTAATCTAAAAATTCCTGATTACAATACCTTAAACCAGGATTGGGCAAGAAAGGGGTAAATTCACTTGTCAATTACTGTCTAGTTAAACTATACAGTCCAGAGCAAATTGAGTTGGAAGGAGATGAGATGGAGAAAATCCCACATTCGTCTCTGAAAGCAGGAGTTGCCCAGTACAAAGCATGATGACATCATGGTTCAAACAGTATGTGAAATATACCGGTATAATGGCATTATTCGTATAATGACCTCATGAGCTTTGTGACATCACTCTCTTTGTCCATAAGAGCAGAAAATTGCTTTGATTTCTACTGAGCAGAACCTATGGATTCATCACCTCTGGATGATGAGAAAAAGATCTGTATTTGAATTGAATTGAAACAAGGATAAGTGTGACTGTTGGTTGGACTTTGTTACCAATTCTGGTCTAACATCTGCAGTTGTTTGGTCTGACATCAATTGACATAACCAAGAGTTGGTTTTCCATTGCTGGCCTGCATTGGATTCCATAACCATAACCGATCTGGGAATGTCTCCCCCCCCTATAAGCACCTGTGCTCAGGTGTTGTGAGAGGCACTTTGCATTGATGGTATCTGATTTCACTGAGTCACTGATTAACCGAGTAGTTTTTCCAAAAGCTATTAAAATAACCACTTTCTTAATCCTCCTTATTTTTTCCAGCGACTTTGACCGGCAGCAGTATTCTATTTCAGGAAAGGGGTGGAAGAATGAATTAAAATGTCTCTTCACAACCTTGGTAGCTTGGTAATAATTGCCTTTCTGCAGCTCAAAATTTCAGTTCTTAGTCACTCAGAATAGTAAGGGAAGAAACCCTCAAGTTGAGTTGAATTCCTGCTGTGTCTTCATGGATTTGGTGACAATACAGAAGTGATTTGTGTTTTCTTGTATTTTCTTCCAACATGCATTTTGACTTCCCACTATAACCATGGCAATTTCTGGTGGGCTTCTATTCTGAAAGCTGTCTTGTTCTTTCTCAAGGGCAGCCAAAGTCATCCAGTTTTTGCCCCCTGCTGTGATTTCTTTTGATGTAATTGTTCTGCAACTTGCTAAGTTTTAACGGGAGTTCTGGCCTGTTAACTTTACATGTCCTGAAAACCTTAGTTGATTAACAAGGGTGTTCACAGAGTATGATCAAAATGTCAAGAGCATGGCCCCATGGGAGTATAGATTGGGGTGTGGAATCAAATCCAGGACCACCAAACCAGTAATCTAGGCTCAGTGCAGTATTTATTCATTGAACAGTGCCCACTGGAGGAATTCTCTCCAGAGAATAATGGAAGAAATTTCTACAGATAAAAGGATCCATCATATTTATACATTTCAGAAAGGAGGAGAAAACGTACAGTCATACATATGCATAGGTAATAGATTATGTAAGCATAGATATTTATAATTACCAAGCCTCGTGTTATTTCCCCAGCCTCCTACTGCTACTGCCCTAAAAAATGAATAGATCTTTAAAAAAGGTATATATTTACATTACCACAGAAATTTTGATACAACTTTTTGAGAACCAGACAATTCAAGGTTGCCTTTTTAATGTGCCAATTATTACATATTCTTTCTATATTTCTATTTTGTTAACATGCTCCTACTCCTTGAAGAATTTGTTTTCTGCACAAAGTGTCACCAAATTTACAATCTTCAGATTACCACAATCTTCAAAAAATACCCATAAAATGCTACTAGCAGATATGGCTATTATAACACATAGCATAATATTTGAACTTTGTAATTATAGAACTCTAATTCAAGCAGGGGTTGGACTAGAACTAGAATCAGTGGTACGGGTACCACCTGTGGTACATTGGCACCTGGCAGGTGGTACGCGACCATCCTAGAAAAGTGGTAGCGGGGGAGGGGAATAAGCTGAACCGGTGGCAGCACCACACAAGCCTGAGCGAGAGATGGCTGGAGCTGCAGGGCTCTCAGAGCTCAGCGGAAGCGCCAGGATCAGCGCCAGTCTCCAGCTGTAGCTTGGCGCTGATCCTGGTGCTTCTGCTGAGCTCAGAAGAAGCGCCGATCAGCTGGAATGTTGCAGCATCTCCAGGGTCTTGTAATTTACATTCAGATGCTTGGCAACTGATTCATATTTATGATGGTCACAGTGTCCCAGGGTCATGTGAAGTGACCAAAACCTGCTGCAACCACCCAGCAGATGGGGGGAATAAAAACCAAACACCCCACCCCACCCCTGCTGCCAATCCTCAATAGAAATGCTGACAACAATGAAAACCTCGGACAGAAGGAAGAGCGCGGCTGGGCGGACAGGCAGGTGTCTTGCTCGGCTGTGCCTTGGGGGCACTTTTTTCAGTGCCATTGTTGGATCGCAAAGTCACTAAGTGAATTGTTGTAAGTCGAGGACTACCTGTACTTTATCACTTTTTTCCTTTTTTTTGTCATCAAGTTTTTGACACCTTGCTAGGCGACTGGTGGTACTCGGATGTTGCCATATCCTAAACATGGTACAATGGGTGAAAAGGTTGAAAAATCCTGGACTAGAAGATTTACAAGGTCGCTTCCAACTCTGTCATTCTATTATTCTGTTAAATTAATGCAAACAGTTGAAATATTCAAATATTTACGGATGCTATGTAATTAACCAAATGCATTATAGTATACTTCCCTATTATATACTGCCCTCAAATTTTCCTCAAGATACTTGGTTTATTTTCTTTTAAGCTGGCCATTAAATGATATATGTTTTTGAATTATTAACTTCGAATATTCAAAAATGTAGTTGCACATACATTTTGTATTAGCTAATCAGTTCTTTAATGTATTGATTAATCTTTTTAGTTGTGACCTAGAATGTTGTGACCCAGTAACATTTTATCTAAGTTGTGTCCAAAATGAAAATTACATTCTAGGCATTTACTTACTTAAACATCAATCTGAGCCATTCTTCCTTAGTTTTATATAATGCTTCTCATTTAAATCCTCCAACAGTCATTCAAAAAGATACAATTATTACTGGATGTGCTATCAAAGTTCCATTTGTCCTTGGCCTTCCAAAGTCATTGCTTTGGACTCCAGCCTACATCAGAGAAGCAGATATGTTTAACATTTCCATTGTCTTGCAGTCAATCCAATTGTTCGAGACCAAATTGCAAAATTTGTCCATGTTGCTGTCTTTGCAGCAGGCTGTTTGGATCGCAAATACATTCAGGATCAGTGAAAGAAGAAACCTGAATCCTTGGCTTTCAAACAGCTTGTCTAAAATCCACTATATCAGCAAAGCAGAAAAACGTAGCCCAAGGTCAACTCAATGTTCAAGATACTGAGTACAAAACGAGAATTATGGAAGCTGATGAGATGAGAAAGTTGCACGATGACGTTAGAGCTTCCAAGAAATATTAACCATTCAAAGAGGAAGACATTACAGCTTTGCAAAAGAAACAGATGATTCAATATCAAGCCTACAACTTTGTAAAGGACATAATCTGCCATTTTACCTTCTTAACTTTTACAATCTCATACCCAGTAGACCTTACCAGATTCTTCTTTTACAATCATGCCATGTTTAGAAAATTTTCTCCTAATTTACCAAATTTGAACAGAATACAGGATAGTCACAGATGGGCGAACAACATATTTCTGCCACTTGATATGCAATCCCTATCACTCAAACTATCTTCTGAATACCTGGTCCAAAGTCCTGGGATTGCCCAGAATGAGGCACATAAGAAGGAAATATTCTGCTGTTGAATGTGTACTTCCCCATGAATTGAAAAATACATTTGTACTACATACTGTTCATTGCAAGAAGAAATATGGATTTGACCAAGAAGATCAAACTAACTACTTGAGCTCTTGGATGGCAACTACCAACACCTCAGCTCTCAAGCACCATGCTGAGTTTCTAAACTTCAGTTATGAGGCAATAGCACCTAGTGCAGCGGTTCTCATCCTGTGGGTCGCAACTCCATTTGGGGTCGAACAACCATTTCACGGGGGTCGCCAAACACCGCAGTCCGCCATTTTCCCCCCTTTTCCCCTCGGCCGGCGCAGGGGGCAGCACCGCGCATGCGCGGGGGTAGCACTGCGCATGCGCGATGCAGGCCCGTCGCACCGCGCATGCGTGATTTGGGCCATCGTGCCACGCATGCGCGATGTGGGTTGTCACGCCACACATGCGCAATTCGGGCCATCGTGCGCACCGCGCATGCGCGGTTCGGGTCGTGCCACGCATGCGCGGTTCGGGCCATTGCGTGCGTGCCGCACATGCACGATTCGGGTCATCGCGCCGCGCATGCACAATTTGGGCCGTCGCGCACGTGCCGCGCATGCGTGATTCGGGCTGTCATGCCACGCATGCGCGATGCAGGCCGTTCAGCGCACCGCGCATGTGCAGTTCAGATCGTCGCACTGCGCATGTGTGATGTGGGCCGTTGCGCCGCACATGCGCGGTGCAGGTTGGGGTCGCACCACGCATGCGTGCGCAGGTCGGGGTCTCGGCCTGAAAAAGGTTGAGAACCGCTGACCTAGTGAGATTACATCTCTCATGGACAATTAAATGGATAACCTTCCAGCGGATATACTTTTTATTTCCCCCCCCCAAAGAACCCCCAGTGAATTCAACAAAAAGGCTGGAAGCTATGGAAATGAAACGCTAGACTGATGAGATATGAGCAATGGTTTTTGAATTAACAACTTTTAATGTTGATGTGAACATTAGGCAGAAGCTGAAATCTGATCAACTCATTCAGTTGCTGTCAGACCTGCCCCAGCTTTACCTCCAGGAAAGAAAGACCCTCGACTCCATTTGGTTGAAGTGATAGGCTCTTTTACTGAGGGTTAGCGGTTGCAATAAAAGCAAGGTAGTATCACTACCACTTTATAAACCCTTAGTAAGTCCACAGCTGAAATACTGTATCTAGTTTTGGTCACCACATTACAAAAAAATATTGAGACTTTGGGGAAAAGTGCAAAGAAGAACAAATAAGATGATTAAGGGCCTGGAGACAAAAACATGAAGAACGGTTGCAGGAACTGGATATGGCTAGTCTAGAGAAAAGAAGAACTAGGGGTGACATGATAGCAGTGTTCACATATCTGAGGGGCTGCCACAAAGAAGAGGGGGTCGACTTATTTTCCAAAGCACCAGAAGGCAAGACAAGAAACAATGGATGGAAACTACTCAAGGAGAGAAGCAATCTGGAATTAAGAAGAAAACTTCCTAACAGTGAGAACAATTAACCAGTGGAACGGCTTGCCTTCAGAAGTTGTAGGTGCTTCATCACTGGAAGTTTTTAAGAAAAGACTGGACAGCCACCTATCTGAAATGGTATAGGGTCTCCTGCTTGAGCAGGGGGCTGGACTAAAAGACCTCAAGGTCCCTTCCATTTCTATTCTGATTGATATTTGTACATTTCAGAAAGGAGGAGAAAAGAGTATAGTCCTACATATGTAAAAGTAATGTAAGCATGGATATTTATAATTAGCAAGCCTCAAGTTACTTCCCTGCCCTTCTGTTGTTACCATCCTCAAGAACGAATTATTATCTTAATAGAAAGAAAGGTAACAGAATAACAGATTTGCAGGTCTTCTAGTCCAGCCCCCTGCTCAGGCAGAAAGCCCTATACCATACAAATTAATAAATAAAATAAATAAATTTCATACAAATGGCTGTCCAGTCTCTTTTTTTTTGTAAAAAATTATTTTATTAAAACCATCAACATTAAACATAAGATCATATTAAAAAGCAATCATCATATAACCTGCAATACAACTCTAAGGATCAGTCTTTGTAAACGTCTGGTTTAGTAAACATTCCTCACTCCTCACGTCAAGCCTCAACTATACGCCTGATACATTTTATTTGATTGGTGTTTCTCTTATATATGGTCTATCTACTGTTTCTAGTCTATCACCTATTGTTCATTCGAGCTTTAGAAGTAAATTCGTCTCAGTAGTAGTGCAATCTTTTATGTTCCCTAACAAAAGATCCTGAGGTAGAAATTCAGTATCCTGAGGTAGAAATTCAGTACGCTTTTCCAATATTAAAGCAATCAACATTAAATCTTGGCTCATATTAATAAGCTGTCCTCCTAAGGCCTGAAAATACAGCTCTTGTATATGGTCTATCTATATTCATACAATCAGCATTGAACATAAAATCATAGTATGCATCAATCATCATAGCAGCTGATATACATCACTAAATATTGATCTTTATAAACGTCTGGTTTGGTAAATATTTTTCACTCCTCACATCAAGCCTCAACTAAACGCCTGTTACAATTTATTTGATTGGTGTTTCTCTTTTCTATAGTCTATCCACAGTTTCTAGTCTATCACATATTATTCATCTCAGTATTAGTACAATATTTTATGATCCCTAACCAAAAATCCTGAGGTAAAAGTTTAATAACCTGAGGTAAATCTTGTATATGGTTTATCTACTATATCTAGTCTATCACATATTGTTCATTCACGCTTCTGAATTAACTTCGTCTCAGTAGTAGTGCAATCTTTTATAGTCCCTAACCAAAGATCCTGAGGTAGAAGTTTCATAACCTGAGATAGAAATTCAATCCACTCTATCAATATTAAAGCAAACAACATTAAGCATAAGATCATATTAAGAGGCTTTCGTCATATAACATAGGCATACAACATTAGGTGTTAGTCTTTGTAAACATTTGATTTGGTAAACATTCTCCCCTCTTTACGTGGAGCCTCAACTAAATGCCAGGTGCATTTTGTTCTTAAAAGCTTCCAGTGTTGGAGTATTCACAGCTTCTGGGGTCAAGTTGTTGCACTGATTAATTGTCCTAACTGTCAGGAAGTTTCTCCTTAGTTCTGCTCAGTTACATTGCCATTGAAGTGCTGATAAGATTTACTGAGAATCCGGCACTTCGAGGTTGTCTTTTTAATGTGCCAGTTAGCATTCATTCCTTCTGTTTCTATTTTGCTAACACGCTCCCACTCATCCAAGAATTTATTTTGTTCACAGGAGCTCTGCCTGTTATGTGCAACACATACACAAAAAAAAATGGCAAACTTGATGACACAGATGGCTACTATCTTGACTTTGTTAACCTTCACCCTGTGGTTGTCCTTAACTAAGGAAGAATTCAAGTCAATAACTATGACATAATCTCTTTGATTTGGAATTCTAGAAGTTGAAGATCACACATCTTCAAGTTGCCAAGGTTGAAAAACGATGTTTGAGAAAAAGTTTCATCAACTTGCTGGATTTAATTCTAACATTAGAATTAAATGGAAGGCAAAATGGCAAAGAACAGGATATATTTTGTCCCTGTTGCGTTTATAGTGGCTAACAAATTTCAAGATTTAGATATACCCTCAACTTGGGGTGACTGGTCCCCATTCCCTGTTTCTAATCTCTCTACTTCTACTTTTGCAAACTTCGGAAACTGGCATTTTCTAATAAAAAAAAAGTCTCCATTATGTTAGCAAGCATTTGTGACTGCAAAGCTTGCAGATTTCCAGTGTTCTCTAATACATTATGAAAGTAGCAGTAACATTTACCCTTCAGCTGAACTTGGCAATGATACAAGAATCATGTTTCTGAAAGGTTAAGAAGATTCTGTACAAAGATAAGCGTCACTCATTTTTTCCCAGTGGGTGTAAGCCCTGCTTCTTTCTTACATTCTAGCAGCTTCTATACTTCTTGTTTAAGATGGCTGGGTGTCTTTGGAGTTCTCCCTTATAACCTTTTTTATGAATAATAGTACAAGGATGAGGTACAACTGCATGGTTATAATTCTACAGTACATTCAAAAAACTGTATTCAAAATAGATTTAGAAAAATATTCAGGCAGTCTTCAATTAGCAACAGTTTGTTTAGTGACAATTCAAAGTTATAGTGGCACTGAAAAAAGGGACTCATGACCATTTTTCACACTTTGCAGCATCCCCATGGTCACATGATCGAAATTCAGATGCTTGGCACAACTGACTCATATTTATGATGGTTCCTGTGTCCCAGGACCATATGATGACTTTTTGGAACCGTCTGACAAGCAAAGTCAATGGGGAAACCAGATTCACTTAACAACCATGTTATTATTTGTTTGTTTGTTTGTTTGTTTGTTTCGATTTCTAGGCCGCCCTATTCCGAAAACTCAGGGCGGCTTACAACATAATCAGTAGCATAGAGAAATCAAATACATTATAAAACCCCTAAATTAAAACCAATCATCCGAAACAAACTCACAACAAACATACACTGGCTGGGGCAAGGTGTCAACTGCCCCAGGCCTGCCGGCAAAGACGTGTCTTTAACAGTTTGTGAAAGGCGGAGAGGGTGGGGGCAATACGGATCTCTGGGGGGAGTTGATTCCAGAGGGCCGGGGCCGCAACAGAGAAGGCTCTTCCCCTAGGCCCCGCCAGGCAACACTGTCTGGCTGACGGGACCTGGAGAAGGCCGACCCTGTGGGCCCTAACCGGTCGCTGGGTTTCATGCGGCAGCAGACGATCCCGCAAGTAACCTGGTCCGATGCCATGTAGGGCTTTATAGGTCATAACCAACACTTAACAATTGCAGTGATTCACTTAACAACTGTCTGGCAAGAAAGGTCATAAAATGGGGCACTTAACAACTGTCTCACTTAGCAACAGAAATTTTGGGGTCAATTGTAGTGGTAAGTTGAGGAGTTATCTGTATTCAAAAAACAAAGATGCATCAGAGCGATCTAATTCCCAAGAAGAGTTAAATTTGGCAGGCTATCTAAATTATGAAAAGTAAACATTGGCAATATTGCAAATCATTTATTTTACTCTGCTCTAACTACAGTATATCCTGAAGAAATATATTAAAGCAGCATTCTACTGGTTTTAGAAGCCACTTAATGGTATATTTCCTAGAATTCTTCTGAATTTTCAGGAAATATGCATTTGCAACTGGAAGGGTAGAAATGTCCTGTTAAAAACAAATATCTTTTGACTGCTAGAAGTTGATTCCAAAATTGCATCATATCAGAATGGCAAAGTTCTGATCTGGTTGGTTAATATTCTTCATTAGTGAAGATCACATATTCATAGTGTTGTTTTTTTTTAAATGTCAGAAGAGACCTTTTCTAGTTTTGGAGTTGCAAAGATGATGAATGGCTGAATGGGCAGAAATTCTTTCAGACTTGCAAAATAGTCAGGAAACATGACCAGATGAGCTACTTCTACTTTATTGTAAGATTACATTAATGCAGGGGTGTCAAACTCAATTTCATTGAGAGCCGCATCAGCATTGGGGTTGTCCTGCGGGGGGCGGGTTTGTGTGGCCAGGGTGGGTGCGGCCTACTGGGTAGGCGTGGATGGAGTAGGTGTGGCCTACTGGGTGTCCGTGCCCAGTTCTACATCTTTCGTGTCAAGGGTGCCTATGGGGGGCCTGGGAAGGAGTGGGACAGATCTGAGGGTCTCTGGCAGAAGGGGGTGGGACCGGGGCAAGTGCCAAGGCATGGTCTACTGGGGTAAGTGCCAAGATGGCCACCATAAAATTGTACATTGGCTCCCGACTGGCCTGGGCCAGGGCCAAGGCAGCGGGGGCCGTTCCCTCACTGTTTCCAGGATGGTTTCGTAGGTCACATGAAACCACTTCGTGGGCCGCATCCGGCCCCCGGGCCTTGTGTTTGACATGTCTGCATTAACAGAATCTTACAAGTCTGAAAATACTTCTCTCCCTTGTCCCCTTTTAGCGCAAAAACCAGGCGGGGGCCTCTTCAGAGCCTCTTGTCCTGCCCACATTCCCTCTTTGTTAATAGCACTAAACCTTTGTGCAAGAGGAAGCAGTCATGGAGATCAGTGGCTCTTAGCCTTGGTGGCAGGTGGAACTGCCTCTGAAGACCATCTGCTAACAGACTAATGAGCTTTCTTGTGCAAACGATTAACCTCTGTGGGAACAGATTGCTGGAATCAATGGGCTTTGGCTCAGATCCAGTCAGAATAGAGCTGGAAGGGACCTTGGAGGTCTTCTAATCCAGCCCCCTGCTCAAGCAGGAGACCCTATACCATTTCAGACCAGTGGCTGTCCAGTCTCTTCTTAAAAGCCTCCAGTGATGAAGCACCCACAATTTCTGAAGGCAAGCTGTTCCACTAGTTAATTGTCCTCACCGTTAGGAAGTTTCTCCTTAATTCCAGGTTGCTTCTCTCCTTGATTAGTTTCCATCCATTGTTTCTTGTCTTGCCTTCTGGTGCTTTGGAAAATAAGTTGGCCCCCACTTCTTTGTGGCAGCCCCTCAAATACTGGAACACTGCTATCATGTCGTCAAGCACCCTTAGTCCTTCTTTTCTCTAGACTAGCCATATCCAGTTCCTGCAACCTGCAGGATAGGATATGTGTTCTTCTGCTCCTATCGGCTCTTAATCAGTATTTGAAGACACCCGCACAAAACACTGCAAAACTAAAGTGAGTTTTGACTCAATCTGCTAGTCCACTTATTGGTCAAAACCTGCCTCCGTTCTGGCCCATTCAATGCTAATGGTCCTGCCTGCGGGGAGAGGATGAGGGAAAATCTATCCCCCTTCCCATCCTTAGCATTCGCTATACATTGACACTAAAGAAGAACCATTTTTTAAGACTGGCAAAATACAGATCACACCAGTGGGGACAGCAAATGTTGTACAAATCGATGGTGAGACCACACTTGGAGTACTGTGTACAGTTCTGGTCACCGCACCTCAAGAAGGATATAATGGAACTGGAAAAGGTGCAAAAAAGGGCAACAAGAATGATCAAGGAAATGGAGCGCCTCCCTTATGAAACCAGATTGCAATGCCTTGGTCTCTTCAGCCTTGAAAGACGGCGTTTAAGGGGTGACTTGATCGAAGTGTATAAAATCATGCATGGGATAGAAAAGGTGGATAGAGAAAAATTCTTTTCTCTATCACACAATACCAGGACAAGGGGGCACTCCCTAAAGCTCATAGCTAAGAAAGTGAGGACAAATAAAGGGAAATATTTCTTCACCCAGAGGGTCGTTGGTTTATGGAATTCACTTCCAGAAGAGGTCGTGACAGCTGTCAGCCTTGACAGCTTCAAGGCAGGGCTAGATAGATTCATGGATGCCAAGTGTATCAGTGGTTATTAAAACGGATGTCCATGTGCCGCCTCTATGTTGGTTGAGGCAGGCAGGATTCCCTTGAGTACCATTTGTTGGGGGTCAAGGGAAAGGGAGGGTTTTGCCTTCTCCTTCTGCTCAAGATCCCCATGTACAATTGGTGGGTCACTGTGTGACACAGAATGCTGGACTCGATGGGCTTTGGCCTGATTCAGCATGGCTCTTCTTATGTTCTTATGTTCCTATGTTCTGTTGCTAAGCATGACAGTTAAGTGAGTTTAGCCCCATTTCATGATCTTTCTTGCCACGGTTGCTAACTGAATCACTGCAGTGGCTAAGTTAGTAACAACGGT
Organism: Bothrops alternatus; assembly: GCA_034064705.1. Taxonomy (NCBI): domain Eukaryota; kingdom Metazoa; phylum Chordata; class Lepidosauria; order Squamata; family Viperidae; genus Bothrops; species Bothrops alternatus. The sequence goes on from JARGCV010000006.1 coordinate 25,065,263, forward strand.
TGTTAAGTGAAACCAGCTTCCCCGTTGACTTTGCTTGTCAGAAAGTCTCAAAAGAGGATCACGTGACCCCCCCCAGTGACACTGCAACTGTCGTAAATATGAGTCTGTTCCCAAGTATCCAAATTTTGATCACATGACCATGGGGATGCTGCAACGGTCATAAATGTGAAAAACAGTCATAAGTCTCTTTTTTCAGTGCTCTTGTAACTTCAAACAGTCACTAATTGAATTGTTGTAAGTCAAGGACTGCCTGAATTAGTGTAATTTTCTACAGGCTCAAGAGCGCCCTATATGTGGATATGCACCTGGTATGATGGAAAATTTAGAATCAAATGAGTATAAAAATTGAGGGGATGAGCTGAGAAAGAAGCGCTATTATCTAATAAAATGGACGATTTTATATTGTAACCACTGCAAGGTCTGGTGTGCTGGAAGAAAACAATATCCTATATATTTATAGTATACCACAATCAACGATGATTTTTGGCAGCTCACATAAAAATATATTACAAAAAAACTCCATGCAAAAATAAAATCCCACCAATATATTTGGTGGGATTTCAAAGAATCATCAATTATTGGCTGTTACTGATTCTTCTTCTATTGTGGCTGTTGTTATTATTATGAATCGGTTACTGCATTAACATATGAATTAAATAATTAGAGGGGATGAAGTAACAATGGAAAGAAATGAAACTTTAATGCCAAAGATTCAAGTCCCTTCCTGAAATGAAATCTTGGCTTGAAGTTGCAGTTTGTTTCTTGTCAACTTTTTTTCTTTTGCTTTGGAGCAATGCTTAACGCAGAGATAAATTTTTCATCTGGGATCATCTTGAAAGCTCTTTAGTTTTCAGGCAGCTGCTCTACTTTATCTTTAATCCCCACTCCATCTTCCCATTGTTCTCTTTGCCCCACTCCCTTCTTCAGTTCAGACTCCCTTTGTTACACACAGTTGTGTGACTCACAACCAGTCTTCTCACAGAGAGGCCCTCTGGCCTAAATGGAATTGTTGTCAAGATGAGCAGCAAAGCAGCTGAAAGTTTTCATTGTGTGTGGAAGGAGCTCCCTCTTCAGACGCACCAGGAAAATCCACTAATATTGAAAATAGAAACCCCCCCCATCTCTCCAAAGCCTCAAATAGCATTTTTTGTTCTTTGAGAGGAAAGAATGACACCCATTCATTTGTATTTTTAAACTGCGCTTTGAGACAGAAGAGATCTTATTCCTTGGGGCTGAAAATTCCATCCTCTGGGGGAATTCTGTCTGAACTTTTTAGTCTTGGATGTTTATTCAAATAGCCCATGTAAGATTTTATTTACTTGTCACACACACACACACACACACACACATGTACACACATCTTCTCAGGCTAAGGCAAGATACTGATGGAAATGTCAATAAAGGGAAATAACAGAACATTATTTTCAAGGCAAAATAAAGTGCAAAGCCATCAGACAGCATTGGATTTAGAGCTGATTGATCTTCTTCAATTATATTTTTAATTGTATACCTAAAAAGAACAAATGGGGGGGGAATAATAGCAGTGTACATTTCTCACCAAATAACTCTTCCATATATTCACATTTTGTTGTACAGCTACAGAATAGAAGGAATAATAAGAGTCGGAAGGGATCTTGGAAGTCATCTAATCCAATCCCCTGCTCAAGCAGGAGACCCCATATCATTCTAGACAAATGGCTGCCCAATCTCTTCTTTAAAATCTCCAGGGATTGGGCATCCACAACTTCTGAAGGCAAGCCGTTCCACTGGTTGTTTGTTCTCATTGACAGGAAATTTCTCCTTAATTCTAGCTTGGATTTCTCTTTGTTAAGCTTCCATCCGTTACTTCTTGACTTGCCCTCAGGTGCTTTGAGAAGTACAGTTTCTTAGTAGGCATTGGTATCCTAGTAGATGCATTTGTTCTGATTTGGGTCATACTGAGTGTGAAGTAATATTGGAGATTGCCTTCCCCAAAGGGCCTCCCTTAATTCAGGATCAACTACAGTTTTTCTCCTGAGTGTTTTGCTGACTTTCCAATGAGCTACCCATAGTGGACCAGCCCTTGCAGGTTTCAGATCTTGCAGCCTGCCACCATCAAAAGTGCTGCATGCAGCCCAGTTGTTGCTGTTAATGCACAAAGGGCAGAGGAAGAATTTCATTAACTCTTTTGTACACATTGAATCCCAAGGATTGTAGAAGGTGGAGGGGAGAAAGATGATAGGACCATTTGCTTCCAAATAGAACCAAGCAACTGTTCAGTTAATTATAGATTTGAGAAGAAGTCTGGAAGATAAAAGTCAACATCTCTTGCTCAAATAGGAGGGAGAAATTAAACTGTAGAAATGGTTTCCATAATGCCATTTCTGTCTTTTGGTGATCTGCAAAGGTTGGGAATCAGCAAACTTGGTGACCAGGCTCTGAGCAGGCGATTGCATTTCCTTCCAGTCTAGTCAGTGATATCAGTAGTCACCTATGTTTTAAAATGATACTGTTTGATATATTAAAGTTCACAGGTTTAGTTTTAGTTTACCTCAGTAAAATACTGAGGTAAAATACTTTCTTTCCTTTTGAAAAGACTCTAGCAAAGAAGATCTTAAGGATTGTAGATAGTACCAGAACAGCCAATGTTTACTGCAGACCCATAATCTCCACATAGTCATTCAGAAGCTATATCTATAGTGTGTGTGTTCGATTTTATATTATTGGGTAATGATAACTATTCCATCCTAATCCACATTTTCTCTTTCAAAGTATTCTCAACACTGTGCCTCTGATCTTACGGGAGCATCTTTTGCATGAGTGTGTGTACAAAAATGTGGATACAAGAGCCATTGCAAATGATCTCACAGGGAGCACTTCAAGATTAGTTAAGAGTACAGAAGTAACTATTTTAGAACTTTGCATCTTGCTTACTTTTCCCAAAGAAAAAATAATATGAAAAAAGTTTTAAGAAGATTTGGGATAAAATACAGCGTAGAATCCTTCCCCACTCCACATCCCTCTCCAACATTCCAGAATTCTTAGAAGCTAAGGCGTCCCTGGAGCAAATTGAGTTCATTACCCAGTTTTTTCCCCCATAATAGACAGAAGCTGAATGGACTCTGGAAAATGTGCTTATTTTGTCTAACTCAGTGTTTCTCAACCATAGCAGCTTGAAGGTGAGTGGACTTCAACTCCCAGAATTCCCCAGCCAGCATGGCTGACCAGGAAATAATGGGAGTTGAAGACCACACATGTTCAAGCTGCCAAGATTAGAATATTGGCCTAACTCAAAAGCAGAAATCAACTGTGGCAGAATTTAGGGCAGACATGTCTAACACAAGGCCCGGGGCCCGGATGTGGCCCGCGAAGCCATCCTGGAAACAGTGAGGGAACAGCCCCCACTGCCTTGGCCCTGGCCCAGGCCAGCCGGGAGCCAATGTGCAATTTTGTGGTGGCCCTCTATGCTGAAACACATTCAATCTTAGCTCCACAAGGCCGTCTAGAAACAACGAGGAACCAGCCCCTGCTGTGTTGGCCTCGCCCCCTGGGTGCATGCTGGAGAGGTGTCACCTTTTGTGAGGAATGAAGAAATGGACCATGCCTTGGCGCTTGCCCCGGTCCCAGCCCCTTCTGCCAGAGACCCTCAGATCTGTCCCACTCCTGCCCAGGCCCCCACAGGCACCCTTGACACGAATGATGTAGAGCTGGCCATGCCCACCCAGTAGGCCACGCCCACTCCATCCATGCCCACCCAGTAGGCCACAACCACCCTAGCCGCACCCACCTCCCCCCCCCCCAGGGCAACCGCAATGCTGATGCGGCTCTCAGTGAAATTGAGTTTGACACACCTGATTTAGGGGATGCTGGTGCAAAATGCTGATATCTTGGCTTAGATGCTCTGGGCCTTCTTTTCTCCCCTTTTCTCTTAGTTATAAGGAAAGTACAAGCCAGAAATGGGGTTCTTGCAAGGAAAGAGCAGAAGTCTTCTAGCCACTGTTTCCAGCTGCCATTTTGCATTCTACACAGGGAATCTTGTCTCTTGCCTACCTCAGCCCTTCTCATCCATCTTCTGTCTGCAAATCCAAATTAGAAGAAATGATAAATGGTCATTGTAAAGTTGATCCAGGAATAGAAGTATTTATAGAATGGATGAGATGCTCTGTATTCAGGAAGAAGAATCCTACTTATCCCAATTTTCTTTTCAGATGCTCAAAATAACAAGAGCAAAAGCTAACTTGGATATTTATTTTTTCATACATTCCCTCTTCCCAAAGCATGCTAGTTTAAAATAGTTCAAAGCAATAAGCTGGCTGCACCTTCACTACTTATCTGGGTGAAATTGATTCCCAGTGATGGGTCACTTAGAGGTTTCTTTGATCTGTATTTAATTTACAGGTAATGAAACATTTTGCTGCAACTTTTCTGCAGCTTTGGCCCAGCCATTTTCTCCGAACTGTTTCATTAATTATGCTGTGATTAATGTTGTGCTCTAAAAATTGTATGTCAAAGCAAATGCAAACTGTTATTTTGTATTAACTGATTTCTCTAGTCTCAGAAGCTAAGTAGGGATGGGTTGGGCTAGCATTTGAATGGGAGATCACAGGTAGAAATCCAGACTAGACAAGGAGCAAGCAAACAACATATGCCAGAAAAAAGCAATTCATTTTTTTAAAAGAAAACTAAACAAGGTTGTCCATAAAGTCAATAAGAATCAAGCTCAGCTGAAAGGAGACTTCATAATTTTATGTATTTTTTAAAAAATCTGCAGAGCTCTTTCTCCAACATCACTTGTGCAATTGTCATCAACTGCCAGGATCCTCCATTTCTGACCCACAGAAAAGGAAAGAGAGCAGGCACATGAAAGAAAAACATTATTTCGCCCACTTCTACTCCACTTCTACTGCAACCCTCAGCAGGTATGTTGCTTGTCAGCGTTCGGAGGCTGTTCGTTGTACCGTATAGTCTTGACAGATGCTTTTCCAAGCCCCATCCCTGCCCTCAACCCTAAAAACTAGAGGAGCTATCTGTGCCTCCATTTGAGAAGAAACACAATTCTGTGTCTCTTCCAGACCCTTTAGGAAATGAAATTTGAGGTGCTATGGGTAGTCCTCAACTTATGATCATAACTGAGCCCAAAATTTATGTTGTTAAGTGATAAATGTGTTAAGTGAGTTTCCCCCATTTTACAACCTTTCTTGCCACATTTGTTAAGTGAATCACTGAAGTTGTTGAATTAGTAACCCAGTTGTTAAGTGAATCTGGCTTCCCCATTGATTTTGCTTGTCCGAAGGTCCAAAAGGGGATCACATGACCCCGGGACACCTCAACCGTCATAAATATGAACCAATTGTCACGCATCCAAATGTAAATCACGTGACCATGGGGATGCTGAAATGGTTGTTAAGTGTGAAAAATGGTCCTAAGTCACTTTCTTCAGTACCATAGTAACTTTGAACAGTCACTAACAAATTGTTGTAAGTTGAGGACTACCAGTACTAGCTGTAACCCTCCCTTTCCCCCCCCAAATCTTCAGTTTGAGTGAAAGCAGCTCCTAGTAGAAGGTAGTTCCTCAGGATAAGAAATATATTATAACCTCAGAGACAGACTCTTTTTGCTCGAAGCAATTTCCTGATTCCTTATTGATCTGACAGATTTTTTTTTTTAAAAAAATGTCCTATTTTGGTTTCCATAGCTATATGGCATTGATGTGGCCAGAATCTGACCTTGATTAGGGTTCCATTCTTTGTGGAAGGCTTGTGGGGTGAAGAAATTGCCTCCTTCCCTTCTGCCATGAAATTATGATTATTTGGACAATAATATCTATTTGCATCATCTGTAAGATGCAAGGATGTGAGGGAAATAATCTATTTTCCCTTCCATGTTTCTTAAGGAAGACTATTACTCTTTATGTGAGCAGTATAGCTAAGACTCCACTGGAACATCAACTAGGAGGAAATTCACAGGTGTTATTCACACGCCATCGGTGTTCTGATGATGAGATGGTCTGATGACCATTTCTTGAGGAACAAGTCCTTACAATGGCGCCTCCATCTTGGCAGCAGTTAAAGCCAGATTCAAACGATTCAGTGGGAAAGTGGGGCTTTCCATAGGAAACTGTAATCCTGATATGTTATGGAGGCAGAGCCTGAAGAAGGTCCCACTGGTCTTCTGTAGGGCCACTTCCCACTCATCTGACCACAAGCTCTGAGCTACCATGGCCATTTATGCTTGGGCTAGTAGAGAACAGAAGCTCTCAGGCTTGTGGGTTGTAAGAATACCCTTGAGGAACAGAAAGAAAAGCCACAATCAAGATAACAGTCCAGAGCAGAAATGTAGCTTGAGAAAACATCTCAGTCTTGACACTCCCTAGTTCTCCTGAAGGTAAGGGAGGGAGGCTTTTAGACTTGCAAGTTTCTGTTAGTCTAACCCTATAATAAAAGTACCGTAGTTTTACTGTTCATAACTTTGATTTTCTGCTCTGGGCTACCTGGAAAGGCTGACAAGAAATTAAAGTTTTCTTCTCTCCCTTCTCTTCCATTGAAACCTCAGGAGGGGATTCCCATGAAGTTTTTATCCTACTAGGAACTTCAGCTCATGTCTCCTGCAGGGGTGGTAAAAAGCTGTCATGATGGCAGTTATGATTTCACAATAAGTCTCACTTCCTTTTTAGTGCATTGACACAAGTAAAGAGGAAGTGGGACAATTGTGGACACCACCTTAATCTGGGGTCTTCAAACTTGGTCCTTTTATGACTTGTGGACTTCAACTCCCAGAATTCCTCAGCCAGGCACGCTGGCTGAGGAATTCTGGGAGTTGAAGTCCACAAGTCATAAAAGGGCCAAGTTTGAAGACCCCTGACCTTCTTCTGCAGATGTTCAAGATATTTGCTTCTGCAGATGTTCAAGATATTTGCTAGAGAGGAGACAGGAATTCTTCATCTTCTCTGCTCCTAACCCCTCAATTTTATCTCTCTACCCACCCCTGACCTTCTTCTGCAGATGTTCAAGATATTTGACTTCTGCAGGTGTTCAAGATATTTGCTAGAGAGGAGACAGGAATTCTTCATCTTCTCTGCTCCTAACCCCTCAATTTTATCTCTCTACCCACCCCCACCTCCATATCAAGTTTAACCATTTTGTGTCTTTCTAGTGATGTTTACTGGCAGGGGACAGTCAGCTGTCCTGTCATACAATCAGGTTTTTCTTATCACTGATAATCCCAAAGTGTCCATATTGCCATTATGGATTTCATCAACACCATCTTCTAGAGTCCTAAAATGGTTTATGTGGAGATCTTTTTGGATTTTATCCTTACCATGACCTTGGGGTGCAGGATGGCTTAATAGTGATGGCCCAAAGTCCCCCTTTGAGCTTCTGTGGTTGAGGTTAAATGATTAAATGATCTGTTCATAATTGTTCAGCATTCTGCTTTAGAAGCTTTGGATACTCAGAGCTCAACCTGTAGTTGAAGCTATATTTTTCGCTGCTCCTCAGTCATGTGAATTGATATGACCTCAGAAGATATTTGAGTGCAACTGGCAACTGAAGTTGGAATTTTGCAAACTTGTTAGCCACAGGAAGGATTAATGGCTGCCTGCTTCAGTTAACTTGTTTGTTCAACTAGGCTTTTAGATTTCAAATATGAATTTTGTAATTCAGAATTTTTATTTCAATGGCAGGGTGTCCACAGAAGGAGGTCAACAAGTGCAAGAAAAGTGGGCATGACATTGCCATCAAAGTCCTACCTTTTTTGTATTAGGGTCATACATAACATATTGCTTATCTTATGGTGAAATTTTAACTGCTATTGCGTAGCAGCAAAAAAGCCCAATGATGATTTTTTAAAAATGCAGTCATATGGTGATAAGGTATTTAGCATGTTAAGAACATGTACTAAATCAGACAATTCAGATACGCTATTTCTTGTGACATATTTTTCAGATAAACCTTTTTCTCAGTGGGCTGTGATGGCATCTTTGGCTACCAGCCTCTATAGGGAGCCATTTTCAACAAGGAAATTTAAGATGGGTATATGATTACTATTGGTATTACTAATGAGTTACGCAGCGGACAGAGGAAAGGGAATAGGATGATTCAGGAAGGGAATGTCTTTTTCAAACTAATTTGCAAGTCTTTGTTTCATTTTGTATTTCAATGAAGTCATTGGCAGGTTTATCAGATCTAGCAATAAAATCACCGGTGAACACCAGAGGGAGTAACTCATCTCAGGCTGATCATTGCTGCCCTCTAGTGGTGATGTCGATTTTGACAGGGCAGATCTGACAATCTCCCAGCATTTTTGTGAAGACTGGTGACATAACCAGGCATTACCTTTGCTTTAGGTTTCAAAGTATGTGACGGTTTTTCCCTCCATTTAATTGGTGCTAGTCATCTTTGATGTATCTTGACTTTATAGCCTGAAGAAAAAAGAAAGATAATCAGGGAACAAAGTCCTAGATTTGAAATGAATGGCCAAATATTTGCATCGACTCGAGTAAATATGGCATTGGGCATAGATATAAGTTTATAGCTGAGTTCTGTGGCAAGTAGCCTTGGCTGTTCTGGTAAGCTAAGTAAGATCTTTGGAAATAAACATTAATAAATATGTACAATGCAGCAGCATCGTGGCCATGCCATCAGTAGTATCCCTCGGGGTAAAGTGATCAAAATTTACAAAATGGTGGATACATTTTCATGAATTTAGGCCTATTCCTATGTGTGTTCCTAGGGCTCTTTTTTCAGTTTTTGAAATCATAGTCTCTGCAGGATTCATGGCTTTGCACCATAACTATACATATCCCACCTCTTTCATACATGCACACCAATCCTTGAGCATCTACAATTAATGCAAAACTTACATTGTCTCAGCATTACACTATCAATGAATTCCTCCTTTAGATGCCCGGGCTCCTCATAATTAAGAAAAATAAATATAATTATTTAAAAGAAGATACACACACAAACAAACAAAGTTTTTCCAGACAGACCGGTCTGATTAATGCACCTTGGTATTTTGACTGCTATACAGCAGTTCTACTTATAATCACTTTTGATTATAAGTAGAACTGCAATATAGCAGTCAAAATACCAAGATGCATTAATCAGACCGGTCTGTCCGGGAAAAAACTTTCTGTATATATTCCCTTGGCTCGGCTGACAAAGAGGGGAGGAGAGCTGGTGGTCTGATGGTTAATACAACTGCCTAGCATGCAGGCTGCCCAGGTTCGAATCCCATAGAGGGTATGGCTAGCTGATGAGAGCAAAATAAGCTTGAAATAGCTATTCTAGTCTCCCATTTAACTCTTTAACTCTTTGTCAACAAAAAAGAAATTTGGCTTATATATATATGCACATAACACCATTCAATACATGGAATGCTTGGTTCAGACTGAGTGAGAATTGTATGATCTACCTAGGTCGTAGAAAGAATTGCAAACCTACCCAGTTCTTAAGCGAGTAGGTTTTGCCTATATCAGTGGTGGCGAACCTATGGTACGGGTGCCAGAGGCAGCACTCAGAGCCCTCTCTGTGGGCACGCGTGCCGTCACCCCAGTCAGCTGGGTTTTATAAAACCTTTTCATTTTAGGCCTCTGCTGCCGTGTACAAAAAAAAAGATTTAATCAATTAGTCAATTTCAACTTCTCGCAGGAAAAAAAGATCTTGCAAAGTTGGAATTGATTGATCGAACTTTTTAGTCCCACCCAGTCTGCCGTTACCACTGCAGCCCCGCCTACCCAATGGGCCACTCTCACCCGGCACCCGACGATGCATAAGTGGGTTTGGGGTTGCAGTTTGGGCACTTGGTCTCTGAAAAGTTTGGCCATCACTGGCCTATATGTACTGCAATTCAGTGCTGCTGTTGGGGTTCTACAAGAGGTTGTAAAATACTTAGAAAGAATCCTTGTCCAAGGACAATGCTCTCTTTTCAAACAATCAGTATTTTCACTGTTCATGTTTGCATGAATATGCATGATAATATCCCCAAATACTATTTAAAAATGGAGCTTGGCTTTGATGCATTTGTGTTCATTATTTTTGTTTTTCGAAAAGAAAATTAAGGGAAAGTAGCTGCATTGGACAAGTTGGCTGAAAGACAATATAATTCTGCCCAGCATGCTACCGTAGTTTGGGAATTCTGGGATTTGCAGTTCACACATCTTAAAATTGCCAAGGTTGAGAAACACTGTTTTGTTGACTTTGTGTTCACATCCGTGCCGTTTTCTTGGCAACAGTATAGAAGCAGCTTGCTCTTGCCTTCTTCCTGGTTGTTCCTTTAACTTCCCAGACCTAAAATTCCTGATGGTTGCCCATCCAAGTAGAAACCACAGTACATCCTGCTTAGCTTCTGCTAAATCAGTATCAGTGACCTGGAGTAAATTATGAACTATGTAGAAGTATCTTGGTTTTTTTTTATTTTTAAAAAAGCAAACCAGATGAAGTCCATCTGTGACGGAGAGAAATAAGCCTGCTCATATTCCTTTTGGAAGCCATGGGGAATCTTGTGGGAAAGATTCAGCACCAAGAATAAGTCAGAACCACAGGAAAGAAAAGAAGCTCAAAGGACAGCTAAGATAGGAAGGAGCCCTTCCAGGTTCAGGGATTCTGTTCTTCACATGAGGCTTAACTGGACTAAGAAGCCCTGTATGATTCAGGAAGACAGGATTAGATGTAGGATGAGGACATTTACTCAAAAGCTACTATCCATTGGATCTTCACTTAGCAGCTCTCCAGAGTCTTGGCCTGCAGGATCTGCTATACTTTACAATCTTTAAAAGAGCTCTGAATTAAAATTAAGGACAACTGTGGAAAAATCCACAGAGCTTTGAGTTTTACAGAACCTTAATAACAGAAAGAAGGTAGCCTTGGTGTCTTGGCTGCGATAAGGACATGGCCATGAGTGACTCATGGATCCTACATCCTCATAAACAGGAGTAGATTGTTTAGAAGACTGTATGGCAGCAAGTCAAAATAACCTAAGCAAAAATCTGCCAGATTGGGAGCCTAAATTTTCATTCACGCAAGATTGGGCAGTCTCCATTCAGCAGATGAAATGTATCCCATGACAGTTCAGCCATTCAAGTTCACATTGCCAGCCCTTTCAAGCCAAGAGAAAACATGGTCTGAGGATTTATGTCCCAGCAGAGGATTGGGCTAAATGACCTTCAAAATCCCTTCTGATCTAGGATTCTATGATTTTGGTAGCAAAGATACTCGATGTGATTTTAGGCAGAAATGTGAAGTGGTTAGGCATATCCAGGGGTATTCATGCCTCTATTTTTAAAAAAAAAAGTGAGGGAGAACACTCTAAAACAGGGGTCTTCAAACTTGGCCCTTTTATGACTTGTGGCTGAGGAATTCTGGGAGTTGAAGTCCACAAGTCTTAAAGCCGCAATTGTGACTTAGTGTCCCCAACAACTGGCTGCCCTCTCTTACTAATATGTGGACCCACAAAAGATGCTTGTATGCTGATCTTCTCACTGAACAAAGCAGTAATTTCTGAATAAATTTAGTCCTTCTGCACTGAAGTAAGGGTAGCACCTGAAGCTAGAAAATACAAGGAATATCCTTCGAATTTTCTTGAAAATGGATAGTCTCTGTTATGACCTGCAGAGAACCAGGTCTGCGTCTGAAATTTTGCCAGGGTTAGGGCTGCACCTGGAGCTTTGCATAGGGAAGTGTTGGCTGTTCCTTTTCAGTGTGCACATTTTGTTTGATCCTGAAACTGCTGTTGCTTCCTTGTGGTGCCTTGTCACATGGCTGCTAATAGTCAATAGTGCTGCTGGTTAAGAACTTTATGTCAATTCTACAGACATATTATACAGCAGGCCCTGTATGTTTCTTGATCCTCTGCCTTCCCGTTTACACGAAAATGGAAAGTTTCAGAAACTGAGATTCTTGCTGCATCCAGGTTTTCATAACCAAGCAAGTGAATACGTAAAAAATGCCTGGAGTTCCAAGTCAGATCACAATCATGTGCAGTGAACCCTTTGTGACTTAAATGCTGCGCCTTGCAAGTGTGTCTCTTACTGTATATCCGCATCCCAGTTTAGGAAGCCTGGAGGAGCAGAGAGCCCCATGTGCCGTAGGGCATCTTCTGCAAAAGTGAGGTCTCTGTCTCTTTAAACAGGTGAGCTATGATATGAGGCTTACTCACCCTTTCAGCTCAGGTACGTAGCAGCTGAATTGTTCTTTGCCCCAGTGGAACAGATAGAAACCCTGTGTGTTGTAATGTGGCAAAGTTTCAGCGGTTGTGAAACCTTGCTATGAAATTTCCATCGGTCAGATTGTGTGGGTCGCTCCCCCCACTTCTTATTGGCAGCTTCGTCTCCAGTCACAAAAGAAGGAGGAGGGAGGAGGAGCCATCTGCGCACTCGGTGGAAGAAATGTTTACTATGGCAGGTGGAACATTTGGGCTGAATGAATCTCCATCTGTTGAGGGCCAGGAGAGAGAAACGTGGTGATTCCTTGGCTGGGACAGGAAGAGCTACTTAAGAAAGCAGCACCAACCTATTGCGATGACTAATCGGGCTGTGCAGTGTCAGAATTGCTCTGATTAAAGGTTTTGTCTTCTCGCCTGCCGAGGACTGTTCTGTGGAGACTGGTTCTCTTTTATTTGTTTTGTTTTTCTTTCCTGTTGGTTTTCCTTTTTTTTTTTTCTTCTTCTTTTAAGTTTCACTTTTGAACAGCAGACGGAGAACTTGCCCCCATTGGGCGCGCCTGGCTCAGCTGCATATGTGTGTGTGGTGAAAAGGATGGGGTTTCTCTAGCCACTGCGCACAATCCATTGACCATGAGGACTCTTCGCAGGTTGAAGTTCATGAGTTCGCCCAGCCTCAGCGATCTGGGCAAGAGAGAGGCAGCTGCCTTGGACGAGCGGGGGACTCAGCACCAGCGGGCCTGCTCCAATGCCACCTGGAACAGGTAGGGCTTGGCTTTTCTCTTGGCCCCCTCCCCTCCCCTCCCCTTCCCAGGAATGTTCCCAGCAGAGCCTTCTCAAGGAACAATTGCCACCAACCCGTGGTGGTTTTTTGCTTCTGATTGGTTTATTTCCCTCTTCCTCCAAAGCTTCAGCTGAGTTTGCCCTTTGGGAGGAGGTTGGGATGATTGTTAAAAAATGCCTGCCAGGATATCCACTCCTTTCTGCATTCCATTGGTCTCTGTGGGTACCTGCCTTTTGGAAGCAAGCACGTAAGAGAATGGCTTGCATTTTGGAATGAGGGACCTTGCAGGATTCTTGGTGATTATCAGTAATAAATGCTGCCAGGGTGAACAATTCAACAGTTGTGATCTCTCCAAAGCGTTTCGAAGCACAGAAGTAATATCTGCCTGTGACTCTTTTTCTGGAATTGCTTTGTGGTTGTGAGGTACCAAGAAGAGACACGATCACTTCAAAGAATTACAGGCAGGTGCTTTGTTTGCTGACCTTCACACTTTGAAGCCCTTTTTGGAGACTGGATCAAAGTGTTGCACGAGCACTATTAAGCGCAGGAGTAGCTAGATAGCAGAAGTAGGAACTGGAAAGAAATGTTATTGAAGGAGTTGTGCTTCCCCCCCCAAACTTTTCTTTCCTCATGCTGTAATTAAGACTTGCTTATTGCCAGGGTAGGAGGTCAAAACACTCAATAAATAGCATGATAATGCAGCCAAAACCTTGGCTCTTTTCATGCACATTGCACGTGGCACATGTTGAAAAGGGGCAGAACCTGACCATTATCTCGATACACATACAAGAGACACCCTTGGTACTACCGAGACATCTAAGCCTGCTTTGTCTCTTTCTTATCTTCTTATATTTTCTCAGTCTAGTTTACTTAACACTCAGTTTTTGACTTTTTATTATTTAAGAATCAGAGGTAGAATCTGTCTTGCAAGTACTATTAGAAGTCCATTGTATACCCAATGGGGACCAGTTTAATCCTTCCAGTTTTTAATAATTCTAATTATCACTGATCACTCGTCAGAAGCCAAAGATGTTGCAGAATTCTTATCAATAGCTACTAGGAATTGACCGGTTCCTCCTTCGTGCTATGAATTGTTAGCTGGTAATGGATTTAGGATTTTCTCACAAGTTTAAAATGTCTTTTTATAGTTAGTATATTGCATGCTGGCCTTTTACTAGATTTGGTCTTGTAATAAATTTTAAATCAGTTGACATTTTAAGGTCCTGTTGTTCTTTTCAACATTTGTACATTTCACCACGCTATGTTTTGATTTGATTAAGCTAGGTGTAGCATGTTCTGCGAACAGAGAGACCCTGTGGTTTGAAAATTGGGACTTTTGGCACAGACTGTGCTGCAAACAAGCCAACAGGGAAGTATTTTATGAAATGTGGTTAAATAAAGTAAGGCTGAAGGATGTCTATGGGGCACCCTACCATATCTGTGCCTTTCTTTTTAGATTTCCCCACTCATGCTAATCGTTGTAGCTATTGACAACCCATCACCATCCCTGGCACAGATTGGACATTGGCTGTGGTTAAATACATCTGAATTGTGAAAGGGCAGTGAGTCTGATCTGTTATCAATGTTTGGTCTGATGGTTAATGCTGCAGGCTAGAAACTAGGAGAGTGTGAGTTCCAATCCTGCCTTGGGCATAAAACCCAGCGACCGGTTAGGGCCCACAGAGTCAGCCTTCTCCAGGTCCCGTCAGCCAGACAGTGTCGCCTGGCGGGGCCTAGGGGAAGAGCCTTCTCTGTTGCGGCCCCGGCCCTCTGGAATCAACTCCCCCCGGAGATCCGTGTCGCCCCCACCCTCTCCGCCTTTCGCAAATTACTGAAGACACATCTTTGCCGGCAGGCCTGGGGCAGTTAACACTTTGCCCCAGCCAGTGTATGTTTGTTTGCATGTCTGTCTTGGATGATTGGTTTTTTAATTAAGGGGTTTTTATAATGTATTTTAATGTCTGATTTCTATCTATGTTGTGAGCCACCCTGAGTTCCTGGAATAGGGTGGCATAGAAATCCAATAAATAAATAAATAAATGAATGAATGAATGAATGAATGAATGAATGAATGAATGAATGAATGAATGAATGAATAAATAAATAAATAAATAAATAAATAAATACTAGCTGGTTGACTTTGGGCCAGTTACTTTTTCCTAACCGATCCTACCTTATAGGACTGTTGCTGTGGAGAAATTAGATATGGTTGCTGCCTTCAGTTATTTATGAAAAGCATACAACCAGGATTAAATCAATAAATGTTTGCCACAATAAGGACATAAGACAATGTGGAACACTATATATTGCTTCACAACACTTTAAACTTGTAGCTTTACAGTCTCTCTGCAACATCTTCTGAAAACCACCTGCTGGGTGGGTAAAAGTTGTGGTGGCGCAGTGGTTAGAATGCAGTATTGCAGGCTAATTCTCTCAACTGTCAGCAGTTCGAATCTCACCGGCTCAAGGTTGACTCAGCCTTCCATCCTTCCAAGGTTGGTAAAATGAGGACCCAGATTGTTGGGGGCAACATGCTGACCCTGTAAACCACTTAGAGAGGATTGTAAAGCATTGTGAAGCGGTATATAAGTCTAAAGTGCTATTGTTAGGTGAGGGAAAACGGAATCTCAAACACCGGCAGTCTTTGGGATGTGACCATAATGGAGCCTGCCCATTAAGTTCCATGTCACAACGGTCATTTGGTGAAATGTCTCACCTAACAATTGCCAAATTCCTGCTCACCCCAGTGAATAGTTAAATAGCTTGAATGTGCCTTACCTTCCCGGGCCTCCTAGCTGGAAATTGGAACCAATCAGCACACCAGGTATGTACCTCTGTACCATAGGCAGTTGGGATTCAGGAGGTGTTTGCATTGGCCCAATTGCAACCCTCTGCAAACACTGCTTACCTGTCAACCACTTCACAGAATAGGTTTGCAGCGACCCCTACGGGCAGTTCCGGTATACTCTAAATCAGAGGTGTCAAACTTGAAACGTCACGTGACGTGTCGCGACGTATTACAACTTTTTTGCCATTGCCGGCAAAGGGGTGGGCACGGTTTCGCTATGATGCATCCAGCCCGCAGGCGACAGTTTGACACCCCTGCTCTAAATCAAGCCTTAACAGGGTTTACACACTGTTGCAGAAATTTCCTGCCATGTTTAGAAACTTCTGCAGTGCTGTGCAGACCCTGTTAAGGCAGCAAAACAAAGCAGGTGAGACAAAATGGAGGTCGGATATAGGTCACTGCTGCACCGCCCAGGGATATGTGGTCTGCCCTCCTTCCCCAACATGAAGTCCAGAGAGCTTGAAAAGATAAGTGTGATGGGGGGATGGGCATGTCTGGAGTAGTTGCAACAACTGCAAGGTCCAGGGATGGTTGGATGGAGGAGGGGGGTTGCTGCAGCATCCCCGTGGTTGGTCATAAGGACAAATGACCACAGGGGTACTGCAGCTGTTGTAATTTTGAAACAGGGTTGTATATAGTTTTGGGTCATCTGTCATAACTTTGAACATTCATTAAGTGACCTGTCATATCTTGAGGACTACCTGTTTTAAAAACCTAGATAAGTTTCATTGCTGCATTAAGCATTACTGAGAATATCTACAGAGAACTTAAAATTCTCATATAGCCAGATTGAAAAAGACTCCAAAAATCAGGCCAATCCAGGATCTAATCAAAGATCATAAGTTTCCTCCAGAAAATGAGATTTGCAAATTGTTGGCTGCAAGCTAAGTTAAAAGGGATCAGGGAATAATTCTGAAGGAGACTCTCTTAAAGGAAGATGAATGAGATTTTATGACTCATCAAGATTAAGGGTAAATCACTTCCTTTAAATCCTCTGATTGAAAGAACTGAAATTCCTTTTAAGGAATCCGAAGAGCTCATAGCCCTTCTGCCTAGGAATTCTGGGAGTTGACATCAACACCTCTTAAGGTGGTTGAGGTTCAGAGATGCTGCTTTGGAATGTTACTTTTAAACTGTAAGTTTTTAAAAGGTATTTTGTAGTTCAGCTTCACAGCAGGCTTCCAAGAGCTAAGTAAAACCCATTGAAAAGCTCCACTGAATTGTATAGAAATGATCATGGCTGAGAAATTTTTTTTTATATATATATAAAATTCTTTTATTAAAACAATCAACATTGAACATAAAAACATATTGTGCAGCAATCATCATGGCACCTGATATACAATACTAAGTATTAGTCATTGAAAACGTCTGAATTAGTAAGCCTTTTTCCACTCCTCGCGTCTAGCCTCAACTATACTCCTGTTACACTTTGTTTGATTGGTGTTTCTCTTATCTGGTTCCATATTAATGTGATCAACATTAAACCAAAGATCCTATTGCTAAACATCCTAGAACATAGCATACAACATTAGGTATTAATCTTTGTAAACATCTGTTTTACTCAATTGACTTTCTCACAGTCTGTTGCCAGTGTCCTGCAGGATCTTTTTGCAGTTGCTCTCTTTTTGAATGTTTCTTCAAACATTCATTTTGTGAAGAAATGGAGAGCCAGTGGTTAAGGCACTGGGCGAGAAAGTGGGAGATTGTCAGTTCAAGTCCCATCCAAAGCCAGCTGGGTGACTTTGAGCCAATCACTCTCTCTCAGCCCAATTTAGCTCCCAACATTGTTGGGAAAGTTGGAGAAAGAAGGTATGATGAATATGTTCACCATCTTGAGTTATTTATAAAAATAATAAAGGTGGAAAAGGAAAGAAGGAAGGAAGGGAAGGAAGGAAAGAAAAAAAGAAAGAAAGAAAGAAAGAAAGAAAGAAAGAAAGAAAGAAAGAAAGAAAGAAAGAAAGAAAGAAAGAAAGAAAGAAAGAAAGAAAGAAAGAGAGAAAAAAAACAGATTTTGGACATCAGAAGAACCAACCATATCAGCCTAGAAATTCCACTTTCCCAGGACCACCAAAGAAAAAAAAATCAAGTTACATCATTTTTTAATAAACATTACAAATACTTAGGCTATATTTGAATGCAACAAAACTATGCATATTTAGAACTGTTAATCTTTTCATGAGGTTGAATCACATAGCTTAAATCAGCGGTTCTCAACCTTTTTCAGGCCGAGACCCCACCTGCGCTGCCCATGCGCGGCGCGACCCCGACCTGTGCCACGCATGCACGGCACGACGGGCCGAACCACACATGCGCGGCGTGATGGGCCGAACCGCGCATGCACGCCGCGTGATGGGCCGAACCGCGCATGCACGCCGCGCGATGGGCCGAACCGCGCATGCGTGGCGCGATGGGCCGAACCGCGCATGCGGGGCGCCGCGCGATGGCCAAGGGAAATGGGGGAAAAAATGGGGGGGGAAATGGCGGACTGCCGTGTTTGGCGACCCCCGTGAAATGGTCGTTCGACCCCAAATGGGGTCGCGACCCACAGGTTGAGAACCGCTGGCTTAAATCTTTCTTTCATTGTAGATATTGTGCATTTCTTCCAGCAAAGATATGTTTGTTTCAGTAAACCTCTTAAATCAGGACTTACTTGCATGATGCAAGATCTTAATCTGTATCTAGGTGAACATATATGTTTAAGAAATCTTAACCTTTACCCTGTGCCATTTATCCTTTGTTTTTGACAGCAAATTGTTTGACAGAATTCATAAGTAGGTGATAATTCCCTCCCATGTTATGACAGTTGTGTAATAACCACACCCAAAGGTGTGGCTTCAAATCTTCCCCATAATTTTGAGAGAGTAAGCCACTCAGCCTATGACTTCATCATACATTGGAGGGCTATAAAAGAAACTGTAAACTTTATTGTTTTTTATAGTTAGATTTCTGAATGTGAAAGTTATTTGCCACTCAGTAGTTAAAGCAAACATATTCAATCTTGTCATCACAAAACACATAGATAGCTATTTTACAACTCTACAAAGTATTACCACATTCCTTTTTTAATATTTGTCCTTCTCTGAAGTTTCATTTGCACAGTAAAGTTGTATTTCATTTAGTCATATCCAGGCTCACCATAGCATAAGTCATAACATAATAAATCTGTTCCTATTTAAAATGCCACATCACTCAGTGAAGCAATATATCATTGCCGTTTAGCTCTTCCAAAAATTGTACACTTCTGTGGTAATATTAGTTATTTTGTAATGAGGTTGTTATGGCCTCACAAAGGTTGCGTGCGACGCTGAATAATATTATTATTATTATTTATTTAATTTCTATGCCGCCCTATTCCGGAGAACTCAGGGCGGCTCACAACATGATAGAAATTACAATAAAATACATACCGGTAAATATAAAAACCCTTAAGTTAAAAAAGAAACCAGTCATTCCACAAACATACACACAAACATACACTGGCTAGGGGCAAGGTGTTAGCTGCCCCAGGCCTGCCGGCAAAAGTATGTTTTAAGCAATTTACGAATAGAAAGCTTATTATTAAATATTAATGTTTTGGGGAAGCTTATATCCCTCCATAAATTATTCTCATTAATATTAAACCAATAAAGTTTATAGTTTCTTTTAAGCCCTCCTTAATATGGTGAATCGTCCATTTACGGGAAACATAGCCCAGCTTCTTATGAAGAGTTAGGCTACAGTAATTTGCCAGGAAAATGATGAAATTACAATTAAGCCAACCAAGAATGAGAACTTGCATTTACATAAATTGCACAATTTAAGACTTTTTCCCCCTTCCATTGGAGCTTTACCTCAGAAGGAGTTTGGTAGCACTCTTTCTGACTGTGACCTTTAATAAAATGTGTTAGATGAACAAAGTCTTGACCAACTTCTGATTCTTTGTCACTTCCTGTCCATCTGGTCATAGGTTCAATGAAGGCACATCAGGAGTCCTTGGCTGGTTGAACTTTTAAATTTAATGTGACGGTATTGCAATTTGAGCCCTGTACAAATGCTTTCCTGCTTAATTCTAGTGCTTATGTATAGGCGTGGTGGGCACGCCAGTGCTAGTTGTGTGGGAAGAGAATGAGTTAACATGCCTTTGTTTGAAGCATTAGAAAGTGAATTGAAAGTCATTCCAGGTGAGGCTGATAACAGAAAACTTGTTGGAAAACAAGTAGCCAGAATTAAGCATTTCCACAAACCTGGTTCTTGTTGATGGCCTAAAATTGCATCTGTATCATTTAAGAATCACAAGTCTGGATGTTTGCCTTTACCTCCTTTTCACATCCATCAAAACAGCTCTTAATGGAAGGATTAAATTTCAGCATAGTTTCTTAATATCTCTGTCCAAATTCAACTTGGGGTTGGACCTGGCTAATGGTTGAATCACCAGAAAATCCCCAAAAGCAGATAATAGCAAACCGTCTCTATCACATTGCCAAGAATAAATGTCCATGCAACTGAACTCAGTTCAAGGGTGTCTTTAGCTTTTTCTAATTCCAGAAACTCCTTCCATTTTCTGCCATTTTCAAGAAGAATATACTGCAGGGGTCTTCAAACTTGGCCCTTTTATGACATGTGGACTTTAATTCCCAGAATTCCTCAGCCAGCGTGCCTGGTTGAGGAGTTCTGGGAGTTGAAGTCCACAAGTCATAAAAGGGCCAAGTTTGAAGACCCCTGATATACTGTATTCAGTATTCAGTTTCACTTAAAATTTCCTTTACGTTTGTGAGAGAACAGCACAGATGAGGTATAACTGTATTGTGACCCATACGATTACCTGTGAACACCAATTAATGTTTGTTTAACAAATCTTGATTAAAGATATGGGTTCCACAGAATCATCTGAAAGGTACCCAGATGCGAGTTTAACATCCTGAGCTCCAATTTAGATTTCTTTGGATTATTTTTATAACCACTGAGCACTGAAAGAGGCACCTGCAGTCTAAATGGTCCAGCCATGATTTCCTGTTACCAAGAAGGCTTTAAAATGATTGTTCTCAGGAGGCCTGAAAAAGGATAGTGCTTACCTGAATTTTCATCCCTTTGCCAAATTGCAGTCTCTGAGTTTGGGAGTAAGAGAACATAGAAGCTATTTTATTGAAGTAAGACTAAACCAATATACTGTACATTTATATTTTACATTTATGGTTATCCTAGAGCAGTGGTGGTGAACCTATGGCATGGGTGCCAGAGGCGGCACTCGGAGTCCTCTCTGTGGGCACACGTGCTGTTGCACCAGCCTTGCCTCTACCCATGACACCCTCCTCACCAGCAACCCTCCAGGAGAAGGGTTGCCCCCGAGCGTGGCCCACATGGAGCAGTGCAGTCAAGGACATGCCAGCCAGGCAGCATAGACAAGACTCTGCCCTCATGCCCCATCGTGCACAGTTGATGCAAGGGCAGAGGGCGTGGCTGCCATGGCGCTGCTGGGTAATCTGCAGCAGGCCCTGGAGGCAGTGAGTGGCCCTGCGGGCAGGTGGGGTGGGAGCGGGGCAGGGGGTGGAGCAGAGGCGGGGCCAGTTTTTGGGCACTCGGTCTCTAAAAGGTTCGCCATCACTGTCCTAGAGCCCTGCCTTTTCCATGGTTGTGAGGAAGTTGTCATAACTGGCCTAACTAATCTTCTCTAGTTGTGACAATAAGGAACTTGTATCCAAGTCTATCAGGTTCCCCTTAGTCCTCTTCTCTCCAGGATAAATATGCAGATTCCGTCTCATAGCTCAGGAGTAGGAAACCTTGGCTCTTGGACTTCAACTCCCAGAATTCCTGAGCCAGCCAGGCTGAGGAGAAAGGGAGAGGTTTCCAGGCTGAGCCAGGCTGGCTCAGGAATTCTGGAAGTTGAAGTCCACGAGTCATGAAAGAGCCAAGGTTGCCTACCCTTGTCATAGGTACATGAATACCTGAAGAATCTTGGTCACTCTCAAACTCACCAAGAGACTTGAAGGCTACCTAGTTGAAGGGAAAGGTGCTGACATCCAAGAAACCAGATGGAGAGACAGCTTGGAGCCCCAAAGAGCTTCTTCAACCCAGACCCCAGCCTGGTGTCTTCCCAATGTATTGGGACTCTCCAAATTATGGGAAGAGTTGGGGATTGACACGTGGAGGACCTCTGATCTGCTGTTCCGTTTTTATCATTTGAGTATGCTTTTCTCCATCTCTCTATTTCCCTGCTTCTTTCTTTGCTGTTCAGTTTTGCAAAGCAATCCTACCTAACAGCCAGCAGAATTCCAAACTAGGGTGGGGGTGGGGGAATAAAACCAGGGAACAAACCCCATCCCTGTCTTACCACAAATTCTCATTTCGGTGCTTTGAAACTGAAGCGACAAAGCTCCATTAGCAACCAAAGACAGTGCAAAAGAAGAAAAGGGAATAATTTATTCTAATGAAACTGGAAGGTAAAATCTGAGTTTTGCTCAATTGTGCAGTTAGTTTGGTTTTCCTATATGGGCTCCGAGCGTGACCCCGTAAGTCGTTAAGGGGTTGAAATTTGGGACAAACCACTGAGACCTGACAATTTTGTCTTAGTTTTTGAAGATAAGGGGAACCTCCTAGTAAGAGAGAGCAACAGCTGTATGCTAGGAATTCAACATCTAAATGTTAGGAAAGGAACAGAGAACTCATTTCCTCGTCAAACAGAGAACCAGAGTTTATAAACTTGCTTTGCCTATTTCCATCCACTATTAAGCCTTTTGTAGATTAGCCAAGTTATTTGGAGGACTTTCAAGTTTTGATCCTCTGGGTCTGCTTGCTAATTCATCACCATTTTCCAGACCTTTCAATGCTCACCTAAAAATCAGGCATCCTATCAAAACTTACCTTTGCTTCCACTCCCACTTACTGGTAGGATTTAAGGCTGGTATTTCTAAGTGTAATCCCAACATTTCTTACAGTAGCAATAGCACCTAGAGTTATACTGCTTTACAGCCCTCTCTAGGCGGTTTTCAGAGTTGGCATATTGGACCCCAACAATCTGGATCCTCATTTTACCGACCTCGGAAGGATGGAAGGCTTGAGCCGGTGAGAATCGAACTGTTGGCAGTTGGCAGAATTAGCCTGCAATACTGCATTCTAACCACTGCGCCACCACTTCAATCCTAGAAGGATTTCTCCTGTTCCAGATTTTCTTATCTTCTGGCTATAAGCTCTCACACAGATAATCCTTTATTTATGACCCATTCATTTAACAATTGTTCTGAAGTTACAATGGGGCTGAAAAAAATGACTTATGATCAGTCCTTGTACTTAAGACTCCCCATGGCCACATGATCAGAATCCAGGTGCTTGACAATCCAGCATGTATTTATGACAGTTGCAGGTTTTCAAGGTCACATAATCACCATTTGCGACCTTCTGGGACTTCTGACAAGCAAAGTCAATGGGGAAAGTTGGATTTTCTTAATGACCATATGATTCACTTAATGACTATATCAAAAAAGGTAGTAAAATCAGTGTGATTCATTTAATGTCTACATCGCTTAGCAATGGACATTCCAGTCCCAATTGCGGTTGCAAGTCAAGGACTAAATCTAATAGGAAATGAAGGAATTGCTAGATGGTGGCCCACTCTAGATGGTGACTTTCTAGATCTAGAGCCAGCATTGATCCCAATGCTTCAGGATTTCCTAGCTATTTGGTACCTCCACTTTACAGGGTTTAATATAAGCTTAGTTCTCCCTACTAGTTCCATGCAGCCCCAGATATAAGTTCAGGATTTTCACAGCATGTTTGTCTCAGCCTGGAATGATGTTGATACAAAGTCAAGTATCATTATGTACTGTACTCAGGAGACCTCACTCCAAACATCTAGCTCATAGAAATTAAAATTACAGGAGAAAGCATCACTTTCACCCTATTCAGGCAGGAGCAGAATCATCACAAATGGTGCCTCCAGCCTGCAACTCTTGCAGATGGTCCAGCAGGATACCATGCTCGATGGTTTCAAAAATTGGAAAAGATTTCTTGGTTATAAACAAAATGTACTTTATAGCAGAGATTGATCTATCAGGAAATAGAAGATTAGGGATTCCAGGAAAATTATTGCTTTGGCAGTGACATTTCTGGGAAACCACTGAAATGCAGAGTAGAGATCATTCCCAACTATTAGAAAACTTTATCAGCTTTTGAACTATGCACTCACATAAAATGGTCCAGGGATGCATCTCTTTCCCAAAGCATTGCCTGGTCATTGTTTGCTAAGTTACACTTTCTTCATGCAAACACATCATGTATTTTAAAATATGCACTGACTTTCTCTGGGCATAATCCTTCAGATGAATTCACCCATAGCTCTCTGTCTGGCCTCTATCCCCAGCCTTTTCTAAAATAGCAGCCAAAAGCTTTTTTCTGACAAATTTTCAGTTGGCAAGAAGAGTTTTATTTATTGGAGTTATTTATTGCACCTTTTTAACCTTGATACCACCTCTATCCTTCCAAGGATGTCCTGTTACGCAGACATGAAATATGGCAGGTTTTTCCTGGCTGCACAATTTTTGGCTGACACGAGATGTCTCGCTGAATGATTGTTGACCTGAATAAACTGCAGCAACATTTGGACTCCGACATGCCTCCTCTTTTTTTCTCTTCCAACCCAGATGCCAGATATATGCTTTTGTTTTAGTGGTGCCCTGGTAATAGTTGAAGCTGGACAAACTTACATTAATTTGAAGATGGGTTGTGAAGGCTACCTGTTTCAAACTTAACAGTAAATCCTTTATATATGAAATTCAGTGGTGAAAAAAGTAAGGTTCTACATTTAGGCAAGAAAAACCAAATGTACAGGTATACTATAGGGGGTACCTTGCTCAATAGTAGTAACTGTGAGAGGGATCTCGGAGTCCTAGTGGACAATCACTTAAATATGAGCCAGCCGTGTGCTGCAGCTGCCAAAAAGGCCAACACAGTGCTAGGCTGCATTAACAGAGGGATAGAATCAAGATCAGGTGAAGTGTTAATACCACTTTACAAGGCCTTGGTAAGGCCACACTTGGAATACTGCATCCAGTTTTGGTCACCACGAGGTAAAAAAGATGTTGAGACTCTAGAAAGAGTACAGAGAAGAGCAACAAAGATGATTAGGGAACTGGAGGCGAAAACATATAAGGAACGGTTGCTGGAATTGGGTATGTCTAGCTTAATGAAGAGAAGGACGAGGGGGGACATGATAGCAGTGTTCCAATATCTCAGGGGCTGCCACAAAGAAGAGGGAGTCAAGCTATTCTCCAAAGCACCTGAAGGCAGGACAAGGAGCAATGGGCAAAAACTGATCAAGGAGAGAAGCAACCTAGAACTAAGGAGAAACTTCCTGACAGTTACAACAATTAACCAGTGGAACAACCTGCCTCCAGAAGTGGTGAATGCGCCAACACTGGAAGCTTTTAAGAAGGGACTGGACAGCCATTTGTCCAAAATGGTATAGGGTTTCTGCCTGAGCAGGGGGTTGGACTAGATGACCTCCAAGATCCCTTCCAACTTCTTCTTCTTCTTCTTCTTCTTCTTCTTCTTCTTCTTCTTCTTCTTATTATTATTATTATTATTATTATTATTATTATTATTATTATTATTATTATTATTATTATTATTATTATTATTATTATTATTATACCTGGTAGCCACTGCTTCACACTCAGAGAACCAGAAGCTGCAAAATATTAGGAACCGAATTGTGGCAATTCATTCACACATAAATCATTCAAGTCATATTTAGCAGATAACAGGAGTTGGAAAGGACTTTGGAGATCCTCCAGCCCAACCCCTGCCCAAGCAAGAAATTGTATACCATTTCAGACTAATGGTTGCCCAATTTCTTCTTAAAAACCTTCAGTGTTGGAGACCCACAACTTCTAGAGGCAAGCCATTCCACTGATTGTCTGTCAGGACATTTCACCTTAGTTCTAGGTTGGTTCTCTCCTTGATTAGTTTTCATCCATTGCTTCTTGTCCTGTCTTCAAGTATTTTGGAGAATGTTGACACCCCTCCTTCTTTATGACAGCCCCTAAAATATTGGAACACTGCTATCATGTCACCCCTTCTTTTCATTAACTAGAAGCACCCAATTTCTGCAACCGTTCTTCATATGTCTCCAGCCCCCTAATCATCTTTGTTGTTCTTCTCCGCACTCTTTCTAGATTGTCAAACTGCCGGCCGGTGGGCTGGTTGCATCATACGGAGGCTGCATCCCCACCCCCAGCTCCAGCAATGCGAAAAAAAGTCACGATATGTCGCAACATGTCACATGACGCAGCGAGTTCTAGAGTCTCAACATCTTTTTCATACTGTGGGGGTAAAATCTGATTTTATCAGAATGCAATTTTCAACTGAGAGCTGAATGAAAGCTGTTAAATATGGTGCATGAAAGATCCAAAGGATCTAAATTTCTTTTTAGATTTTTATATTATTATTTGGTCAGATAGCCAGATATTTAGACTGGATTTGACATTTTTATTCACCGGTTGAGGTCTTCACAAAACCTGTGATAGGCAGATTTTGTTCGATGGTGTTAAAGATATTGTCACAGGATGTTAGTTGTTCCAGATAAAGCTGCGTTTTGCAATTGATGATGATTTTGTCAATGATTATTATTAGTTAAAGAGGTTAAGGTTTTCCCCATCATTGCTCCTCTTCTTAGGGAGTGCAATGGCTCAGTGGTTAAAGACACTGAACTTGTCAGCTGGAGAACTGACAGCAGCCCAGGTTCAAGACCCAAAATCCGCACAACAGGGTGAGCTTCCATTATTTGGCCTAGCTCAGGGGTCGGCAACTTTAAACACTCAAAAGACCCATTTGGACCCGTTTCCCACAGAAAAGAAAACACTGGGAGCCACAAAACCCTTTTGACATCTAAAATGAAGACAACACTGCATATATCATTTTTTACCTTTATGCTATGTATAAAAAAAACTATAGTGTGTTGCATTTATGAAATCCATGAACTGCTTTTATGAAATTAAAGAACTACAAAGAAAACAAATTTTTATTTCTGCATGCAACAAAAACATTTTGAACTCCCCCCCCCAAAAAAAGACGCTGGATTGAAGGTTACTTTGAAATAAAATACTCATAATAAAATTATCCCTATACCGCATCGCTTAATTTAAAAAAAACAATCAAAATATTTCATTAAACGTTCTTTACTAAAAGTCTAGTAAAGACAACCACATATATTCATATTCTCTCTCCCTCTCTCTCCCTCCCTCTCTCTCTCCCTCCCTGTCTCCCTGTCTCCCTCTTTCCCTCTCTCCCTCCCCCCTCTCTCTGACAAGCTGACATATTCAGCTGGAGTTGCTGGAAGGAAAGAGAGAGAGAAAGGGGAAGTGCAAGTGCCCCTCTCTCCCTCCCTCTCCCTCTCTCCCTCCTTCCCTCTCTCTCCCTCCCCCCCTCTCTCTAACAAGCTGACACATCGCAGACATTCTTATTCAGCTGGAGTTGCTGGAAGGAAAGAGAGAGAGAGAAAGGGGAAGTGCAAGTGCCCCCCCTCTCTCTGCAAATGGCAAAGGAGGACTGGGAGCCACAGTAGAAGGCTGAAAGAGCCACGTGCGGTTCCAGAGCCGCAGGTTGTCGACCCGTGGCCTAGCTCTTGCCAGCCTTGCAGTTCGAAAGCATGCAAATGCGAGTAGATTAATAGGTACCATTTTGGTGGGAAGGCAACAGCATTCCGTGTACCTTTGGCATATAGCCCATGCTGGTCACACGACCACAGAAATTGTCTTCAGACAATGCTGGCTCTTTCAGCCAAGAAATGAAAATAAAGACCTTGCCCTAGAGTCGGACATGATGGACAGGGAAACTTTTACTCTTCTACGCTGGGTTGTATATTTTTCTCTATTGAAGGATAAGGAACTGTGCCAGAAAAATTTTAAAAGATCCTTTTTCTTCTAAGGAACATTACCAATATTCTGAAAAGCAGCTCACAAATAATTGTATAAATCAACTCATCCTAAAGGAACACACGGCAGAGTTGTTATTTTGAAACTATTTTATAATTTAGAGGATGTGATGGAGGAATTCAGGAGCTGAATTCTCCGTACATTGCAATCACATTGAGCTTTTCCCCTGCTTCTTAATAGTCCTGCTCAACAGTGCTTCTCACGTGGATAATGGCAATCTAACCATTTGGGAGTGGCACAAATGAATCTTCCAGAACCGAAAAGGGTTAATGTTGTTTCTCACGTGTTCCGACTCAAACCAGCCATTTTGGGGGTTTCCCAGTTTGTGCTATGATTGGAGCGCTTTCTCTTTCTGTCAATAGAAAGTCATTCTGGAACGATTTGATTAAGAAGAAAAACAAAACATTCTGGAATTCTAGAATGGAATGGATATTTTGCATATGCAGATCCCCTAAATCAGTGTTTCCCAATCTTGGAAACATGGATACATGGACTTTGACTCCCAGAATGCTCCAGCCAACCATATATCTTAAAGCAGTGGTGGCGAACTTACAGCACGGGTGCCAGAGGCGGCACTCGGAGCCCTCTGTGGGCACGCACGCCGTCTCCCCAGCCCCGCCTCCCCCCGCGCCCCCCTCCTCACCAGCAGCCCCCCTGGAGGAGAGTCGTCCCCAGGCTTGGCCCGCAAGGAGCAGCACAGCCAAGCACATAGCTGGGCAGCAGGGACAAGACTCCGCCCTCATGCCCCATAGCATGCAGATGATGCTGCGGGGTGTGGGCTGATGGCATGGCTGCCATGGCGCTGCAGGGCTGCCTGGGTGATCTGTGGCAGGCCATGGAGGCGGTGCATGGCCCCGCGGGTGGGTGGGGCAGGGGGTGGGTGGGGGCGGAGCAGGCAGGGTGGGAGGCGGAGCAGGGGCGGGGGGTTTGCTTTGGGGCACTCAGTCTTTAAAAGGTTTGTCATCGCTGTCTTAAAGACACCAAGATTGGGAAACCCTGTCTAAAGCTAGGCAGAAGCCCACAAATCTGAGTGACACATTTTCTGGGTGTAGGTTGCAGGATAGCTGTTGCATGGAAGGAACAGGTTCCTAAATTACCCACTCCCTGGGCATTGAATCTGTGCTGGAGAATTCAGAGTCAGTTCCAGAAGTCTGGGTCAGTGAGGTTTCTGATTGATTGAATCAGTCTTCATCAGAGAAAGAGATTTGGCCTTGTGACTTTGCACAACTCCAAGGTTTATGAAGTCATTTAATGCCATGCTTAATCGTAAAGAATAAATGGAAACTGAGTGGTGGCTGGGGAAGTCTGGCGTTTGAAGTCCACACTTCTTAGAGTGGCTAAACTTGACACATGCTGTTCTAGAATCTACTTTATTGCTTCATTTGCTAGGTTACAGTAATTGCATGTCCTCTTTTTGAAGAAGATGCTTGATTGCTTCAGGATATAACTGACTGTTGTTGGTACTCAGTTCTGACTTAAATGAGAGACCCTTAATTTTATTTATTTATTGTTTATCCCATATTAAAAACTCATAGGATTGAATGCCGTCAACAAAATCAGCAGAATCCTGGAAAAGATAAAGTCCATCAGCAAGTAAAGCACAACTTTTTTATAATCAATGCTTAAGTGAACAATCAAATCTTATTTGACCCATGTAAAAAAGAGACAAGATTCAGTCGTATGATTGTGGTGGCCACATTGACTTTTTTTGCCTCCTCCAACATCCTGGTATTTATTACTCAAATAGTATGTATGTTGGAAACTTCATTCAAAAATGTATTGAAAAGCAGATCGCCATCTTGTTGAATTTGATAAATCTCATCATGTCAGGCTTGTCATGTTTCTAATATGTTGGGACATAATTGTAGGTTTAAAAGAAATGAGAATGAGATGCAAATCGGTGAAATCAGAATTTAGAATCTTTCTTGAATTTTTATTAACTGGATTGTTCTGTGGTTTAACTTCCTCTACGTGTGACAAACTCCAGAAGGCCACCATTTATGTAGCGGTTTGTAAGGAACAATCTAGAAGGGATTGAAAAAAGGTCCATGGAATGTCTATGAAAATTCTTACTATCCCAACTTGATGCACGAAGATTGTGACTATAGACCTCTACACAGGTTATATAGCTATGTGACAGCACATCATCACATCATTGTACAAATGATGCAACTACGTAAGTTGCCTGAGTTCAGGTGCAGTTGACACAAATTATGCAACAGTACTATTTATGCACTGATATGTTGTACACAATATCATTGTGATATCATCCTTTTTACACCTACGGAAGGCCAACTCATGAAGTGCAGAAGTATGATTCTGTAGGTTGTTGTTGTTTGGCATAGTTTTCCACTCACAAGGAAGATGGGGAAAAAAAGGTAAAACATAAATGTAAAAGAAAAGAGATAAATTCTGTTTCACTCAACTTGCTAGTGTTATTGGAATTATAAATTGTACACACCAAGGCTGCTATTAAATTTCACTGACTTCCTGAATTTGTTTTGTCTTTGTACCCCTAAATTGTTTATGTGTTTTTACTCTCATTTGGTATTCATTTGGGTCTTCAGAGAAGGGCGGCATATAAATGTGAATATTAAATTAAATTAAATTAAATTAAATTAATTCAGATTTAGGGTGAATTTAAGGCAGGTTTTGTGGCTTTCTAGAATCTGGAGGAATTGTGTTATTTGCTTTTACTTTTATTTGATCATATCAATCACGGAAAAATAAAGCTTCCCTTTTTAAAAGTTGTAACTTAAGAACAAGCAGATTGCACAACAAAATTCAGAATTTAGCATTTTCAACTTGCTGAGTAGATAGAATGGAATAGCAAACTTATGTGGGTGTTGAATTTACCCCAAAACTGAGCAAGAGAATTGTTTTTATTTTTAAAAGTCCCACAGTTACTGCCTCTTATGAATCAATGGGAGGTAGGCTTTTCAATGGGACTTTTAAAAAAAACACTGTAAAGCATTACTGAAGACGACAGAAACATCAAACGCTTTAATCCATGAGCATATCAACAAAGAAACAAACACATTTGTGGGATTTTAAACTGTAAGCGAGAAGTGGCTGTTGCAAGTTGATTGTAAGAAACCAGTAAGTCTAACTTGTTCTGAGTGTAATCAACCAAAGATAGGCACATTTGCATCTTAGCAAAGTGATGCAGCATTTTTTTTTCTTCTCAAAAAGATTCAAATGTAGGACTTTTTGCTTGCTTTTATGAAGTGAAAGTAGAGAGGGAAAGGAAAAGAGAAAGAGCAAATCATGCTTTCTGTTTTGTTCTTTTTCTGCATTTCTGCACTTTTAATTTCCTGCTGTTGTTCCTAGCTGGCAGTCCTTTCTTTGCTGAGCAGCTATCTATCCCTGTCGCAAAACAGCCCGTCCAGACACCTCCATTGTAGCAACTGCCCTATTGTAACCTGGGATTATAGTTCGGCATTGCAAATGCATTTATTTAATTAGAGAAATGGTCCCCATCGCCTACGTGTAGCTGAGTCAAAAGAAGTGCCCACCGTCAGCTTAATTTGGAGGGGCCCCAAAGTCAGTGCGGTTGGATATTTGGGACTCTTTATTTTACATTCATTTTGGAACTACTGATGATTTGAAGAGCAGAGGACAGGCAGTCTGCAGATGCACAAAGCATTCCTTTCATGCCAGAATTCCCAGACAAGGGGCACCTGCAGAGAGGAGAGTTAAAAAGGTCGAGATGGTGGTCATGACTACAAGTTCAAAGCCCAACTTCTTTTTGATAGAAGATGCACATTTAAAAAAGATGGCGGGTTTTGATTGCATTTTTATTTTGTATTATTACTCCTCTACTGCCCTGCGCCTGATGTGCCATATTTGTTTTGAGGTTGTGCATGCTGGTTTTTACAAACATAGTAGCTGCCCTAAGCTTCATTTAATACCATAAAGCAAGGGTCCCCAACCCCCGGTCCGTGGACCAGTCCCGGGCCACGGCATGCCAGCAACCGGTCCGCACAAACAAGCAAAGCCCCATCCGCAAGATGCAGGCAGCACACAAAACCACACACCCTCCAGTCCATGGAAAAACCTCTCTCCACGGAACCAGTCCCTGGTGCCCAAAAGGTTGGGGACCTCTGCCATAAAGCTAAGGAGCCTCAAAAATCTACGGAGGGGTGGGTAAAAAAGTACAGGTAGCCCTTGACTTATACAATAGTTCATTTAGTGACCGTTCAAAGTTACAACAGCACTTAAAAAAAAGGGACCTACGACCAGTTTTCACACTTGCGACCGCGGCAGCATCCCCACGGTCACGTGATCAAAATGCACATGCTTGGCAACAGGTTCTTGTTTATGACCGTTGCAGTGTCCCTGGATCACATGATCACCTTTTGCAACCTTCTGACAAACTCAAATCAGAAAATCAGATAACTAACTGATTTTAGATTAGATAACTACAGCGTTGTTATCTACAATTAGATAACTACAGTGATTCACTTAACAACTGTGGCAAGAAAGGTCATGAAATGGGACAAAATTCACTTAACAAATGTCTCACTTAACCACAGAAATTTTGGGCTCCAGCGTGGTCGTACATCAAGGGCTACGTGTTAAGCTCGTGCCTAAAGCAGCGGTTCTCAACCTGTGGGTCGCGACCCCATTTGGGGTCAAACGACCATTTCACGGGGGTCACCAAACACCGCAGTCCGCCATTTTTTTTTGTGGGGTCGGCCTTTTTTTTTTTTTTGTCGGCCATTTTTTTCCCCTTTGCAATGCGGACCGTCGCGCCGCGCATGCACGATGTGGGCCCGCCATTTTTTTTATTTTGGTAGGCTTTTTTTTGTTGGCCATTATTTTTCCCCTTTGCGATGCGGGCCGTCGCGCCGCGCATGCGCAATGCGCCCCGTCACGCCACGCATGTGCAATGCGCCCCATCGCGCCACGCATGCGGGATGCGCCCCATTGTGCCCCGTCGCACCACGCATGCGCAATGCGCCCCATCGTGCCCTGTCACGCCACGCATGCGCGATGCGCCCCATCGCACATGCGCAATGCGGGCAGGGGTCAAGCCCCGGAAAAGGTTGAGAACCGCTGGCCTAAAGTGTCTTAAGGAAGACTAGAGTTAACACCAAGTGACAAAGTTGTTCCAAACAAGAGGCAATGTTACAAGGTTGATACTGCTCCCTCGTGCCCTTTGAAGGTAGACAGAGTGGAGGACAAATGTGGTTTTCCCATGCTAATATCATTTGAGTCAGAGAACTTATAGATGACTGAAATATAGTAGTTATGTGTCATTGTAGTTACACCAAAGGAAACTGAGTTTGGTTTTAACTTAGCGGAAAATGAGAAGCTAGCCTGAAAATTCTACTCCAGATTCTTTTATCTTTTCTTTTGACAGTCTAATTTAAACAGCTGCAGCAACCAAGGGTACTGGCCTCCCGAAATAAATGGTGCTTATTGGAATATTATTATTATTGTTGTTAGAGATGCAGACTATATTTTCTCATCTCTCTTGCAGTATCCAGAATGGAGTCATAGCTGTGTTTCAGAGAAAGGGGCTTGCAGACCACGAGCTTTACAATCTCAACGAAGGAGTCAGGTGAGTAAATCAACATTTTCTATCCCTGCTGCTAGATAAATTTCTCACTGTTTTCTGAGTACTCTCAACAACTAATTGGCCTGCATGGATTAATACTCAGTGGTAATTTTAAATAATTTGTGCAAGACGATGCACGTGTCACAGTCCAATGTACCTGAAAGTCACTGGGATGAAAAAGAAAAGATCTACCCGATAAGCCAAACAACAAAACAAGTGATTGCCTTTGGTGGGTTGTGTTGGCTGCAAGCTTGCCATCTGCAGATCAGGTCAAAAATTCAAGATGGCAGGTTCAGTAACTGGTTGGTGACCACCATCTTGGCTTTTTGGCTCTTGCTTGTAAGGTGTCGTTCCCATAGGTGTCCAATAGGAGCCACATGATCTGATGTCAACTATATGGCAACTTTGCACAGATTACAGAATTCATGCCCTTTAAAGTGCAGTGAGATGGGCAGGATGTTTTTTTTTCGGCAACTCTGCTTGCTCTAATATCAGTGAAATCCATGCACGGATCCAGCAATGGGTAGAGTCAGTTACCACAAATGTAGGTAGGGACGCAGAAATGCAGATTGCCATAAGTGTCATCCAGCCAGGCCTTGCTGCCAGTACGGATTTCATTTCCCATGGAGAGAATTCCCATACCAGATCCTCAAGCATTTGGGCTTTAAATTTGCCCCTTAGTCCATCATTTTATTTCAGTCGTTGAACAACAAAACAAAACATAAGCATCTGTGTTGATTAGCGTAAAACAAGCTATAAAATCATCTAACAATACAAGTAAAGTTGTAAGTTAAAGTTTAAGAATTTGGGACATGAAATCAACACGATAAAGTATGATGCAGTTTATATAAGGCAACTAAAGGATCGTTGAGAATAAGAATAGTAAAATTACCAATCTATAATATATAGAACTATAATACTTAAAAGCTATGGAAAAGTTGTAATCAATATTATCTCTAGAGAAAAAGTAGTGATGCAACATATAAGGAAGAATACAGGTCCTCAACTTATAATTATTTCTTTAGTGACCGAAGTTACAACGGCACTGATATTTGTGATACGTGTCAAATATCATTAGAAATACAAGTTTTAAAAAAAGGCATCTTCACTGGGAAGGCTGGGCTGTCTTGTAAGCAGAGATGACAGAAATCAGCTGAGAATGGGGACATCTGTTATTCTTGGCAAGGAAAACAAGAAAGTTTATATTAACTCACAGACGTGACAGAATTGGTTCATATTTGTTGAAGTGGCAGAAAAACATATGTTCCCTGGAACATTTGCACAGGAAAAAATGCATGCAAGGGGTGTTTACGTCAAAAAAAAAAATAGCCTGCCAAATTGCATTCATTTCATTTCATTTATTGGATTTCTATGCCGCCCTATTCTGGGAACTCAGGGCGGCTCACAGCATAAATAGAAATCAACATTAAAATACATATAAAAAAGAACCCGAATTAAAAAAACCAATCATCCAACAAACATGCACACAAACATACATTGGCTAGGGGCAAGATGTTAACTGCCCCAGGCCTGTCGGCAAAGATGTGTCTTGAGCAGTTTACGAAAGGTGGAGAGGGTGGGGGCAATACGGATCTCCGGGGGGAGTTGATTCCAGAGGGCCGGGGCCGCAACAGAGAAGGCTCTTCCCCCTAGGCCCCACCAGGCGACACTGTCTGGCTGACGGGACCTGGAGAAGGCCGACTCTGTGGGCCCTAATCGGTCGCTGGGTTTCATGGGGCAGCAGACGGTCCCGTAAGTAACCTGGTCCGATGCCATGTAGGGCTTTATAGGTCATAACCAACACTTTGAATTGCGTTCGGAGACCAATTGGCAGCCAATGCAGCTCGCGGAGTGATGCCGATATGTGGGCATTTCTGGGCAGGCCCAACACTGCTCGCGCGGCTGCATTCTGCATTACCTGAGGTCTCCGAATGTTTTTCAAAGGTAGCCCCATGTAGAGAGCATTGCAGTAGTCGAACCTCAAGGTGATAAGGGCATGAGTGACTGTGAGAAGAGACTCCCGGTCCAAATAGGGCCGCAGCTGGTGCACCAGGCGAACCTGGGCAAATGTCCTCCTCACCACAGCCGAAAGATGATGTATACCATAATAGAAAAAGTTATGCACTCTGAAAACATATAACCAAAATCCATGCAATAACGAAATCTCTATGGAGATTCTCAGTCATCCAGGTCATAATTGTCCCAAAGGGTTGTTTTGTTGTTGTTGTTGTTTTGTTAATGAGCAGCTGTCTGCAAGGAATATAAATCTTCCATTCTCCACCATCCAGTCAGAGCTAAAGAAGCTTCTTGGATGAGAAGCAAACATCTTCAAAGAAAAACAAGAAAGTCCAGTTGCTTCTTGAAAAAAAAAAAATCTTCAGGACATTCACGCAAAAGCAATTTCAGATTTACATTTTTAAAATTGGATAGTTTTCTTTTTAAACAATTGTGAAATTGGATAGACTTGAATAAGCATGCTGAGTGGGAGAGGGTGGGTTAAAATAGAATCGAGGTGAAATGAATTGTGAGTCCAGTCTCTGAAGCGCAGTGTCTAACCTAAGAGTGAACCTTGTACCTCCAGGAAAATGAACAGGAAACTGAACAGACAGCTGCTATCAACTCTAAGCCTATGCAAGTGACTTAAGAAGTCCCATCAACAAGTCTGAACCAGTTTTGGGAGCTTCCCACCCACTTTTTCTCATTTGAAATGCAAGTTCTCTTTTGCTTGAAAGAACTTAGCTGATCAGAATGGAATTTGGTGTGTGGGGGTCTTCCAAGAAGCTTCAAGATGCTTTTCCACATGGCACCGACTCACAGTCCTGTTCTTTGAAAGAGTCACGGAGTAGTAAAAGTTAAGGTCAATAATGGAAGAAGCAGTCTGGGTAAAATTGCTAGGTAGTGTAGCAGTTCCAGGATACAAGGCACTCAGAGTCTTGACACCAGCAGTTAAGAAGTAGAGTCTAAAGTCAATAAGAAAGCAGGTTCCCTGTTCAGAAAGGATTTGAACTAAGCTTCCTCCGTCATTGTTACAAGTGTTTGCAGACTATCAAGGAAAAGCACAATTCTTGGAAAGTCCTGGCTTGCACTCAGGTATAGCAAGTATTGATCATACCTATTTAAACCACAATACAGGTAGTCCTCGACTTACGATCAGAAAATTTCTGTTGTTAAGAAAGGTCGTAAAATAAGACAAAACTCGCTTAACAGATGTCTCAAAAAGTGAGACATCTGTTAAGCGAGTTTTGTCCCATTTTATGACCTTTCTTGCCACAGTTGTTAACTGAATCTGGCTTCCCCATTAATTTTGCTTTTCAAAAAGGGATCACCTGACCTTGGGACCCAGCTACAGTGATAAGTATGAACCAGTTGCCAAGCATCTGCATTTTGATCACATGAGCATGGGGATGCTACAAAGATTGTTAAGTGTGAAAGTCACTTTTCGTAAGTCATTTTTTTTTCATTGCGGCTGTAACTTTGAACTGTCACTAAATGAGCTGTTGTAAGTTGAGGATTACCTGTAGCTTCTTCTTGAGAAGATCACTCTTACCATGAGAGTCTTCCAAGTAATGTATGGTTCCTATACCCCTCAGGCTTTGGTCTCAGCAGCTACACTAAGCAGTATCTGATTTGGTGGCCACATCTTTATCAGAATCCATGGGCCTGGAATAAAATGCAGTTATTCTGCTTTTTGTTTTGGCCCTGTTCTTCTTCCTCAAATGAAGGTCATCGATCCAGAGAAAAGCTGTGATTAATGTTCTTTGCTTATTTCTAATAAAATATTTCCTTATTTCTTTTTTTAAAACAAGACATAATTCTCATTAGCAACTTTGATTTTTGAGCATATTCATTGATCTTTAAGTATACACTTAAAAATACATTGAACTATGAAGATAAGATCATGATTATCCTTAATTAGAGCCCCATGCTTAACATATACAAAATTGCAAGAAAGCAGAATCTTCAGCTTTGTGAACTGGATAGAATTTCTGCCACTAGAAAGATACATTTCCTGTTCTAAAACCAAGGAAGTTGGTGACACCATCCATTTCCTGAGGCTGATTTGAGACTACATTTGTTACTATCTCAAATTCTTAAAAGGCAAGAAATTATAACACTAAAGTCTTAACCGCTGTGTTTCCTGATCCCTTGATTCTTCCTTCCCATTTGGATGTAAAAAATAAGGAATTGTATGGCTGCCTGTAAGCCAAGTAGCAAACGAGCACAACTGATGGAATTGTATTACATCATGATGGATATAACATGGCCATTTTCTCAGCTTAAGTGAACCACCAGCCAATCAATGTGAGTCTTAATTCTAGTTTCAAACTTGGGAGAAGCTGTTTGAGAACAGGACCACCAGGGCGAACCAAGTTCCGTCTAGGAAGCTTTAATATACTTTGGTCCACCACTATTGTGCAATCATTACTTTTGCTATTTTGTTCTGAGAAATCTGTATGGAGAACCTCTGTCTATTTCTCATAAGTTTTTTTTTCCCCTTCCATTTAATCATGTCCGATTCTTGGAGACTGCCTGGACAAGTCCCTGCAGTTTTCATGGCAAGGTTTTTCAGATGCGGGTGGCCATTGACAGAGCATAACTGACCTAAAGTCACCCAGCTGGCTTTGTGCCTAAGATGGGACTAGAACTCAACAATCTCCCAATTTCTAGCCTACTTCTTTGAAATTTAATAAATTTGGCCAAGGCATGTCCAGATCGTTTTCTTATTGTATCTTTATGAAACCATCTCAATTAGAACTTAGCTTAAAAAGAGATTTTATTTAAGAAACAATAGTATTACCTATTAGTAGAATTAGGTTTGATTGCTATTTGGGTGGGAAACAAAAGATCATACAGAGAAGGTGGCTTATTTCTGTGTTGTCAGGACTCCAGTTAGCAAGGGTTCTCAACCTTGGCAACTTTAAGACTTGTGGACTTCAACTCTCAGAATTCCTCAGCCAGCTTCGCTGGCTGAGGAATTCTGGGAGTTGAAGTCCACAAGTCTTAAAGTTGCCAAGGTTGAGAACCCCTGAGTTAGAGAATTCCAGTAAAGCATCATCTTCTCTGATCATGCCTTCTGACAATCTGTGCATTTGTAATGCAATAACAATGAATAACATAAAGTATACTAAAATACAATGATCCTTTTCATCTATTATAATATATATGTTTTTTGGAACAGGCAGCTTCTGAAAACTGAGTTGGGATCTTTTTTTACTGAATATTTACAGGTTCGTATAATCTTCTGTTTTGTTGTGATTTCTCTTTTACTGTTTTAGTGAAAGCTTTATTATTAGCTGAAGCAAGTTGCCAAATAAATTACTGATAGCTGATATTGCCCACCTATGAAATTTAAGTACCAACATTTTCTATTTGGTTATTTGCACTGTGCCTCATCTTAAGACAGGGGTTCTCAACCTTGGCAACTTTAAGACTTGTGGACTTCAACTCCCAGAATTCCTCAGCCAGCTTTGCTGGCTGAGGAATTCTGGGAATTGAAGTCCACAAGTCTTAAAGTTGCCAAAGTTGAGAACCCCTGTCTTAAGATGCTTCAGGTTCCATGCTTGCTTTGTGCCTGGATCCCACTAGAGTTGCATATCATTGTTCTCAGGC
Source organism: Bothrops alternatus (assembly GCA_034064705.1). Lineage (NCBI taxonomy): Eukaryota > Metazoa > Chordata > Lepidosauria > Squamata > Viperidae > Bothrops > Bothrops alternatus. Next base: position 25,104,112 of record JARGCV010000006.1, read on the forward strand.
AGCAAAGATTCCTTGTAAGCCAGTTCTAGTCCAATAAAAAGGTGGTTTTTGTGTCACAGTAATTTGCAAAATACTTGCAAAATGGTTCTGTGTGGGGACAAATAATTGGCATGTATGGATCAGCGTATAAAACGTGTATATTATATTTGAAAAGAGTATATATACTTTCAAGAAGGATCTTTTAAAATGCTAGCTTTCCAAAATACTGTAATATATTTAGTGCAAGTCGTTCACGTAAGATATTGGTTGCAGGAGAGTAAAAAATAAAAAGATGACAGCTGGCTTTAATCACAGTCTTGACTATGGTCCCCCTAGATATAAATCTGTTCTTCTTAATAAGTACCATGTTTGGTAAGAAGTAGGTCTGGCCAATTAGAACCTTTGATTTAAAGCAGCCTCCAAATTATTTGCTTGTTTAATAGATTTCTTCTCTGCCCTCCTGCTCAGATGAGAATTAAAAGGAGTTAACAAAATCTATAAATACTTAAATCATAAAATGAATGCAACTGTTGCATCCTTATTGATTTTCTAAAATCTGAGAGTGGGGTCAACCCCCCCCCATTCAGGGCATAAGGCTAATTTAGGAGCTAAGATTCCCAAAATATTGAATAACAATAATAACAATGTCAACAACAACAATACTAATTAATACTTCTGATAATAGGGCATCTTCAGAATGGGTCCTTTAGCATATCTTGATACCAAATACTGAAGAAAGTAGTCCATATTTACAGCAAGAATTACAAGCTGATAGAATGCAAACTAATTCAAAGACAAATACCAAATCTTAAATACCAAGATTTAAAGGACATACTAAGTGTGTCTGCTTTTCCTTGGCCTCATCTGAAAGCTACATATAAACAGTAAGAGTTCGGCTGTATAATTCTACCCTCGATCCCATTTCAAAGGGATAAAAGATCTTTTGAAGGTTTTCTCTTTTTTCTGCCATTATATGGTAAGATGGGAAATCCCACACAATGTAGTATTGTGTGCAAAGGCCAAATAATAAAAGCCTGTGAACAACCCTTTTTCTAATGAGCTGTCATTAAAAATAAACTTATGTGGTTTAAGTACAGCATGTAATGAAAATTGACACTGTTTTGTGCTCTCTTTCCAGAACCAGCTGCTTACAAAAGGCATGGTGATCCTGAGGGATAAGATCCGGTTTTATGAAGGTGATTAAGGGCTGTGTATGTTTCAAAATGATTTTAAAGAGGTGCTAATAGGACATAGGAATGCAAGCACTATATTTCTTTAAAGCAGCAGTATCCTTTTTTTCAGACTCCTGTACAACAGTCTGAGAGTGGATACAACTGCTTTAAGCAGTCACATGGAAACAGCCACAGAGTTGCTTTAAGGGAATGACTCTTTAAAGTAGCTGGGGTTTTTTTTCTGGTTCATGGGCAAACCTAAAAAATGACGCTGCTTTAAAGAGGCACTACATCTGGAAGAATGGATTACCCTGAAGCAAAAGTATTATGTGCAAGAGTCAAGATTAGTGTTGTTTTCTCTTGTGGTTTGACAAGGGCATAGCTTAGGCCAGTGGTTCTTAACCTTTTTGAACGAATCGCCCCCTTGAGCCAATGAGGAAGTTGTCATCATCCCCCCTCCCCCAACATAAGCTCTCAATCACAACATAGGAAATAATTCTTCAATTTATGCAAACACTTTTTTTGTTTTCTTTAAAATTGTCATCAGGAAATATCGATGCAAATAATTCATTTCCAGTCTTTTCCCCATATCTCCCATATTCTGGCCAATGGCACGCCACTGTATGGGTAGAGGCTGCTGCGCAACACGCATGAAGATAAGTGATGCGTATTCACATATGTAGGGCGTTCTGCAGGAACATTTGAAAACACAATTCAACCCACTAATAACGAGCGATCTGATGTTTTTGTACGACAGATATACAGCGATTCACTGTACGAAAAAATCTCAAAGGTGTCCCCAAAACTTCTCGCTCCATCGCCCCCACGTCGCCCCTTTTCGTTCCATCGCCCCCTTGAAAAATGAAATCGCCCCCTGGGGGGCAATATCGCCCAGGTTAAGCACCACTGGCTTAGGCACAAAAGCATTGAGAGAGAAAAAAAGGAAAGGAAAAAAATGTTTAAACTTCTTAGAATCACCTGCAAGCTGGCCTGTAGGTTTTGAAAGAAAGAAGTATACAGATAGTCCTCAACAGTACGACCACAATTGAGCCCAAGATGTATGTTATTAAGTGAGACATTTCTTAAGTGAGTTTTGTCCCATTTTACGACTTTCCTCGACACATTTGTTAAGTGAATCGCTGCAGTTCTTAAATTAGTAACACGGTTGTTAAGTGAATCTGGCCTCCCCACTGACTTCGCTTGTCACAGGGGGATCATATGACTCCAGGATGCTGCAACAGTCACAAGTGTGAAAAATTGTCATAGGTCACTTTTTATAGTGCCGCTGTAACTTTGAACGGTCACTAAATGAACAGTTGTAAGTCAAGGACTACCTTTAAAAGATGCCGGAGCTGGTAGAGCAGAAGGTGGGGATCCTCTAGGTTGGACAGGAGATGCTGCTGGAGTGAAAAATGAAGATGAAAGATGAAAAGTAAAGCAAGAGAGGCCAGAAGGAAATCGGGCCTTGGACCAGCGGTTCTCAACCTATGGGTCGCGACCCCATTTCGGGTCGAACGACCGTTTCGCGGGGGTCGCCGGACACCGCGGTCCGCCGTTTTGTTTTTTTTTTTGTCGCACGCGCGCCTGCATACGCGGATCGGCCCGTCATGGGCCGCCATTTTTTTTGTCGTGCGCCACGCATGCGTGGTTCGGGCCATCGTGCGCGCGCCGCACATGCACGGATCGGCCCATCGCTGTCCGCCATTTTGTTTTTTTCCCGTCGCACGCGTGCCACGCATACGCGGATTGGGCCGTTGCGCGCACATGTGCAGATCGGGCCGTTGCGCGCGCAGGTCGGGGTCGCGCTGCGCATGGGCGGCGCAAGTGGTGGACCTGAAAAAGGTTGAGAACCACTGCCTTGGACAAAGTAGACATATCAGGTGCTGTAGAACAGGACAAGGATGAGTTCAGAAAAAGTGAGAAGAATAAACTTTGTTTTCGTTATGGAGAGGAGATTAGCATTCCTAAACCTGTGGATAAGCTGGTGCGGGAGGAGGGAAAATCAGCAGCTGACGGTTTTGCATTCTAACTTAAAAAGTAGAATTCAAAGCATTTCGTTAAAAACTCTTCTAGTATACTTGTAGACTTTATTAGTATATGTACTTACTATTATGCTTGGTCCCTCTACACATACATAAATATCCATATTTAAAATACTATAATATGTTTTGCATTAAGCTTGTATATAAAACTACTTTGCATTCACTTAATTGCCCTGTGCTGGGGAGGGAAGGGGGGGGTCTCCATTCCTATTCATACTCGCCCTCCCGCACTGCAATTGGTGCTCCTGCATGTTTTCTGAAGCGCCCCCTGCAAATCCTTTTCATGCTTGCACAGCCCTAATTAAACATCCTTGAGGCACATCAACCTCCTACCTATTCTTCCATCCTGACCACAAACCAGTGGCTTTGCCTGGCAGGCAAGGAAATGAAATTTGCCTAACAAATCTGAGCAAAGAGTAGCTGAGATTTGGTTCCCCCTTAGGATCATTTGCTGGCTCTTTAAAGTGGGGCTCTCCCTGCGTTTGCAGGAGAAGCACCCTGCTTTTCCAAGGCCTTGATTTTAGTTGACTGTAAAAGTCCCTTTGCACCCTGGCTAGAGTGTCCATTTTTCTATGGACTGAGGAACACAGCATTGCCACCTTTATAATAATAATGATGATGATGATGATGATGATGATGATGATGATGATGTTGGAAGGGACCTTGGAGGTTATCTAGTCCAACCCCTGCTCAGGCAGGAAACCTTATACCATTTCGGACAAATGGCTGTCCAGTCTCTTCTTAAAAATTTCCAGTGTTGGAGCATTCACCGCTTCTGGAGGCAGGTTGTTCCACTGGTTAATTATACTAACTGTCAGGAAGTTTCTCCTTAGTTCTAGGTTGCTTCTCTCCTTGATTAGTTTCCATTCGTTGCTTCTTGTCCTGCCCTCAGGTGCTTTGGAGAATAGCTTGACTCCCTCTTCTTTGGGGCAGCCCCTGACATATTAGAACACTGCTATCCTGTCCCCCCTCGTCCTTCTCTTCATTAAACTAGACAAGCCCAATTCCAGCAGCTGTTCCTTATATGTTTTAGCCTCCAGTCCTCTAATCATCCTTGTTGCTCTTCTCTGTACTCTTTGCTGTGATGAGGAAGAGGATGAATTTATTACAGCTGCGAAAATAAGTAAAGCAATTAAAAACACACAGTGTCACAGACAACCCAGACCCAGGCAGGACTCAGAAGATGAAAGAGTTGGTTGCATCATGTATACACATATGAAAAGAGGTGGAACCTGAAGCCCATGGCCAGAAATGTTTGACAAAAACATTCTAGGGCCCTGTTTCTCAACCATGGCAACTTTAAGATGGGTGGACTTCAACTCCCAGAATTCCTCAGCCACCATCTTAACGTTGGCATGGTTGAGAAATACTTTTCCTAGAGAGGTAGGCAGAATGTTTTAAAACTGTAACTCCCAACACTTCTAACACAGTTTATCCTGGCCTCTTGTTTCCAAGCAATATTATTCCCAGGATGTTGGGAATGGGATGTTTAATCTGAAAATGTATTGCATGCTTCAGTTTGCAGCTCTATTATGGAGAGCAATAGGCTATTATCTGAAAATACAGTTTCCATACAGTAGTTGTTAATGCATTAAGCTGTACAGACTTGGAAAGTAATTGCTTTGGACCTTGCCCAAATGTGAATCTGGCATTTTTCTGTTATTCATTAAAGGAACCTGTTTTCTGAGCTCCAGTGAAAGTCTGGAGAATCCTTGAAGCTTTTTAAGGAAACTACTCATTAAAGACAACACTCAAAGCAGATGCCTGAAAAAACACCGGCTCCTTTAACAGATACCGGTAGCAAGACAGTGCCAGGCTCACACCTGGACAAGGCACTTTTTTTATTATTATTTCGGGACACTGCGGCTTATTATCTACCTTATAACTGTTCAGGATCCACTTATGGGTCTCAAGTGGAAAATGCAGTATATAGATTTGGGGAAGATCTCCTTTATCTCCCATCTATCTTTTGAAAGGGAAAAAAAGAATTTCCTCTCATTCCTGGATTTTATGAAATACAAGTAATCCTTGACTTGCAACAGTTCAGACTTACAAAATGTTGAAAAAAGTGACTTACGACCATTTTTCACACTTACGACCAGTGCAGCATCCCCATGTTCACGTGATCCAAATCCATACGCTTGGCAACTGACTCACATTTATGACAGTTGCAGTGTCTGGTAGGGTCACCTGATTCTCTTTTGTGACCTTCTGACCAGCAAAGTCGGCAGGGAAGCCAGCTTCTCTTTAAAAGCTGTGCTACTAATTTAGCAACTGTAGTGATTCACTTAACAACTGTGGCAAAAAGGTCATGAAATGGAGCAAAATTCACTTAACAAATAGCAACAGAAATTTGGGGGCTCAATTGTGATCATAAATCAAGGATCACCTGTAGTTGGCTTTCATACGGGTGGTTCTCAATTTATGACTGGTCACTTAGCGACCGTTTGAAATTATGACCCTTCCCCCCAAAGTTCCAACAGTTAGTGCTACCCCCCCCCAGCACAGTCACGTGACTGCATTTCATCCACTCAGCAGCCGGCTACATTTATAGCTGTTTGCAGCATCCCATGGTCATGTGACCATGATTGACAACCTTTTTGTTGAAGACCAGTGTTTACTTCTAGCTTTCAGCAAAAACGGGCCATAGCACACAATGGATTCGACTTCACTTCACAATCACACTGTTCATTTAATGATCACGATTAAAAAGTTCCCAAAAATTGGTCTGGTTATAACGTGACTGCTTTACGACCCTAATGGGCAGCCTCCATTAAGTCGTAAGTCGAGAACTTCCTGTACTTCTATGCAATTACTTATGTTTTAGAACAGGGGTAGGCAACCTTGGCTCTTTTATGACTCGTGGACTTCAACTCCCAGAATTCCTGAGCCAGCCATGCTGAGTGGAAAGGGAGAGGTTTCGAAGCTGAGCCATGCTGGCTCAGGAATTCTGGGAGTTGAAGTCCACGAGTCATAAAAGAGCCAAGGTTGCCTATCCCGGTTTTAGAAGTTCCTCAGTTTAACTCGCCTTTTGTTTTTAACTTACAGGACAGAAACTTTTGGATACCTTGGCTGAAACCTGGGATTTCTTTTTCAGTGACGTCTTGCCCATGTTGCAGGCCATCTTCTACCCTGTGCAGGTAAAATGTAATTGTGGTGCTTTGGAATCCAGATAAACCAGTCAATGGAATTCCGATGATTGATGAAGAGAGCTGCAGGCCTTTCGCTAGGCAGTCTAGCAAAATACCATGCAGGAAAAACATTTGAAATAAAAATGTCCTTCTCTGCTGTGCTATTTGGGTTATTTCCCTCTGCTCCTCCCTACACTGAACAGCATTTCAGAGAAGAAGGCCAAAAGGCCTTTGGTGCAAAAATAGTCTCTTTCTGCATCTTTTTTTAAACAGCTCCAGTGTAATTCAAGAGAGGCCTGTTTGGCCTGTTTCGCCCATTTGGAACATCTCTGCTCCTTGGGGGAATAGACCCATCTCACACGAGATAACTAAAAACAATCTTTGATTTTATAAACCAAGAAAAGAAAAAGGGAAACACTCTTTTTAAATGTTAAATAGGTATGCTCACCGCAATCCATGGCGAAAGAATTCAAAAACTTAAAAACAGTTCATTTAGCGAACATTCAAGATTACAACGGCGCTGGAAAAAGTAACTTATGACTTACTTTTCACACTTATGACCTTTGCAGCACCCCTCCATGGTCACGTGATCAGAATTTGGATGCTTGGCAGTTGGTTCATATTTAGGACGATTGCAGGGTCCAAGGGATCATGTGATCAGCTTTTGTGACCACCTGAGAAGCAAAGTCAGTTTGAAAGTCAGATTCACTTAACAGCCATGTTGCTAATTTAACAACTGCAATGATCCACTTAACAACGGGGACAAGAAAGATCGTAAAATGGGGCAAACCTCACTTAACAAGTATTTCACTTAGCAACATAAATTTGGGGGTCAATTGTGGTCGTAAGTCGAGGACTACCTGTATGGGGCTGCTCCAATTACAGCACTGTTGAAGAACTTCCAAGCAAAAATTGGTCTGGGAAGAGGAAATGGTCCAAAGAGATCCCAATATAATGCTAAACTCCTCTGATTTAGAAGCAACTCAGTTGACACAAACGTAAAAACAATAATCACTAGAGACAGAAGCGTTAAAAATACACACTTGGGAAAAGAAATTAAAATTAACTAGTTCTTAACTAACTTTTTCCTATTTCTCTGTAGAATAAGTTATTCTTTGAGCAATGTGTAGTCTCAACGGAAAATTATGGGTTTTTTCTCCCTAACCTGAAGCTCTGTTTTTGCCTTAAATTTCATAGAACCTTGTGCTTCCATAACATTAACCTCCATTTTCACCCCAGCCTTCCATGGAATTCATGATTAGAACTACTATTACAAGGTGCATAAGGGCAATCTTGATCTGAGTCTGACTCATTAACTTCATGGACACATTTGTGTAGTTTTGTGGCAACAGTATGTGTTGACTAGTATGTAGGTTTTTTTTCAATTTCCTAGTCCAGCATTCTCCAGTGCTGGGATTACTCAGTGGTTTCCCATCCGATCCTACCTCAGAAACATATTCTGAAAAGTTATAAATTTAATGTGCTATGTATGATGAAGGACATTGTTTATCAACCTCAGCAATTTTAAGCAGTGAGGACTTCAACTCCCAGAATTCTTCAGCCAGCATGCTGAAAGTCGAAGTCCACAGACTTAAAAGTTGCTGAGGTTTAGAAACAGTGACATGGGATATCCATCAGATTAAACACTGTTACTTTTGTTTAAGAATTCGTTGCTCAGGCTCTTACATTATTTTCAGTTTTTTGGCTCTCCATTTTGTAAGAATCCAATGTGCTGGCTACAAGGACAGCAGACAAAATACTACGAAATTCCCATAAGAGGGGGAAGATAAACCAATATAATTTATTACAGAGGAAAAGAATCAGTACGGTTCAAATCTATAAAAATTGCAGCAAAAAATTAGGCAGTAGAAAGTTCACCAGTCCTGAATCCCAGTATAGGTAGTCCTCAACGTATGACCACAATTGAACCCAAATTTTCTGTTGTTGACATTGGTTAAGTGAGTTTTGCCCCATTTTATGACCTTTCTTGCCACAGTTGTTAAGTGAATCACTGAAGATGATCAGTTAGTAACATGGTTGTTAAGTGAATCTGGCTTCCCCACTGATTTTGCTTGTCAAAAGGTCGCAAAAAGAGATCACATGACCCTGGGACACATCAACCGTCACAAGTATGAACCAGTTGTCAAGCCTCTGAATTTTTATCACATGATCTTGGGACTGTTACAAAAAATGATGAAAAATGCTCATAAGTCACTTTTTTCAGTGCCGTTGTAACTTTAAACGGTCACTAAGTGAACTGTTGCCATTCGAGGACTACCTGTATTTTCATTTGGACTAAATGTTGATGGAACAGCCTCTAGCTCACTCAGTGGCAACCAGGGAATAGGCTTTTTGAATTTCAAATCCACAAGACTCTACAAATAATTGAGAATGTTTGTTCGTTTCCTGCAGGGGAAGGAACCCCCTGTCCGTCAGCTCGCCCTGTTGCACTTCAGAAATACTATAACTCTCAATATAAAACTGGAAGATGCTTTGTCCCGTTCCCGTGCCAGGATTCCGCCTTCAATCGTCCAAATGTTACTCATCCTACAGGTATGGATTTTTCTGGCTCGCCCTTGGTGCACACCTCACTGAATTGTAGGCTTTGAGTGGTAGATGGAGCAGGAGGGTTGAAAAGTCAAGATGGCCCCCACAGATGCAAAGCCCTGCCCCTCTTTTACATGCAATGCACGTGCAGAGGGCAAGTAAGTCCTTGACTTACAACCGATCACTTTGTGACCACTTGAAGCTACAACAGATCCCCAAAAGGGTACTTATTATCCCAATGGGAAGTTCTGATGGGAACACGCGCACGCACTGCAGTCACGCGACAGCATTTTGGGCACTCAGCAACCAGTCTGCCTTTATGGCCATTTGTAGGGTCCCTGTCGTGTGACTGCAATTTACAACTTTTTATTTTTCTAGAAACTGATGATTGCTTCCGGTTTCTAGCAAAAAAGTGAACAAAAAAACGGCCAGCAATGGATCCATTTAGCGGACATGGTGTTTACTTTAGAGCTGCCATGTTTGTTTAACACCAGCTGCAAAAAAAAAACAGTTGTAAAATTGGATGCGGTCATATGCTGACCTGCTTAACAACCTTCATGAATTACGACCGTAATTGCCAGTTCAGTTATGGTCGTAAGTCGACGGCTACCTGTATGTTGAAAAAAAATCATCTTGACTTTTTTCTGCTTCCTTCCTGGATGCTCCTGGGTGGAATTTTAATCCATAGAATATTTTGTAAGACGTCAGTCTGAAAGTGAACATATCTTTTCTAATGCTTTCCTTGATTGAGGGAGAGAACGTCTGTCCAGTTGTATTCCTGTTCTCCTGGATTTAGCTATTAGAGAGTATTGTGATATGGGGTAGTGGTGAAGGTGCTGGACTAAAAGAGGGGTGGTAACACATGGAGGCTCTCTGGGTGATTTTGGACTAGCCCTTCTCTCAAAGAGTGATTGTAATTGAGAAACTTGGGGAAGAAGTTCTCTGAATGCCACTTTGAGCTCCTGAACAGAAGATGGGAATATAAAACTCAGTACATAATATATAAATACATCAAGCGGGCCCCAAAGTTGCTTTTTCAAAAAGCAAGTGGACTTTGTTTTTCCTTGAAGATGTTTTGCTTCTCATTCCAAGAAGCTTCTTTAGTTCTGACTAAAGGGTGGAGGATGGACAGATTTTGTATTCCTTGCAGTCATCTGGTGGAGTGACTCTCAGAAAGAATGCTAACAACCAGATGACTGCAAAGAATATAAATCCTTCCATCCTCCACCATTCAGTCAGAACACGAAGAAGCTTCCGGGATGGAAGCGAAACGTCTTCGAGGAAAAACAAAATCCACTTGCCTTTTGAAAAAGCACCTTTGGGGAAAACCATGACCTGAATGATTGAGAATCTCCATAGACATATCAAAAGGGCCTCGCTTTCCAAACCACTTTTATTATTATTATTATTATTATTATTATTATTATTATTATTATTATTATTATTATTATTATTATTATTATTATTATTATTATTATTATTATTATTATTATTTATTAAATTTCTATGCCGCCCTATTCCGGGAACTCAGGGTGGCTCACAGCATAAATAGAAATCCAATATAAAAAACTACATAATACATATATAAAAAATACATATATAAAAAAGAGAACCCCTAAATTAAGAAACCATTCATTCAGCAAACGTACACACAAGCATACACTGGCTAGGGGCAAGATGTCAACCGCCCCAGGCCTGTCGGCAGAGATGTGTCTTAAGGAGTTTACGAAAGGCGGAGAGGGTGGGGGCGATACGGATCTCCGGGGGGAGTTGATTCCAGAGGGCCGGGGCCGCAACAGAGAAGGCCCTTCCCCTAGGCCCCGCCAGGCGACACTGTCTGGCTGACGGGACCTGGAGAAGGCCGACTCTGTGGGCCCTAACCGGTCGCTGGGTTTCGTGAGGCAGCAGGCGGTCCCTTTTTTTGCAACAAAGATAAAAAAAACACATCAATGTGGAATCCATTCTACTTGGTCTTTGTCCTCTTAAATAGCAGATCTGGTCAGACTCATGGTTTTCAGTCCTTTCACCATCTGCCTATTAATGCTTACCCCAAGGAATAGCATTCCTGCATGGAGAACTTTTGAGTTGTTCATAAATTCAGATTTTCAGGCACCAGCCTGGCTGGGGAAGCTTTTCAATTATCTTCTAGGAACTGGGTGAGGCATCCAAAACAGATTACCCAGCTATTTGAGACAACATATTGTAAGATGCTTCTTTTCTGTTAAGTCACAGCTGTTGAACTTTGCTAGGAGGCCCAAAGAAACGTGTGTGGATACAAATAAATAAAGTTATGGTATTAATTATCTTTATTGCATTCATTGCCACTTAAAATTTGTATCACATTGTATACCTGCCAAAGATTCCCAGAATATTTTATAGAACTTTTTCCAGTGAAACAGAACTAGTACATATTCCTGTATACAGTAATGAATGAAAACAGCAGCCATTGGGGGATGTGGGGGGGGGGGGGAGAACCAAATTGCTTCTTATTTGAAAAATCACCTAAAATATCTGCTACCTAAAATATCTGCCATAAAAAAGTGAAGTATCTGGAGAGGTTTTTTGTTTAATAGCATGTCTTTTAATTCGCTGCTTCAAGATTGTTTCTTTAAAATGTCATTTAAATTTGGCCTCTTCAGTCGGAGAGCTTTCCATAGTCCCATAAAAAGTGCCCATAGCAAACAATATAGAATAGAACAAAGCAAATCATAGCACCAAAAATATTTTTAAAAATCCACGGAGCGTCATAGGAAAATTAGAAAAAGCTTTCAAAAATTCCTATCTTTTGTGCTTCAGAAGGAAGAGTGGGCCAAAGCAGGTGAGGGATGTTCAGATGGTCATAAAATGTCAAAATGCATGTAAAAAAGGGAGGGGAGCATCCCTCACATGGTCACAGCTGCCACTGGGCCTTTTTTAATCCCTCCGAGGACACACACACACAGAGGGCGGTTGGTTTGAGGGCCTCTCCATCTGGGGAGTGAGCAGAGAATGCAAGCCGTGTCCTAAGGCTGGAGAAGCACAAGAGCAGGGGTCTCCAAAATGGCCGTTTTAAGACTTGTGGACTTCAACTCCCAGAATTCCTCAGCCAGGCATGCTGGCTGAGGAATTGTGGGAGTTAAAGTCCACAAGTCATAAGAGGGCCAGGTTTGAAGACCCCTGCTCTATTATCCCCCTCCAGAATAACACACCTCTGTTGGGGCTCTGGACTAGTTGGCAGAGCCAGGTCTTCAGGCTCTTTTGATGGCTGGCCAATAGTCCCCAAGTCTTTGCTTGCTGTAGGCACCTGTTTGTTCCTTCAATTTATCTTCTTCCTTGGTTAGTTTCTTTTTCTGGGTTGGCCAATTCATCGTCTTGCACAGGGGTCTTCAAACTCGGCCCTTTTATGACTTGTGGACTTCAACTCCCAACTCTGGGAATTGAAGTCCACAAGTCTTAAAGCGGCCAAGTTTGAAGACCCCTGCACAAGAGAGTCGCCAGGCCGGTTCCTGCTTGAGATGCAAGAGGGGAAACGCTCTCGCTGCAGAAGGCGGGAGTCATTCTGAGCGGACCCCTCTCTGCTTTGTGCTGCTCATTGAAGACAAACAGTAATTAACTCTGAAGCTTGGAGCAGCTTCGTGCAGGGAATATTTCTGACCCGTAACTTGTCCTACTTGCACTTAAATTGCTCTCTCTGACAGCAGTCCCTCTGGATATATGAGCAAAAAATTCATCCCATTGGATTGTTTTAATTGGATCGGTGCCATGTCCGCTCCTCTTTCCGCTTTTCAGCGTTGCCTCTTTCCATCTTGGTCCTCTTCAAATTGGCTCTGTTTGGGCTGCTTTAACTCAGCCCTTCCTGCCCCCTGCCTTTTTCTTTTTTTTTAATGATCCTGTCCTCCCCTGTTCCGATCAGAGGTTACAAAAAGGAAATAGCGGAAGAAGGAGCTGAGAAATGAAAGCAGGATTCTGTTAAATCTCTGGCATTTGTCATTCCTGGCTCCTTTTCAAGCAGCTCGAAAATTTCCTGCTTTTTTGTTCAGAGGACCTTCTACTACGGTAACAGGGACATCCTAGTCGGAGGAAAAAATAAATAAATCAAGATGCCAGCTGCATGACACCCCCCCTCCTTTTAAACATGTGCTGTGTCACTCCTGAAGTTGCTATTTTAATTTGCTGCTCAGTTAGTTCCCATTGCAGCTTTTTAATCATGTTAATCACTTACAAATCCGTGGCTCTGCCTCTTCTTGAAAATTGAGATCCAAAAATGAGAATTCAGGACAAGAGTGTCTGCCTCTTTTTTAATCCCACAAGACATTCAAGGTGGACGTAATTTTTTTTCTTTGCTGTCCAAGAACACCATCTGTATCGTATTGTCAGGATGCTGTGTCTTTGTGGCTGCATTTGCACAACATGGATCATCTGCTTATTGAATCGGCCCCATCTGTTGAGTTTGTGCAAGATTAGGGGTCTTCAAACCTGGCCCTTTTATGACTTGTGGACTTCAACTCCCAGAATTCCTCAGCCAGGCATGTGCCTGGCTGAGGAATTCTGGGAGTTGAAGTCCACAAGTCATAAAAGGGCCAAATTTGAAGACCCCTGTGCAAGACCATGAATTGGCCAACCCAGAAAAAGAAACTAACCAAGGAAGAAGATAAATTGAAGGAAAAACAGGCTAGGTGCCTACAGCACGCAAAGACTTTGGAAACTAACCAAAGAGAGAAGCAACCTAGAACTAAGGAGAAACTTCCTGACAGTTAGAACAATTAACCAGTGGAACAACCTGCCTCCAGAAGCGGTGAATGCTCCAACACTGGAAGTTTTTAAGAAGAGACTGGACAGCCATTTGTCTGAAATGGTATAGGGTTTCCTGCCTGAGCAGGACTAGATGACCTCCAAGGTCCCTTCCAACTTTATTATTATTATTATTATTATTATTATTATTATTATTATTATTATTATTACTTGGGGACTTTTGGGCAGCCATCAAGTGATAACTGGGTAGTTTGATGGTCAGTGATCTAACTATGTGGACAGATATCTTAGAGGCTTCTTAAGGTGAGCCAGAGGAACCTTCTAGTTAAGAAGGTTGATATGGATGTTTTCCATCTCCAGGTTAAGCAGACCCCTTCCTGATGGATAAATACGGGTGGGTAAATCAGCTAGTTATCGTCTTTTCTAGCAAAGAACTCCTGGTCCAAACTAATCTAATTCCAGCCCTGCACTTCCCGTTCATTTCAATCCAACAGGTTATACTTGATTTATAAAAAAACAAAACTGAAGCAAGTGTTCTCCTTTTGGTTTTTCAGGGTGTTCATGAATCGAAAGGAGTTACTGAAGATTATTTGAAGTTGGAAACTCTCTTACAGAAGGTTGTTTCCCCTTACCTGGGGACGTACGGTTTGTACTCCAGGGATGGCGCTCTCGCTCACTCCTCCTGCATTTTAGGTAATACTTCTAGAGCTTGGCAAGTGGTAGCGTATCTTCTTTACTTGTGTGACAACTCCCTGCCACCAGGGGTAAATTTCTCTGCAGCTGAAAATAAGTACCATGAAAATTAAACAGCACAGTGATAAACGTAACAGAAAGCAATTTATTAATTCTGCATAATAATAATCTGACAGCCTGTATATATTATAATTATAATTAATTAATAATAACGTTGGAATATTATTATTAATAATAATAACGTTTCCTGCTCAGGCAGGAAATCCTATACCATATCGGACAAATGGCTGTCCAGTCTCTTCTTAAAGACTTCCAATGTTGGAGCATTCACGGCTTCTGGAGGCAGGTTGTTCCACTGGTTAATTGTTCTAACTGTCAGGAAGTTTCTCCTTAGTTCTAGGTTGCTTCTCTCTTTGATTAGTTTCCATCCGTTGCTTCTTGTCCTGCCTTCAGGTGCTTTGGAAAATAGCTTGATTCCCTCTTCTTTGGGGCAGCCCCTGAGATATTGGAACACTGCTATCATGTCCCCTCTCGTCCTTCTCTTCGTTAAACTAGACATACCCAATTCCAGCAACCCTTCCTTATATGTTTTAGCTTCCAGTCCTCTAATCATCTTTGTTCCTCTTCTCTGTACTCTGTACTCTCTGTACTCAATGTCATCTCCCAAGGTCAACCAGCTTTAAGAATTAGTAGATTTCTTATCAGATACTTAACATATATCAGAAACTACCCTGAAACCTACTTCCTGATTCCATACACTTGCTTCTTTTACCTTTCAAAGTTGTGAAGCATGTGAAAATTACACTGCAGTGCTTGGAATGGAGAAGATCTGTTCAGGAAGGGCATGGACTGTAGAATTGACCAAGTAGGCTTTCCAAGTGGAAGAGAGTTACTCCTACGGGAGAGGGGCGGTATAGAAATTTAAGAAATAAATAAAATAAAATAGTGGTGAAAGTGTTGGATTAGGAGCAAGGAGATCTGGGTCCAATCCTTTTTCAGCCATGTAAAATTTCTGTGTGACTTTGATCCAGGGTCTCTCTCTCCCAGCCCAAGAGCCAGAGATAAAGGTGTTGAACTATGGTAGGAACAGGAATACCGAGGTTCTCATCCCCACTTAGGCACTGAGGCTCCCTGGTGACTTTGTGTCAATCTTTCCCTCTCAGTCCAGGAATCAGAGTGTGGCAGAGAAAGTGTGGATTAGGAGTAGAGAAACTCAGATTCTAATCATCAGCAGCCACAAGAATTCCCTGTTGAACTTGGGGTTAGTTGCTCCTTTGTAGATCAACCTATCTCACAGGGCTGTTGTTTGAGGAAACAACAGGAAGAGGGGGTACGGAATAAAAGGGGGGGTGTTAATAAATGAATACCCATCTCTTTCCTGGGGTAATTTTATCTTCTTTCTGATGGATTCTCAAAGGAGATAGACATATACAGACCTACACACTTGTAGAAACTTCTCGTGTATAAGGTAGGGAGAAAAAGAAGCTACAAGGGAGAATGTAAAAGAGAAGAAAACCAAAATGCCTTTCCATTAAATCCTTGGCTGCATAGTCTGTTGTTACATCCTTTTGCAAACATCTCACCTGCCAAAGATCTAACTTAGTTCCAGGAAAAGTACAGTATTAAGCTAGTGCCATCTAGTGGCCAACCTGGACAAATTCCTGAAGCTAACACGGTGTGGATGTACAGCACCAGTTTCTGTAGAGCCGTGTTTCTCAACCTTGACAATTTTAAGGCATGTGGACTTCAACTCCCAGAATTCCACAGCCAGCCTGGCTGTGGAATTCTGGGAGTTGAAGTCCACATGCCTTAAAATTGTCAAGGTTGAGAAACACTGCTTAGAGGAAAGTACCAAAATGATGTCTTCCTTCATGGAAGAATAGGATAAAATATACAACTACTCTAATAAACAGTAACACCAGGCTTCTATTTGCAGAGGCCAAAAGTTCATAAAGACTGAACATGTTTGGAATGTAGACAGTATCAGGAAGCAAAGGAAACAGGACACTTCCTTTCAATTAGGCTCTTTTGTTTCATTTTCCAAGAGACACAGTCATACAAGCAGACACGGGGGAGTTGAATGGTCAGGAAAAGAAATGCAAGTGTCAGAAAAGGAGGTTCACATACTGATTTGATGTCACCCTCCAGATACCTGGGCACAGACCTGAGTTGGTTGTCATGGTGGGGACAGTGTGAAAATTTCAATTGTTCTCTGTGTTTGTTAACAGAAAATCGCTTCTTTCGGCGCTCTAAATCGGGGGATATTCTTGCTAAGAATCCGGTGGTGAGATCCAAAAGTTACAACAATCCGTTGTTGACTCCCGTAGCCGAGTATGAGACAGAAGGTGCAGCTGCCAACAACTCGAGCATCCGACGACACTCGGTTTCTGAAATGACCTCCTGCGCCGAGATGCCGGGCTACTCCAATCTCACCACCATCACAGACAATGGGTCCAAGAGCTCCATGCTTACCATGAAGATCCCACCATCAGGAGAACAGGAGAGGATTTCGGCTGCTTCAGTGCAATGTGTGTCTGATCAACCCAAAGGACTCTTCTATCCCATAGACAACCCAGCCAGGGCATTTGAGTTAGGCCGGGATTCGGACTTGCTCGCCATTGCTCCCACAGCCAGCCCTGAGAACATAGTGGACCAGATTTTAGAGTCGATTGATTCCGATTCAGATGGAATTTTCATTGATTTTGGCCAACACTGCTCTGGCTCCCCAGGGTACACTATGGATGTGAACAGACAAAGCGTGGTCTGAAGGAGTTGTGCTTTACAAGTCCACCGGCCTCTTTGCCTACTCTTCCAAGTCAGATAAAGAGGATGACCTCCCCCCAGAGAAATGTGGATAATCCTGGCTTGGGGAAATGGTGGTGCCACTTTGTGGTCAGGTTGCATCTGTTTAGGCTAAGTTCATAAAGTCACATTGAGGTCCATCCGTGACCAGGCTGAGCTATGGGTAGTGATGGAGCTTAGGTTTTATATCCAGGTTGAACTGAACCACAAAGGATAACAAGTCTGAGATACTGTCTGACATTCAATCTCCCTAAATGTCCTTCATAAGTGCCCCCTCCTCCTGGGGATGTGATTTGCCTCCCATGATTGCCTTCTTTCCCTGTGTTTTTCCAGTTTGGATTTCCTCAGCATTCTCCTTTCCTGCAGGAATTAGCCAACCTGAGCCAAGTAGAGGAAGACTACCAAGTAGAGTACTGGCGGATTTACTTGGAATGGAAAAGGACCAAATGAATAGGGAGTTGGACCAGGTTTTTAGAGTCAATTCCAATTACGCAAGAAGGAACAGAGTGCCCAGGGAGGCCCACGTTAGATTTCTTCAAAGAAATCGGCGAGATAAAATTTTGAGAATAGTAAGGGACCAACCTATGAAGAATAAAGAGCCTGTAGTTCTTAAAACAGATTCCTAGAAAAATAAGGGAAGCACAAAGAGATTATCAATTTTTAACAAGGAAACTGATAGATAATGGGGTGAATTTTAGATGGTTGATTCCAGAAGGGCTACTGATTTTTGGGGACTCAAAAAGATATAGATTGGACACCCCCTTCCAAGCAGAGGAGTTTTTTAATAATCACAGCACCTTTTTGGAGAAAGGCGATATGGAGTTTAAGAGACCAGAAGGAACGTTTACTCCAGAGACTTCTAAGCAAACAGAGGAGGAGTTACTAAAAAAGACGCAATCAGAGGAAGACGTCAGACCTAAAGATCAGAGACAGACAAGCTCACCTAGAAGATTGAGATCCCGAAATAATTAAAAGTATGGAGGAAATTGGAATATACCCATTAAATATAAATGGTCTCAACTCTCCATCAAAAAGGAGTAAAATATTCCATAGGCTACAGAAACTTAAAATGCACATAATTTGTCTACAAGAGACTCATATTAAGAGACAACACTCTAGAATTTTAGAACAGCCAAAACTGGGTAAACTTTATTTTTCTTCGGCATTACAAAAGAAAAGAAGGATAGTGATATATATAAAAGTTGAATCCAGTTATTCTTCTAATGGATGCTCCTGGTGTAGAAAAGAACATAGATGACTTCCTCAAAATCCCAGCGTGATAGTTTAGGACAGAAATAGACCACTCGTGGCATTCAAGTACAGCACAGGCATCGGTGAGTGATGAATTGGGATTAACTAAGGTGTGTACGTGCCCATATGTATGCACATGCATGTATCTAGTCTCTCATGTGCAAGCAATGGTGGCACCATCAAGTCTGCTGGAGAAGGAAGTTGAAGTCCCCTCCTTGTTTGCCCATGCTGTCCTAGCCATGGCCAGTTTTCAGAATGGCCCTCTTGTTGTGCAGCCCTTCCAGTGTTAAACGTCTCCCAAAGGAGAAGACCATTGTGTTGTTGGGACTTGTAGAAGAGTCAGACTAGTCACGAAGTCCCCTCTGTCAGGGCTCAGTGGCCGGAAGATTCTAGTTTACCCTTATCGAAATGGTTGAGCAGGAATGCAAAGAACGCCAATCATACGTGAGGACCGGATGGACTAAAAAGGAGAGGAAATCCAATTCTTTGGATTGGATTGGATTACAAGAGAGCCCGAGGATTTCACAGCTGCCTGGGTTAACTTCTGAACTGCTCTTTTCATTTACTCAAGAATTGACAGCTGTCCTATATGGTTCCCCTTTCCAGGAATTAAGTAAGGACGGGTTTTGGGGGTGTTTTTATTCTTATCTCATGATGTCATAGCCAGAGGTTGAATGCACAAAAAGAGCTGAACCCTGACAAGTTGGAGCTGACTTATTTCAGAAAGAGCAGGATTAGAGAGCGCAGGATACTGCCACTAATAAGGTAGATACGTGCTTTTGGGGCCCAACCACTACAAAGGAGGAGAGAATCTCAGCATGGGCCCTTGGAAAAGCAAATCTGGGATATTACTAAGCATCAGACAGCTGACCATAGGAACTGACCTCGCGACAAGCTGCCATAATGGATACAGAAAAAATTAGTTACCTCTATGACATAGTGAAAGTAGTAAGAGAAATTAAGCATGATGAACTTGAGTCTTGCTGATGGAAAGGTTATTTACAGATCTCCATTGTACTTAAAAGTGTACAATTTTAAGCTTAAAGTGGTATTTGGTGACTTGAAAATAGTACATATGTGGTGCTTAATCAGCAGTCATTCCTATTTGCAAATCGGTATTACAGCCGACATACATGCATGTGTGAAAACGTTCCTAGCATTCACGTTTGGGAAAAGTGTCATTTTCTGCCTCATTACTGCCTTGATAAGATTTCATGAATAGCAAACTGTCTTAATGGCAATTATTATTAGAAAACCTACCTTCCTCATCAAGCTAACAACCATGCTCATGACTTCCAAACAATTCCTTAAAATGAAACCCTGCTCTTCAAAAGTTAAAATGTGTCTATAGACTGCAAAAGGAAGAAAGGGGTTTTCATTTAAAAAAAAGTTGTTCCAAATATAATAGAATTTGATTTATAGCAGCTACTATTTTTTAATGATTCTCAGTACATCCACACCTCTTTCACCAATCAAGTAAAATTTATAAAACTAATTTAAATAAATAGTGTGCTTGCTATTGAATGGTTGAGAGCCTGTGTCCAGAGTGAGGTTTTTTTTAAACAAAAGAAACCAGAGCATTTTTTTATCAATGTCATCTTGATTTATTTATCTATGTTACATATGATAGAGCATCCAGTGGAGACAACCCAAAGTGGTTTATAGCAGTGTGAATAAAATACACAAGCACATTAACCAAAAAAATATATGCCAAGACATCCACAACACAATATTCGTAGCATTAAAACTATTGCCCAAATGAATTATTATTAGTAGTAGTAATAATAATAGTAATAATTGTCACTTTGAACGTACACCAATCGACTTACATCAAAATGAAATTTCGTTGCATACAGCTCTCAAAAGGGTCACCACCTCCGATGCAGACTCCTTGTTCGTGGCCAGCTCAAGTTTCAGATTGTCCATTTTAGTCTCTAGGGAGTGAACAGTGGCAGAGGACAGATGGAAATGGAGCTCCATGTGGATTGCCTTCAAATTAGCTTGTACTCCTGTGCTAGCAGTCAGATCTTGCTGCCAGTAGAACAATGTCAAACAGCACAAACGGAATAGTCCAAACACACACACACACACATAAAAGGTTTAAAAGGTGGTCCAGAGCATCAAGCACCAAAACATCTGTCAGGACATGATAATTTGAACTGCCTGTACAGAAGGTCAGAAAACTTGGGTCAAGTGAACCTCATGCCATAGGTCAGGGGTAGGCAACCTTGGCTCTTTTATAACTCATGGACCTCAGCTCCCAGAATTCCTGAGCCAAAGTTGCCTACCCCTGCCATAGGTTGTCCACAGTGTTGGGATCCCTAGTGAGAAGACTGCCTCCAAGTCTCCACAGCCCCCAGACTTGGATGGGTGAAGGACAGGAGTAACTGATTCCAGTTGGAAAGGGTGGCCCTGAAGGGGGAGTTGATGGGTTAACACAAGCATTTTAAATATGGCCTGAAAATTATGGCTGTGGATCCAAAGGCTGCCTAGACAGCTTAACCTTGGCATCGCCATTTGGACTAACTGCAGCTTCTGGATCATCTTCAAAAGCAGTACCATAGAGAGTGTGTTGCGGTAGTCTAATTTGTACAGTTTCACTGGCATGAATCACTGCCATCATGGCGTCCACAGGCATCTTCTGCTTGGCCCAGAATGGCAATATATGGTTGTATAATAGTTTACCCCAAACAGGTAGATTGGTGGACAATTTGTGTGTCTCGCTTGGTGCAGTTTCTTATGCCAACTTAAGATCCCAGTTGGAGAGGAGAGGATTGGCAAGGGGCTGGTTTGGTGTTTGATCTGGACTCTGGCCACAGCAGGACCTGATGAGCGATGCCGTTTCTTGCCCTCCCATTTGGACAAAAGCAGCTTTGCTGGCTGACCCATCTCCCAGAGCAGGGCTTAGGAATTCTGGGAGTTGAAGTCCATGAGTCATAACAGAGCCAAGGGTGCCTACCCCTGTCCCAGAGTATAGGGACTCCATTCCTGTGCCTTGTCTTTGCTTTCCCAGGTGTTCGAACAACTAAATGCCTTCAGGCTCCCTCACATTCGTTCCTTCAACACTAACATAGACTCTTTTTCTCTAGTCCTCTTATGGTACCATCACTGTTGTTGATACTACAATAATAAAGCAAACAAAAGAGGTGGTTGCTTTGTTCCCATGTTCCTTAAGAAGTACCTGGGTCATGAACCTTTGTTTCAGTTCTTTACAGTCATGGGTCCCCAACTACCATGACTGTTCTTGAAGACCACAGTTGTATTCAAGGGCTCCCTTCCTTCAAGCTCTCTTTTCTCCCCTGAATGTTGAGAACCTGTTTCATTTGCAAGGAACTGAAAACTATTTCTGAGTTCCAATTATGTAGAATTCCTTCCCTGTTCCTTCTGAACACTTTCACTTCTATTGTGGGTGGCCAGCAAGACAGCTGCTGAAAGGGCCAATGCTATCTCGGGAAACATTAACAGAACATGGGGTTCTCTACTTAGCTCTGCTCAAGCTCCAGTTCGAATACTGGGCCCTATTGTGATGTCACTGTTCAAAAAAGACAATGACACACTGCAGTAAGTTCAAAGAATGGCCACCAAGATGGGAGGGATCTGGAAACCAAACCATGCATGGAATGGTGGAAGGATCTGAGTATTTTTAAATAAAAGGAGAGATACTGTAGCAGTCTTTCAATGTCTAGATCAGGGATAGGCAACCTTGGCTCTTTTATGACTCGTGGACTTCAACTCCCAGAATTCCTGATCCAGCATGGCTCAGCTTGGAAACCTCTCCCTTTCCCTTCAGCATGGCTGGCTCAGGAATTCTGGGAGTTGAAGTCCACAAGTCATAAAAGAGCCAAGGTTGCGTACCCCTGGTCTAGATGGTTGTCACACAGAAGAGGGAGGGTGCTTGTATTGCCTGAGGCGCCTGGGCTCAAAACAAGTGGATTGAAACTCCGAAGAAAGGAGACTCAGGTTAGTCTTAAAGAGGCACTCCCTGACTGCATGAGCTGCCAGCCAATAGAACAAGTGCCACATGAAGTGGTCAGTTCTTCCTCACTGGAGATCATCAGACAGGATGGATGGTCATCTCAGAGATCCTGAAGTAAATGCAGTGGTGGGATTCAAATACCTGAACAACCAGTTCTCTGTGTGGATGCAGACCTGGGCCTCTGAGGCCTAGAACGGACTTCTTGAAGTGGCATCCATGCACTTTCGACGAGCCATTCTAGGCCTGAGAGGCCTTCTCCAGGCCTCCAGAAGCAGAATGTATTCAGCCGGTTCTCCGACCTCAACAAAACTTAGCTACCGGTTCTGCTGAACTGGTGCGAACCGGCTGAATCCCACCACTGAGTAAATGGATTTGAACTGGATGGCCTCCAAGTTCTGGCATCTGCTCAGAGTTATTTTTTTAAAAATGAACATCCTTCAGAGGCATATTGGGTCATTGTTTTCAATACCTCTTAGGAAGCCCTAGAACAAGATGCTAAACCAGTGTGAGCCTTTCTAGGGAACCACATGTGGGGGGAACCAGATCATTCTGGTGATGGGCTGGACAAAGAGAGAGGGAGAGAGAGAGAGAGAGAGAGAGAGAGAGAGAGAGAGAGAGAGAGAGAGAGAGAGAGAGAGAGAGAGAGAGAGAGAGAGAGAGAGAGAGAGAGAGAGAGAGAGAGCAGTTACAATGTGGTTTGCAAGCATTGCAGAACAGACAAGGTTATGTAATCAATATTTTCCTCACCCATGCGTTTGCCTGCCAGGAAATCTGCATCTAAATACATGCCTGCCAAACAGGCAGAATTCATGCCCAAAGGGCGGTAGTTTTGATAGACTGTTAGCTTTAATTATGTTCCATTATTCTTGGTCTATTACAGTTTTTTGTATTTGGATATGAGGAGAGAAATTCAATGCGAGCTGCATTGCTGAGTTAGCAGATAATTCTCGGCTGGTTGCAAAGCTTTAATTGCAATTACAACAGCTTGCAATCTCTTGATCATTCATCAAGCCATCATTTGTTTCTATTCACATCAAGGTGGGTTGGTTGTCATCTTTTAATCAGCAGGTTGATTCATCTACTTTAGCACCAAACATAGCGGAAAAACTTCCATTGATGTCTATAGGTCAAAATCTAGGAGGCCCTATATTATATGGTCCTGATTCAACTTCAAGTTTGGTTGAATGTTAGGAAATGTTAAAAAAAAAAAGGTCATGACAATGTGATCAAAGTCAAAGAAGTCATGATAGGGTGATCAAAGTTGCGTCCATTTTTTATGTGGGTTGTGTGTTTACACAAAAATAGGCGGAGTGATAGCCTGTTTATGTAATATGTGGAATGGTAGGTACCTTTTTTTCACTTCTTTGACCCTACCCGCTGTTGAATGTCTTCCGAGGCCAATCTTTCCCAACATGAGTCATTTTAAGATGCATGGACTTCAATTCCCAGAATACCAATGCTACCTGAGGAATTCTGGGAGTTGAAGTCCACACGTCTTAGAATGGCTAAGGTTCAGAAACATTGTCTTAAACCGGGGTGTCAAACTGCCGGCCGGCAGAAGCCTCACCCACCCCATTGCTGGCAATGGCAAAACAGTCCCGATACGTCACGAGTTTGACATGTCTATCTTAAACCAAATCTCATTTTGGGGATTAAGTTCCTGGGCCCAACAAACCCAGAAAGAAAAAGCAAACATACCTGTTATGCTGTGACTAGAAATATTTGCCTCCATAAAATGGAGTTATTTTCCGTTTAATAAATGGTTAAAACAGTAATTCATTAATGTATGCGCTTATTCATATTGGAATTGTAATTCATATGCTTCTTTATTAATCTATGAAATAAATAATTTCTTGAAATTAAAAATATTTTTGGAGTCTAGTAGCCATAAACTACATTATTGACCAATTCTTTTTTGAGTGAAATGCTACATTCAGTTCGAGATTAGTTAAAGTAAAGGTGGATTATTTTCCCCCATCTAAGTTCACAGATCTCCTGAAATTTATCCTTTCTGGGTACTTGGACCCTATGTTAAGAACCCCAGTTTCAAATTAAGTTAAAGAATTAATTCTAGATCCATTGGGAGGGAATTGAAAATCCACATATACATTTTTCTGTTGTGCTGTTAATATGCAAAAATGGATAAAAGGAAAACAGAAATAATGGATGGAGAAATGAGATGCGACAAGGTTCCTTGTGGATCAAGGATCTAAACTAAAAGCTTGCGTGGCCATCATTAACAAGTTCAAAAATCTTGACTAATTAGAGCAGAGTTTCCCAATCTTGGGAACTTTAAGATGCACGGACGTCAACTCTCAGAATTCCCAAGTTAGCATCTCATCACATATCTTAATGTTGTCGAGATTGGGAAACCTAGGATTAAAGCAAAATTTCTGTCTACTCCAAAAAAGCAATATGACATTGTGCACACCAAGTCATTGGCATTTAAGACACAGCTAAGAAAGGAATAATAAATTTTATTTTTATCATTCATGTAAATAAAAATAAGCAAAACGGTTTCCGCGATGTGGGTAGGCTATGTGTAAAAAAAAAAAATATCAAGATGGCAGCCGCCATTTTGCTTTTTTTTTTTTTTCATGCACATTTCACCCCACTCCTTTGGGTGCCTCTGAAGAAATGATGCCACAGAACAGTAAGAGTTAAGGTAAATAATTGGCTATTTGATGGGTAAAGCATATGGAAGTGTATCATTCCAAGGTGAATATTAATTTAGCTTATTTATTTGATTTCTATAGCTGCTCATCTAGCAACTCTGGGTCGCTAACCAAATATAAAAATAAATCGAAATACAGGTAATCCAGTGGTGGGATTCAAATATGTGAACAACCAGTTCTCTGTGTGGATGCCGCTTTCAGAAGTCCATTCTGGGCCTGGGCAACAAAAAATTAACTACCGGTTTTGCCAAAGTGATGTGAACCGGCTGAATCCCACCACTGAGGTAATCCTCAATTTACAACCATTTGTTTAGTGACCATTCTAAGTTACAACAACACTGAAAGAGTGACTTGAACCCGTCACAACTGTGTTGCTGAAGTTGAGAAACACTGCTCTAAAATCATCAGTCCAACATGTAATGGGATCTACAACCTTCTGGAAAACAAATATGGAGATTCAATGAAATGAAGCACTGGACTGAAGCTACATCCCAACCGTGAACTGACTCTTGGTACCCCAAAATGTTTTAGTGATAAGAGTCTCACATCCTGAGCAAAGTTTGGACTAGATGCTCTCTAAGGTCCATGCAACCTTTTATACTCTTATACTCTCATACTGAGTATAAGACAGGAGTCTTCATACTTGGCCCTTTTATGACTGATGGACTTCAACTCCCAAAATTCCTCAGCCACCAGTCATAAAAGGGCCAAGTATGAAGACCCCTGAGATTGGATAACCTTTTGTCTGAAATGGCATAAGGTTTCCTGCCTGAGCAGGGGGTTGGACTGGAAGACCTCATAGGTCCCTTGCAACTGTTATTCTATAATCCAGGGGTCTTCAAACTTGGTCTTTTATGACTGATGGACTTCAACTCCCAGCATGCCTGGCTGAGGAATTCTGGGAGTTGAAGTCCACAAGTCATAAAAGGACCAAGTATGAAGACCTCTGCTCTATGATTTCATAGAAATTGTAACTCACCATCAATGTTTGACTTTAAGGCAATCTTAAAGAGTTTTTCTGGTTCTCTGACAAGCTAATCTTTGGCAATCCTCTCTGAATAGCATAAAAATAAGAAAAAGATGAAGAAAAAAGATATTTATGGCCCTATTTGTACTTGGCAAACCCTTAGCAGATGGTACATCTGCCTAACTTATTGGGGCATTGATGCTAAGCAGACCAGCCTGCCTGTAGTAATTGAATGGAGGACCATTAGGAAACCCTAACATTATAGGTCAGATTGGGAAAAACGAAGAGGACAATAGAAAAAATCATCCATTCTTGACCAAGAATGGATGGCCCAGAAGTCACCAGGAGCTGAAATGGACTGTTACTTTCACCTTGTGCAATCAATCAAGCCACAAATTGTCAACCAGCTTTGAGCAGAGAAAGTTGTATATATTACAAATCCAGATCATCAGATTAAGGGTCCAGTATGCATGTAGGCCAAGAAAACCCAGTTGTATATGCCATGAGTAAATTAATCATGGATGGGAAGCATACCTGAGAAAGGCAGCTTGCTGCTTAATCACCTCAATGCCTAGATTCATCCCCCAGAACATCCCCCAAGTTTCTTCCCCCATCTCCCCCCCCCAAAAAAACATAGGGACCATTGTGCAAAAAAAAAAAAATCCCATTAAGACATTCTCAAGTCCAGGCAGTGGCGACTGTGTGGTGTGGTCCAAAGTTAAGAGGGCAGCCACAACAGTTTTGTGCGTGCTGCACAAAAATAAAAATAAAACCAGCCAGAGCTTTAATCACACCATTATGGCTCCCCAGACTTTTTTTTAATTAAGTTTTATTCGTTTATAACATAAAATGTGAAAATACAAAAGCAAACAGAGGGAGACAACAGTAAAAAAAAAGGGGGGGGGAAAGGTGTGAAGAAAGGAGGGGGAGAAACAAAAGGCACTGACCTCCGACTCTCTCTGTTGCAGTAAAATCAGACATTAAAATCAAATCTCAACTTTTTACTTTTCTATAATAGCATGCACTAACTATTTCTGTATTGGCAAATCAGTCTAATCCAGGAGTGTCAAGCTTGCAATGTCACATAACGTGTTGCGAATGTATTGTGACTTTTTTTTTTTCCAAT
Source organism: Bothrops alternatus (assembly GCA_034064705.1). Taxonomy (NCBI): domain Eukaryota; kingdom Metazoa; phylum Chordata; class Lepidosauria; order Squamata; family Viperidae; genus Bothrops; species Bothrops alternatus. The sequence goes on from JARGCV010000006.1 coordinate 25,131,204, forward strand.
TGCCGGCAATGGGGTGGGCGCAAGTTTTGGCATGAGGCATCTGGCCCGTGGGCCGGCAGTTTGATGCCCCTGGTCTAATCAGTAAAACCAACATCATGATACCATTTTTCCCCCACCTCAAGCACAAAGCCCAGAAGCGGTTTCCAAGTACAAACAAAAGCTCCCCTGACTTTTTGGACCACACCCCGTCTCCTGGTGGCTTCCCGTGGCCCCAAATGGTGGGTACCAATCTTGTCCCAGGGTGTTTTGGGGTTGGCCAGTGCACCCTGCCGGCCTGAAGGTTTCCTCGTGGTCTCCCAGTTCAAGCACTGATCCTGTCTGCTCCTGCTAAGCTGGTCGAGCTAGGTGCGGTCACCTTTGGACCTCGAGGGAACTTTCCTGGAAACCAAGCTCGGCTTTTGCCAGGAAGGCTGGTAACCCAGAGCAGCGGCTACACATCTCACCCGGGCAGGTGGGATCTCCAGGTGAAACAGGTGGCCCCGCACCTGGCCTGGTCAGCGAAGGCAGGGCCACCGCCGTCCCGCCTCCTTCAGCCAGCTTTTCCCTCCACGCGAGCAACACTTTCCGCGGCGCCCACCTGGCCGGCGGCCCTGCTTTCCTCCTCCCTCCCGGGGCGGCGCGGGCTGGGCAGGTAAGGGAAGGCGACGGGACGGGACGGCGGGCCGGGCGCGCCGTCTTTCCTGGCCGGGGCGGCTCCTCGGTTCCCGCAGACGAAGCCGGCCTGCGCGTGTCTTGGGGCGGCGGGCAGCGAAGGCGCCTGGGCTTTGGGAAGGCGGCTGGGATGTGGGGGGCGAGCGCGGCCGGAACGGACAATGCTGCGGAGGGGCTTTTCACGCCCTCTCTTCGGCCCGGCGCTGGGCTTTTGGGAAACGGGGGCTCCGCGCAAGAAGGGAGGGGGAGATCCCAGGAACAGGCCCCTTCCCCGGGGGACGTTGAAGCCTCCCCCGGCCCGGGAAGGTGGCCAGGAGAAACTGGGCGGCGCAGCCAAGGTCGAAACCAAAGGCAGAGCGCGCAGGGAGAAAGAAACTGGAAGGGGCCAAGAAGCCTGGAGTCTCTCCGGCTTTCCGGAATCTGCTATTGTAGCCTAGACTAGTTCTAATATACAAGGTACTTCCTCGACTTACAAGAGTTCGGTTTAGTGACCGTTCAAAGTTACAACGGGGCTGCAAAATGTGGACTTCTGAGTGATTTTTTTTTCACACTTAACGACCTTTGCAGCCTCCCCAGGCTCACGTGATCAAAATCCAGAGGCTTGGCGACTGGGTTCGTATTTATGACCGTGGCTGTGATCCTCTTTTTGCGACCTTCCGACAAAGCCAACGGGGAAGCCTGATTCGCTTAACAACCGGGTGGCTAACTTAATCAAACTGCAACAATTCACTTAGCAAGAGTGGCAAGAAAAGTCGTAAAATGGGGCAACACTCATTTAGCAAATTTTATTTATTTGTTTGTTTGTTTAAACTTATATGCCGCCCTTCTCCTAAGACCCAGGGCGGCTCACAGTAACAATACAAGTAAAAACATAAACATAGAATCAATTAAAATTACTAATTACAATACTATATAAAAACTAGATAATTTATGACACTCACACCACAAACAATCACAGTCAAAGGCCCAGGGGCAGAGTGCAGCTTACACGCCCCAAACCTGTCTGCATAAATGTGCCTTCAACAGTTTCCGGAAAGCTAGGAGGGAGGGAGCAGTACGAACCTCTGAGGGAAGCTGGTTCCAGAGGGCTGGGGCAGCAACGGAGAAGGCCCTAGCCCTAGGCCCCGCCAGACGGCACTGTCTAACAGACGGGACCCGTAGGAGGCCAACCCTATGCGCCCTAACCGGTCGCTGGGATTCATGAGGCAGGAGACGGTCCCGCAAGTATCCTGGTCCATTGCCATAAAGGGCTTTATAGGTCATAACCAACACTTTGAATTGTGTTCAGAGACTAATAGGTAGCCAGTGCAGCTCGCAGAGGGCTGGAGTGATATGAGCGTGTCTTGGGAGACCCAAGACGGCTCGCGCGGCTGCATTCTGGACTACTTGCAGTCTCCGGACATTCTTCAAAGGTTGCCCCATGTAGAGAGCATTACAGTAGTCGAATCTCGAGGTGACAAGGGCATGGGTGACTGTGAGGAGTGACTCCCGGTCCAAATAGGGCCGCAACTGATGCACCAGGCGAACCTGGGCGAATGCCCCCCTCGCCACAGCCGAAAGATGGTGTTCTAGACTTAGCAAATGCCTCACTTAACAACATAACTACTTTGTAGGGGTCAAATTGTCCTGATTTCCACATAAACCACCCCCCCACACACACACAATTGGCTGGCGACTTGCCAAGTCCTTCCCTTCCTCTGTAGCCACGCCCTGAAAATTAGGGGAGGGGATTTGGTATTCTGAGTGGTGAGTGTACTCCCTCTGGCTTTGGCTTTGCAGCCAATAGAGAAAATGATCTTTCTTTCTTCCTTAGCAGAATTGTGGATCACGTGTTGGTTTGCCTATCTCCCGGCCACCACCACCACCACCACCACCCCGCCGCCATCACCCCCAGGGTCAGAAAAGCCAAGATGGTAATCTCCATCACAACCAAACCTTAACCAAACCTTAAATGGGTGGCAATGCATGCAAAACAGACACAAGGCTCTTCACGTATTTTGAAGGATTGGGGTTTTTTGGAAGTTGAAGTTTGAACGTATCTGAAGGACCTCCAGTTAGTAACGGCTAAATTAGATGTTTCTCTAGATTGGTCTGTAGTTGTTGTTTTTTTAAATACAATTTTATTGAAAATTTAAAACATAAGAGTAAGAGTTAATTCAAATAGAGTAAGAAGGAAAAAAAGAAAAAGGAATAATTAAAAGAGAAGGTGAAGTGTAAAAAGAAAAGTACAAAAACAAAAGAGAAAAGAGAAAAATGATGAAGAGGCTTCAGTTATAGGAACAATTATAAATTTATCTTTTTCTCTAAAGTTATGTTGGGACTCTCTGTATAATCTCGCTTGTCTAACCATCAAAGCAATCAATTATAAATGCATTTGTTTAGTTTTATGCAAAAAGTCCCTACAAAGAGTCCATAAAGCAGCGGTTCTCAACCTTTTTCAGGGTGAAACCCCACCTGCGCCGCCCATGCGTGGCGCGACCCCGACCTGCATCGTGCATGCGCGGCGTGACAGCCCACATCGTGCATGCGCGGCGCGACGGGCGAACCGTGCATGCGCGGCGCGTGCACAACGGCCCGAACCACGTATGCGCGGCGCGACGGCCCGAATCGCGCATGTGCAATGCACGCGCAATGGCCAAGGGGAAATGGGGGAAAAAATGGCAGACTGCGGTGGTTGGCAACCCCCGTGAAATGGCCGTTCGACCCCAAATGGGGTCGCGACCCACAGGTTGAGAACCGCTGCCATAAAGTTTTCCAATCAGCAATATATATAGATTTCTGATTGTAGTTGACCTAGCAGCACACTCACAAATCATGAAATCACATAAAAATTGGCCGCACTGACTTTCAGGTCATATTAAACACTAAAGACATATTAAAAGAACATCAACATGCAAACTGAGAATAAAAACTCAAATCAAGAAGCTGAGTTGAAAAGCCAGCATTTATTAGAGCCAGCATGAGTTTATTCCATATGCACAAGGATTCTTATCTGCTCTGAATATTAATTGTGTTTGTTTTGTAATTTAAAATTAGATCTTGCAAAGGAATTCCCTTCACATAACACACTGGACAAAGATGAAGTTTGTGATGGAGCCTAGGATTAAAAACAGATGTTTGTAAAATAAGGCAGAGCAAGAAGAAATGGACATTGGAGGGGGGAGATGTTATCAGTATGGCTAACTGAGGAATTCTGGGAGTTAAGTCTACAAATCTTAAAATTGCCAAGGTTGGGAAACCCTGAAAAAAACAATAAAATCCCCCCCCATCAAGTTATCAAGAGGATCATACTAAGGATGTACAAGTAGTCCTTGACTTACAACAGTTTGTTACAACGGCATTGGAAGTACTTATGGCCATTTTTCACATGCAGCATCCCCATGTTCATGTGATTAAAATTCAGATGCTTGGCAGTTGACTCATATTTATGACGGTTGCAGGGTTCCAGGCAGTGGTGGGATTCAAATATATGAACAACTGGTTCTCTGTGTGGATGCTGCTTCTGGAAGTCCATTCTGGGCCTGGACAACAAAAAATTGCCAAACTGGTGCGAACTGCCTGAATCCTACCACCGGAAGGGAGGGAGGGAGGGAGGGAGGGAGGAAGGAAGGAAGGAAGGAAGGAAGGAAGGAAGGAAGGAAGGAAGGAAGGAAGGAAGGAGTGGTGGGATTCAAATATGTGAACAACCGGTTCTCTGTGTGGATGTCACTTCCGAAAGTCCATTCTGGGCCTGGGCAACAAAAAATTAGCTACCGGTTCTGCCGAAGTGGCGCGAACCGGCTGAATGCCACCACTGGTTCCAGGGTCATATGATCACCTTTTGTGACCTTCTGATAAAGCAAAGTTAATGGAGAAGCCAGATCTACTTAACAACCACATTACTAATTCAACAACTGCAATGATGCCATTAAAAACTGTGGCAAGATTGTAAAATGGGGCAAACTTCACTTAACAAATGCCTCACTTAGCAACAGAAATTGTGGTCATAACTCAAGGACTATCTGTATTGTAAGTACAATTAGCCTCCTTCTTGGAGCCCCACAGTGGAGGTAAAATTTGATTCGTGCATTCTCCAGTCTTGATTGACTGTTCCAAGGTGGACAGCAGGATAAGGTCTGACTGCCCCAAACAATTTGTGTGTGTGTGTTTAGATTAGTGTTTTTCAAGTGTTTAGATTAATGTTTTTCAAACTTGGCAACTTTAAGGTAAGTGGACTTCAACTCCCAGCATTCCCTAGATGAGCATGCTCAGGGAGTCGAAGTCTGTTAGAGAATTTTAATTTCTCTGTTGGTGAAAAAATAAATCAGAAGCTCTCACAGTTGACTGCATTTAGCTGATTCAAATAACCTTTTTATATTCATATCAAAATATTTACAATACCATACATTCTTCTTTACAGCAACATAGCTCAATGAATACTTCTTACAGAGAGATAGAGACAAACCTGAGACTGAAAATTTAGCTTCTAACTCAATACCTTTTGCACAGATTCAGTAGCACTTTCTTCACATTGGCTGACTGAGTTACCACATGACTCTTCCTGCTCATGAATATTCCAACAAAGTCAATATGTCTTAAAGTTGCCAAGTTCGAAAAGCACTGGTTTAAGACAGTTCCTTTATAGTGGTTAGATGTGATCTTATTTGTCATCTTTCTCAAAAATAAACTAATCAGGATAGTTTACAATGGCATGTATTTACCTAATTTCTTTCCACACGGAAGTGTTTAATCTATGACTTAGTAATGTTGAGTTTGGCTGACAGTCAGAATTAATTTTGTCAAGTAAATCTGCTGTCAGATCTTTTGCAATGAATGAAAGTTAAGTATACCTAATTGTGGGAATAATTAAATCCACAATTGGGCTGTCAGCTCTGCCTACCTTGTTATAGCTTCCTGATGTATTGCATGTGCAGACACATAGCTCTAAATATTTGATGTACTGTACGCTGGAGCAGTGTTTCTTAACCTCGGCAACTTTTAAGATATGCGGTAGACTTCCCCAGCATGCTGGCTGGGGAATTCTGGAAACTGAATTTCATTCATCTTAGAGTTAGTGAAGTTGAGAAGATTACACTAGAACACCTGAAATTTGCAAAATTGATGGAGTTTTGATTGGGTGTGTGTTATAGCTATACCTCCTTCTCTCTCTCTCTCTCTCTCTCTCTCTCTCTCTCTCTCTCTCTCTCTCTCTCTCTCTCTCTCTCTCTCTCTCTCTCTCTCTCTCTCTCTCTCTCTCTCTCTCTCTCTCTCTCTCTCTCTTTCCATAGTTAATGTGAAAGATATCAAGTTTCCTTCTCCACATATATCTCCACCCATCTGCTGGATTCTTGCTGCTTTCAAGATCTCAGAATATAAAAGTTTAAAGCTTGTTATGCTGCAACTTCTTTCTGTCATATAGATAAATAATTCCCACCATAGTGCAATTGTAAAAAGCAATTTTTTATTACTGAATGACAACATCATAGGTTTTCATGCAATACAGCTCAGTAGGAACCTTCTGCCCTTAGTGTCCTCTCTTCAAGTAATTGCCTCTTGAACTAAGCATCAGACCATCTTTATCAGCTGAACTTGCATCTCAAACAATGTAAGGAGAAAGATCCTGACTGCTATACAGCCTCTGACTTTACGGATGCAAAAGTGAAGGTTTTGTGGTTCCATACAGACCACTTCTGGATAGTGGATATACCTGCACAAGTAATATTGTGTGAATTAACTTGCTAGTGAAACTGGAAGGATGTTTTATTAACAGGTCATAATATTAGCAGCCACCAAGGTGCCATAAAACCATTTATTTCTGTTCCTTTAAGCTGGGCTTCTGAAAAGCCAGACTCAAATTAAATTCCACAAGAAATCTCTTAGCACAGCTAGAAAAGAAAAGGCATGGCATGATTCAGATAATAGCAAGAGACTTTCTGAAATTTAGATACTCACTTTTGTCTGTATTTAGGTCTGATTGCGCATTATTGAAGCATCAGTCAAATACTGACCTGGTAAACGGATTTTGTTCACCCAAAGGATGTCTGCAACTGATTTTGAAAAGTTAGCTGAAATAGGTAAATATACCAATATTTCTATATATTTTGGGGAATTGAGTGGTTTCTTCTGAGTGATTTGGAACATCAGAAAAAATAGTTTGTGGGATTGTGTATTATATTTGAATTAACAAAGTGCTGTGGCCATATTATCAAAAGCTATTTAGTCTGAAGTTTAGTTTAATGTGCAGAGTGTGTATGAATAATTGGCATGCGTGTCCGTGAAATTGTAGGACATAATATTGGCTCTCATCCTAAATTGTGGTGAAAATGGAATCATTACTTTAAACAGGAACTCTAGAAAGCTGGAAATGCCACTTTCTCAATTTTCTTTGGATGGCATTAGGGTGAATTTAGCATGCTGAATGGCCCGTCGTTTTGAAAAATTGCTATGTAATAATGCAGACTTTTGTAATAATATGTAATAATGCAGACTTTTGACTTCTAAAAAAAGTGTTATTGAAAATTTAAAAATACATGCACGAAAAAATGAGCAAGGGTGAATTCCAAAGTTTTTACCTAGAAAGATCAGAATAATGCAGGCAGTTGTATTCCCTGAGACCCTCAATGGAAGCAAAAGTTGGACTTTGAAGAAGCAGTATAGGCAAAATATCGACGCTTTTGATCTTTGGTGTTAGAGAAGGCTCCAAGAATACCATAGACAAACAAGAAAACAAAGCAATGGATCAATGAACTAATCAATCCAGATTTCCCATTCACATCACAAATTACCAGACTCAACACATTATGCAAAGATCTAGGTTTCTGGAGAAGGCCCCAATAATGGGAAAGGTGGAAAGAGAGAGAAGAAGAGGACAACCGGCATCAAGATTGATAGTGGTGGGATTCAAATATGTGAACAACCGGTTCTCTGTGTGGATGCCACTTCCGGAAGTCCATTCTGGGCCTGGGCAACAAAAAATTAGCTACCGGTTCTACCAAAGTGGTGTGAACTGGCTGAATCCCACCACTAGTTACAAAGGCAAAGTTGGCACCATTGAAAGAGCTGAAAGACCAGGTTAGGTATAATCGTAATGCAGAAGGTGGTCACTAGAGTTGACAATGATTTGATGATGTGTTATCATCATTACTAATTTATTTATATGATTTATATGCCCCCAGTTCAGTAGGGCAGCATGCAAGAATTAAAAACAAAACTGCAATATATAGCTCCTGGTGCCTGGGCATAAAATAATAACTCCAATCACAAAGCAAAAACAAATCACATCAGTAATAGCAGACCTCAACTCAACTCTTAACCCAAGGCCTTGGGAAGCAGCAGAGTTGTCAGCTGGGACCATCCAAATCACTGGGGGATGCTGTGGCTTAGAATAGGTGCAGCCACTGAAATGGCACAACTCCAGGGTCCAACCAGATGGCATGATAGAGGAGGCCCAAAGCAGGCTAGTTATAATCAGGCAAGAAGAGACAGTGAGGAAAAAGTGGTCCCAAGTTATCCTGTACCAGATCTTCACAGTTGGTGATACCAAAATGAACCCAGCTAAAATACCCTCCTTTGCAACATTATAAAATTGTGCAGGGGGTGTAAGTTAAATATAAAATTTTAAAAACCAAGATATTGTCCTCACTGACACAACTCTCATATTTAGGATAAGTATGATATTAACAGGCATCCAGGATAACAGAAATCCACAACTTTTATGCACTTATAACCACATGAAATTTCTTACTGTAAGTAAAAGTTTAGGCAAGTCCTTTGCAGCGAAGGTCTATTTTAAAAAATACTTTTTAAAAAAATTCCCCTCCCTCTTCCGCATCAAAACTAGAAAAGAAAAGTTAGTTTAAAACAGCACAATTTATAATTTCAAATTGTAACCGGAGGGGGAGTTGAAATTGCGGTTATTTTCTCACTGAAAAAGATAATTGAGTACAACTATAAGGAAGTAGAGAAGTATGCTAAAATATTTCACTTAATGGACAGCTGCAGGTTATTGGATTAACAGTCATTTTTTGTTCTGTTTCCAAAAATGATTTTCAATTTTGGTTTGCTTCAGAACTGCAGAAGGATGAAGCTGAAAATAGAGCAATGGGAGAAATTGGGAGTTTTTCTGCTGCGCAGTCAAACCGAGAATTTGGAATAAGCATCAATAACCCATACTATGATGTGGCTCGACATGGCATTATTCACCTTGCAGGTACATTTGCTGTAAACATCTCTAGCTTTCTGGCAGGTTTTTGTATCCTTTCTTTCACCTTCTTTTTCCAGCTGAGCAAGGAGTGGGAATCGGGAATGAAATCTGCAACATGCATGACTGAAGCCATATGCCCTTCAGCGTGAACTGATATAAGTGTGGACTATTTTTTTTCCCACCATGCAGATTATTTATTGTTGATTTACTATATTTGCATAATGCTTCCAATGCTGAAGCATCTTGATATGCTTTGTAATAAAAACAGCTGTAAAATACAGCACGTTCATTAAAAAGAGGAGAGGCTATTAGGGGGAAAATCTGTTTTTTAAATATTCATACCAGGAAAATTTGGGATAAATATGTGAGTTTTAACATGTACCCAAGAGGTGTTACATTTGTTTCCTGAATTTCAATCAGAAGAAATTTGAAGACTGTGGTTTCCAATTCACACATGTAGGAAGACTTCCTGGATTACCTCAGTGACCAACTAGTTCAACCAAATGCCTGAGTTTTCCTTTTAGTTTTAGAACTGGGCAGATCACATTTACCTGCCTAGTGTCTAAAACAGAGGTCTTTAAACTTGGCCCTTTTATGACTTGTGGACTTCAACTCCCAGAATTCCTCAGCCAACATGCCTGGCTGAGGAATTCTGGGAGTTGAAGTCCACAAGTCATAAAAGGGCCAAGTTTGAAGACCCCTGGTCTAAAACTAAAATGAAAATTCAGATCCTTGGCTGAAATCTGAAGAGAACTCAGTTACGTATTCCATAGCCAGCAAGATCTTTGCAGTTCCACCCTTCATTTGAGGAGCAAGGAATGAAGAACAGAACTAGGACCAAGAAACATCAAAGAATATTGAAGAAGGTGAAAACAAAATACTTTAACCAAGATGAAATTTTGCCAACAAACCAATGAAGGCATGTGAAAGCAGGGAAGTTCTGCTAAAACTACCGTAGATAAAGTGATAGAAATGCAAATGTTCACTGTCAACTCAAGCAGAAATTCTCTAACAACTGTTATTAAGCGAGTAGTTACTAATAGATTATATTAAACATCTTCAATAAGCAAGAAAACTTCTGATTGTTTAAAGCCAAACTAGCAAAAAACGAGTGTTGCATTCAGATCAATAGCACTGACTACCCTCCATAAAACAATTTTTCTCCTTAATTGGGCCCCCTCTATATTTTTGTTGTTGTTAGCTGCGAAGTCGTGTCCGACTCATCGCGACCCCATGGACAACATTCCTCCAGGCCTTCCTGTCCTCTACCATCTTCTGAAGTCCATTTAAGCTCACGTCTACTGCTTCAGTGACTCCATCCAGCCATTCTCTGTCGTCCCCTTCTTCTATTGCCCTCCATCTTTCCCAGCATTGGGCTCTTCTCCAGTGAGTCCTTCCTTCTCATTAGGTGGCCAAAGTACTTGAGTTTCAACTTCAGGATCTGGCCTTCTAAAGAGCAGTCAGAGTTAATCTCCTCTAGGACTGACCAATTTGATTGCCTTGCAGTCCAGGGGACTTGCAGGAGTCTTCTCATAAAATTCTCATAAAATTTCAGAGGAGGAGTTTGAAGATCTGCAAATGTTTCCATATCTGCAGGTATCCAGACAGCTCATGATTGAGAACTACCGGTATTAAATGACACCTCCTGGCCATTGATATAAAGATCTTTGAAAAATGTGTGAAAGTTGTCTGTGACACTTCCAGGCCCCTATGAAAACAATCAATGAAATGTTCAGGTTTAACAAAACCCTTCAATATAGAACAATCAATACCCCCAATGCTTTGTGTTGTGTTTAGTTGCCTGAATTGAGAAACAATTAGGGCTGCTTAGAGAGGCTGACTGAAGCCCATACATTCTCAGATTGCTTTGCTGCCAAAATGTGGAATCAGATAGTTGGTCACCCCAACTATTTTAGGGTGCAAAATATCAGGACAATGGCTGCAACTGCATAATCAAATCTCCCTTTTTAATATTTTATCTGTCTTTGACTTACGACTCATTGCTTAGCTGCAATTGAAGCCCCAACCATTTATTATCTGCATCTAGGTGGAGCTTGCCTGTTTGCGACCATCATCTTGATTTTTTTGGACCACACGCTGCAAACACCTCTGCTGTTGCTTCCACTGCTAGCAACAAGCACAACTTTAATAAAGTGTAAAGCTGACTTTATGTGCTCTCTGTTTTGAACTCCAGAAAGCTGAGGCTTTAAACCAGTGTTTTTCAACTTTGGCAACTTGAAAATGGCTGGCTGGGGAATTCTAGGAGTTGAAGCCCACACATTTTCAAGTTGCTAAGGTTGAAAAACTTTAGACTTAAGACTCACCTTTCAAGTAGACCTCCTGAGCTGAACACCTGAACTTCTAACCACAATATCACCTGGAGACCTTTGTTGATTCTGCAGGTGACGACTCTTTGGGGAGAAAAGTGATTGCCTTCAGTTCATGCCGCCTGCCAGCGTCTCACCAGATCAACCACCACCAGTTATTGGAGTAAGTCCATTTATTCTTTGATTTCTGGTCCTCTCTACTTTTTCCTACTACACAACTCCAGTATGCAACTTGGTTTGCCAATGTGACGTCTCTCTTTCATTTTTATCTATGCGTCAGTATCAGCTTCGTGTCAACTAGAAATCAGTAACATAAGAACGTACAGAACTCATCCCATCTGCTTTGTTGTCTGCAAGTTTTTATATATTTTTTAAAATAATGGTAACCCCCACCCCCAATTCCTTCATTTTTGTTTATAGAGAGTGTTTTGTATTGGATGGAGCTTTTGCATCTGTACCTGAATTGATGTGTTAATGTCAGTGTCCACAAAAGCCATTTTTAATGCAAGTTTCTTTGATGTTATCCCAAAGATGCTTTTTCATGAGGCAACTGAGTATAAATCTTTCCATTCCCCACCATCCAGTCAGAGCTGAAGAAGCTTCTTGGATGCGAAGCGAAACATCTTCAAAAAACAACAACAAGAAAATCCAGTTGCCTCATGAAAAAGCATCCTTGGGATAACTATGACCTGGATGGCTGAGAATCTCCATAGACATTTCTTTGATGTTGTTCTTTGTCATATTTGCATTTCAAGCACTGATGGCGTATATTTTGTCAGAAAAGTTTCTCATATACATATAGGTTTTGTGGAGATTTTAGTCTAGAAGAAGAGAAATCCAAATTATTTTTAGGAGAAATTGTAAGAATTTGAAGAGTATCTCCTGGGGAAAGTCAACATCTGCAAGAGGAGTGTTGGATGTGGTGTCATAATGAAAGTCCGCCTCCTTTGAACATGCACACATAAAAGGAATGGAGCTTCAGTCACAATACCACAGCTGTCATCTTGCAGGTTTTGACACTTCCTCATCTCGTCCCACACTGAATTTAGGATTCTTATGTTCTCAAGTCACCTGTGCCAAGACGGGGTGCATGTCATTTGGCATTTGCTGAATTTATCTGCACAAGTGTGTGAAAATGGTAAATATTCAGGATATTGATCAAGCATATTTCTTTTCTTTCTCAGATAAATTGTTTTCTCCCATTATAAACCTATGGTGTTATATATTATTTTCTTCTCTTCCAAAATTCTCTTTCTAGATATTTGAAGTACACACTGGAACAGTATGTGGAAAGTGATTACACACTTGTCTACTTTCACTATGGATTAAACAGTCGAAACAAGCCATCTCTGAGCTGGTTGCAAAGTGCCTACAAAGAATTTGAGAGGAAGTAAGTATTTGCAAATGGGGTGCCTTACTTGTAAAAGCACAGTTCAGCCAAACTGAAAGATTTTAATTTTTATTGAATATTGAACTTTATCTTTTCTGCCCTCTAACGCAGCGGTTCTCAACCTATGGGTCGCGACCCCATTTGGGGTCGAACAACCGTTTCACGGGGGTCGCCAAAGACTGCAGTCCGCCATTTTTTTTACCTTTTCCCCTCGGGCCGTCGCGTGCGCACTGCGCATGCGCGATTCGGGCCGTTGCACTGCACATGCGCGGTTTGACCTGTCGCACATGCGCGGTTCAACCCGTCGTGCTGCGCATGCGCGGTTTGGGTCGTCACACACGCCGCACATGTGCGGTTTGGCCCATCACGCTGCACATGTGCGGTTTGGCCCATCGTGCCGCGCATGCGCGGTTCGGGCTGTCACACCACGCATGCACGGTTCGGGTCGTCACGCGTGCCGCACATGTGCAGTTCAGCCCGTCGCGCCGCGCATGTGCAGTTTGGCTCGATGCACCGCGCATGCGCGATGCGGCCTGCCGCGCATGTGCGGCGCAGGTCGGGGTCGCGCCGCGCATGGGCGGCGCAGGTGGGGTCTCAGCCTGAAAAAGGTTGAGAACCGCTGCTCTAACATTAGATGCCTCTTGAGATCGTCTCCACATCCTTGTGAGTGAAGGAGATGCTGAGAGATAATGGTTACAATCCAGATTCCAATATTCTTATGGTTACAGCTGAAGCAGCTGTTACAAGCCACAATGACATCACATGTAGTTTAAAGAACGCAGGAACTATATCACTTGTATCTGTCATCACCTAATGCTGGGTTGCTTAACCTCAGCAACTTTTAAGATATGTGGATTTCAACTCCCAGAATTTCCTGTTGACTTCAGCCCCAGAATTCCCTAGACCTCAAAACACAAAATTTGTGGAAGAAATATTATTTTATTGCTTTAGGCTCCTGAAGGAAGACAGGATGTGAATCTCATAAATAAGAAAATAAGTACATAATCCTGCCATTCGACCTTGTCATATACGCTTTTTCAGTTCTCCTATTGATATTATCAGAACAATGTTTAATTTATAGGGTTGCTCTCCATAGAACTTGAAGGAACAATCTTCCTAGAGTTCCTGGCACTTGGAATATGAACAGCTTATCCTTTCCCCCCTCTCCCCAATGTTTTCTGCATGATATCCATTTCATTGCCCTCCTGTGTGGGTGTAGAAAAGTGGTGAAGAGTGACTTCCACAACTAATTCTAAACAGGATATCTTACACTTATGAGTTGGACTCCCTATCTTGAACTTGGAAAAGACATCCCAGTTTTCATACTTTCAGATGTCAGATGCTACAAAAAAAACCCAACAACAACCAACAATCACATTGGGAAGCAGTTCCCAGTTATTCAGCAGACTTTGGTGGTGCCAGCCATCAGGAAGCACATCATTTATCTGCAATGATCCCGAATGGACTTGTCTACAAATATACTGGGGGGGAAAACAGAAATATCATAGAAAAACTGCTGTGCCTTGTTTGTTACTGGTTCCGAAATGTTGCTGCTGGACTGACAATGCAAACATCTCATTTATTAATAAAGACATGGTTTAGGGACATACAGGTGTGGGGGGAGTTAAAACCTGCAAGGTGGCAGGCATATCACCTTGCCAGCTGGCTTGCAGATTTTAAATCTCTTTTCAGAAACAAGACTGTTTGGGGATCAATTTATTTGTGCCAAATGTATTATTTTTTATCATCCTGGTTCATTTTCTCTTCCAGCTCTCTTTAGGAATGCAAACCACAAATACATCTGAAGGATAAACATTAAGTCAAACAGTGTGTGTGTGTGTGTTCTTTTAGCTGCATTTCTAAAGATCCTCTCTGCTCTTCCTTTTTTTTTCTTTCTCCATTTCAGACACTTTGCTCTTATCATTATCCATCTTCGTTATTCACACCAAACAATTTAGGTAGTGGTTTGTAATGAAATAGCTGTATAATTTTCACCTACTTGAATTCCATCTAAAACTGACCATTTCCTCTTTTTATTTCGCATTCAATTCCCTTTAAATTAGATGTACTTGGAAGGCAAGTGCATAATATCCCAGTAATGAAAACTTTTACTTCCATTCACTTGCAGCTGCTTTGCACCACAGCATTCGAAAGCCCCCTAACCATTTAACTTTCTTTTCTGCAGATACAAGAAAAATCTGAAAGCGCTCTACATTGTACATCCCACCAACTTCATCAGGATAATTTGGAACATTTTCCAACCTCTGATGAGGTATAGTCTGATTTCTTTTTAGCAGAAGGAGAGCTAAGTCCTTTCTCTTTTACCATTCTTCAGGGGATGTCTAGAAACATCTATTATAGAAAAAGAAAATTGAAATAGTTGGGGGAGTGATTAATCTTTAAACGATGCAGATGGACGGGCTCCTTGTGGTTTTCCGTCCAAGTTTCCAATTAAACCTGTTTAGACTATGTTTTTCCCCTGTTTGGATTGCCTGAGCCTTGATAGATCACACCAATTTCATTTGGCTTTTGCTTCCTGGCAATTATGAATGGGATTATCCCCAGAAATCGTTTGAATAATGGAAGCACCAGTTCTGTTTTTTTCAGTATGGTGGCTCTGAGGTTCTATAGAGGCCACTGCGGTTCACCTGAAAAAGTGTGAGGAAAAAGTACAGAGGAAAAAGAATATCAGGGGTCTTGTGCAACGAATTGAGCCAGCAAATGGGTTTATTGCATTGTGTTGCCACTGTGAGGACCACAGGGTGCTGTTACTGCGGTTCTTCTGTGGCTTTTACATCAAGGGTTATAATGAAGTGTCAGTCCTCAAGAATTCTCTTGGCTGTTGTCCCACATGGTGTCTTTTACCTCCACTTCAGAAGAGTAGGAAGGGAAACCCCAAAAATCTCAGATTCTGTCCACAATCGAAGCCGTGGTTTATGGTTGATGTGTGCAGAGCGATAGGACTGGAGGTCAAAACCAATCAAGCTTCTTTCTCCTTGCCTTTGAGTAAATCCAAGGGCATGAACTACCTCATATCCAGGGTTGCCCACAGGGTATGGTTGAAAAAGTCAATATTAACCTAGTTTCTGTGGCAATAGAAAGGTGTCCTGACCATCTTCCCTCGGGCATCCTCTTACTACCAGAATACTGATATTATTTCTCCTCTCAGTTGAACTTCCCAACATCTTTCACCCTGTTCTCATACAGCACATGTTCAAGTCTCTATATCATTTTTTAATTACCCTGTGAACCTCTTCTAACTTGTCCGTCCTTACCTGGATATCCATGTGAGATTTCCTAGGCATTAATGTTTGGCAGAACATAAAAGCACTTCCAGGGTGAATAACAAATTATCTGTATTGCATTTGGTTGATTGGACAGCCATTTGCCTGGAATGTATAGGATTTCCTGATTCCAACTCTATTATTCTGATCAATGACACTTACCATGTTCCCCCGAAAATAAGATCCAATTGGAAAATAAGCCCTAGCACAGCGGTTCTCAACCTTTTCCAGGGCTCGACCCCGGCCCGCGCAGCGCATGTGTGACGCGACGGGGCGCATCGCGCATGCGCGGCACGACGGCCCGCATCGCAAAGGGGGAAAAAATGGCCGACCCAAAAAAAATGGCCGACCAAAAAAAAAATGGCGGGCCCGCATCGTCTATGCGCGGCGCGATGGCCCGCATCACAAAGGGGGAAAAAATGGCCGACCCCAAAAAAAAATGGCCGACCAAAAAAAAAATGGCGGGCCCGCATCGTCTATGCACGGCGCGATGGCCCGCATCACAAAGGGGGAAAAAATGGGCGACCAAAAAAAATGGCCGACCCCAAAAAAAAATGGCCAACCAAAAAAAAATGGCGGGCCCGCATCGCGCGCGGTGTGACGGCCCGCATCGCAAAAGGGAAAAAATGGCCAACAAAAAAAATGGCCGATCAAAAAAAATGGCGGACTGCGGTGTTTGGTGACCCCCGTGAAATGGTCGTTCGACCCCAAATGGGGTCGCGACCCACAGGTTGAGAACCGCTGCCCTAGCATGATTTTTCAGGATGTTCGTAATATAAGCCCTACCCCCAAAATAAGCCTCAGTTAAGATTGTCAGCCAGACAGACGCACTTAGTACCATATTTTTTCCGAAAATAAGACCTAACTGGAAAATAAGCCCTAATGCGTCTTTTGGAGCAAAAAATTAATATTAGACCCGGTCTTATTTTTGGAAAAACACAGTAGTAGGATCTCTAAGGATCAGCCCATTTTGGTGGTAGGGAGAACTAATTGGCTAGAAATATATATTGGAAGGCCTACATAAGATTAAAAACACAGAAAATCAAGAATGTGAATTCTGCAAAAGTGCTTCTTTCTAGCATAAACCTTCTCTTTGGGTCAGTTATTCCCCTCTCATTAAAGAATGAATTTTATTTAATTCATGCTACCTTCCAGTAGAGGGAGCTTGAATATATGAATTTTCTGCTCTATTCTGAGAAATTATGAAAGGCTTTTCTTCCTCCTAAGCGTTTTTGCAGAATAATTTCCAGAAAAAGTCAACGATGTTTAAAACCCTTTTTAATTCCAGTTTATGGCTTTTCTGATAGGCCTGATATTGTAGGGCAAAATAAAATGGCTGTGGGTTTTTTTATAAAAAAAAATCTATTTAAAAGGTTACTTTGACTAGTAAAATGAATAAGAATGTTCTGAAAATGGGCATGTTAACTTGAAACAAGTAGAAGCTTTTCCCAAAGGTGTTTTTTTCATGAGGCAACTGGACTTCCTTGTTTTCCTTTGAAGACGTTTCGCTTCTCATCCAAGAAGCTTCTTCGGCTCTGACTGGATGGTGGGGAATGGAAAGATTTATACTCCTTCCAGACAGCTGGTCATTTGCATTCTTTTAGAGAGTCGTTGAAGCCATTTGGAGATTTATCTGTGTCCTCAGGGTCACCTGAGTAGTGCAAATGTGTGTGGAGCCTTCTTGGCTGCAGGATGTTTTCTGCCCTGTGTCCCTTCACTGTTGAGGACAGGCACACAGGCTGTTGGGGATGAGTCTGTGTTGTCTGCTTCTCAAAATGAAGCACAAATGGTTCCTGTAGTCTGCAATGTTTTCTGGAAATCCGTTCATACTCCTCCATCATTCAAAGAGTTTCTTTGTCACCATCAACTTTCTTTGATTCTTTGGTTCTATTATGAGTCCATGGTTTTAATTTATTTATTACTTAAACTTATATGCCGCCCTTCTCCTAGGATCCAGGGCGGCTTACAAAACAAATATATCTTTTGAAAAAAGCAATGGGATTATGTGCAAGATGATTGGTGTTTTATTACATTGCTCCTGGTCCTGCTATAGATAACATGTTGAAGGGCATTGTGGACTTGCATCTTGTCCATGAGCCATGGTGGCGCAGTGGTTAGAATGCAATATTGCAGGCTAATTCTGCCGACTGCCAGCAGTTCAATCCTGACTGGCTCAAGGTTGACTCAACCTTCCCTCCTTCCAAGGTCAGTAAAATGAGGACCCAGATTGTTGGGGGCAATTTGCTGACTCTGTAAACCCCTTAGAGAGGGCTGTAAAGCAGTGTGAAGCGGTATATAAGCCTAAGTGCTGTTGCTATTGCTGTGTTCACTTTGCATGGGAAAATGGGGCAGGGTTTAATTGAGCAGAACTAGGTACCGTTTTGATTTTTTTAAATATAATTTTATTGAGCTTTATCGTAATAGCACTAGCAATAGCAACAGAAGGGTGAAGTTTTTGTCGAGTTCTTGAAAGAATAGTTTCCAATCAGTGCAGATAGAGGTTGTACTCTGAAAAGCAATCATTCTTATCAGACTGATCACAAGCATGGTGTGCGTATCGTATGAAAATGGCTGCTTCCACCATTTTGTGCCATTCTGGTTCTGCCTAATGAGCAGTTCAGGTGTTCCTCCTGCTCCAGATTTTGATGTTGATAGAACTTCTTTTGTGTTTTCAGTCACAAGTTTGGAAAAAAGGTGTTCTATTTGAATTACCTAAGTGACTTAAAAGACCACCTGAAATACGAACATTTGAGTATCCCCGAAGAAGTGATCCGGTATGTGATATTTCTTCTTACTTTAAGGGCAGATATTTACAGCCATTTTTATTTTTCTCAGAGGCCTGCACAGATTTTGATATGACTGATTTAGATTAGGCTGCACTTTATAGAGCTGGGCACTTTGCATCATCACCGACATGAGTCTCTGGAGCTGTTTCCTGGAGTGTTGTGGTGTCGTTGTCCATAGTGGGCCTGCAACAGAATGCTTAGTGTGCATGAAAATGCTTGGATGATCCTTCCAGTGAGATTGTACATCTGAGACACTGGAGGAAAACAAAACCTGCACTCTGACTGTAATCATCAATCAGTGGGTTTGATGTTTCATAGCAAGCTGCCATGATTTGTACTTGGTACATGTTTTGACAAGAAAAAATGGATGGAAACTAATCAAGGAGAGAGGCAACCTGAATTAAGGAGAAACTTTCTAACAGTGAGAACAATTAACAAGTGGAAGAGGTTGCCTTCAAAAGTTGTGGGTGCTTCATCACTTTAAGAAGAAACTGGACAGCCACTTGTCTGAAATAGTGTAGGGTCTCCTGCTTGAGTAGGAAGTTGGACTTGAAGACCTTCAAGGACCCTTCCAGCTCTATTCTGATTGAAATACTTGGCATCATCCAAGCAGGAAGACATACCTGGAAGCACACACAGATTATCTCAATGTTTTTCTCAACCTTGGCAACTTTAAAACTGTTTAGGAGAGGAGCTATGGTCTTCTAAAGCAGTGTTTCTCAACCTTGACAATTTTAAGGCATGTGGACTTCAACTCCCAGAATTCCACAGCCAGCATTGCCCCATACTAACTGCTAGAAATCCAACATTCAAAAAATGATCAAAAGAGAAAACCCATTGCCTGTAATTTTTCCCACATTTATCTTCTGACTATGAAGCTCATCACATTGAGAAGGTAATTCCAATGTTCCTCAATCTTGGCAGTTTTAAGATGTGTGGACTTCAACTCCCAGAGTTCCCCTCCCAGCTATCTGGCTGGGGAATTCTAGGAGTTGAAGTCCACATGCCTTAAAATTGTCAAGGTTGAGAAACACTGTTCTAAAGCAATGTTTCTCAACTTTAAGCTATGTGGACTTCAATTCCTAGAATTCCCCAGCCAGATAGCTGGGAGGGGAACTCTGGGAGTTGAAGTCCACACATCTTAAAACTGCCAAGATTGAGGAACATTGGAATTACCTTCTCAATGTGATGAGCTTCATAGTCAGAAGATAAATGTGGGAAAAATTACAGGCAATGGGTTTTCTCTTTTGATCATTTTTTGAATGTTGGATTTCTAGCAGTTAGTATGGGGAACCATGGGGTTGTTGAATAAATAGGAAGAGGAGCACTCTTGAAGCAGTGCTCACAAAGTCATCTTCTCTGCTGGTCTGAAAGGAATATCAGCAAGAACAGCAAGCTTAGACTCATTATTAACCAGCATAAGTAATCTTTTGTCCTGTATTTACATGGCTCATCCAGAAAACCTAATTAAGTCCATGTTTCAGCTGTGAGAAGTGAACTCTTACGATTTCCCACTCTGGTTGGGAGGATCCATGGCAGTGATTAGTGCTTTGTTTGTTTTTCTGTCCAATGTTAAACATAGTTTTGTTTTGTAGTTCTTAAAATGCACTACTTTAAACATGTGCATCTAAATTAAAGACACATAAAACAAACAGAACTGTGACTTAAAAAACATTCAAAAATCTCAGGTACAAGATAAAATAAACTATAGTTTAGGAACAGATAAAACCTGTAAGAATAGCAAACTTTGCATTCTGTTTATATTTTGCTTCTAATATGAAGTTACTCCAAGCAAAAATCGAAGTCTAATTGATGCATCCTTTCAGAATCCCCCCCCCATCTCCTTTCTTCACCATTTTCTCCCCCACCAATGAGTTTGGTTTGAGTGATATAAATGAACCAAACGTTTTATCTCTTGAATGTTGAGATTGTTTTTCCCCACCAGACATGATGAAAATCTTCGGATGAAACAGAAGAGCAGATCCCTTCCTCCAGCAAAATGTCCTCCACCACGGCCTCCTCTTCCAACACAGCAGTTTGGAGTCAGCCTCCATTAGTAAGCCCCCCTGCTTTATTTGACCTTGTTGCTGACTGAAACCTTAACCTCTACAAAATTAACTAGTTCTCCTTGACGCCACTCTCAGGCATCCTACATGTCTTTTTTTTCTTTTTAATTTTTTTATTAAGTATATATTTGTAAATGTAAACAGAGGAAACAAAGGAAAAAATCAGGTTGAGTGCAACTCAACTTAATACAATCATTTTATACTTGTAAACATTCTTCACTCAGCATATCAAGAAACTATAAGCAAGATACATTTTCTTTGATTGATGTTTCTCTTGTATGTAGTCTATCCATTTTTTCCAGTCCAACATATATTTTTCATTTGAATGATCCTTCAAATATGCAGATATTTTGGCCATTTCTGCCAGATTTATGACTTTCAAGGTCCATTCTTCAATAGATGGTAATTCTGGTTTCTTCCAGTATATGCTAGAAGATGAAGGAATAGTTTATACTTGGTTTTCATATTTACAATTGCAGTCCAGATGGCAAAAAGACTTGAAGATGGGTTTATCCCAAACAGATGAGAATTTAATTAAACAAGTTAGAGAACAAAGGTCTATGCATATCAAAAGATTGTATAATGTATTGATAGAAATGGACTCCGAAACCGAACTAGTCAAGGATTGTATGATAAAGTGGGGACAAAATTTTGGACAACCTAGCATCCTACATGTCTTGATGCCATGGCTGTCAGCTTGACCTCTGGGCTTGTAAAGGAATGCAGAGATCATCTTGGGGATGAGGCCGGAGAGAAAAAGCTCTTAAGGGGGGACTTGTAAATAACATCAGATGATCCAGAGGAAAAGGGAGTCCTGAAAAAGAGCCCACAGTAACCCCACCTTGATTTTGCTTGGGAGAAGATGGAGTAGTATAGAGAGAAACTTAACCAAGTTTTTCATGTTTTCTTCTACCCAGCAATGATAAAAACGTTCCAGGGATCCCTGTTGTGTCATTTTTGGACCGGATCTACTTCACAGGCCAGGACTTTGAAAAATCATGAGCTTGGCTTGCTTGTCTCTCCTTTGTTTTAAAAATTGGGGATTGAAAGAAA
Organism: Bothrops alternatus; assembly: GCA_034064705.1. NCBI lineage: Eukaryota > Metazoa > Chordata > Lepidosauria > Squamata > Viperidae > Bothrops > Bothrops alternatus. Next base: position 25,152,943 of record JARGCV010000006.1, read on the forward strand.
GAGAATCCAAAGAATGCATGAAGGGATTCTTTGTAAAACTTAAAGAGTGGTCCAGGGATGCTTCTTTCTTGCACTGTAGTGCCTACTAATACAACCTGACACTTTCTGCCTGTCCATGTTATTAATAGTTACTGATGGTGTCATTTCTCCTTTGCTTAAGACAAATGCGGTGAGCCACAATGGTGAAAGAATGATCAGAGAAAGAATAACTGTCCTGTGTTTTCTATATGAAGCAAACTTCCCTTATATTGGTGCTTTCCTTATATTGGTGCTTTCCTTATATTGGTGCTTCTAAGTATGATGTGGGGGCTCAGCCACATGGGTCGTGGAGCTAATCCTGAGTGGCTGAATTCAAATTTCAGCCAAACTCAATTACATCCCCCCATGTCACTTCATTTCTATTTAGATAGATTTATACATTGTTTTAACAAATAGAGGGACTCTCTCATTTTAACCTGATAAATAACCTTGAGGACTTGATTTGGCTGGGGAAAAGGGAATGGCCCAAAGTCAGCTAAGGGCCTTCAGTCTTTCAAGATGAACAAAAATCCTGATGAGGTGATTGATGTTCAAGATCTTTTCTTGGCCGGAACATCATCATCCATTTTTCCTGGTTTTATTTTAGGTCCCAACTTGAATTAGGAAATTGGGATTTTTGGATGGTGTCCCATGCACCATGGAAATTGCACGCTGCCTGAAATTCTTTGGACGAAAGCACGGTGTAAATCTTGTTAATAAAGAAATCCATGTGCTACTCTGCTTTAATCTGCTTAGTCTGGGAGCCCAAGTTGGCCAAATGCTGAGTTAACCTTAAAAGAGATAAAACATCAAGCTTGACATCTTCTGGATAAAAAGATCAACTGGATGGTCCCTTAGTCAGACAGCCTTGAAAAATGCTCACCGTCCTTCTGAAGATCTATTGATGTTCATACTGGCCATGCCACTCCTGCTACTGTTAGTGGGAGCTTTCTGTTGATTTCTAAAGTACCAAAACTAAACCCTTCTCAAATAACAGAATTTTCTATTTATGGACATGGAATTCTTTGAGACTGGTTAATTATCCTTGTCATCTCACAGAATTCTCCTATGTGAACTTAAATTGGGCACTTAATTTCCAGAAAGTGAGGGAAACTTTTGGCTGTATAACACACAACTTCCCACCTTTGAGTCTTCAGATAATCAATACCAGAAATTATGTTGGCTAAATATGTATTCGTAGTGATCCCTTTTGCAGGATCTTGACCTATGATAGTATGATCCATGTTCTGGATCATGTAACCCTGACTAGAGCATGTAGATCTGTATGTTGGAATGTTGGGTTAAGTGCTGTCTCCTTAAGAGATGGCTTATGGGTAATGCAGTTTAGGTAGTTAGCTATCCCATGTTAAGAAATATGTAGGAGGAGCCACTAAAGTTCATCACAGGATATCCTGGCCATGTGCCAGTTTGGAATGCCTTTGTCTGAGATAAACATGGGACCACCGAAGGACTCAGATGGTCTCATTCCACGTTAGAGGTTGGTATGGAGGAAGTATTAATTTCTTACTGTTCTGATCCAGAGTTAAGTTGCTTTGTAAATCCAGATCATACAGATAACTCAATAAGAATGATTATAAAACAGACATTTTATTCAGAAATACTTGCAGTTATGGTTGATGCTTCTGGATAATATACATCTGTTCATCCTTATAGGTAAGAAATTAATATTTCCTCCAGATCAACTTCTAACATGGAATGAGACCATCTGAGTCCTCTGGTGGTCCCATGCTTATCTCAGACAAAGGCATTCCAAACTGGCACATGGCCAGGATATCCTGTGATGAACTTTAGTGGCTCCTCCTACCGGTACATACTTGTTAGCATGGGATAGCTAACTACCTAAACTACATTACCCATAAGCCATCTCTTAAGGAGACAGCACCTAACCCAATAAATGCCAAACATTCTGACATACAGATCTACATGCTCTAGTCAGGGTTACATGATCCAGAACAATCCAGGACATGCCAGGATATTCCACAGTTGAATGAGGGAGGGAGGGAGGAAGGATATACTTTGAGATGGTTAAGGCACTAGAATAGAAGCCCGGAGATTGTGAATTCTAGTCCCACCTTAGGCATGAAAGCCAGCTGGGTGACTTTAGGCCAGTCACACTCTGTCAGCCCAACCCTTGGGAAAATAGGTAGGAGTTTTAAGCAAGTTTTCTGCTTTGAGTTATTTATAAAAGTGGGATAAAATATCTAATGTCAGGAGATGATTCAATTGTTTTAAAGGGTTGCAGACAGGAGGTGTGTTTGCTCAAAGCCGCTTTGTGGAATCAGATCCAAAGTCTTGCAAACCACAAAATACTTATGAACATCGTATCTCCTTGTTGAAAAGAACTTTATGAGAAATCATAACGTTAATTATAACATATAATCCCGAATCTACATGGCTTGAGGCCAGGTTACATGCCTTTTCCCAAGAGTCTCTACTCATCCAGTTTGATCCATCAGATCAGGCATGCTGCAAATCCCGTCAGCCAAGAAATGTCAGCTGGTGGGGACCAGAAAATGGGCCTTTTCTGCAGTAGCCCCTATTTTCTGGAATATTCTCCTCTTGGAAATTAGAATGGCCCCAACCCTATTGGCCTTTTGTAAGGCTTTAAAAACCTGGCTGTGTACCCAGGGCTGGGGCTCTGAATATGTTAAGGACCCTGTTCTAGGTTTTACTGTTAATTGGTTAATTATCTCAGCTGCTATATGTATTTATTTTGGATACTTTTATTTATTTATTTTTTAATGCTTAATTGCCTTTATATTTTTTAGAACTGTAAGCTGCTCAGAGTCACTGGCTGAGACAGGCAGCTATAGAAATTGACTGACTGAATGAATAAATAAATCATATTTCCTTAAACAAGGCTGAAAAAACTGTTTCTCTGAAGATACACATTTTGCTTTTACCCTGTTAAGGAATTCTTCTGAAGTTATGCTGAATGAGCTCCAAGACTAATTTTCTTTTCACACTGGATGTTCCAAGTAACAACTTGCTATCAAATAATTTTTTTTTCTCTGTATGGGGGTATGTGCAGTGGTGGGATTCAAATATGTGAACAAACGGTTCTCTGTGTGGATGCCGCTTCCGGAAGTCCATTCTGGGCCCTGGCAACAAAAAATTAGCTACCGGTTCTGCCGAACTGGTGCGAACTGGCTGAATCCCACCACTGGGTATGTGTCAAAATCTACAAGATGGTAGGCACGGCACGGCATCAAAATCAAAAGATTGTCCTCTTTTTTTTGAGATATTTTCTTTTTTTTTAAAAGAAAAATGAAAGGCAGGTGAACAGATTAGAATTGAGATAACTTTTACAATGCTGTGATTTTTGTTCAGATCATGTTTCAAGCCTGTTGTCTTTTTCTCCAACAGCCTCAGTGCTAAAAACAAAGGGGAATTAATCCCACCTGTAATGAACCACACAGTGGCTTATTTGAAAAAAAGAGGTAAGGATTCACTTCCACTTTAAAGCAAAGAATTGCAAATGTCAATGTAGCTAGAATGTAAAAACCATTTCACAAGCGTTCAGAACTAGCACAAGAGAGGTGAAAGTCACCCAGGTCCCTTTCAGCCATGGAAACTAACTTGCTGAGGTTAGTCCAGCCTTGACTCTCCCCTTGTGGTTTGTAAAAACGAAGAGAGCTTTCCATTTAACTTCTGGGGGCCTGGAAGGAAAAAAGGGAAGGGGGGAGGGCTCTGAATCTGACATAAAACTAAGTAATGATGCACACAAACATATTTTTCCTCTTTGGTCTGAACAGTGACATCAGTGGCTATGAAGTACATAAGCAGGGCCCTTTCCTAATTCATCCGGAAGGTTCTATAGGAGATTTTTCCCAGGGGGTTCATTTGGACGAGAGACACAATCACAATTATATCCAAATACAAATGGGTTGATTGAGAGGGCTGGAGGCAAAAACAGATCTAAATAGGGGTGGGTATTTTCCTTTAGGAATTTTATTTTATTTTTATTTATTTTTTTTGCAGTGAGGATATTTATTTATTTTTATTTATTAAAATATTTTGCTGCCCATCTCATCACAGGCAACTCTGGGCTGCATTAAAGTAATAAAATCATAAAAACAGATAATTCTAATAACTGTGGCAAAAGAAAGCAAAGGTAATACCAATAGTAATAGGTGACTTGGATGTAATCCCAAAACTTACAATTGACTCTTATCCTACATTGAGAAATGTAAAAAAAACCCAAATTGTTAGCTTATCCATTATGGAAGAATAAAGAATGAAAATTGTATTTGGGATGAAATCAAATAACTCCGAAACAATAGATCTTACTTGCCAATTCATAATTATTTTTTGGAATTATACAACAAAATGCAATCTTGCAGTTAGCAAAAACAGAAGAACATTTGAATGGAATATTAATTTAAAAATGTATGGGCCAAAAAAAGGAACCTCTTAATCTAAACATTTATTGGAAGATAGAAGCAAATAAGCAATTAAAAATGAATAAAATGCAGGGCCTGATATTATACATTACAAGAGTTTTCAAGAAATTCTGAATAGAGTAATGAAAGAGATTCAGATATATGAAGAATATAATGAAAAAAGTCTTTAATTTCCTTGATTTATAAAGAAGGAAAGATTCACCTTGTCCTGAAGCATACAGGCTTACATAATTATTGAATGCAAATTATAAACTCTTCACAGAATTCTTACTAAGAGGATAAATGGGTTTTTAACTGAGGCAATACAGTAGATTTTGACCAGATGATATTTTTCCTGAAGAGAGGTATAAGAAACAACATGAAGCATGTTGATAAGATAAACCAAAAAGACCAAAAAATATCTATGCTTTTTCTTGATGAGAAAAGCCTTGACCTTGGGAGGGCCTTTTTGTCAATTTTTTTTTAAAGGATTTCCATCCTTCTGAGGTCAGCAAAATGAGGTCCCAGATTGTTGAGGTCAATATGCTGACTCTGTAAATGGCTTAGAGAGGGCTGTAAAGCACTGTGAAGCGGTATATAAGTCTAAGTGCTATTGCTAGAAGAATAGTTAATCAAACCACGGAAATACACATGTGCTGTTCAGGTCCCGGATTAAAAGTTTTTGGGTCAAGGCAAAAGGAAGCCTCAGACCCCTGCTAGTACAGAGAGGATGAATAGCCATTCACCCAAGTTAGAATAGAATAGAGCTGGAAGGTCTTCTAGTCCAGTCCCCTGCTCAAGCAGGAGAACCTATGCCATTTCAGAAAAATGGCTGTCCAGTCTCTTCTTAAAAACTTCCAGTGTTGGAGCATTCACAACTTCTGGAGGCAAGTTGTTCCACTGGTTAATTATTCTAACTGTCATGAAATTTCTCCTTAGTTCTAGGTTGCTTCTCTCTTTGGTTAGTTTCCACCCGTTGCTTCTTGTCCTGCCCTCAGGTGCTTTGGAGAATAGTTTGACTCCCTCTTCTTTGTGGCAACCCCTGAGATATTAGAAGACTGCTGTCATGTCACCCCTCATTCCTCTCTTCATTAAATTAGACAGTGAAGGAGGTGAAGGAGTCTCCACAGGTATCTTTAAGCAAAAACCTCTTAACCCAGTATTTCTTCACCTTGGCAAATTGAAAAGCTAGGGCAGGCGTCCCCAACCCCCGGTCCATGGACCAGTACTGAGCTGCGGCATGCCAGCAACGGTCCGCACAAACAAGCAAAACCCCATCCGTGGGATGCAGGCAGCACACACAACCACGCACGCTCCGATCCATGGAAAAATGTTTCTCCACAGAACCGGTCCCTGATGCCCAAAAGGTTGGGGACCTCTGGGCTAGGGCAAATAAATTTAACAAACAAATTGAAGGCGTATGGACTTCAACTCCCTGAATTCCACACGTCTTCAAGTAGCCAAGGTTGAGGGACTTTACACCACTTTACATAAAGTGGTGACCAATATTTTTCTCACTCTTTGAAAGCAATGACCAAATGTCTTTGTGAGCCCTTTGCTTCTTCCATGCACCCAGCATCACATACAACTACCGGTAGGCAAAATAATAGACTCATTTTCAGTTCTTTCCAGCTCATAAAACAGGAGATGCAAATTGGAGCTTAGATTTCTACTGATGCCTACTTTGCTTGAGTAAACGTCTCTGCATAAATGCTTTTGTTATGCAAGAGAATTGGGCCGTGATGATCACACTTTGCCTGCAGAAACTTTGAAACACTAAACAATCACAACAATGCAGCAAGGTGGGGAAAAAATTACTTTCCCCTGATTTCTAGTGAAACAAGCGAAACAATTGGCTAATATAAACCAGTATGTACTGGAAAAATGGACACCTATATTCACAAGAATGCTGAGTATTTAATTTAGAAGGTCAAATGAAAGATAGTGCCAAAAAGTCACTTTAGTCTTTCTCTCTTCAAGGACTTAAAACGGAAGGGCTGTTTCGAAGATCAGCTGGCATCAAAAGTATTCAGGAGATTCAAAAACTTTACAATCAAGGTAAGTGATTGTATTAGCAAGAAGTAAAAAAGAAAAAAAAACCTGGCATGCAAACATAGACTAATTTCCATTAGTTGTTTGATTAAACACAAATCCCTTTAAAAAGTGAAATGCCATATTAGATAGGCAAGGGATAAAGGCATCTGTAAAGAATGGAATGGAATAGAATAGAGTAGAATAGAATAGAATAGAATAGAATAGAATAGAATAGAATAGAATAGAATAGAATAGAATAGAATAGAATAGAATAGAATAGAATATGGAATGAAGAATAGAATGGAATGGAATAGAATAGAATAGAATAGAATAGAATAGAATAGAATAGAATAGAATAGAATATGGAATGAAGAATGGAATGGAATGGAATGGAATGGAATAGAATAGAATAGAATAGAATAGAATAGAATAGAATAGAATAGAATAGAATAGAATAGAATAGAATAGAATAGAATATGGAATGAAGAATAGAATGGAATGGAATGGAATGGAATGGAATGAAGAATAGAATAGAATAGAATAGAATAGAATAGAATAGAATAGAATAGAATAGAATAGAATAGAATAGAATAGAATAGAATAGAATAGAATATGGAATGAAGAATAGAATAGAATAGAATAGAATAGAATAGAATAGAATAGAATAGAATAGAATAGAATAGAAGGGACCTTGGAGGTCTTCTAGACCAGCCCTCTGCTCAAGCAGGACAGCCTATACTGGCTCAGACAGGTGAATGTCTAGTTTCTTCTTGAAAATCCCCAGTGATTTCTGGGGGTAAGCTGTTCCACTGGTTGATTGTCCTCACTGTGAGGAAGTTTCTCCTTAATTCCAGAGCGGGTGGGAAGGTGGTCAAACATTCCACAGTGAAAAATTTGTGTACACCTGGGCAAGTGCAGCTATGAGGCGGAATGAGGCAACTCTCCACAGCCAACTTACCATGGCCAGTTCACCACAGGACCACTCACCATGGCCAACTTGCTGCAGAACTATTTAATTTAAAATAATTTTAAAAATAATTTTAATTTTTGTCATTCACATTTCACTTTGTCCCTCCTTTGGCATTCTTTAATGATTCTACGATTTCTTCAATGTTAGTGTAACTCTTGTTTTGTGGCAAATTGTCCCAGTTGGCTGCAAGCGAGTGGTCCCAGAGGAGGGGGGGGTTATAAAATCAAGATGACCTCTGCAAAGCATAAGGAAAAATGTTTTACTTCTTAAAACCTATCCAGAGCATCAAAAATGCAACTAAGGCTTCCAATTTGGGCTTGTGAATATTTGGGGGAGGGTTACAAAGGGAAGACTGGGAATTAAGGGAACACCTCAGGAACACACTTTCTGCCATCTTGATTCAAGCCGTCTCCCTTCCTTGATTTAATTATATTAGTCACTGATAAACACTGGCTTTTCAATCTCTCTGGTGCATGTTACTGGTCTCTCATAATATTAAAAGAAAATATTAGATATATGATTTATTAAACAAACGCCCCCCTTCATTCTTATGAGGAAAGGATATCCTGATTTCCCCCCAATTACCATGGTTAGTTAATATACTAGAAATGCGGTTCCCCAAAATATATACTACAGTAGTAAGATAATTTTCTTTTTAATTTAACCAGTTCCCCACTCCACACTAGGTCTTTCAGGGACTGGAGAGATGCCATCGTAACCTTAGATCAAGAAAGAAGAAGCTAGGACCAGCATTTAAAACAGTTTAAACAATGAATCATGACCAGCTTATATTGATGGCTTCATAACAGCTATGAAATGACAAATTTTGAATCCCGCATAGTTTGATTTGCTCTAAACAGCAATATCACCTCCTCTGCTTTTTGCTTTATTATTATTTTTTTAGTGCTTTTTCCTGTAGATACGATGTTAAAAGAAATCATTTGTGAAATGCACTGGAGTCATTTTATCAAATGTTTTTATAGTGCAAGTATCTTGCTGCTAGATAATAACATACCATTGTCACCACAATAAGGGAAAAAAGAATATGCAGTATAAGATTACTCTATCTCTTATCTGATATAAAATCAAATTACTTTGAAAAAAAATGTAGCATTTGATAAACTTCACAAACTCTCTTAAGTGGAAAAGATCTGCATTTGAGCCAGCCTAGAGCCACTGAAAATATGGAAATAATGATCAAATTATAGCTGTAGCAAGGAGGGTCTTGAGGTTATGAAGTAGGTAGGTAGTTGAGTAGGTATGCAAAATGGAGTGCTGCCCATCTCGCTTCAAGGCACTGATGGGAAGCTTATAACATCAAAAGATAGATAGATAGATAGATAGATAGATAGGTAGGTAGGTAGGTAGGTAGGTAGGTGGGTAGGTAGGTAGGTAGGTAGGTAGGTAGGTGGAGGGAGGGAGGGAGGGAGGGAGGGACGGACAGACAGACAGACACAGATAGATAAATGATAGAAATAGATCAGTGGTGGCGAACCTATGGCATGGGTGCCAGAGGCGGCACTCAGAGCCCTCTCTGTGGTCACATGCGCTGTCGCCCCAGTCCTAGGCCTTCAGCTGGGTTTTATAAAACCTTTTCGCTTTAGGCCTCCGCCACCGTGTGCAAAAAAAAAAAAAGGTTCAATCAGTCAATTTCAACTTCTCGCAGGAAAAAATATCTTGCAAAGTTGGAATTGATTGATTGAACTTTTTAGTCCCACCCAGTCTGCCATTACCACCGCAGCCACGCCCACCCAATGGGCCACACCCACCCGGCACCCGACGATGCATGTGGGTTTTGGGTTACAGTTTGGGCACTCGGTCTCTAAAAGGTTCACCATCACTGAAATAGATGATAGATTTATTTTGATGTTGTAAGCTGCCCATATGTATACGTATGTATGTATGTATGTATTTGTATGTATATGTATGTGTGTGTGTATACATACACATATACACATACAAATGTGTAAAACCACAATAAAATCATAATAAAATACAAATTGTAACTAAGAGTAAAAGACGGGGAGGAAAAGAATAGTGTATGGGGGTGAGATCGAAGCTGCTGTTAGCTGATCAACTGCATCCAGTGTCACCGTCCTCATTGGAGCCACAAGCTAATTGTCAGAGTCAGGTCTGTTCCTCAGATAACCAGGATCCATGCCATGCAGGGCTTCACAAGCAGTAAACAACACCTGGAATTGCACTCAGAAGTAAACCAGCAATGAGTGCAACTCATGGAAGAGTGATGTAACATGGGCCATTCTAGGGGTCCCAAAGATTGCCCACAATGCTGCACTCTGCACCAGTCAAAGCTTCCAAAGGCTCTTCAAGAGTAGCCCCATGTAGACTGCATTGCAGTAGTCCAAGGGTGAGATGGCCAGGGCTTGAATGACTGAGTGCAGGGACTCTTGACTCAGGAAAGGGTATGAAGGATGTTTGAATTAAATCCTGTGGTTTAAATTTTCTTATATGTATTCTTGGGCGTTTTCTGTTGCAGGAAAATCTGTTGATTTTGATGAATATGGAGATATTCACATCCCTGGAGTAATCCTGAAGGCTTTTCTCCGAGAACTCCCCGAACCTTTACTGACCTTCCCAATGTACGATCAGATCATTCAAATCACCAGTGAGTCACTTTCCTCAGATATATGGCTTTGACTCATCTGTACTTTCGAGGGATAACACCATATTTTCTGAATGGCAAAACATGGTGAAGCTAAAGAATTTTTTTTCAGAGATGTAGATCTCTGCAAAGGAGATTAACATGTCATGATGCACCCTCTCTAGTGTTTGGGCTGGAAACTTGCTTTTCACCTTAATATCAGATTTTGCATGTATTCCTCTGAGCCCCATGAGACCTGTGCAAAGCCTACAAAATTTGGTGGGCCAAGACACAGAAAACATCTTTAGTCCTGCTCCTCTCTCACATCTTCTGGAATTTGAAAAAAAGGGAAGATTGAATTTGAGTTGGGCGTGAGGTTGCAGTGGCAAGATGGGAGCAGAAAAACCCAGAGAGAGAAGGTCATTATGAAAATACAGCGAAGAAGCCTTCCACATCCTGGACTGGAAAAAGAACAGCAACAATTCCATTACTATGAAAGGGTGGAAGAAAGAAACCTGGGTTTTTAATTCTGGAATTGCTTGGAAGGAAGAAAAATGAGAAACTCGTTTTTTTATGTTGTGAGTGGAGCACATAATGACTTGGGAGAGGATGAAGGTTCTCGATATGGGTGTGGAGCTCAAACAAAATAGGAGTATTCCCTGCCCATCTGAGTAGGAGTTTGCTGGAATACCAAAACTGGTAAATCCATCTGAAGTGCTATTGTTTAGGCTTCACGTCCAGACTTGGGCAAAAGGATTGAGTGCCCCTACAAAGGATTACTTCTAGACTAGAGGAACCGTCTGTCTTGTGGTAGGGCCTGCATCAAGTTTATCTTGATTTATTTCAAAAAAGATGAGTAGGGTTGAGACATTTAGTAATTGAAATAAATAAGAGGTTGGGGACAAGGGGTGTCAGGAGGTCAAAAAAGTTGAGATGGTGACCACACCCACGTCTGAAGCCCTGTCCACTTTTGCATGCTTAATGCAGTATAAAAAGGGGTGGAGTTGCAATCAAGCAACTTTTGGTTTAGTAATTGTCATCCTAACTGAGGAATATCTGAGCATGTTTCCTAATCTGAGTATATATAGCTATTAATGAATGCGTGTACAAAAATACTTAGTGCATCTTCTTCAATGGGGTGATAGGGTTAGTGCATCTTCTTCAATGGGGTGATAGGGTATAGTGCAGTGGTGACGAACCTATGGCACACATGCCAGAGGTGGCACTCAGAGCCCTCTCTGTGGGCACGCACACTGTAGCCACTAGCAGCTCACGCAGGTCCATTAGGCTGCCGCCGTCCAGAGCAGCAGCCCCGCCCAGCACAAAGCAGGCAAAATGGCCGGCTAGCAAGCTTGAATAGAGATGTTAGAGTATTGAGGTGGCCACACCTACCTGGCCACATCCACCCAGTCTGCTGTGACCACCCTGGCCACGCCCACCCAGAGGGCCACACGCCCCTCGCTCCCTGAGGGAACCACAATGCTGATGCGACCCTGACACTTTGCAATAAATAAGTGGGTTTTGGGTTGCGGTTTGGGCACTCGGCCTCTAAAAGATTCGCCATCACTGGTATAGTGTTATTTTCCAGTAGTCTTTCTTACATCTTTAGGTCTGCAGATTTTGCTGATCCTGTCTTTTTCAGCTTCATCCTTCCTATGGTTGCACTAAATATTACACGAACGTATTGTGGAGGAATCAAACTCAACATAAGGGAGCATTTATTTTCACCTTATTGAAGTTTCATCCACCGAGGCCACTTCAGGAGAAGAATTCAACTAGACTCGGTGAATGAAATGGTTAATCCCTTGTCTTTTCTTATAGGTGTGGAAAGTAGCTTGCGAGTGACCAGATGCAAAGACATTGTACACAGACTTCCTGAGCACAATTATGTGGTGCTGAAGTTTCTGATGTGTTTTCTCCACATGGTTGGTACAAGTTAAATCCCCAACTTTGTTGCTGTTTTGAAGCGCTCTCTTAACTGATTCATCTGGTATCAGACCCAAAGTATGTCTGCAGGATAGGGTCAAAAAGATGGCTGATGCAATGGAGTGATTGACATTACCTGCTTTTTATGTTTATGATGAGCACCCCATCCTAGCAACCATACAGTATTTACTTTTTTTTTTTTACCATAATCTGCAGAAAACCTGGTACCTGTAATGGTATGTAGGAATGACCTTTGGAAATAGGAAGAATAGCCACAGCCTAGACCAGGGGTAGGCAACCTCGGCTTTTTTTATGACTCATAGACTTCAACTCCCAGAATTCCTGAGTCAGCATAGCTGACTCAGGAATTCTGGGAGTTGAAGTCCATGAGTCATAAAAGAGCCGAGGTAGCCTACCCCTGGCCTAGGCAATAATCCAATGAACAAAATTTGAGTCCAAAGGAGGGGTGCAGAAAGTGTCTCAGAAGGGACCCACCCTAGTTTTGGAGAGAGTAAAAGTCAGGAAGGGACAAATAAGATTCAGTTACTGTAAGTTTATAATAAAGGTTGGTGCTTCTTTGGATTGCCTCAAAGGGCTGATGGTTCCAGATGAAATTTTTATTCTCAACTTTATCAATACATTTACTAATCCTCATCCATTACTAGAGACTTTAACTATAGCTTGTTTTGCCACAAAGAGTAATTTATATGTGGCTTTCCTTTCTGCCACAATCCTCACCTTCCATTGATTCAAGAGCCACCTGGCCTTTTTGCAGCATCATGAGGTGGGAAAAGCTTCATAAAATGGGTAGGACCAGGGGCTACATTGAATTGGATCCTCCTCCTCCTCCTCCTCCTCCTCCTCCTCCTCCTCCTCCTCCTCCTCCTCCTCCTCCTCCTCCTCCTCCTCCTCCTCCTCCTCCTCCTAGGCCAGTGTGGCGAACCTATGGCATGGGTGCCAGAGGTGGCACTCGGAGCTCTCTCTGTGAGCACACGTGCCGTTGCCCCAGCCTTGCCTCCCCCTGTGACTCCCTCCTCACCACCAGTCGCCCCCGAGCATGCCCCACGCGGAGCAGTGCAGCCAAGGACATGGCAGCCAGGCAGCGTAGACAAGACTGCCCTCACGCCCCATTGCACACAGTTGATGCTGCGGGGCGCAGGCAGAGAGCGTGGCTGCCATGGCGCTGCTAGACGATCTGTGGCAGGCCCTGGAGGCGATGAGTGACCCTGCGGGCAGGTGGAGTAGGGGTGGAATGGGGCGGGGCCAGTTTTTGGGCCCTCGGTCTCTAAAAGTTTCGCCATCACTGTCCTAGGCTTAATAAGAACAAAGACAAGCAAAATGGAGCTTACTCCCCCTCTCTTTTAAAAAAGTCCATCAAAGAGCAATTTCTCTGACTTCTTTAGGCCATGCTTCTCCAAGGTGTTCCTGGGTACCTGCCCAGGAATCCGGATTGACCACTTAACTATTTCAGGTCAAAGGTTACCTTTACAATCCTCAAATGCCCATTCCTCTTCTAGCAGGAAGAAACAGAGACAGTTTATTCGTGCCCATACATGCTGAAACAGACTTTTCAGCGTAGAATACAGACATGGAGTAAAGTGGAAATGTATAATTAGTTCATGCCGTCACTCTCTAAGTACTCTCTCTCCCCCACACAATTATGTACAAGTATTTTATTTCTTAGAGTTTTGGCCAGCTGCCTAAAAAACAGTAGAAGCTAGCACAGGGCAATAGAGCCACCTGCTCCGTGAGCTTTAGAGTTGAAATGTCAGGGGAAGAGGAAGGAAATAGGATTTCCCCCTGCTTAACACAATAGCTTTATTGCTCCTGTTTTAAAAATAAATATTTTCCAAACCTATTATCCCTGTATTTCAGGGGACAGATACACACACACATCTACATACACCATTAATCACAAAATGGCTTAGTTCATCTCTATTCATCTCTAGGTGCCCAGATTCCTTTTATAAAAAAATATTGGGACCAGTGGATCACTGTGGGATTTTTTTGTGCATGACAAGACAAGCGAACCCTAGTGCATTTTCTTAGAAAAACAGACGATGCTTGAATGAAAATAAATTGCACCATATTCTTTCAGATTTTATTTTATTTTATTTTATTTTTTGATCCTTCAGCCCTTGGCTGATTTCCTGATCAGGAGAGCTTTGGTATTGTGTCAAAGAAACCAAGTGTTGAAGGAAAAGACTTCATCATGGTTCAGTCCAAGTCGGGGATAAACAACATGGCAACTGCTTTAGAAAGAAGGTTGCAGTTTATTGAAGAGGAGAGCCAGACAGAAAGGTGGCTCTGGAAGAAAAAAGAGAGAGCACATGTAGGGAGTGGGTTTTTATACCCTCTGGAGCCTTTTGTTTGGAGGTTATTTCCTGTTCCCGTTTGAGGCTTTGTATTTCCTGTGTTATGTATTTTGACCTGTGTCCCTTTGGCATCTGTGAGTTAATCCTATTATGTCCTGTTGTAGACTTTGGGTTGGGTATGTAGATTTTAGGTGTCTTTGTCTTCCTAAGCTTCTAGCTCCAACTTTCCTGAATGGTCTCCATCTGCATTTCTACAAAGCTGGTGTCTGCTTGGGGAAGGCAGACTTGGGCTATTAAGAAAAACTGGGCATGCTTTTCTGCCTCTTTAAGATTCTTTGAGGAAATATATTTTTCTGCCCCTTTAATATTTCCTTCTCTGGGGGGACTGACTTCCCACACAAGAGAACATAGTATTCTAGATATGGAAGCCAGTTAGGTGACTTTGGGCCAGTCCCTCTCCCTCAGCCCAATGGTGAAAAAAATGTTGTTGAAAAAAAATAGGAGGAGGGGACTTTAGGTATATTTTTTTGAGTTGATGAGAAATAAAGGCAGGATTAAAAATTGAATACTTGCTACTGTAATAGCAAGATCAGGTCCAATTAAGACTTTGATGGGAGATCAGAAAAAATATCAGGCTCTATGCTAGATGGGGCAGTCAAAGGTCTCTGGAATGGAGTGATAGCAAGCCGCCAGTATTTTGTTAAAAAGCCACACCCATCATGTAGTCACCAGGAGCCAGGCTGGGTTGTAAAAAGACCGCTTTTCTTCTTCTTCTTCTTCTTCTTCTTCTTCTTCTTCTTCTTATTATTATTATTATTATTATTATTATTATTATTATTATTAGTTGGAAGGGATCTTGGAGGTCATCTAGTCCAACAGCCTGCTCACGCAGGAAACCGTATACCATTTCAGACAAATGGCTGTCCAGTCTCTTTTTAAAAACTTCCAGTGTTGGAGCATTCACCGCTTCTGGAGGCAGGTTGTTCCACTGGTTAATTCTTCTAACTGTCAGGAGGTTTCTCCTTAGTTCTAAGTTGCTTCTCTCCTTGATTAGCTTCCATCCGTTGCTTCTTGTCCTGCCCTCAGGCGCTTTGGAGAATAGCTTGACTCCCTCTTCTTTGTGGCAGCCCCTGAGATACTGGAACGCTTCTATCATGTCACCCCTTGTCCTTCTCTTTGTTAAACTAGACATACCCAATTCCAGCAGCCATTCCTTATATGCTTTATATATATATATATATATATATATATATATATATATATATATATATATATATATATATATATATATATATATATATATATATATATATATATATATATATACATATATATATATACATATATATATATACATATATATATATACATATATATATATACATATATACATATACATATATACATATACATATATACATATATATATATATATATACATATATATACATATATATATATATATATATATATATATATATATATATATATATATATATATATATATATATATATATATATATATATATATATATATATATATATATATATATATATATATATATATATATATATATATATATATATATATATATATATATATATATATATATATATATATATATATATATATATATATATATATATATAATGTGGTCTGGCTTCTGGTTTGTGGTCGTGCCTCATCATCGTTGCATCATTACCTCACCACAGCTGCATCATTAACCACCTTAAACCCCTCCAATCCATACATGAAGCAAACTGACACCCACCATGAAGATGAGGCACGACCACGAACGCGAAGCCAAACAGCTATGCAGCTCACCATCTCTAATCCCTCTGCAACTCAGACTAACCTGAGCACAACAAAGCCCCCACCCAAACAGAACACTCCCCCATCCAATCAGAGCACAGCCAACCCCCCATCCAATCAGAGCACAGCCAAGCCCCTAACCAATCAGAACATACCTCCACCCAATCAGAACACAGCCGAGCTCCCAGCCAATCACTTTAAACCCCCACTGGCAGTTAAAAGGAAGAAACAGCTACAATCACACATTGCTCCTAGAAGCACGAAGCCGAAAGCACCAGCCTGAAGATGACGAATGGGACTTTGTCGAAACGTCGCCAAGACACTTCAAATTCTACGTGGGAGAAAACCCGAAGAACCAAGGACCTACATACAAACACCCGTGAAAACCCAAATATATATATGATTTTGCTCTTCACTGAAGTTTTTAGGAAAAAGAACGTTTTTTAAAAAAACTAGAATTAACTAGTGCTTTCTTTTACTGTTTCTGGAATTATTGTTATCACTACTTTACAACCCAATAACAGTTCTTAATGACAAGTAGCCAAGGAATGGTTTTCAATGAAAAAATGTAGCAGCTTTTAGAAAGTGGGCTCCTTCTAGGAGTTTTTGCTTCTGTAACTGTGACTAAGTAGCTCAGTTATGGAAATCTCTCTCTTCAGGGGCCACCTGGAGAATTTGGGACTAAAACTGCATGATTCTGCTAAAGTGCAAAACTTTAACAAAACTCTGCCATCATTCATAAAACTTGCCAGCTGTAATCTTCCACAGTGTTAATAGTTTTCTGCATTCTCTCATTAGAGCCAAACTCCAAACTTCTATTGCACTAAAAGGGACCTGATTCCCAATCCTGCAGCTCTGTTTCTCTCACTGCTACAAAAAGTTAGCAATTTCTTCTGTGTTCTTGTACCAACATTACTGGATGGATAGATAGCAGACCATTTTTCTGTTACAGACTAGTTGTTAACTATCATTTTACTAAGAGAGAACACCTTGCTCAAAGTTCATTATTTGGCTGGTTCTGCCATAAATAGAAGCTGCTTCTTTTTCATGGCATGTAAGTGATTTAATAGTGTTTGCTTATTTGTTAAATATATATGCCATCCATTTCACACTGAAAAGTAACTCTGCTCTTCATACTATTATAAAAATATATAAGATATATGCTATATCATATATTATGCTAGTTTGTTACTATTTTTATACTATGTAATGCAGTATTGAAAGAATACAGTTTTAAATATATATTTTTTCCAGACAGAATTATTCCTCTCTATTCTATTAAGAGTTCTGTTCCCAAGACATTCTGCAGATGTCACGTTCTTCCTGTATGTTTAACAGTTACATTTTCTCTGGTTTTATTTGGAGCCACAAGAGAAAAGCATGAGCTTTATTGATTGGGGAAATGTGTAAATCATAGAAAAATAGATTTAATTTTTTTTAACATTCAAAAAAGGCTTTGGCGCATTGTGCATGTAATGTAGATTTAAAAGGGATCAGCTTCAGTCATGCAGTTATGGTCATTATCTTGGTTTTTTTTTAATATACTTTCTGCCCAACACCTGCTAGATGTGTTGTATATGTTCTGATTTCTATGTCTTTCTTTCTCCAGGTGTCACAGGAAACTATTTTCAACAAAATGACCAGTTCTAATCTTGCTTGTGTCTTTGGCCTGAATTTAATCTGGCCACCCAACAGTGCGCCATCCTTCAACACATTGGTGCCTATCAATCTTTTTGTTGAGTTGTTGATCGATTTCTATCCCATAATCTTCAGTTCACGAAACGTGCCTGGCGAATGCTTGCCTTGAAAATCAAAAGAAAGGGGACTGTAAGGAACTCACCCGCCCGCCCCCTCCTTCCCACACTCTTCTATGCAAGGCCGGACGATGAATTCCCATGTTACAAGGCAAGTATTGGAGGAGGAGAGCCGTGTTGGTTTATGGGAGCAAAAAAAATCAGAAGTCCGGCAGCCCCTTTCCCCATTCATGCATTTTTATTAAACAGTAGCAGCTTTATAGGATTTTTTGCTTTTTGTTTCTGCACTATCCACCTCCCACTCGTTTGCTTAGCTCAGCATCGGTACTCAAACAATTCTCTTGCTTTGGGCCATCTTCCTCCATAAGCCCTTTTAAAAATGCATGAAATCACCAATCGGTCTGTTTTTCAGGGACATTTTCATTGCCTGAGCTGTGAGTACTGATTGAATGGTAAACCCAGACTTCCTTTGCCTAGCTGGGGATAAGGCAGGGATTTGAAATGTGCATCTGTTGTGTTCCCCCAGAGTGTGAGTGGCTGATTGGACTGATTCTGGGCATGAAAAAACAGACAGTATTATAAAAGTTTTGAATTGCATTCAAAGAACATGTGGAAATTTGGTTCGGCATTGCCCCTTTGCTTCCAGTCGGCTACACCTTAAGAGAATTATGTTTTCTGTGCAGCTCATGCCAGGAATTAAATGTGCGTTTAAATCAAGCCTCATGAATTATTCAAGAGAGTTTATAAGAAAATTTCTGGTGTGAGAAATATGTGTTTCAAATTTCTCCAACTCCGACAGAAGTCCTGACGATGTCTCCCGCAGTGACTTTGATAACAGTTTCTCTTTACAAATGATAATTGCACAATTCCAGCTATTGTGAGGCAGGGCCCCGGCGAACTCATCCCTGATTATCGAAGAGCAATTTACAGACCATTTCCATTGCAGAAAAGAAGGTGATTACCAGGGGTAATCTGCAGAAACAGACATGCTGCAGTTGGGACGTAGGACAATTTTATTTTCTTTTTTTTTTAAAAAAGGGGGAAATTGTAGCATGCAAAATCAAAACTTTGCCTGCTTTTTTTTTTTTTTTGCCTTTGAAAGCTGGTGACTGACAGCGCATAAATGGAGGTAAATATTGTAGTTAAGTTAAACCACAGGGGCTTTAAAATTGTTGCAAGGTTTGCCTGATTTTTTTTTAGAAGCTTCGAAAAAAGAATCGGTGAAATTGAATACTTTTATTGCGCCAGACTTGACAAGGAAAACAATAGAGTGCTTTTTTAAAACGTTAGGAAAAAAAAATAGAAAAAAAGAATGGTCTCTCCTGATATATTTTTATGTTCTATGTGCAAATTGGGTAGATAGTGGGCTATATTTCCATAAATTACTTAGTCCCTTTGTAAACAAAGATGTTATTTATTGATTTTTCTCTGAAACAAGGAAGAGTGTTATTGATTTTCTTGTGTGAGTTTTGAAGGGAAATCTAGAATCTGGGCTTATTGTGGTCAGGCTGGTGTTCCCCCACATTGTAAGAAGGGAGAAGAGGCAAAGTAAAAGCCCAAATCATGGTCTGGATTTACTCAAGATTTGTAGGTGGTCCTTGGCCAGAATGTGTCTGTAGACTCAGAAGATGGAGTCTTCCAGCAAAAAATGATCCCAGCCATCCAAACAAGTCTGTGGCTGTGTCACAGTCAAGAAGACCTAAACCCGGTTGAAATGCTGAAGCAAGAAAGGAGCAGTTCTGGCTTGAAAACAGCTATTTGTCAGGGATAATAATAATAATAATAATAATAATAATAATAATAATAATAATAATAATAATAATAATAGTAGTAGTAGTAGTAGTAGTAGTAGTAGTAGTAGTAGTAGTAGTAGTAGTAGTAAAGTTGGAAGGGACCTTGGAGGTTATCTAGCCCAACTTCCTGCTCAGGCAGGAAACCCTATACCATTTCGGACAAATAGCTGTCCAGTCTCTTCTTAAAAACTTCCAGTGTTGGAGCAGGGGGTTGGACTAGAACAGAGCATTTCAATCAGTGGTACAGATTCCACCTGTGCTACATTGGCACCTGGCAGGTGGTACGCGACCATCCTAGAAAAAGTAGCAGGGGAGGGGAATGAGCTGAACCAGTGGCAACACTGCACAAACCTGAGTGAGAGATGGCTGGAGCTGCAGGGCTGTCAGGGCTCAGCGGAAGCTCCAGGATCAGTGCTTCGGGGCTGTCAGGGCTCAGTGGAAGCGCCAGGATCAGTGCCAGGCTCCAGCTGGAGCTCGGCGCTGATCCTGGTGCTTCTGCTGAGTCCAGAAGAAGCGCAGATCAGTTGGAATGTTGCAGCCTCTCCAGGGTCTTGTGATTTACATTCAGATGCTTGGCAACTGATTCATATTTATGATGGTCACAGTGTCCCAGGATCATGTGAAGCGACCAAAACCTGCTGCAACCACCCAGCAGACGGGGGGAGGGGGAAATAAAAACCAAACACCCCCCACCCCACTGCCAATCCTCAACAGAAATGCCTCACAACAATGAAAACCTCAGACAGGAGGAAGAGCGCCGCAGGCAGATGTCTTGCTTGGCTGTGTCTTGGGAAGGCACTTTTTTTCAGTGCTATTGTAACTTCGAACAGTCACTAAGCGAACTGTTGTAAGTCGAGGACTACCTGTACTTTATCACTTTTTTCCTTTTTTGGGGGGGTCATCAAGTTTTTGACACCTTGCTAGGTGACTGGTGGTACTCGGATATTGCCATATCCTAAAAAAGTGGTACAATGGGTGAAAAGGTTGAAAAGCCCTGGACTAGAAGACCTCCAAGGTCACTTCAAGCCCTATGATTCTGCGAAATATTGCTGAGTCAAAGTATTTCCTCGTTCCTCCGATATGATTTATGATCAGTTACAGGAAGCAGTTGGTAGCTTTAATTGCAGCTAAAGTTGTTGCAACCAATAATCTAATAATAATTTAATGTGGCAGTGCTTTTCCATTCTGGCGCATTGCCCATTCAGTGACTTTGAAAGGCATGTTGGATGTTGGCAGATGTTTATGATAGCTTTCATAACATTTGGTCACACACGCAAAAAATAATCATCATCCAAAAATCTGAAAAAGAGCCAGTACTTTTCACAAAACATCACCATGACATGGAAGGAATCCAGATTTAAGCAGAGCACATGGTCTCCATACACCCCTGGGGATATGTGAAGTAGACCAGAGCCAGCCAGGTGTATTTAGAAATGATTGTCCTACCTAGCTCAAACGAAAATCTATATTTCTTGGAAACACTTTGGAAAAATCAAGGTGGCTTGTCTGAACCCAAACCAGGAAGCAGGTTTGCTTTCCTGGCACAGCATGTGATGAATAGGAGCAAGATTCTTATTTTAGAACAGATACATTGACAGAGATGTGGATGGTCAATGAGGGGATGATAATCAAAACATTTGAATCAATGGCATCTATTAAGCAGGATAATTTTAGCTTGGAGAGTTCAGTGAATGCCAACATTCAACAAATGCCATTGGAAAGATAGGGGCGGATGATAATTAGACTACGGAAAACAGCCCCTGCATTTCAGCTTTAAGAAACTGAACAAATGAAAGCATGTACGAGGAATGGTTTTTGATAATCTGATATGTTTAGTTGTAATGACTAGGTCAGGAGTAAGGAACCTTGGCTTTTATGACTTGTGGACTTCAGCTCCCAGAATTCCTGAGTTAACATGGCTGGTTCAGGAATTCTGGGTATTGAAGTCCACAAGTCATAAAAGAGCCAAGGTTCCCTACCCCTGGACTAGGTCAACAATTTTTAAGTCAACACAAAATCAGTAATTAATGTATTAAATCTCTTAAGCAAAGAATAAAAGAGTATCTGTTTTGTAAATAAATGACATATATAAATGTCAGCCTTATCCTGAACCTTTCCACCTTTTTGGACCAGCGTGGTGGGGGGAAGGGGACGGTTCCATGGGGGACGTTCTACTTGGCAACTGGCTCACCTTTATGGCCAGTTGCAGCATTCTGCAGTCATGTAATTGTAATTTACCATGTTTTTAGCTGGTTACCAGCCTTTTTGGACAGTGAAAATGCATGGATTCCCTTAGCAACCACAGAGTTCATTTAAAAGCCATGATGTTTGCTTAACAACATTGCAAAGACAGTTATAAAAATCAGGTCTGGTCATGTGGGTGTCTTGACTTACAACTGTCATGACTTACAACAGAAATTAGGACTACCTCTAGCCCTAACTAACAACAGGGAATGTTGAGTGGGGAATTGATGTCCAACATCTGAAAGTTGCCAAGGTTGAGGATTAACATTAACTTAGAAGATTAATGGATTCTGATAGGAAGTCATGTGGTTGCTTACATTCTTGTAAAACATTTGCCCTTTGATAAAACTTAAGATGACCCTGTGGTTTCTGGCACTCCAGTCTACTATCACGAGTCAACTGACTCCCCCAGAGCACAAGATCTGGCTTCAAACAGACCCAATTCTACAAGATTAAACTACTTTACTCTCTATTTAATGTACCCTCTGCAAAAGGAACTTCTTGCTGAAATGTTTCTATTCCTTCTAATTATAAGATGGAGAGAAAGTTCTAGAGACGCCCTGAAAAACAGGACTTCTTTAGATAGTTCGTCTGTATGGTTTTTATTTGACCAGACCCATCAATGGCACAGAACTAGCAAAAAGTGGCAATCAGCGATTCCCTCATTGCAATTTCCCTGCCAGGAGTGAGATTGTGAAAGTGGTACTGTAGGAAGGGGTGAGTGAAAAATGATCGTCTCTCTGCTTTGTAATGGCTAGGCGACCTTAGAAAAATATAGGTTGGAATCTGCAACGTGTTCTATTTTAGAGTCAAATGGCTTGCAAAAATATTGGAATAGTCCCAATTTTTTCCTCAAAATTCTAATCTATCAAAATAGTTTTCTGGAAATAAATCTTTGGGGGCAGGAAATGATTTAGTGTGTTCCAGAGGTGATCTGATCCCATTGCCTTCCAGGGGGCTCCAGAGAAAAATTGGAGTTCCCTAGATTGTTCGGTCCTTTAAACAAGATGTTTTGTGCATAATAAACCAGGTTAGCCAAGGTTATAATGAAATAACCATCTACTTCACAGAACAGCCTAACTACAACACCTTGCGCAATATTCTTATGACAGCTTAGTTCCTACATTTTAAAAATACATCACTGCTTTTTTTTTTAAACTATAAACTCAAAGAAGAGTTTATATCTTCCTTAGTAATAACTTGGACATTACATGAAGCATATTAAACCTCAGAATATCATCTGTGATTTAGCGGAACTTGAACGTGCAACAATATGGGTCTATTTTGTCTAACATCAGCTCTGACATTCTTCAATCCTAAGTAAAAATCTGAGTAAAAATCTGCAGAGGTTAAAGTTTCCTTAAATGCACAGATAAAATGGCAAAAGTAAACAAAGACACTTTGATTGTAACTTCTTTATGGTGGCATTAAAGCCTTCCTAAATTTTCACTGTGGTTGAGAAAATATCCTCAAGAAAGTGCAAATAAACTAATTTGAATCAGTTACACCAGAATTTCCAGGTGGCTTCAAAGTCTTGGAGACTCCTTGGGACCCGTGTTGATATAATCTTTAATCATCTTTATATGGTTAAAAGTGGATTGCAGGAACAATGAAATGGCACCTGAGGCTTCATTTTGTAATCAGGATAATAAGGGAAGCAGATGAAAAGAAATAGGCTTCTGTCTGATGTATTGCAGCTTCATTGGGAATAATGCCTCGCTTTGTTGCAGTTTGTTGCTTTTTCATTTTGCGTTGTGTTTTTCCCTGTAAAATTACTAACCTTTTCTACACCTCACATAATGCTGTTCCTATTGTGGCTTTTGGGGGACAGGTCCTGCTGGGTGGGATAGACGAGGACATCTAAAATCAAATTTCACCCAAGATTTCAGCCCTGGGGTTGCAGATCAAATAAATGAGATTTTGAATAATATCTTTATTGTCACTTTAAATTTTATCCAAGATCAAGTATGCGATAGACTAGATACAGTAGATAGACCATATATAAGAGAAACACCAATCAAACAAAATGTATTCGGAGTATACTTGAAGATGGAAGGGAGGAGGGAAGAACGTTTACTAAAACAGATGTTTACAAAGATTAATACCTAATGTTGTATGCTATGTTCTAGGACAGTGGTTCTCAACCTTTTTTAGGTTGAGACCCCACTTGCGCCGCCCATGCGCGCTGCGCCCCCGACCTGTGTGCGGGCGTGCGCGCGCACGCGCACGCGTGCCCCCCCCAAAAATGGCAGACCGCAACATGCCGATCTGCGCATGCGCGTGCGACGGCCGATCTGCGCGTGCGTGTGCGACGGCCGATCTGCGCGTGCGCGTGCGACAGGCCCGACCCACGCATGCGCGCGAAGTGCCGAACTGCACATGCGCAGAACCGGCGGGCCCGCCGGCTCCAGACCAGGCCGGCCTCGCCTCCGGCAGGCACACGGAGGAGCGGTCCGGAGCAGGCGGGTGCAAAGCTGCCTCCTTCCCGCTCCGCCACGTCCCAGGCCCGGCCTCAAACTCGCCCTCCGGCAGCCGGCCAAGCGGTCGGGGCAGCCGGACCTCGAGGCGGGCCTGCACTTCACCGACGCCAGCTCGGCTGTGGCGAGAGGCGCCCGGCGGCCGCCTCCGGCCCCCAAGTCCGCGCTACGGACTGGCGTCCAGGTCGCAGCGCTGCGCCTGCCGGGCTCGTCCGGACACCCGCGCCTTCCGCAGGGCCGGCAGCGGCCGCAGGTAGGTAGGCGGGCGGCAGGACTGGGGACCGGCTCCTTCCCCGGCTCGGCCTCCCCCCACGCCCGGCTCCCTCCCCGGCTCGGCCTTCCCCCACGCCCGGCTCCTTCCCCGGCTCGGCCTCCCCCCACGCCCGGCTCCTTCCCCGGCTCGGCCTCCCCCCACGCCCGGCTCCCTCCCCGGCTCGGCCTCCCCCCACGCCTGGCTCCCTCCCCAGCTCGGCCTCCCCCCACGCCCGGCTCCCTCCCCGGCTCGGCCTCCCCCCACGCCCGGCTCCCTCCCCGGCTCGGCTTTCCCCCACGCCCGGCTCCTTCCCCGGCTCGGCCTCCCCCCACGCCCGGCTCCTTCCCCGGCTCGGCCTCCCCCCACGCCCGGCTCCCTCCCCGGCTCGGCCTCCCCCCACGCCCGGCTCCCTCCCCGGCTCGGCCTCCCCCCACGCCCGGCTCCTTCCCCGGCTCGGCCTCCCCCCACGCCCGGCTCCTTCCCCGGCTCGGCCTCCCCCCACGCCCGGCTCCTTCCCCGGCTCGGCCTCCCCCCACGCCCGGCTCCTTCCCCGGCTCGGCCTCCCCCCATGCCTGGCTCCCTCCCCGGCTCGGCCTCCCCCCACGCCCGGCTCCTTCCCCGGCTCGGCCTCCCCCCACGCCCGGCTGGGCGCCTTACCGCCTGCTTCGGCCGCCGTCGCCAACCGAGGGAGGGAGCTGGCCCGGGCGGGCTCCCCAGTCCTGCCGCCCGCTTTCCTACCTGCGGCCGCTGCCGGCCCTGCGGAAGGCACGGGAGTCCCGGACGAGCCTGGCAGATGGAGCGCTGGGACCTGGACGCCAGTCCGTAGTGCGGACTTGGGGGCTGGATGCGGCCGCCGGGTGCCTCTCGCCACAGCTGAGCCGGTCTCGTTGAAGTGCAGGCCCGCCTCGAGGTCCGGCTGCCCCGACCGCTTGGCCGGCTGCCGGAGGGTGAGTTGGAGGCCGGGCCTAGGACGTGGCGGAGCGGAGCGGGAAGGAGGCAGCTTTGCGCCCGCCTGCTCCGGACCGCTCCTCCGTGTGCCTGCCGGAGTTTTGCGCATGCGTGTGCAGATCGGGTCGTCGTGCGCGCCGCACATGCACAGTTCGGCCCGTCGCGTGCACGCGACAGGCCGAACTGCGCATGCACCGGCCAAAAAAAAATTTAAAAATTTAAAAAAATTAAAAACAAAATGGCGGCCCGCAGTGTCCGGCGACCCCCGCGAAATGGGGTCGTGATCCCAAGGTTGAGAACCGCTGTTCTGGGATGATTGCTTAGCAATAGGATCTTATGCTTAATGTTGATCACATTAATATTGAACCAGATAAGAGAAACACCAAACAAATAAAGTGTAACAGGAGTATAGTTGAGGCTAGACGCGAGGAGGGGAAAAAGGCCTACTAATTCAGACGTTTTCAAAGACTAATACTTAGTGTTGTATATCAGGTGCCATGATGATTGCTGCATAATATGTTTTTATGTTCAATGTTGATTGTTTTAATAAAATAATTTTTATAGTGAAAAAAAAAGAATAGCCCATCCTTGGATGCTTTAATTTGTACAGATGGACTTGCATAAATCATGCTAGGAAAAAGCCATAATATTTTCATGCGGAGTTTGCATTAACTATATAATAAATAGGGAGCACTTTAAGGTACACCACTCTCAATGCAACATATCAACATAATCAAAGTATAATTTGACTCCTACCTCAGGGTCCTGACAGTTTGAAGAGAAAAGAAAGGAAAAATATGTGAACTAGAATTCCTCTGTGATTTTTTTTTTAAATACAAAAAATGATTTTTTAAAAATACAGGAAAACAAAAAACTAACAAAATGGACAGCAGTGGTCTTGAGTGGAATAAAATAAGAAGAAAAAACATGCACATCAGGATGCTTTTCTCTTAGCATAATGTCCAAAATCTCCATACATTTCAGAACATTAGAATTTCCATCTCCTTCTTTTTGTATGAGTTCATTTGACTGCTTAACAAGTTACTGGCCAACGAAGTGTAGAACAGATTGTTCTTTCACTCTTTTTGTTTCATTCCAGAATGTTTGGTGATTCTAAATCACCTTGAGACTTACAACCAATTTAACCTAAACTAAGTTTTAGCCTAACACCCCGCCCCCCCCAAAAATCAGACTGGCTGGGGAATTCTGGGAGTTGAAGTCCACACATCTTAAAGTTTGCCAGAGTTGAAAAACAGTGGCCTAAACCAAGGACAAATTTTATTTGGGATGAAAAAAAATGAGCAGAATAAAAGTGAAAAAGGTGTCATTTGCACACAGAGAGATCCCTGGACAGCACCGGGGGGGGGATGGGGGGGGGAAGAGTTTGGTTTTATACACTAGTTATCGCTTGTAATTTCTCAGCTACAACAAAATCTTAGACCGCTCCTGGAAAAATAAATGACTGACGCTAATCTGAAACTCCTAGCTGCACACAGATAACACTACTACAGTTTTATCCCAAAATGTTTTTTTCTGGCCAGAATTGCCATTCAAATTGAGGCACTTGCCATAACGTCTTAAGAGGTTTGAAATTCCATTATCGCGAACCAACACCACACTGGAAGTCAGCATGCCCCGACGCTTGTTATGGATGGCTCATCTGAGTTTTCATAATGTTTCACAGTAGACTTCTGAATTGATGGTTGTTGAACCACTCTCCGTGAACTTCAGTAGCAGTACTTCTCATTTGGCGGGCTTTTCTATGGCACTACTTCCGGTGTGGTATTGGTTCACGATAATGCTCGCCCGCACACCGCTAGATGCACCTAAGAACTTTGGAAGCTGTTCCGTTGGGATGTTTTTGATCACACACACACCACCACCCCCATAGCCCAGATTTGGTGCTTGAGCGACTTAAGGAATTTCAAACCTTGTGAGATGTTCTGACAAGTGCCTCAATTTGAGTGATTATGTCAACAAGCAATGTAATGTAGTTTTCTAATGTGCATAATAAAAGTTCTGTATCTGCGAGTGTCTGTCATTGATAACTAAATGGAGATTTTCGAATTGCTCTCATATTGTGGTGATCCAAACTGAATGCAGTATTCCAAGTGTGGTCTTACCAAGGAATTATAAAGTGGTACTAACACTTCATGTGATCTTGATTATATCCCTGTTATTGCTGCCTAGGATTACATTGGCTTTTTTGGTGGCTGCCATGCACTGCTGGCTATTTAAATGATTGTCCACTAGGACTCCAAGAATCCTCTCACAGTTACTGCTATTGAGCCAGGTTTTACCTAATCTAAATTTAAATATAAAACCTTACTTTTCTCACCAATGACTTTCATTTTGTTAGATAGGGCCCAGTGTACAAGTCTGTCGAGATCCATCTGGATCTTGAGCCTATCTTCTGGGGTGTTGGCTATTCCTGCCAGTTTAGTGTCATCTGCAAATTTGATGAGTTCCCCTTCTATTCCCTCTATTCTCCTTCTATTAAGAAGACACGTAATCTGCCCCAGCATTTGCATTCATCTGTAATCACTTTACCTGCTCTCATCTGTCCTATTGTAGGCTCCGGTTTAAGCACCTCCAGCTTCTTACTTGGATGATCGAGAAAAAAAATATGCTGCAATGGGTGTCAACAACTGAAATTGAACTGAAAAAAAAAAGCCCAGTAAATAGGTAAACTCAGCCATCTAAATATGGTAGAAAATTCAGTATTTCACCCACTGGGAACCCGTTGTTGCAGCCTTTTGAAAAGTTTTAGTTCATCCGAGATTGATTACATCTCAGAAAATCAGCTTTTAATCTTTCTAATGTACAACCCACTATTCTTTTTAACAAATTTTCCACTTCATAATGTTTATGATGTCTTTTAATCACTTATAAAAAGAACCATTTTAACCATTTTGGAAATGTCCCAAACTTGAGATGTGATCCTTTAAAGCCTGGAACAATTCTAAGTGTTGGAATAATGTCCAAATATTTCCAACAAAGTTGGAACAGTGTTTGATCTAAAAATAGAACATTTTGAATTTGAAAGATTTGGCTTATGATAGAAAAAAAACCCCATATTTTTAATGTGCCAAAATCTTAACAAAGTCTAATTTTACTTTGCAATGTTGCAGATCAAAGACATGTTATTTTAAGACTATTGACACATATAGAGAGAACAGCAAAAATCAAATATTGAAGACAACTAAAAGGCATGATAGATTTTGTTTATTATGTTTTAAGTGCCTGGTTTATAAAGTTAATTTTTGTTTGAATGGTAGTTCATCTGTTGTCACTTCCACTACCTGCAAATGTAGGACAGTGCAAAGCAGAGTTCATTTAAGGACTGTTGGAGAGAAGATAATTTTTTTTTGTCTTAAAGGCCTAAGAAGAAAAAGGTAGAGAACAGTGGTAACAGAAACCATGACAAAATAATTCTTATTTAATTTACAAGAGAACACATGCAAGATCTGGAAAAATACAAGTACACCTCAGTGACCACACCAGTTTTAAATCTGTCGGTCAAGTTTAATTCATCTTAAAGAAGTAAACTACATTGGTATATTTAAGACAAAACAATTTGTTTTCTATGCACACTATCCACGGGACAGTCCCTTTTCCAAAATAACTACTTTTTAAGAGTCCCAGAAAAGCACTTTTTCAGAAAGTTTTCCCAATTAAAAAAAAACTTTCTATGCTTCCCCCCACCCTTTATTTTTCTTAAATTCATCTGAGAAGAAAAACATAAAATCCCCAAACATTTACATTGCAAGCTATGTTCAAATGCATAAATTGATATACCTAACCAATGTATCGCAACTGTGTTTTACTTAGTTCACTTTTGTTCATCAATAAAAGAATATAAAAATCTTGTTCAACAGAGTGTTAAGTGTATTAAAATAGATTTGTATAGTACTGCACAGTTTCTCCCGGAGTAGTGAAAATGGATAAAAGGGCTTGTGTGCTGTCGACAGCTTCCAATCCATCCAAAAAAAAAAAAAAAAGCTTTTTCGGCACCGTATGAGAGGCAAAGGTGAGAAACCTCACCTGTGGCACATAGAGACAGAGCCTCGCTTCTGACAGAACTGAATTCAGGGCGCCATTGCGGAGGGGGCAAGAGCCATCTTTCTCGCTGCCCTTCTTCCGAAGATGACCATATTACTTCTCAGGAGGACTTATGTTTTTGGCCATGTCTGTGAGTCCATAGGCTGCCTTAAAAAAAAAAAAAATTAAACAGCCCCAATCCCTCTGCTAATAACCAATGCTATTAAAATACTCTGCTACTTTCAATTTAATCTTTATTATATCCCTCAGAAAACTTTAAATTTCCCCTTCAACCCCTTGAATTCTGAAATAGTGATCCTTTGGAAGCAAAGGAGAAACAGAGCTATAAAATGGAAAAGCCACACTGACAAGAAACTCATTTGCCCATCGAGACCTTGAGAGGTTAAGCCTCAAGCTGCCAGCATAGGCTATCTGACCTATGCTGGGTCCAGTCTGAGCTCGGTTGCTTCAGGAAGACTAGCTAGTGAAAAGTCAAATGAAATATAGGCAATTTTCTAGCATCTCCTCAAGCTAAAGCTAATGTTTCACATGTGTTCATACTGAACAAAATTATAAAAAGAAAATTTTAAAAAACGTTTTCACAATCAGATACCCCCATCCCAAACTCCTGATATATCCAATAAAAGAAATGACCATTTGAGGCAGTTTATTTCCTGTCTTGTAAATTTTAGCAGATAGTTCTGCAAGTAAGCGGGGGGAGGGGGGACAAAAAACCCCCCAACATTTTTTCACAATTCCTATTTTACAATAAAAATGCAGTACAAAAGAGTTAAGTTTTTTGGCATATCATTTGTACTGTTTTGATAAAATTAAAAAGCAGCAATAATGAATATTATTTGCTTTATCCCTTAAAAAAACACAAAAAACCAGAGGGGTCCAAAATCAGATATGTCTGCTGCAGGATGAGGTAAAAAAAAAAAAATCAAACTGGCAGCCATGAACAGCAATCAATACATTCCCCACAAAACGGATGAGTTCTGATTACATTGTCCCAGCTGCCATCTTGACTTTTTTGACCTTACCGTATGGACAGCCCTGAAAAGAACCCCCTTCCAAAAGATCCAATTGATTAAAATATTTCTCACTACTATCATCATCAAACCTTGAACAACAGCAAAATATCCCCCAATGAGAAAAATACATCAATAGCAAAATAAGTTAAGAGGACCCGCTAAAATGAAGGGTTTTTACAGGCATAATTCTTTCAATACTTCAGAACGCATATACAGAAGCCTCAGCATGAAAATACTTCAATATTTCACTAGAAATGGTAAATTTCATACATTTTTATTTAAATATCTGCAATTATAATACTGGAGAAAAAAAAGATTTGATTTTGAAGGCTCTGAAAGTGTCCACAAATGTAACTCTTCTCTATAGCCCTGAATGAAAACGACACTTGATCCTTTTTTTATATATAAAAAAAATCAGGAACCCAGGCTAGGTTCCAAAGTAGTCTTTCTTTCTTTCTTTTTTAAAAGAAAAAGTCACCATTTTCCATTCTTTTTGGTGCCTGTCTACTACCGGTATCTAGCTGCACCAGGGCATGAATAATTTGCCTTTCAACCTATTTCTCTTCCCAAAGGGCAGCTTCTTTGCACCTCTGCTAAGGGCGTGTGGGCTCGAAAAGGAGGCAGGCCCCTTCCGCCTCTCCAGGCCGCCAGTCTTCCATTGGCCAGCGATGCGGCATCCTTTTCTGCATTAATTACATTAAGGCCAAAACAACCAAACGAAGGGAAGGGAGGATTGTAAGCACTGAGATTCCCAGCAATGAAAAAAAAAAAAGAGAGGAAATAATGACAATTTGCTGCCAAGGGAGAACTCAAGGGTGGGATTATTATTACTATTTTTTCCCCCCACACCTCTTAGGACATGGAAGAAGACCAATGTCATTTTCTTGTTTTCCCAGGGTTTTAGTTTTCTGGATGCATCTTTTCTCTCCTTAATGCCTGCATGCACTTAAAAGTGTTCTTGTTGGTTGGATTGGTTCTCTTCTGAAGAAGTGTGTGTGTGTGTGGGGGGGAACGCACCAATGGGGGTGGGGGAAAGCCCCTGTCAGTTGTTGCCCTGTGTTGAGTGCAAGGGTTGGGGAGCAGCAGTAGCCGAGGCAGAAGATGGTTTGGTCCAGGGGACAGTCAGCAGGGAGGAGGAGGAGGTGGTGGTTGTTGTCATAGTAACCTGAAGCATCTGCTCATTCTGAATCAGTCTAATGAGAGTTTTGAGGTGTTCCAGCGATGATTGAACCCCTTTTTGCTGGGCCAACAGGCTGTTTTTGAGTTCTAGGCATTTCTGTCAAATTAGAAATAGAAAGACAGAGTAAGAAATCATCTCAAAGAAATAATCGAAACATCCCTCAGCAAATGGACTTCATGGAGGACCTGCAACCAAGTCAGTTGCCCCTGCGACATCCTTATGGCCAGAATGTCAGTCTTAAAAACAGATTTTAACCCTCTCCTTTCCTATTTCTTCTCGGTCTACATAACTTAATACAGAGATTCTTGACTGATTTCCCTCATGAAAGAAAGACAGGATAGAAATGGCACAAATAAATAAATGAGCACAGCCCACCCTAGTCATTATTTGAAGGGGAGAACTGCCAGGATTCCAAAAATGGAAAGTCAAAAATCATGTGTGTTATTTTTATTATTATTTTTTTATTAAAGACTCTTGGAGGCTCCTGTGGAATATACACAGAAAAAAATCAAAATGTCCATGAAGATGGGTCTATGAAACAAACACAAACTAACCTGTAACCAACGAACCTGCACAAAAATAAAGCAATAAAGTGGAAAAAGAAAAGTTTGTCCTACATGTACACTCAGAGGATACCTCTTGGGAAATTTCAAACATTTCAGCCATTTGAGGAGGTCAGCAAGGAAGGGGGGCCAACCTGTCTCTACCAGAAATAGTTCCATATTTTTTTTGCCTCTAAAAGAGGTACCAAGTCTTATTTTTGATGAGGGGGGTGCCTTTTCCATCACTTCTGGCACCGACAGTCCCGCCCAGCAGGCCCACTTCTTCTGCGGCTGAAGGAGCAGCTTCATTCTGTAGCTGAGAATGGAGCTCCAGCTTGCATTTTGCAGCCAGAGGCCTTTCCGGAAGGCCACTGCAGCCGACAACCGAGCTATGGATCCATAGTTCAGTTCTCAGCTACAAAGGCCTTCCGGAAAGGCCTGACTGTGAAATGCAGGCCTGGGGATGCCGGAGAAGAAGTGGGCCAGCAAGGAGAAGCCAGGCTGCAAGGTAAGTGGGTGCAGGGCATGTGGGGCAGCTCCACACCCCCGCCCCTGCGCTAGATTTTTAGGCGTGCGCCTTGCCCCAAAACTAGTGCTTATTTTTGGGACAGGGCTTATATTACCCCCCCCAAATCAAACTAGGACTTATTTTCGGGGTAGGTCTTACTTTGGAGAAAACACGCCAGGAACCTTTACTTCAAACAAGATTCCCACTTAAAACTTTTGAGCTTTTGTGTATTTTCACTTGCTAGCATCCAGATGTCAGCATTATTAATAATACCTCTCCAAATGTATTCTGAAAAAAAGAGTATCTTCTCATCCACTCCCCAGATAATGGGGAGAATTGGGGCGGCGGGGGGGGGGGGTTACTATATTTTTCAATGCAGGAGCTTTCCAAAGCAATTCGTACAGCAGTGGTTAAAATTGTGGAAACCTTTTGGGAAAAGTGTATAGTAGATATGCCACCTTTGGTTAAGTTTCCACCCATTTTTCTTCTAATTTCTTTATAACTGTAAACTTGTTCACTTAATAATACTATTTTTACATCACTTTCTGGGCGACCAGTCAACTCTTTGCACCATTACTTTAATTTTATGATGTTTTACAAGCTCACTAAATGAAAGAGCACAAAAAATCCCAACCAACTTGATAGCGATCCCATAACACACTGACAAATGTCCTCCTCTCAGCTTCAATACATGACATCAATAACTGAATCCTACTGTGATCTGATTGGCTCATTGCCAAAAGAAGATGACACCTGATTAGGTCTCTAAACACTCATGCTCATTGGCTACAATCAGATGAAGGAAAGCTATCTGATACCAACTTAAGCAAGTTGTGCTTCCTTTTTCTGGTTATTTGGCTATAACTTTTCATAGAACACAGAACAGATAATTGAAGAAATTTTGTTGCATTACATTCTTGATTAAATTATCTTTCCATTGATATATAATTTTATGGTACTATTAAAAAAAGTGGTGTTATTAGCCATCAAACTTCAAAAATACACTTTTCCCGATATTTTAGCCATTTCTGCCAAATTTATTACTTTCAAAGTCCATTCTTCTATAGGTGGTATTTCTGGCTTCTTCCAGTATTGTCCCACCAGCAGTCTCGCTGCTGTGATCAAGTTCAGAATTAAGTATATACAAATATATATCTATTGATTATTGGAAGATATATATCAAATAGACTAAGAATGTACTTGTTGAAGGGATGGGTGTACCGACATGAAAATTATTAATTTTAATAAGATGACTTGTTTGTTTGATGTTCAATGGATTGATCTGAAAAGAAGTTAAAATGTTTAAAATGTAGTTGGTTTATAGTTAAACTTGGATATATGGAGTGAAGAAGGTCTACAAATTTAAAATGATTGTATTAAGCTGAATGGCTTTAACTTGAAAATTTTTTTCCTCTTTGTTTACATGTACAAATGGATATCTAATAATAATAATAAAAAAACACTTTTCCCAAAAGGTTTCCATAATTTTGGCCACTACTGTAATGGTAGCTTGCTCACAGGCAAGAAAATGCAAAAAGTCACAAAATCCAGCCATGTTCTTTGAAGAGAGAGGTGTGACATTCAAGCCAGTATACTTCTCAGAACAACAGTTTCAAGAATTTTGCAGTCCCTAATACCTCTGTTTTAGGCACAAATTCCTTTGCAATGCACATTGCAAAGTTCTTGCAATCAAAAGTGGACAGCAGTGCTGAGATTGAACTATCCTCTGGCAGTCTTTGAATTGAACCTTCTGCCCACTCAGACAGAAAATAGATGGATTCCTTATCCACATTTTTTTAATCATCAAAAAGTGCTCATTACGTTCCTGATGCTCACATGCTGAGTCTTTATGCACATGAAAGTGATCTTAATAAATACAGTAGGTGGCATTTTCACAGAGAAATACGTATTTAAGGCTTGCTTGGGTAACGTCTGAACTAAGGGAATAATTTCTGGTGCTGCAAAGAATAAGGAATTATCCCTATTCCACTAATTTTAAGCTCACAGAGAATACTTCTGACAGGATTTTAATAACCGAAGCAGAGGAGAAAGATGTGCGTTAAGGAATGAATCAAAATACAAGCTTGAAGTGTCCATTTCACTTGCAAAAAGAAATAGCTCACCACCAGTAAAAAAAATAAGCATCTCCGCTATGGGAACTAAATTCTGTTTTAAAGAGAATATTTTTGTAAAACAGGCATAAATACTTGCACAATTGCAAATATGGGTATAAAAGCTGCCAAATGTCTTTGAATAATTTCAATTTCATTTTAATATAAATATTAACATGAAATGTTGTACCCCAAGATTTTTCTAATATAAAGCGTAGGAGTCATAAACTCCTCTGCATTTCTCACCTGTCAATCACCTTTTAATTTAATTCCTCATTTTTTAAGATCTCGTTTCTCAATTAATTCATTCTATTTTCAAAAAAGTGCTCAGGTGCATAGTATTTTTAATTGCTTTCATTAGTTTTGTACCCTATGCCAAAGTCCATTTCTGCAATCACCAAAGTTCGCATCTGAACGAATATGTTGTTGTTGTTAGTTGCGAAGTCATGTCCGACCCATCGCGACCCCATGGACAACGTTCCTCCAGGCCTTCCTGTCCTCTACCATCTTCTGGAGTCCATTTAAGCTCACGCCTACTGCTTCAAGTGACTCCATCAGCCACCTCATTCTCTGTCGCCCCCTTCTTCTATTGCCCTCAATCTTTCTGAACAAATATGCTGCTGTCCAAATTTCTAATTTTACTTTCTCATTTAGACAACATCATGCATGTTACAAAGATATGCAATTCCCACTAATTTCTATTATAATGTCTTCTGGAATGGGCATAGTTTTCAGCTTCAAAGTATATATTTATTTAAGCAGCACTGGGGGGGAAACAAAATGGAGATGGTGGCTGTTACCATGTGATTGAAACACCATCCTTTTTATATTTTATTTTATTTTATTATTTATTTATTTAATCCAATTTCTATGCTGCCCCTCTCCTAAGACTCGGGGCGGCTCACAACAACAATAAACTACATATAAAAATTTTTAATAATAAGGATAACATCCAAGGATCCAACATGCAAACACAATCAAATATACAATCAAATATTTGTAGCATGGGGTGTGATTTGAATCACATAAATGTGGCCATTTCTTTTTGACTTTTTGGACACAACTATCACACTTCTGATCTGCTAGTTTGAGCTCATTGTGATAAGGAAGAAGGCATGAAAAAAGAATATTCCCATTCAGAATGAGTCTCAGTGAAGATCACCCATTCCTGGTTGGCCAAGAGAAAGTTGATATGAGGCCACCAATGACACAGGAATGTGTGAGGGCAGGGGGAGAGGGAGAGGAAGAGGGGGGAGAGGAGAGAATGTGTGTGTATGTCCAGGGGTAAATAATAGATAAACATTATGAGCTCATATACCTCTCACTTTTCCTGTATGTTAAATGTTCTACATGGGTACCATTTAACCAGGAGAGCCATGCAGCTGCCATCTGAAAGGGTATGTATGGTTCATCGAAGAATTACATTTGGAATTGGTACAATGACTTTTAACATCTGGGAGATTCAGCTCCAACAGTCTCTGGGCACACCAATGAGCAATGCAGACAGTTGAAGAAAAGCTTCTAAGTTCCCATCAAAGGAACACGGGTTTAAGGCCATTCTCTCGCTGGTTTAACAAAGCCCTATAAGTTCTGTAGGGAAAACATGCAGAGTGGATTCCATTGCAGTGAAAGTCCTTGGAGGGCAAGACATTAAGTAGTAATGGAACCTATCCAACTTTAATACTGAAAAATTACAGATAATCTTTGACTTATGACCACAGTTGGAACCATTCTTAAACAAGGTGATTCTTAAATGAATCACACCCAATTTTATGGCCTTTTTTTCCCATAGTTGTTAAGCGAATCACTGCAGTTGTTAAGTGAATCACATAGACATTAAGATAATCTGGCTTCTCTCATTGACTTTCCCTGTCAGAAGCTAGCTGGGAAGGTCACAAATGGTAATCCCATGACCCTGGAATCCTGTAACTATCCAAAAACACACCTGTGGTCAAGTGCCCAAATTTTGATCAAGGGACTGTGGTGATGTTGGGATAATTATTAAGTGTGAGAACCAGCCATAAGACATTTTTTCTCAGTGCCATTTTAACTCTGAACTGTCACTAAACAAACTGTTGTAAGTTGAGGAATACCTGTAATTTGTGTTGGCTCTGCTTAGTAGACCAACAAGAAATCAGGGCTTTAATGTTAGAAAACGGAAGTGTGTTATGTGTTTGAAAGAAGTATTTTACAGCCAAGTAATCCCCAATAGCCTGTTGATGGAGTAACCAGCATGACTGGCAAAAGTCTTATTTTTTTTTAACCTGCTAGTAATGCTGATGTATTGCAACATTTGCTTTAATACTACAGGATTGGCATCTTCCTAGATTCAGACAAATTATCATGCTCTGAAGGATGATGAGAGGCTGTAAAGAAGTCAATGCTTGAGCAATGGGAGAATATGTGGATGAAAGGCTTAAAATTCACACTAAACTATAACTTAAAAGAAAACGTTTATAAGATGATGCATCACTGGTATTTAATACCAGATAAGTTATCTAGAATGTGGTTTATATAGCTTTAGGATAGATTAATACTTTAGCCTAAAAAAGAGATATTGTGAGATAATGGATTAAAGGCAATTCAGATTTATGGATTTGATTTTAGGATTAAGATTATGAGTTACAAGTAAGGGAAAAAAGGAGTGATTAATGAAATATATACTAAATGCTTTAAGAATGTGGTTTTAATTTAATTGGATATGAACTGAACTATGTTTAATGGACTGAAAAAATTTAAGATTTGATTTTTTTTATTTTTTATTTTTATTTTTTTTACTTTTTATTCTATTTTTAAGTCTGTTAGCTAAAAGAGATTGATTAGTTGATAGATTAGATATATATAGGATAGACTAATACTTTATTTTAATTAAGGGATATTAGTGGAAGAAGAATTAAATAAAATTTATAATAAAAACTAAGGTACTAGAATATATTTGGAAGGAATACCCGAAATGATAGAGTTTATATTTAAAGTTAATTTGATTATGGTTGGATAATTTTTTTAAAGTGTTAGAAACAGGTACAGGTTGACTAAATTTAAGCTAGATTGAACTATCTTAAATAAACTATGTTAGTTAAGGGGAAAGAGAGGGAATACTAGAGGTATTGATTGAATTATGTATAAATGTTTTGTTTTTGGATGATTGTTTACCCTAACAACACGGTGTGCTTTGAGCACTTTGTTGTAAAAAATTTTAAAAAACCCAATAAAATTATTGTAAAAAAAAGTTATCTAGAATGCATAAAGGTATCTCAAATGAATGTTGGAAATGTAAAGAAGGGACTTTTTTTCATTTATGGTGGACGTGTGATAAAACAAAGAAATATTGGAGTAGGATTCATAGTTTAATGCAGAAAAGTCTCAAAGTGAATATAAAGATTAAACCAGAAACTTTCCCTCTAGATGAGGGGTGTCAAACTCAATTTCATTGAGGGCCGTATCAGCATTGCGGTTGCCCTTGGGGGGCTGGGTGGGTGTGGCCAGGGTGGGTGCAGCCTACTGGGTGGGCATGGATGGAGTGGGTGTGGCCTACTGGGTGGTCATGGCCAACTCTACATCGTTCGCGTCAAGGGTGCCCGTGGGGACCTGGATAGGAGTGGGACAGATCTGAGGGTCTCTGGCAGAAGGGGGTGCGACCGGGGCAACCACCAAGGCATGGTCCATTTCTTCATTCCTCACAAAAGGTGACACCTCCCCAGCATGCACCCAGGGGGCGGGACCGACGCAGCAGGGGCTGGTTCCTCGCTGTTTCTAGATGGCCTTGTGGAGCTAAGACTGAATGCGTTTCAACATAGAGGGCCACCACAAAATTGTACATTGGCTCCTGGCCGGCCTGGGCCAGGGTAGCAGGGGCCGTTCCCTCATTGTTTCTAGGATGGCTTCGCGGGCCACATGAAACCACTTTGCGGGCCGCATCCGGCCCTCGGGCCTTGTGTTTGACATGTCTGTTCTAGATCTAATGGAAAAAGACCTGGAAAAAAATTTGGAACTCTGATTTTATGTATGTTGAAGGCAGCAAGACTGCTCTACACGCAAAAACGGAAGGATGTTTTGATTCCCATCATGGACGAATGACTACAAAAGCTGATGGAATTAGCAGAGATGGCTAAATTGACTGTTTTGATAAAAGAAAAGAATATAAGTACTTTTGTTTCTCCTTGGATACTGCTTCTGGACTTTGTGCTTGAGGTGGAAAAAAATGATACTTTGATTTTGAGTTTTACTGATTAGACTGATTTGTTGATAATAGAAATGGCTCGTTTGTACTACAAAAGAAATGGAAAAAGGTGACGTTCGATGTTAATGCCTTATTTCAGTGCAGGGGTTCTCAACCTTGGCAACTTTAAGACTTGTGGACTTCAACTCCCAGAATTCCTCAGCCAGCTTTGCTGGCTGAGGAATTCTGGGAATTGAAGTCCACAAGTCTTAAAGTTACCAAGGTTGAGAACCCGTTTTAGTGCAACAGAGGGAGTCGAACTCAATGCCTTTTTTCCCTCCCCTCCCCCTTTTTTCCACACTTCTTTTTTTCACTTTCCCCTACCTTTGTTCCCTATTATTTGCTTTTGTATTTTCTTATTTTATGTTACAACTGAATAAAAACTAGAATTATAAGAAGTCAATGGTGGAAATGAAATGCCTAATGACATACTGGAGCTTAAAGGACAATTAACCATAGTGTCTTGCGAAGTCTTGTTTTCTTGAAATTGCTATTGAAGGAGCAATGTCTTTGGCTACCATCTTCTAGCTCGCCTGACATTTAGAGAAATCTTCACATTTCTCTCTTTGTCTCCTATGGGCCTTGAGATAAGAAACAAGCTAGGAATTATACCTTCATTGCATTATTAAGAAAGCATTCTTTTTCCTCCAGCTGACTGTGTTCTCCTCTTAATTCACTGCTCCTCTTTAATAGCCTCCTCTTCTCTTCTTCTTTGACTGAAAAAGACACAAACAAAAGCAGAAGGAATGAAGATAATGACACTTTCTGCCAAACGCAGCAGTTAATCAAATGCATCTGGTCCTTGGGGCAGCACTTGTGGGTGATGCAGAAGAAGTAATGGCCTCTCCCACTTCAACATGATCTTTCTTGACTCAAGTCAAGCCTATTTCACATGGCTTGCCAGCTTTTCCTACCTGACATAGTTTTTGTGTTTTAGCCAAAGACTATCTCCAATGGGCTAGCCCAGGGGGGT
The DNA here is from genome assembly GCA_034064705.1 of Bothrops alternatus. Taxonomy (NCBI): domain Eukaryota; kingdom Metazoa; phylum Chordata; class Lepidosauria; order Squamata; family Viperidae; genus Bothrops; species Bothrops alternatus. Next base: position 25,193,101 of record JARGCV010000006.1, read on the forward strand.
AGGCAACCTTGGCTCTTTTATGACTCGTGGACTTCAACTCCCAGAATTCCTGAGCCAGCCATGCTGAGAGGAAAGGGAGAGTTTCCAAGATGAGCCATGCTGGCTCAGGAATTCTGGGAGTTGAAGTCCACGAGTCATAAAAGAGCCAAGGTTGCCTACTCCTGGGCTAGCCAGCCAAGATAGGCATAGCCCCATCTTCCAAAATTGTCCCAGAGAAGGATGGGTGTTGTTCTGGAGGAGGGATGAGGCTAGAGTTCTCCCCAATGAGAAATGGTTCTATCACAGGTAAGGAAGCTCAGCTAATTCCTATATGGTGTCAAATCTGCTTAATTTTTCAATATGGCTGGAAGCCCAACAATATGATGGGAATAAGCAAATGTCAATCCAGTGGCCCCTTTGCATTGTGGACATCATCCAAACAATATACTCTAGATATATAAGAGTCTATATAATCAAGAGTCTTAGACCCTTCAATTAACCCACCATTTTTCTCATACAATTCAGTGGCTGCATTGAGATCAACAATACAAGGTAGTCCTCATTTACCACTTGCAATTGGGACTGGTGACTCTGCCAGTAAGCAGATGGTCATTAAGTGAAACATCATAGTACCAAGCCCAAAATCACAACTTTAGTTCTGCTGAGATTCTTAATTACAAATCACCCAGGGGCATTAAAGAGCAGCATCAGGTGACTGTGACTTGCAATTTTATTGCGGGTTTCCCCAGACTTTTTTTTTAAATCAGAAGCCAACTGTGAAGCTTGCAAATGGTGATCACGTGACTGTGGGATGCTGCAACCATCACAAATGCGTGCCAGTTGCCAAGAGCCTAAATCACAATCCTATGACCGCAGGGATGCTGCAACAGTCCCACGCTCAAAGGCCGATCATAAATCATCATCATAATTTTGAATGGTCAATAAATGGAGCAGTTGTGAAGCAAGGACTAGATGTATTGTATAAAGTTCTATTCTCGTGAGCATAGTTGGGAAAGAGATTTCTCAATTTCAGGCCACTGACTGATTGATCTATACATTTACAGGTTCTCACCTTTTAGGATTCTAAAGGACAAAATCGAAAAAAGTCTAGAAGTGCAAAAACACATGAGAATTAAGATAAAAATAAGCAAAAATGTTTTCAAATAAATAAGTTAGGAAGACATCTGAATTCATCCACTGTCTGTCTCTCTCAAAATAGTTTTGTCTCCAGTGTAAATTGTGTTAAGAACAGCTGTTAATAAAAAGTTCTAGTCTGACAATTCCTGTTACATTTAGATGGGCACATGCCTTTGGAGAAGCTTGCAATCCACCCCTGGGGTGACTTCAATTTTCAAGCTGCTGACATTTAAGAAACTCTATCTAATAATCAATCACTTGAGCACATACCTGTTTTATGAGTAACATATGATTGCACCACAGCCAGAGTTCCAGACCAGGGGACATTGTCATCTTTCTTTAACACCTACAGTTTTCAGATAATAACAGCTTTCAGCAATTCAAGGGCACAGCTAGGACACAACATTTGTGAGCACCTCATCATCTCCTCCCCCCAGTTTTCTTAATCAAAAGTTGATCACATCAGAAATACCCAAACAGTTACACAATACTGGTTCAGTGGTTTGCAAAATAAGAATTCATGGGAGATCATATAGAAAAATGTAAAAACTCCCTTTTTCTCTTTTATTATGGAGAATAGGAAAATATCCTCCATTTTATGCATCTAGCAAATATCACCTCTAAACCACTCAAACTGGTTGCCAATCACCATATTTGCAATGCCCAAACTGCATAAAGACATTTAGCATGTCTGTTGACAAAGAAATACTTTGTTGTTACCACAACCACTAAAGATATCTTTTGCCTTGTCTTAAGAGAAAATTTGCTTCATGCAGCACTCTCACCCTGATTCTGCTAAAATGAAAATAAATAAATAAATCTGGAAATGATAACCACTCCTCAGATATCCGTGTGAGAAGCAGAGAGCATAAAAAAAAATAGTTGGAATCTCTCATGCTAATTATATTTCCTACAGGTACTCCCTGAGTTATGTCATGTGACCGACCCAATTTTAGGACCCTTTTGTAGCAGTTGTTAAGCGAACGGCACAGTTGTTACGAGAATCAATGGTTCACTATGGGTGTGATTTTGCCAACATATGGAAGTAATGCTGATTGTTGGCAAAACTGTCATAAAACATAGTCATGTGACTGCAGGATGTTGCAAATAGCAATAAATGCACCTCAGTTACTGAATGCCCAAAGTGCGGTCATGTGACCATGGGGAGGACAACTATTGGAACTTCAAATCTGGATCATAAGTACCCCCGAAGCAGGGCCACTGGAACTTTGAATAGTCACTAAGCGATCAGTCATAAATCGAGTACCTATATTCTCCATGGGGAAAACTTAAAATTTCTATAATTCACGACAGGTATAAGAGAATATTTATTATTTATTTATTTAGTAAATGTATGCAGTCCCTCATTTCACTCATTTCAGATGTACATTGAATAGAATGCAATATATCTAATACTCCTACACTTGGAGATATCCGGTGTCTTAAAATTGGTGAGGGATTCACAGTTATATCTTTTAAGTACTTGCTAAATGTATTTTAAGATCCAAGATTTCTCTGTCAGAATGCTGGGTTTTTTAAATCATTTTTTCCCATTTTTAAACTCGAATATATCATTTTTTAAGTTTTGTTCTATTTTCTGTACTTTAAAATAATCTACCAATATATTAAATAAGCAAACAAATGAGGGAGATTATTTTGTTTCACTGCTATGATTGTGGCAAGTATTTTGCAGGTCTGTCTTGATTTATTTATTATATTTAGGAACTGCCCATCTCTTGACAAGAGAGTGACCTTATTATTTAATAATCATATCTGAAATGGCCATGGGAGGAGCTGTCCAGAAAATCAAGACGGTGGATGTAATGATATAATCGAAGTGCCCTTTTCATATGCATTTGAAAAAGTAAGTACCAGGCTAGATAAATTGTTATATTAAAGATGGTTTTTTTTTTTTACAGAAGAGCAATCTAGAATTTCTTGGAGGAATAAATATTATCAGCTTTTCTCTCAAACATTACTTGTTTTTTAAATTCTGTATGACAATAATTTTAAAATAAACAAATCCTAAAAATAGAATCCAATTTCTGAAAAGAAAAAGCAGGTGCACTGCAAATATTTATGCCCATCCGTAGAAAGGATAATAGCAATTATTTATTTTCCATAATAGTTGATAGAATGAACAAGATATGGAAAATCTTTTGCAAATTAAAGTGTGCAAAACGTTTTAAATCTTCATTGGTTCTGTCAGGGGTTTCCAATCTTGGCAACTTTAAGACATGTGGACTTCAACTCCCAGAATTCTGGGAGTTAGAAGTGCACAAGTCTTAAAGTAACCAAGGACGGAGGCCCCTGTTCTAAGTGGAAATACCCCATTTTGAGGCAAACTTCATTGTTTCGAGCAAAAACAGCTCTGTTTTCAATTCCAGATATTCTGTGGAGATATGAAACTTCATCTTCTTTCCCAACTGATTAGGAATCTTCCGATAGGAACATGATTAGTGAGGTCATAATTTACCCTCAAATGAGAAAGAAAGCTTTGGTGGAAAAGATGAATATCTCATACAACTCTGTCTGACCAAAATTAAACAGAGTTCAGCTCTCAGAGATTTTTTGTTTAGTACCTGCAGGGCCAAGTAGCTCACCTTTTCTTGGCACTTGGGACAGACCCATACTCCTTTAGGAACAGTCTTCAAGGGAGGATCCAAGCAGCTGAGGTGATAGGCCCTCGAGCATGTTCCACAAGGTTGTAAGTTGGCACCATGCTTGCATGCTGAACAATATTCCTCATGGCTGACCTCATTCTGAAAGATAGCAAGAATAAAATTGAAATAGTTTATTAAACAAGCATCAGTAGACCATTATATCCCTTAACATTTCACTAGTACATTTGTTTATTCACGAGCTTTCCTCCAAAGATCACATCAAAGATCACCACTATGCCTTGCAACTAAATATGAATGTCTTGAGACAGGTGTTCATCATTCTGAAAGCAGTGAAAGCAACTACACTGAAGGTTCCCAGTAACATAGCTGCTTTAATGGTTCAAGGAAGTGTGCTTTGTTCATGTCAACATACTCTGCAAATAAATGCCTGTTCTCCTCAGATGCTTTAATCAAGGAAGCTTCCTTTAATCAAGGAAGAAATCTGGTGGTCCTAATCGACAACCCAACGAAAATGCCAATTTAGTACACAACAGCTGTGAAAGAGGGAAATTACACACTTGGAATTCTGATAAAATTAATCAAAAATAAAATTGGCTCTGTTGCATTGTCCTAATACATATAGAGCACAATATTAATTATCTATCTCAAAAAGAGAACTTTAAAGGCTTTTCTTTTATTTTAAAAAAGAAAAGAAAAAAGATAGCCATTTATCTTTGCTTTTCAGATTGATAAAGGAAAAGAAAAACCACCCTCAGAAAGGAAAGGTTACACCATTTTAGTTTGACTGAAGATTTTATTTATTTATTTATTGGATTTTTCAAGGCTGCCTGACTCTGAAAAGACACTGGGCAATTGCAGTATTTTAAATGTACACTTTAAAAACACAGACAAAGACCTAAGTGCCCAAATTAAGCAGGACAAGATGAAAAGTTTGCAAGCAACATAAAATTGGTCAGAATCTTGTATTTGCATAAAGGTAATGGACTGTGTTGATCTTTCTTTCTCCTAATAGTCATCCAGGGAAAAGAACTGAAGCTTCAAAGCCAACCAGACGAAATTAAACTCCTATTTCATGTATACACTACAACAAAATATCAGAGGAGAAGAGTAATTGTAAGGCCGAGAATAGCAAATGTCTTCTTATTAATCTTTGCAAGCCACTAAGGGAGCTTTTGGAGATTGCTATATACATGCTGAAAAAATAACCCACTATCTCAAAATAGTGTGTCAAATTAAATTGCTTTGCTAATCTACTGGCAATGTTAATTACTATTAGGAGAATTAAAAGTCTATTAACTTTTGAACTCATATATTTTGCAGCTATTACTCATTTGGCTTTTGGCTTTTACAGAAAGATAAAAACAATGTTTTATTATAGAAAATATTTCATGAATTTACTGTTTTGTTTTGGATTTATGCAAATTGTGATCCATACTAAAACCATCAGTTACTTGGAACATCTAAGTAAGATTGAATAAACCACTTCTACCTTCCTGAAAGAGTAAATACAACCTCTTGCAATCCAGCTTCAGATGTTGCCCTTAACCACCTACACTGGAGTAGTGACTTGATTCTGGCAAATCCAAGATCTGTAACAGTGTTTCTCAATTTTAACAACTTTTAAGACGTGTGAACTTCAACTCCCAGAATTCCCCAGCCAATATGGCTGGTTGGGAAATTCTGTGATTTGAAGTTTGAATATCTTAAAGTTGCCAAGATTGAGAAATTCTGCACTATAAGGTAACAACAAAGCCAAAAGAGACAGAGTATTTGTCTCTTATTTTATCCCACACGTAAGGAATAATGAAACAATTATGCCAATATTTTCACTCATTCCATGAGTGACTGAAGCACAATCCTATGTACATATCCATCATAAATACTCATTCCTCACAACAGGAATAATAGTACCAGCTACTATTTTTAATCAACATTTAAACAAAGATGTCTATTCCTTTTCTCATCTTTAGAAAACATTTCAGCAAACACATATAAATGTGGTTTAGTTTTTCACTGTTTCTATATAACTTGCAATACTTCCTTTTGTTTGATCGGTCTGTTGATCAAACAAACGTCAACCATCCTCTGCTTAATTTATTCTCAGATATGCTTTACAGGTAGTTCTTGTTTAGCAACTGCCTGGTTTATCAACAATTTGCAATTACAATTTTGATGAAAAAGTAACCCTCAAATTTATTACCTTCATAGATCTACAAAGCAAAGGAAAGCTGAATCAAATCATAAGCATAGTGGGTGTTTCACTTACAAACTGCTTTGCTTAACAACCAAGTTGCCTGCTCCAATTGTTGTCACTAAACAAGGACTACCTGTACTTGCATTCTGTGATGTACTATGAGATTTAGCAACCAACTTTCAATTCTATATTCATCTCAAACATTCTATAATTCATTCAGTTTCTTTAAATCACCAATGCACATTAAACTTTCTTTCTCGCGTTCATCGACTTCTAAGTGACCTGCTGAGGAGCAAACAAAATGCGTTCTACACACCCCCTCCCTGGCATTAATCTGCACTACACTTAACCAACATTGGTCACTGTTACTTTGCATACTTGTTTAACAAACATTGATCATTGTTACTTTGCATACTGTTTCAATCACAATTCTACCAAGCCTGGGCACATTTAATATTGCAAGCTTTGCGGTCACTCTTGTTGAGGGAACTGTGATAGCATTCTTTCAGTCATCAAGCACAGAAACCATCCTCACATACTTATTGAGCAAGTTACCCAGCCATAAAGAAATCACTTTTCCAGGCCAGACTGAGAAGATAAAAGAACTCTTTGGAAGAAGCCAGTGCAAGCCATTCCTCCACAGTCACTAAAACAATCAAGCTCCTATTGGATATGCCTGTTGAAGCCATCAGGAGCTGAACTGAACTTGGAAAGTTAAGCTAAACTAAAAGATAAAAATGGCCCTTCAGAGGACAACAACAACAACAACAATAATAGTAATAATAATAATAAAAAGAAGGGACCTTGGAGGTCATCTAGTACAACACCCTGCTCAGGCAGGAAACCCTGTACCATTTTGGACAAATGGCTGTCCAGTCTCTTCTTAAAAGTTTAGTTTAGTTTAGTTTAGTTTAGTTTAGTTTATTCACACTTATATGCCGCCCTTCTCCAAAGACCCAGGGCGGCTCACAACAAGAATACAATAACAATTTTAAAATTAACCACATTCATACCACATACAAACACAATCAATTCGCAGCCGCTGATGGTGGGACACTCTTAGGGCCGAGGGGCAGAGTGCAGCTCATATGCCCCAAACCTGTCGGCATAGATGTGTCTTCAGCACTTTCCGGAAAGCTAGGAGGGAGGAAGCAGTACGAACCTCTGAGGGAAGCTGGTTCCAGAGGGCTGGGGCAGCAACGGAGAAGGCCCTTGCCCTAGGTCCCGCCAGATGACATTGTTTAACAGACGGGACTTGTAGGAGGCCAACCCTATGCGCCCTGACCGGTCGCTGGGATTCATGAGGCAGGAGACGGTCCCGCAAGTATCCTGGTCCATTGCCATAAAACTTCCAGTGTTGGAGCATTCACTGCTTCTGGAGGCAGGTTGTTCCACTAGTTAATTGTTCTAACTGTCAGGAAGTTTCTCGTTAGTTCTAGGTTGCTTCTCTCCTTGATTAGTTTCCATCCATTGCTTCTTGTCCTGCCTTCAGGTGCTTTGGAGAATAGCTTGACTCCCTCTTCTTTGTGGCAGACCCTGAGATATTGGGAAACTGCTATCATGTCCCCCCCTTATCCTTCTCTTCATTAAACTAGACATACCCAATTCCAGCAACCGTTCCTTATATGTTTTAGCCTCCAGTCCCCTAATCATCTTTGTTGCTCTTCTCTGTACTCCTTCTAGAGTCTCAACATATTTTTTTACATCGTGGTGACCAAAACTGGATGCAGTATTCCAAGTGTGGCCTTACCAAGGCATTGTAAAGTGGTATTAATACTTCACGTGATCTTGATTCTATCCCTCTGTTAATGCAGCCCAGCACTGTGTTGGCTTTTTTGGCAGCTGCGGCACACTGCTGGTTCATATTTAAGTGATTGTCCACTAGGACTCCGAGATCCCTCTCACAGTTACTTCTACTGAGTGAGGTACCAATACCATACCTGTACATTTGGTTTTTCTTGCCTAAATGTAGATTATGTCACCCATTTTCTTTCTTAAAAACTCCAGGATAAAATTTCTTCTTTTAATCGAGGATATACAGACACTAAAATGAATCTCACTGTCATAGTGCCCACTACTAACAAGGAAAAATCCTGCAGCTTTTGGGGAGGATGGATGGAATTTGGAGGAAGAGGAGGAGCGGGAGGAGTGGGATCCAATTTAATGTAGGCCCTTGGTCCTGCCAATTTTATGAAGCTTTCCCCAGCTTATGATGCTGCGAAAAGCCCAGGTGGCTCTTGAGTCAATGGATGGCATGGATCATACCAGTAAGGAAAGTGTGTTGCAGGAGTCACCTATAAATTGGGGAAGAACGGATTCAAGCTCAACCCTTCCAAGACCGAGTGGCTGTGGCTATCGTCGTCCCGGTTTAGCCAATTGATTCCTTTGTTGTCTGTTGGGGGCGAAACAGTGGCCCCCGCGGAAAGGGTTCGCAATTTGGGAGTCCTCCTGGATTCACGACTGTCTTTAGAGGACCATCTGACGGCCGTGGCTGGGAGGATGTTCTATCAGGCTCACCTGGTGCGCCAATTGCGACCCTTCCTAGACCGGGACTCACTACGCACAGTTACTCATGCCTTCGTCACTTCCAGTCTGGACTACTGTAATACTCTCTACATGGGGCTCCCCTTGAGGTGCACCAGGAGGCTCCAGCTGGCCCAGAATGCGGCCGCGCGGGTAGTGACGGGAGCGTCGTGGCGCTCCCATGTAACACCGCTCCTGCGCGAGCTGCACTGGTTGCCGGTGGCCTTCCGGGTGCGTTTCAAGGTGTTAGTGACCACCTTTAAAGCGCTCCATGGCATCGGACCCAGATATTTACAGGACCGCCTTCTGCCAGCAAATACCTCCCACTGTCCAGTACGCTCCCACAGAGAGGGTCTTCTCAGGGTGCCGTCGGCCAGACAATGTCGGCTGGCGACCCCCAGAGGGAGAGCCTTCTCTGTGGGAGTTCCAACGCTTTGGAACGAGCTCCCCCCCCGAACTCCGTACGATGACGGATTTACGTACCTTCCGTCGAGAACTGAAAACATACTTTTTTCGACAGGCCGGCCTGGGATAGGAGCTCCAGTACCAACAAGGTTATAATTGTTTTAGGGGATTGAGCTTTTTAAGATATAATGTATTGGGTTTTAAAAGGATTTAGGGCCTAAATGTTTAATTTATTCTTAATCATTTTACTTTTTGTATATTGATATTTTTAATAATTGGGCTGTACACCGCCCCGAGTCCTTTGGGAGAGGGGCGGTATAGAAATCGCAAAAATAAATAAATAAATAAAATAAATAAATTACTCTTTGCAGGAAAACATGCTATGATTGAAACAGTCTAGTAGTAACGGACAAAAACATACCTTCCAACACGGATCCTCATTGGCTGGCATGGTGAGGAAGGGCAAACACAGGTTAGTAGAAGTGAGGTTAGATTTGCAGCTTAGTGGATGGCAGCTAAATGATGATCCAAATGTATCAGTTACATCTGCACAGTTACCATCAACTGCATCTTCTTTGATTTTCATTTTTCCATATACAATGGTATTTTTCACCTTAGCAACTTTAAGATATGTGGATTTCAACTTCCAGAATTCCCCATTCAGCATGAAAAACACTGAAGTACAATCTCCATATATTCACCATTTTTGTATGATTCCTGTTTTGGAACCATGGCAATTATACCCAGTGACCATCCATAAAAATAACAGGTACGGGTTGATCAGCTGGGACAGGGGTAGGCAACCTCGGCTCTTTTATGACTCATGGACTTCAACACTCAGGAATTCTGGGAGTTGAAGTCCATGAGTCAGAGCCGAGGTTGCCTATCCCTGAGCTAGGACTATGAAAGATACCAATAGCACTTAGACTTATATACCGCTTTGTAGTGCTTTACAGCCCTCTCTAAGTGGTTTACAGAATCAGCATATTGGATGGAAGGCTGAGTCAACCTTGAGCTAGTCAGAATCGAACTGCTGGCAGTTGGCAGAATTAGTCTGCAATACTGCACTCTAACCACAAGATCAGAGATCAATGTCTCTTCCCAAAGAGCTTAGTAGAAGAAATGAGAAATGTGGCAATATATAAAATAAGATATATAAAAACTCCTGAAATACAACAAGAAAAAGCATTCCATCCTGGACACATTTGTCCACATTAGGCACAAGATTAGTTCCACTTGAATGATGCCATAGTCAAAGTTACACCTTCAATGAACTGAAGGTAACAGCAGAACTAATTTGATGATACATAGTCAATAATAAAAAAAAACTACTAAGGAAGTGGCAGAAATATTACAATATATTTCATGTTCTAAAATGTAGAAAAATTATTCTTTTAAAGACGTTTGATTCCTTATTCATACACCAAATTATTATTTCCTACTAACGAATTTTAAAAAAATTCATTCCACTTTCTTAAAAGCATTTTCTAAAGTTGTATCTTTAGAATTCGGGTCTTATCTGAATATGCGCATTTTATCTGTGATGCAGTTTTGAATACAGGCTGTAGCAAATGCCTCATTTAGCAAGAGTTCAAAGTTATGATAGTGATGAAAAAAATAACTTTGTGACCAATCCTTGCATTTAGGACTTTCACAGGGACGTAAGCAAAATTGAAGGAAAATTGTAAGCACAGCTGTGGGTTCACGTAATGACTGCTTTGCTTAATGACCGAGTTGATAGTCCCAATTGTGATCACTAAGCAAGGACCTCCCCTGTGCTAGGGTTCTGTTTTCTTTCTAAATTTTAGGGATTGTCTTTTTTTGCTCTTGCTAAAAAAATCATAATTTTCTACTAAAAGCAAAACTATTTTCAACTATTACAGTTTCTAGTACAATTGCAATACAGCTGGTATTACTTAATGGTATGATTTCTATGAAACAAACATCATAACAAGAAATCACAATACTTATCCAAACAAAGCAAGAACCACCAGGTTTTTTTTAAAAAAAAAACCATTTTTAAGATTACTAACTTTTGCTATAATATAAATTTTCACATTTAGCGATCAAGTGTCTGATATACATCAACCCAGCTATATTCCCAACTAAAATTTCAGTAACAAGCACTTCAAATATATTTTTTCTTGTGCCAAATTTGTAGTTTCTGCAAGATTTCCATCTTTCCGAAATGTAATGGCACATGGGTTACAAGCAGAAGAGACTAGAATTTACAAGAACTACTTTATTCATGCGTCTGAAGCGCTGAACTTCCATTCAATTAACTTGAAGAACTTACCTCTTGAGGAGAGGAAAAAAGGATTGTTCAAATAATTTGATGCAAGGCGTTTCCGCTGAAAAAGAAGAAAAAGTCCACATATTTATATGAATGGAAGCTCTTGATCAATTTCTGAAAAATCCAAGCAGAGATTCCTTCTAAAGAATTCAACCCAAAACTTAAATGCATAGTACATTAACATGTAATACGTTTGTGAAAAAGCATGAAAGTTTGTGATGTATTGTATTCTGTTTAACTTTAGTCGATTAGTTTGAATCAATGTGTGAGCAATATTCCTTTGTTGTGGTCATGCACTGACATGTCTCCCAAGACATGCTCATGTCATTCCAGCCCTCCGTGAGCTGCACTGGCTGCCAATTGGTCTCCGAACACAATTCAAAGTGTTGGTTATGACCTATAAAGCCCTATATGGCAATGGGCCAGGATACCTGTGGGACCGTCTTCTGCCTCATGAATCCCAGTGACCGGTTAGGGCACATAGGGTTGGCCTCCTACGGGTCCCGTCTGTTAGACAGTGCCGTCTGACGGGACCTAGGGTTAGGGCCTTCTCTGTTGCTGCCCCAGCCCTCTGGAATCAACTTCCCTCAGAGGTTCGTACTGCTCCTTCCCTCCTAGCTTTCCATAAACTTTTAAAAACACATCTTTGCAGACAGGCTTGGGGCGTGTGAGCCGCGCTCTGCCGCTGGGCCTTTGATTGGGAGTGCATGCAGTATGAGTGAGTATAGTTTTTACAGTTTTATAGCTTTTATATTGTACCATTATTTTAACTGACTTATATATTTCTGTACTTATATTTTTGTTGTGAGCCGCCCTGAGTCTGGGGAGAAGGGCGGCATATAAGTCGAAATAAAGTAAAGTAAAGTAAGTAAAGTAACTGGGTCAAATTTCTTTTGGGGATGGCTCATGGCCCCTCAGGAGACTTATTCTCCCTGAGATAAGGAGATGCTGTAGGAACTTTAGTTCAGTTGACAGTATCACCCACAGGATGGAAATTGGTGAAGAGACAAGATGGTGCATACACAAAAGGGGTGGGACTAGTATCATGACCCCATGTTTGCCATCTTGCCCATTCCGGCACTTCCCCACAGATACTTTGATAGAAAATATCTCCAGATTTTGGACACATTTGAGGTACCTTGGTTCAAAACTGTTGCTCTATAGTGCATCATTTCGCCCAGTTAAAGGTCATGACAATGAGAGTTTTAGTGTAGATTCCTGTATTGCTTTTATCCCAATTAAAAACATTGCTTCCCTTTCAATAAAATGTGTATTATTTTAAAAAAATTGTCCTTTTTGTTCTATTAGTTGACAAATTTAGCCTGACTTTAAATTTATTCATGGCCTAATTGCCTGTGTTCTAATTGCAGGAACCGAAATGAAATCTGATGAATCTAAAACCAAGAATTTCATACATTTACTTCAATTGGTTTCCTGTTTTAGGAACGACTCCATTGTATAAATCTTTTAAATAATGTAATCCTTTCATTTCCTGATAGTGGGTACTGTGTAATTTTACCTTCATCATAAAAGGGATGATGAAATAAAAGGGCTAAAGGATGATGGGGGTGTAGAAGCCCACCTTTCCTAAATGTTGAAATTTTGAAGAAAGAGATTTTGAATATGTTTCAGGCCTTTATGAATGTTATTGGAAAAAATGAAGTGCCCGAATTTTTGCTACTGGCATACTTCTAGATTCTATGCTTAATCAAAGTATTAATTCTTTTGACTTTATCAAGCCAAAATACTGTAGATCATAGCAAGAGTTTATGTTTTGACTCTCAAAGTCTTCTTCAATAGTATTTTAATAGAGGCTTTTAATTTATTCTTGCTTTTTTCTATTATTTGTTTTTTATTTATTTTTCAAATTTTTGATGCTCATCTTGTTGTTCAGAGACTCTGTATGTACATTTACTAATCATTTCTTGACATTCTCAGTTGTTTGTTTGGAAGAGATATGGGAACCGAAGAAGTAGAGACATTTTTACTGCTTTCATTTACTTAAGTGAGTAATTAATGAATGCTTTATGTTAAGGTGACCAACCATCCTCCTTTAGGGAGGACAGTCCTTCTTTTGTAAGCTCTGTCCTCCTTCAAAAAGTGTCCTCTTACATGTCCTCCTTTTCGATATTTGAAGACTAATCTGCAGGGTTTTTTTTTTCTCATAGAACGCTCAGAACGGCGTTCTGGCACCTTTTTTGATGGTTTTTTTTTCAACTTTTACATGAGCTGTGCTACTCCTGCCATTGGCTTTCGAAAGCCAATAGGAATTGCTGCTGAGCACGCCAAAACACCCGGCCACAAACATTGCACATGCAAGTTGTCTGCAGCGAAGGCGAACTTTGCACCTCTCCCTGCTACCCAACTACACCATCTCCTAGTTAGTCCCGAAGATACCTGGAGGAGACTGGAGTGGTGCCGCCATGGTAGGTTTCTCTTGATCTTCAGCACAAGAGGCAGGGGCGGCGGGGCTGCTGTGGATGGGGGTGTGAGGGGCGGTGGCGGCCAGCTGCCCCTGTGCTGTGGGAGCTGCAGGGTCCGCTCTACACGGGGCTGCGTAGGGTGGGCGGTGGTGCTGGCAGGGCGGCTGCAGGCGGGTTGTGTTGGCAGTGGGCTGCCCCCCTGGGCTGGAGCTGGCACAGCTGGTGCTTTGGGAACCACAGGGACCACTCTACATGGCGGGGCAGCGGTGCTGGTGGGGTGGTGTGGATGGGGGTGCGACAGGCGGTTGACCTTCCATGGGCCGGGCCAGCTGGTGGTCTACCCAGTGCTGGACCTGCACTGCTACCAGCTCGCCCTGTATGCCTACGTGGCTGTCCTGGAGTGCCTGGCCCGCAATACCTGCCTCTGCCACCCACCCCGCGCAGTCCCGCCGTGCAGAGCGGGCCCCGTGGTTCTCACAGCACTAGCTGCTCCAGTGGTAATCTTAAGCATTTTTTTCAGAAATAATACTAAATGTCATTTTTTTAATGGAATGAGATGGGGAAAGTCAGCCTGGCTGACACGGGGTGAGCACAAGGCAGGCGCACACATGGACGCCACTGAAATGTTGATAATGTCAAAAAAAACCATCAGCAATTCGTTGTTCTAAAATGGGTCTTTTCTAGCTTTCTTTTAAACACAAACTTTATATAAATCATCACTATTGTAACACAATCTTTTCTTTATTTTTCCCTCAAAATCTACTTTTGGATATGAAAAGCTATATTTTAACAGCTTATATACTGTTTATAAAAATAAATTATTTAAGGATATGCAACTATATTTTTTCATATTTATCTAATGTTACTTTTGCATCTACTTTTTTCAATTCATTTTCTTTCTGTCATTAATTCCCCAAGAATAAGAAATGTAAATTGTAAGCTCCTCATAGCACAGTTCTATATCATTGTTAAAATACACTGGGCAATTATGGACATATTCATTCATATTCATAAATAGATTGAATTGTAACGCTTTCCCCCTCACTTAAGCCTGTTCTCTTGTATACTTTGAACATAGCCAGGCCATTTTTTATCAGCAGTTGTAAAGAAATGTTTAACTTATGTATTAATAACAATTTCTTTCCAATTCATTATCTTGTCAGTAACATGACTTCATAAATTAAACACATATATGTTGAAGGCAGCATATGCACTTGTATTAGACATCTATTATCTCCCACTGGTAGGCCTTCCAAGAGGAACTCAATATATGTCATACTATATATGCAAAAGTTGTCTCCTCCTCTATTAAAATGCAACACATCATTTCCCAAGTAGACAAAAAAAATAATATTCCATCTTTGAAGAAAAATTTCTTCCTTTAGTTATAAAAAGAAAATTGTCAGACTTAGAGGAATCAAATCTGGGCATAACGGAAAAGTTTATCAAAGAAGTGCAGAATTTTTACCAAACATGTTTTCAAAATATCGAAGATTGGTCTGAAACAAACATCACAGGAAATAACAGTTTTCAATGGTGTTTTTTGACTTCATCGCAAGTATATTGGACAGATATTGAATCTTGTGTTAAGTTTCTATCTACAGAAATGCCAGTCATTAAAATAGACAACAATTGTCTCTTTGAAGAAATTAGAAGACTGAATGTATTTTTAAATTCTGAAAAATTAATACAATGGGAAAATAAACATGTTGAAATTGATAAAAGATGGGTGGAAATATTCAGCCATTTCAAAAATGAACATATTCCATGTGAAAATTTATTTATTCTTGTTCAATTTACGTTGTGCTGCCCTGGAACTAATGCTGCAGTTGAAAGGGTTTTTTCAATTGCTAATGATTTTTGGAAAAGTGAGAAATCAAGATTGAATGTTGATACTCTAGCTGCAGCACTTGCCGTAAAATTCAATATAAAAGATATTTCTTGTTCAGATATTTCCAATATATTGTTAGAATGATATTGACAAAAAATATTCATTCAATGGAAAAGTACTCATTTAAATAATAATTAATAGGCATGTAAGCATTAATTACAATATAAAATGTTATTGTTACAAATGTTTTTTATTATGCATTTATCATATTATAGTGTATTCTGTATTATTGTTGCAATGAATAAAATGTTTCTTTTATTTATGATATTTTTTTCTTCAATTTATTTGTGTCCTCCTTTTCATTGTAAAAAAGTTGGTCACCTTATTATGTTCAGTTGAAATAATTTGCCATTTTGCGCAGGTCTCTGTGAATGGGCGTTGGATCACTGATATTAATAGTCTGGTCCAGTAACCTCTTCCAATTACAGAGCAACTCACCCAACAACTGCCTTGCTTAGCAACTGAAATTCTGCTCCCAACTGTGGTCATAAGTCAAGGATATCTCAAAAATAACACTCAGGTGGTCCCAGGTACAATCTTGACTTTTTCACTTTCCTTTGACTTATACAATAGTATCTTTAAACTTGCACGGGCCAGAAGTAAAACCAAAAGTGACAATGTTTAAATATTGGGCTACCTCAGTTGTAGTTATCTTTAAACTTGCACGGGCCAGAAGTAAAACCAAAAGTGACAATGTTTAAATATTGGGCTACCTCAGTTGTACTTATCTTTAAACTTGCATGGGCCAGAAGTAAAACCAAAAGTGACAATGTTTAAATATTGGGCTACCTCAGTTGTAGTTATCTGTAAACTTGCATGGGCCAGAAGTCCAAAAGTGACAATGTTTAAATATTGGGCTACCTCAGTTGTAGTTATCTGTAAACTTGCATGGGCCAGAAGTAAAACCAAAAGCGACAATGTTTAAATATTGGGCTACCCCAGTTGTAGTTATCTGTAAACTTGCATGGGTCAGAAGTAAAACCAAAAGTGACAATGTTTAAATATTGGGCTACCTCAGTTGTAGTTATCTGTAAACTTGCATGGGTCAGAAGTAAAACCAAAAGCGACAATGTTTAAATATTGGGCTACCTCAGTTGTAGTTATCTGTAAACTTGCATGGGTCAGAAGTAAAACCAAAAGCGACAATGTTTAAATATTGGGCTACCTCAGTTGTAGTTATCTGTAAACTTGCATGGGCCAGAAGTAAAACCAAAAGTGACAATGTTTAAATGTTGGGCTACCTCAGTTTCCAAGAGTCCACTGTAAACTGGATTGGCGGTACTTCTTCTTTTTCTTTCCTGACGTTTGCTCTGGATTTCTATAATGAATTTCAAAAAGGTTATTTTTCTATACATAAACTAAAATATTTAGATGAAACTTATTTGATTAGATGATTTTCGCTACTTGGCTGACCTTCTGATTAGACATTAGTCTTCTATTACTCATATCTGGTTGACTGAATCAGCCTGATTATCTGGGCCTTTGGGTTTCTGAAGCTCTTTTTTGGGACTGACCCAGCAATGTGAAATTTATTTTCCTAGAAACACAAAACTTTCAAAGGGCACAATATTTGGGTCATGCTAATTTGATATTGGAAGCCTTGAAAGTATTTTGCTCACAACCTAGGGCAGGGTCCCCAACCTGTGGGCCGCAGCCCAGTAGTGGGCCGTGGGCTGTGGGACAGGCTGATCAGTGCGTGCACATGTGCACACCCTCCACTTCCTCTAGCGCCACGGCTGCGGGGTGCAAAAACAGGACGCCGTGCCACACAGTGCAAAAACGGGCCGCTGCTGCACCTTGGGGTGCAAAAACAGGACACCGCCGCACCTCGGAGTACAAAATGGGCCAATGCCATGCCTCGGGGCGCAAAAACAGGGTGTTGTGAATAAGAATGGGGTAGAGCTAGTATCACGCAAGACTGGTCCTGCACCGTTTGCTCGCGGCCCTGTGCATGCGCGTAAAATGCTTCCCCCTCCCTTTTCTTCCGGTCCACCAATCAAGAAAGGTTGGTGACCTCTGACCTAGGGCCAATTTCTCCAATAGTATGCCATGGTTGTATTCTGATTGATATCAAGGGAGCTGTCCATTGCAGAGAGAAGGAGGGAAAGACTGTTAATAGAAAAACTCCATCCATTTAGCTCATTTCTAACTGCATAGCAGTTATTACTTTTAACATATTTGCATAATCTACTTCTAAAGATGCAAAAGAAATCTGATTTCATTATAAAATGTTAGTTATTTGTGATAATGACTTGCACAATCAGTTTACTCATCTTAATAATGACTCTATAGGGTTCATGTTTAAGAGCTGCTAACGAGCTGTGCTGCGTTTTTCAAGTTCTTTCCCTTGAGATCTAATTCTAATAATACAATTAAAACACTTCAGGTTAAGGTTTCCAATCTCCTTTTACAAAGTAATCTTTTTATTATATTGAAATAGATTGCTTTTCAAAACAGAAGAATTTTTGCTAGTAAGATAAGCATTCTTACCTTCCAAGTATTCAGTCGTAACCAGGCCTAACGCTACCATAAAGGCAATTTTCTAGAGAAGAAATAAAGAGAATTAAAAAGTTATTTCTGTGTCTTTTGATTATTCCCATAAAGAACTTCATAATCCATGATTATTGCATAGCAGTAGTCGATGGCCTTATTTTAGTCCATCAAAGAGTTGCCACAAATATTCTATATTATCTGCATCCTTTGGGAATTTATATGAAACAAAATACAATTATTCAGATAAATGTAGACATTTGGGTTTTTTAAAATTACTAGCTAACAACGGTTTGATACAGTATTTTATGCACCTCTCTGACCTGCTGTATTGTGTTATGAGTGACAGTTCCTGCTATTAATGCACACAGACACATCTTTAATTTTTTGTTTTGATATTATGAAAAATAAATATTTAAAAAATATGGCAATTGCACCAATTTGTTCTCAAAAGTATATCTGGTCCCCACAGTCATTCTTAGAAAACAAAAATGGCAAAGCTATATCCTCTTTGACTTTTTGTTTATTTCTAATTTACCCAAAGAAGCGTTATTATTTTTGGTATCTTGTACAATCTTCAATTTATTGTAACTATTAGATGATGATGGTGGTTATGATGAGGACGACGACTATTATTATGATTTGGTCCAAGATCAAACCAATTACTGTGAAGTATATAAAGCCATTACAAAACAGTACATACATAAAAAGGACATAAAACCAAGAAAATCAAAACTGCGAAGAAGGTACTAATTTCTATAAGAAACCTACATATACAAATTTCACCACTGCCTTTTATGCATCTAGAAATTGGTTGCTTAAAAGAGAAAAAGTGATCTCCTCCTAAATGAGAGAGAGTAGAATTTCTAATAACTGAAATTAAGAGTTGAAATTGTCACTGCGCATAAAGTAGACACTAATGAAACATGAGCTACAGATTCAATTTCTTTGAATATGTAATTTTCACGTGTAATTGAAATATTGTAATATCTTCCCTTGTTGTGACCCTGATGAGTAGCACACTAACTCAAGCCAGAGGAAAAAGTCTCCTAGGTGGAGCATGCAAGGCCTTGGAAAAACAGTCAAGAAACAACCAAGGACAGGCGATTCTACTCTCCATGTTGCTACTGTAGTTGTGTCTTTGCAGGCTGTAAGGCAACATGAGCAACTAGATACCACAAAGGTTTTTGTCTAGAAAGAAATTCCAAGAGAGGGCAACAATATCCTGATTTGGTAGGAATTCTTATAATTCGTAGATACTTTCCTACTGCAAGTTTTCAAGCCATTGGATCTTCATTTCTTTAGCGTGGATTAATCATCCATCGACACAGCCTGGATCCTGGGATTCTTTGACCCCAAGTGACTTCCATAGTCAACAGAAGTGCTGATTTACCACCAGCCTATCAAGTACTTAGAAGGTGAGGGCTGAGCAGAACAAGCAAACCACCGCCAACGACTTAAAAGCCGGCCATCATCACACCCCATTCAGCATCTAAAAAGCCACATACAACAGGCACCATATAAATACCACACACAGAATAGCATACACTCTGCTAGAGAGAAGTTCCCTGAAGATGGGTTCCAGAACAAGTCTGAAAGCTCAGAACACAAAGCCCTTGGTCCCGATGACCGACCCAGATTGGATCCTGCAGGATTACCCTGGGACACATGTATTCTCCTTCGTTCGAGACTTCCATAGTATTTCATGGCAAGTTTCAGCTGTATAGTCCAGGAACCTCTCTTCTTCTCTGCTGCCTCACAGTGTAGAAATTTGTTTACCAAACCTTTTTGCTTTCCCTTTCAATAAGGAACCAAGCTTGTACTTGGAGCAGGTGTAGTTCAGGCAGGAAAAATACTTAGCACAGACACTGCAAGTCTCAGGTATTCTTCCCTTGTTGTCCATATTGTTTGGCATTCCCAGCAACTCAAATTTGCTCAATCCTTTGCATGCCCCCTTGAGCTGTTTCAACTTGGTCAAGAAGGGCAATGCTCCAATCAGACACAACGGAAAGCCATCAGTGCTTAGAAAATTGTCATCAGGAAGTTGCCGTAGTTCCCAATCACTATATTCCGCATAAGTCAGGTGCAACCTTGAATGCTCTCTCTCGAACTAAATATCACTCTCAAAGGTGCAACAAGACTAAGTGTTGAAAAGAGGGAATTAGAAATCTTTATTCCTAAGGGGGAGATAATTAAAGAGATGTCACACTGAAGTTTTCTATTGCCCCAGAGAGTTTAATGATATAAAAGTAAAATCCAATGGAACAGAGATTCCTAATGATCAATACATTTCACTAGCAGAACTAAATAAAGGGAGATGGTTTAATAGGAATTTCCCTTCACCCAAGATCTGGAAAGTTTTAGTTTTAGTTTATGCACAAAGTGGGGAGTTGGAATCCATGGTCCAAAATGTCCCTTCTAATTCTACTTTTAGAATTTCTCTAATTCCTCCAAAGTGGGAATCAGTGAGAAAAAGCAGAAGTAGAAAAGATTAAAACTCCATGACAACCATGTTAGTAAGACAAAAATAGGAATCAGAAATATCCAATGCACTCCACTATTGTGAATATTAAGTGCAGCTCTAAGGGACAATGCAAATTAAATAAGTAAACATTTATTTGTTTCTTTTTTCAACCATTATATGGTAGATTATTTGCTCTTCTGTTATCCAGTTGGGAGTTATGCAGAACCTACAGTATTTTATCTACTTTTTAATTTTTCCTTTAAAAAACCAGCATAGTTATGATTTGGGGGGGCTGTTTTTGTTTCATGGTGTGGTAAAAATATCAATAAATGCCTTAAGAAATCAGCAGCATATCTGTCTTTGAATAATTTGGTAAGGTTTATTTATATATAAAAATCATGTTGTAATTATATGTTCTAGTTCTTGTTAACATGCGCTTATACTAATTACACAGTTAGGTCTAATTACACTAATTGCATAAATGCATGTTAATCAACTAAAGCTTATTCAAGGAACAAAATAAATTAACCCAAAGCTTATTTATCAATGCCAAGACAATCATATATATTTGTTTCTTTGGTACATCAATACAAATGGAGAAACAAGAAGCAGACCTCAAATTTATATCCCAGGTATCAATCAACATGCGATAAACCAAAATAAAGACTCCTGCTAAATCAACACATCCATACATATAAGGCAGGTAAAAGAGGGATTTAGAATACTGTTTTTTAACATTAGGATTAGGCTAGGGCACCCCACATTACTGTGAGATCAGAGACTCCTTTCATTTAAGATAAGCACAGGGTGATGAAATATGACAAAGAATATAATGTTGGAGGTCAAATAGTTTAATGTGAGTGAAGAAATGGAAGAAAGGGAGATTGGAAATATAAGGGAAAGTGCTTCGTTATGCTGAAAATCCAGACAACAATTTAACGTGAACCCTGTGTCATTAATTTAGTCTGACTATATTTGTTTAAACTCAAGCAGTGTTTCTCAACCTTGACAATTTTAAGGCATGTGGACTTCAACTCCCAGAATTCCACAGCCAGAAATTCTGGCTATAGAATTCTGGGAGTTGAAGTCCATATGCCTTAGAATTGTCAAGGTTGAGAAACACTGGTTAAAGTCTTATATAGTATGACTCAATGCTGGGCAGTCAACACAGATAGTCTGCAACTTATGGCTGCTTATGAATGAAGTTATGACAGGACCACACAAAAGCTACTTATGACCCATTTTTTAATTATGACGCCCCTACCGTCTGCAGTCACATGATTATATTTTGGGTGCTTGGCAACTACCTCACCTTTACAGTCGTTTGTAGTATCCCACAGTCATCTAACCATGATTTACGACTTTTTTGTCCTTTTCCGGCTTTTACATTTGGTTTCTTGCAAAAAAAAACCAAGCCCATTTGGCTTAATGACTGTGGCATTTGCTTTTGTTTGAAGTTATGACAGAGCCCCTAAAATGTATTTATGATCCAAATTCTAAGTTCTAACGGCCAACCCTCTGGAGTAATATGATCAAATTTTAGGTGCTTCGGAACTAGCCTGCATTTGTAGCTGTTTGCAGCATTCCATGTTCACATGTCCACAATTTACAGCTTTTGTACTAGAAACTGGTGTTTACATTCCAGTTTCTGCAAAAAACACCCATTGCAGACAATGGATTCACTTAACAACCATGGCATTCACTTAACAACACTGCAAAAAATGTCATCAAATCAGGCACAAGCATACGATGATCCACATAATGAATGGCACAATTTATGACAATAATTCTGGGTTCAATTATGTTTGTAAGTCAAGGACTATCTGCGTGCGGATGTGAACAGAGTACAGGCAGAAGACTTGGTATCTCTAGGAGGGTATTAAATGAAGTCAGTTAACATGGCTCTTGGCCAAGGGGGTAGGATTTTTCTGGCTCTTGTAAATAAGCTCTTCCCAAGTCAGTGTTTCTACCTGGTTGGCCTATCAACACTTTATTTGAGATAGCACGTCTGCTTAGATTCTTTCTTTCTTTCCATGTTACCCATAGCAATTATGAAAACATGGTTTGTCTCTGTGTTGTGTTGTTTTGAGCCTTGTACTGGCTTTGTGATGGTGTAACTTTCCTGGGGTTCACTCTGATATAAGAAAAAAAAAGCAGGAGCAGAAGATATCAAAATTAATTGTGGAAACGTGATTTACCTAGGGCAGACTCCTTGAACAATTGGCGGAATTCCTAATATGTAATGGGCTTGTTTTAAAATTGCAAAATCAGTAAACTCATCATATAATAAAGGCATGCAAAATATTGAAAATCAGTTTAGGTATTACAATAGGAATCATTTCAAATCTGGCTATTTCCAAAACATGTATGCATATTGTATTTAAGGCATAGCATACATATTGTGTTGTTTCAAATTATGCATTTGAAATTACCCCATAACAAAATAATGAGTTACAATAATAGTAACAGGTGCATAAGTTAGTAATAGTAATAGGTTAGTGTTAGTGCGTTGGCACAGAGAGTAATTTGTAAGAGAGGAGATCTTTCATTAAAATCTGACTTCTGCTATAAACCTACCAGGGAACCTGATAAATTACAGCTTTGGAATCTTCTGTAATACCCAGATAACACTAACCTTTCTCTCAATACTGCTGTAAGAAATTCTAGGCAAAAATAAACGAACTGCTACAAAGTTCAGTGTGAGTGTTAAGTGGTATTATTAATAAAATGATGCCATTTACAATCTAAAAACAGTACAATGATTCATGAACTGCACATCTTTTTTATTTTCAAATAGGAGATAAACTCAAAATGAAACTGTTGATTTTATAAAGATAGATAGATAGATAGATAGATAGATAGATAGATAGATAGATAGATAGATAGACAGACAGAGACAGAGGACAGACAGAAATAGATTATTGATTGATTAGTCTTACAATCATATCAAAAATTAAAAATAAAGGTTAAATACAAGGTCTGTTTCCAAGATAAAATAGGTATAGGAAAATGCAATACTAAAATACACATGTGCTTAATACAGACAGTCAATATTCAGATAATTATATCATCTTTATATGATAGCTAGCTCATTCAATATAATGGATTCTTAGCCAAACTGTCTTGTCTCTAAACTTAGCAGTTCTGCTAATAATGTATATCTTAGAATCCAGTAGAAAACAGGACAGTTGCAATTTAGGATTCAATGGGCTGCTCTTTCAAATAGAGATTTTAGATATCTAAACATCCAGTCATGATATTGTAACAAAAGGGCCTTGAAATCCAATAAGTCAAATCTTACTCGAGAGTAGGCCTTTCTTAAGAATGGCATCCAACTTCATATTATCATATGTGGTGGGAATGCCCAAAGATTTGTGAGTATTGGCACAGGACACGAAACTGGTTGAGGGATATATTAACACTGGACTCAGAGTTAAAACCGGAGCTCTTCTTGTTGGGAATAACGACAGAAAAATATGACAAGGGAACAATCTACCTGCTGCTACACATCCTGACTGCAGCTAGACTTGCTTTTGCACAAAGATGGAAGAGCAAGGAAATTCCCACAGAGGAAGAGTTAATACATCAAATATTACCATGTGCAGAAATAGACAGGCTCACAATGATATTAAAAGATAAATGTGGATCAGTTTATTACGAAACCTGAGATAAATTTTACCGCTGGAGGAATTCGAAGAGGATGGTTGGAATTAAGGATGAATGTTAAGATAGAAATACATGTTATTTTATTTTAGAATAAGTACTGTATATAAATCTTAGATGTATATGTAGAGATGAAGAAGTTATTGTAAAAAGTGGAACAATCGGATAAGAATGTATATACTGGAATGTCACGGTAAATCCAATGTTTGTTTGTTTTTAACTGTATCATAAAATAAAATTTGAAAAAATAAAAAATAAAAAAAAGAATGGCATCCAACTGATCAAGGTGTTTGTCAATTTGGAAAATGGTTATGTTCTTAGACAACCAGTTTAAAGACTTATTTTTTGCCAATAACTTCATTTCTATTTGTACACTAGTATCTAAGACTTTCTGTTCAAACATTTCCTTTGCCCAGAAATGGCTGTGTATAGAGTGGATGCCTGTTTTTGCTCTGATGTGCTCCCAGGATGATTCTTAAAAAATGGGTTTGAACTTTATCTCAAATAGAACAGATTTAACAGAATAGAAGCAACACTAAAAATATTCCATGTGGAAAAGTCTTATAGCGAAAAAAATGCCTAAGCCAATACTTTTTTTTAAGCAACAATTAAGCTCAAGCAGCTACGTTGCACCAAAAAAGGAGACCTACAGGAAAGAAGATAGATTTTTATACCATCAGGGCAGGAATATATTAATAAGGAAGATCAGGGTAGCAAAGAGAAGCTACTTCAAAAAGCTGAAAAATCAGCTCTCAGCTAATGAACTAGCAAATGTGTGGAGAAGCCTGAAGAATATAATTGGCTACAGCAGACCCTCCCTCCGTCACTGAAGAGAATCGGCAACCGGCAGATAACCTGGAAGTGTTCTACTGTGGGTTTGAGAGGAGAACACTGTCATCTATCATTGTCTTTCCCCACCTCAGATGCACCAGCAATAGCCAAATCTCCTACACCTATCTCCAACTCTCTGGGCCCCCACCTCTGGTGTTGAATAAGATACGTGAGGTCTATTTCATAGGCAAAACATCAAAAAAACACCAGGCCCAGACAGAGTAACTCTTTCTTGCTTGAAAGTCTGTGCTGAACAATTCCCTTCACCCATATTTTGAATACATCACTAGAGACGTGCTATTGTCACTTCTTGCTTCAAATGCTCTTGTATCATCTGGGTTCCCAAGAAACTCTCCATCAAGGAACTAAATTACTGTAGATTGGTTGCTCTGACATCTGTAGTTATGGAGATCTTTGTTAGGCCCACCTGGAAATCATCATATATCTGCTATCAGACCCCTAATAGTTTGACTACTGAGCAAATAGATCAGCAGATGCTGCTGCCAATACTGCATTGCATGTCAAGGTATTAATTTAATAGCTAAACAGCTTATGTAATGATGTAATGTAACATAAGGTGGATGATGCAATAATAGGAATGACTCAGCCAGTGTCTGTATCCCTTTAAGAGCCTGAGTATAAAAGGGAAGGCTCTGCTGCTGTGTTCTCTCTCTTGTCCGTTTCCTGCTGTAATTGCTGTGTACTGGAGTTTGCTGAATTATCACGTGTATGTATGTTGTTTCTACCGGTAGTATATTTGTAGATATTGTAATATAAACCACTATTTAATACAAACCACTGTTTACTATATTTGCTCCTGGGTTACCTCAGCGCAATAAAACTGTGCATGCTCTGACATTGCACTACATCTTACAACATCTTGAATCCACAAAGACCTATGCAAAAGTCCTTTTTGATGTCTTCAGCTTGGCATTCAATACCATCATTCCAGAAATTCCTCACATGTTCCATTAGCTGTGCCTGTCTGTACTTGTGGGTAAACTATTAGCTTTTTGAGAGATAGGAAGCAACCGGTGAAACTAGGGAAAATCACACCGAGAACCTGACCAATCAGCATGGGTGGCCCTCAGGACTGTGTGCTCTGTCCATTGCTCTCCTCTCGCTATACCAATGACTGCATCTCTAAGGATCCCTCTGTTAAAGTTTTGAAATTTGCAGATGATACAACATTCATTGGTCTCATTCAAGACAGTGATGGATCTGCATATAGACGGTATGTTGAACAATTGGCCCTGTAGTGCAGCTAGAACAAACTGGAGCTGAACATGCTTAAAACACGTAGAGATGAGAGTGGATTTTAGGAAGACCCCTTCTATTCTACCACCTCTTACTATATTTGACAGCAGAGTATCAGCGGTAGAATTCTTCAAATTTTCCAGGTTCTATAAACTCCCAGGATTTGAAATGAACACCTAAAACCATCACTAAAAAGAATGTTCTTCTTGGACTTCCAGTTTGATGTTGTGGCATGACAGGTGCAGGAAGACGGGGCTCCATCTTCCATGTTCGATTTCGCCCTGCTGGGGACCATAAAAAGGGTTGAAAATTGTCCCAAAGAGGCGACAAAGAAGGAGGGGACCCTCGTTGATCGCAGAGAGGTGGCAGCCCTTCCACTGGATCCAAGGAAGCCCTCCAAACTGGCGGTGGAAAGACTGGCTACATTTGCTGCTGACAACCGAAGACAAATACTAACCAGCAATTTCTGAGCAATGTGGATGGAACTGGGTGAGACTTTATCCTCTTTTTATGACCTTAATACTACTCTCCTGAAAAAAGGAATTCCCAAAGCAAAGAATCCTCCCTGATGAGAGAGGGAAGGGAAGTTATTGCCCTGCTCCTTCAGGAAAAGAAAAGCGGCTAATTAATTGCTTTGGGGGGAAAACAGAGGAAACTACAAGATCAATTTGGAACTAATACAAATCTATAACTTTGAAATTTGGGGACTAAAAGTACCTTTGAGACTTTTTTTTAGAAAAAATATTTGAAAGTTTGCAAAATAAGCTTGGATTTGGAAAGCTGGAAGACAGTGTCAATGACATCTAGTGCAGAATTATGGCACTACAATTTATTATGCTTAAGGGAAACTTGGCTTGAAGCCCAGACTCAGATAAGACACTTTGTTCTTCTTGGACACTTTCACTTTTGCAGACTGCAGCTGGGAAAAGGGAAAAACAAAAACTCTTGGGCTGCTTATCTGGGTTTGGGACCCTATTGGACTATAAAGACTACATACAAAAACAAAATTAATGTTTCATACTCAGCCTTAAATGGTAAAAAAAATCATCTTCAACACTTGAAAATTAGAAGAAATGGATCCAAAGATGGAGGTCCTAAAGAAAGGAATTAACAGACAGATACAGACAAATGAAAAATTAGAAGATGCAGTGGTAACACCAGAAATGGAAAAGACATCATACTTGTTAAGATCTCAGAACACATTTGAGGATAAGGAAGAAGAGCTGATCGAATAGATGATAAAGCTCTTAAGAGAAATGATGAATAGTGACAAACAAGAAATTAAAAGAAAAAATAAAGGAGAAGGATGAGGCTGTTTAATGAATATAAATGGGTTGAACGTTCTTCCAAAAACATTTCAACTAAATTCTTTTCCTCATTCCAAACAATATATACAAAAACAGAGGAAGAACTACTTGATGATTTAAATGTACTGACCTGGAAAGTTATTTGGCAAAGGAAGAAAGCTAGAGTAAGACTGAAGAAAATAGAGGTTCTGACCTATTAGTTGGGATATTATATTACTAAACAGATGTTTGAATATGGCTAATAATAAATATTATTATAATTAGAAGGATAGAAAATTAATAAAATAATTATTTAAAAAAAAAGAATATTCTTCCTGTGTCAACTCAGGAACTTCAGACTGCCCAGGAGCTGTTAATCCAGTTCTACAGAGGAATTATTAAGTCTGTCAATTGTAAGAGTGTAATTGTCTGGTTTAGTACAGCAACCAAACAGTAAAAGGTACAGATTCCAATGGATAGTTAGGATTGCAGAAAAAACAACTGCAACCACCCTATATTACTTTTTTTTTTAATAAAAATTCTTTTATTAAAACAATCAACATTGAACATAAAAACATATTATGCAGCAATCATCATGGCACCTGATATACAACACTAAGTATTAGTCTTTGAAAACGTCTGAATTAGTAGGCCTTTTTCCCTCCCTCGCGTCTAGCCTCAACTATACTCCTGTTACACTTTATTTGTTTGGTGTTTCTCTTATCTGGTTCAATATTAATGTGATCAACATTAAGCATAAGATCCTATTGCTAAGCAATCATCCTAGAACATAGCATACAACATTAGGTATTAATATTTGTAAACATCTGTTTTAGTAAACGTTCTTCCCTCCTCCCTTCCATCTTCAAGTATACTCCGAATACATTTTATTTGATTGGTGTTTCTCTTATATATGGTCTATCTACTGTATCTAGTCTATCGCATATTGTTCGTTTGCGCTTCTGAATTGACTTCATCCCATTACTAGTGCAATCTTTTATAGTCCCTAACCAGAGATCCTGAGGTAAAAGTTTCATATCCTGAGGTAGAGATTCAGTCTGCTTTAACAATATTAAAGCAAACAACATTAGTCATAAGGTTATGTTAAAAGGCATTAGTTATGAGAAAATATCTAAAGACCCCTCACATCCTGGACATAAACTGGTTCACCTCGTCCCCTCAGGATGCTGCTATAGGGCACTGCATGACTTTAGCCCGAAGTACTGGTGATGGGGGAAATCCGGACCCTGGGCTCAGGCTGCTGCTGCTCAATCCCAGGTCGGTTGTAAATAAAGCTCCCCTCTCCTGGATGAGGAGGCCGACCTCGCATGTGTGACCGAGACCTGGCTGGGCCCGGAGGGAGGAGTTCCTCTCTCTGAGATGTGTCCAGCCGGGTTTCAGGTATGGCATCAGCCACGACCCCAGGGAAGGGGGGGAGGAGTGGCTATTATAGCCAAGAAGACCTTTAGCCTACGCAGGCTTGCTGTTTCTGAGATTGCGGGCTGTGAGTTGCTCCTTGTGAAGTTGGACCTAGGGGTTCAGGTGGGCTTGTTACTCGCGTACCTGCCTCCCAGCTGCGTGTCAACAGCCCTGCCTGCGCTACTTGAGGAGGTTGCTGGGCTGGCGGTTGAGTTCCCCAGGCTTATTGTCTTGGGGGACTTAAATCTTCCGTCGCTCGGCGAATCCTCTGGGTTGGCGCAGGAGTTCATGGCCACCATGGCAACCATGAACCTGACTCAGGTAGTTCAGGGTCCGACTCACGAGAGGGGACACACTCTCGAC
Organism: Bothrops alternatus; assembly: GCA_034064705.1. Taxonomy (NCBI): domain Eukaryota; kingdom Metazoa; phylum Chordata; class Lepidosauria; order Squamata; family Viperidae; genus Bothrops; species Bothrops alternatus. The sequence goes on from JARGCV010000006.1 coordinate 25,222,343, forward strand.
ATGGTATTCCTCTCAGAACAGTTGAGCAATGATCTGAATTTAAGGGGCTTAGATATTTTGCCTATGTCATGGTCAGATCATTTTCTGCTACGGTTTGTTTTCAAGGCTCCAATCCTCCCCTGCAGGGAGGCGGAACCGATTAGGTGGTTCCGCCCCAGACGTCTGATGGATCCAGAGAGTTTTCAGAGGACGCTTGGGGAAATACCAGATTCTCTCATTCACAGTTCGGCAGAGTCCCTGGTTACGGCCTGGAATATGGCTGCGAAGGGGGCTCTTGACCGGATTGCACCGCTGCGACCTCTCTGTGGTAGCAGACCCAGGAGATCTCCTTGGTTTACTGAGGAACTCAGGGGGATGAAGCGCCAGAAGAGACGCCTAGAGAAGCGATGGAGGAAAAGTAAATCCGTATCTGACCGAACACTTGTAAGATCTTATATCAAGACTTATCAGGTGGCGCTCAAGGCGGCAAGATGCGCGTATCATTCCGCCTTGATTGCATCCGCGGAATCCCGCCCAGCCGCCCTGTTCAGGGTAACTCGCTCCCTCCTTAATCGGGGGGGGGTTAATGCACCCTTGCAGGGTAGTGCTGAGGACTTTAATAAGTTTTTGGCTGGTTTCGGCCAGCAGGGAGGTGACGCGGGGCTGGGTTCAGGAGATTGTCAACGCTTCTTTGAGGGAGGGGTCCTTTCCGGCTCCCTGCAAGGAGGCAATTGTGCGCCCCCTCCTCAAGAAGCCTTCCCTGGACCCAGTTGTTTTAAACAACTACCGTCCTGTCTCCAATCTTCCCTTTATAGGGAAGGTTGTTGAGAAGGTGGTGTCACTCCAGCTCCAACGGTCCTTGGATGAGGCCGATTATCTGGGCCCTCAACAGTCAGGATTCAGGCTCGGCTACTCCACGGAAACTGCTTTGGTCGCGCTGACGGATGATCTCTGGCGGGCCCGGGATGGGGGATTATCCACTATCCTGGTGCTACTTGACCTCTCAGCGGCTTTCGATACCATTGACCATGGTATCCTTCTGCACCGACTGCAGGGGTTGGGGGTTGGGGGCACTGTTTTGCGGTGGTTCACCTCCTACCTCACTGGTCGGTCGCAGTCGGTGTTGGCAGGGGGTCAGAGGTCGTCCCTTAGGTTCCTCCCTTGTGGGGTCCCTCAGGGATCGGTCCTCTCCCCTCTGCTGTTTAATATCTACATGAAACCGCTGGGCGAGATCATCCGACAACACGGGGTGAGATATCATCAGTATGCTGATGATACCCAGCTTTACATCTCCACCCCGTGTCATTTCAGTTAAGCAGCGGAAGTGATGTGCCGATGTCTGGAGGCTGTTAGGGTTTGGATGGGTGCCAACAGGCTCAAACTCAACCCCGACAAGACGGAGTGGCTATGGGTTCTGCCTCCCAAAGATATTTCAATCTATCCGTCCATTAGCCTGGAGGGGGGAGCTTTTGACCCCCTCGGAGAAGGTCCGCAACTTGGGTGTCCTCCTCGATCCACAGCTAAATTTGGAACATCATCTTTCGGCTGTGGCGAGGAGAACATTTGCCCAGGTTCGCCTGGTGCACCAGTTGCGGCCCTATTTGGACCGGGAGTCTCTTCTCACAGTCACTCATGCCCTTATCACCTCGAGGTTCGACTACTGCAATGCTCTCTACATGGGGCTACCTTTGAAAAATGTTCGGAGACTTCAGGTAATGCAGAATGCAGCCGCGCGAGCAGTGTTGGGCTTGCCTAGAAATGCCCACATTTCGGCATCACTCCGCGAGCTGCATTGGCTGCCAATTGGTCTCCGAACCCAATTCAAAGTGTTGGTTATGACCTATAAAGCCCTACATGGCATCGGGCCAGGTTATTTACGGGACCGTCTGCTGCCCCATGAATCCCAGCGGCCGGTTAGGGCCCACAGAGTGGGCCTTCTCCAGGTCCCGTCAGCCAAACAGTGTCGCCTGGCGGGGCCTAGGGGAAGAGCCTTCTCTGTTGCGGCCCCGGCCCTCTGGAACCAACTTCCCCCGGAGATCCGTGTCGCCCCCACCCTCTTCGCCTTTCGTAAATTGCTTAAAACATACTTTTGCCGGCAGGCCTGGGGCAGCTAACACCTTGCCCCTAGCCAGTGTATGTTTGTGTGTATGTTTGTGGAGTGATTGGTTTCCTTTTTAGCTTAAGGGTTTTTATATTTACGTGTTTTTATTGTAATTTCTATCATGCTGTGAGCCGCCCTGAGTTCTCCGGAATAGGGCGGCATAGAAATTAAATAAATAAATAAATAAATAAATAAATAAATAAATAATAATAATAATAATAATAATAATAATAATAATGCCAAAACAACTAAACACAGGGACAGTGTTTTCCCTCATGCCTACTCTGTTGAACACCTAATTCTCACAGTACTATGTCTGTGTATATTTGCCCATGTTGTATGGCTGTAGTATTATTATCCTCCCACCTTCTTTACTACCCTCTCTTATTTGTATCATTATTATAATTATTATTATTCTGTTGCTTTGCATGTACACTGAGAGCTTTTGCACCAGAGACAAATTGCTTGTGTGTCAAATCACACTTGATCAAATAAAGTATTCTATTCTATTCTATTCTATTCCATTCCATTCCATCTCTTACACTTTTTTAGAATTTTTATAAATAGTATCATTTTACAATTCACATGTAACCATCTTTACCCAAAAATGAGTATTTCTAAGGGTATAATTTTAAGATTATCTCTCAAATATTGTCACTCTAGCAAATTTGTCTTGAGACATTTGACGAATGCGTAGCCTTTGAAAGTGAATTAATGAACAACTGTGTCTATCAGATAAATTTTAGATAATGTTCTGGTTAAAATACAGTTTTGTAGTAGAACATCTTGCAAAATCACCTTTATTACTCAACCCAGCATGCTGTAAGTCTAATTTAAAAACCTAATATAAGTTCCATTCAGCTATATTAGCAATGTAAACTATAGCTTTACACATGGAATAAAAAGGCAATTTATTCAAAATTAAGTTCTGCCATCCCCAGACCACTGATCAAAATTGTTCTAGCAGATGTGAGAAAAGTAGTTTGTATACAGGTTTAATTCTAAAGACAACCTTCCATTATATTGTCCATTTTAACTTTGTGCAAAATACAAGCAGACATCAATTTTCAACAGATTCTACCTGAAGAATGGGAAATGAGCTGTTTTATTTATCACAGCATAATTTTTTTCACAGGCACCATTCTGTGTAGAGCCAAAGCAAGCAGATATTGGCCTATTTAACTTACTATGGTGTGAATGCTTCCTGATGAATTCTTCCTGGTACAATAATTTTCTGGATTTTGGAAAAGCAAGAACAAATTGACACCCTCATCATTTCATTAGGAGACCAGCATAGTACAGGCACAAACATAAAATGGATGAAGGCTGAAAGGAGACGTGTGGAGAAAGTAGTGGAGGGGCATAAAAAAATCTTTATGGCTAGACAACAGGCGCATTACATTTGCCTCAGCTATATTTTGTGGTTATATTCTCTAGCAAGCTGTCACTAGCAAAAGTTGTAAATAAAACAAAAATATCTGAGAAATACACAATTGTATCTATTTCAATCTTTGATCTATTTTATATTGTGATTATTAGAGTCTTTATGTGCACAACAAACATGTTTTGTTTTGTTTTATTTATTTATTTATTTATTTATTTATTTATTTATTTATTTATTTATTTATTTATTTATTTATTTGACTTCTATTATATTTTTCAAGATAATAAAGTGGTCTTTTTACCTCTGGATTTTCATCTTTTCTCTTTTTGGTAGCAGGTCCCTGAGTTGACTCTTCAACAGGTTTCTTTATCTCCACTTTATTTTCTGTCTGAGTTTGAACTTTAGGTTGAATGATGATGACCTGAAAATAAACCAATGCATATAGCTAAAGGAAAGGAAGTATTTCCCAATGTTGACAATTTCAAGTCACGACACGTTCAACTCACAGAATAACTTTAATTTTGGCTAGGGAAACTGCAAAGCCTTTAAGCTGAGGTCTGCTCTGTCAATAAAACATGTAAAAACACAGAAGTTGTAATAGGATTTGAATGTCAGGTAAGCATCCTACAAAAATATCCTTGAACTGACAATTTCCTCTATGTAGGCTTTGCTTTTTGACAACAACAGAAAAATGCCTTGCCACTGACTTCTCTGAAGATATTTTTGGGCTTTCCAATCTCGCCCAAATTTGTATCCTTGATCTCTATAAAGTTGTTGAAAGAGCATTTAGACTTACGCTACAGTAGGTCATCAATCTGCAGATAATTGTTTAATCTATAATGTATAATACAGCAGTTTATATCCTTTAGCATCTATCAGGAATCAGTAAAGAGCTAGATGAGATTGAAATATAATAGAAATTGAGAAAAGATCTGCATTCCATCTAAGAGACCACCCAGGAGGCCTGGATATGATGGAAATACCTCTGCGTTTGGAGTCACATTCTCCATTAAAAATAAAGCTATGGACCATCTCTCTGGATTCTTCACAGTTACATCAGCTCTGTTGTTTGCATCTGTTTCCTGGTAATTTTGCTTTGATACCATCTTGATCTGATTACCATTATGGGCACTTAATTGGTTTGCAATGAAAGATGTTTCTGGACACTCCGCCACTTCTGCATAACGCAACTGAAGGCCAGTAATGAACATGCCAATTCTGCAAAAGCTCTGTTGCTTAGCTTTCAAGCCAGTTAACCCTTAACCTCTTCCGTGGCCCAGTTCTGGGATATAGGAATGAATCCCTTCACGACTGCCAAGTGAGGTCAAGTGATAAGATTTGATTATGAATCCCATTTACTGAGGCATACAAGATTCTCAATTTACTCATTAGGGCGGTCACTGTAGTAAGCAGAAACTCAGATCCGCCGTCTTGATATTGTCTTAACTTAGTCATTTATAATGCCTGCAGTTCCCTGATGAAACCTACCTTGCTGTCAGCACTGATGAGAAGTGGTTGCACTTTAATGCTGTCATTAACCACCGAGACAGCAGCGCTGGTGTTGATGGGCATTGCATTATTGGGAGATGTTGAGATAATGGCATATGCTACCCCAGCACTATTCAGGGATGAGGAGATGGCTGCTGACTCTGTGACACTTTGTGATTGGCTGCTGGATGTCTGTACATGGCTAACCGTATTATTGGCAGTGGGGAGGGCAGGAGCTGGGTTCTTGATGCTGACCACTGTTGCCTTCTGAAACGTTGGAGGTTGCTTGGAAGGTTGATCTCTGCATGGAGAAATGGGGAGGCTGTCTGGGATCAGAGTCTTTGGCCTAACCTGCAGGAAAGAGGAAAAGAAACTCTTCTACGTAACTCCAGAGGAAGCCATTCCAATGCCATTTAACAAAAACAATGGGGCTTTTTCAGATCATGTTTTATTTATTCATTTTATTTATCAGACGTATATGCCGCCCTTCTCTGAAGACCCAGGGCGGCTCACAACAAGAATACAATAAAAAACTTTAAAAATTAACCACACTTACACCACATACAAACACAATCAGCTCGCAGTCGCCGATGGAGGGACACTCCTAGGGCCGAGGGGCAGAGCACAGCTCATATGCCCCAAGCCTGTCGGCATAGATGTGTCTTCAGCACTTTCCGGAAAGCTAGGAGGGAGGAAGCATTACGAACCTCTGAGGGAAGCTGGTTCCAGAGGGCTGGGGCAGCAACGGAGAAGGCCCTTGCCCTAGGTCCCGCCAGACGACATTGTTTAGCAGACGAGACTCGTAGGAGGCCAATCCTATGCGCCCTAACCGGTCGCTGGGATTCATGAGGCAGAAGACAGTTTGCTAAAATGCAGATTTCCAACTGTGGGAGATGAAAATATAGTCCACAACCTCACTGGGCGAAACAAGGCCTCGATCAGTGATGGCGAACCTTTTAGAGACCGAGTGCCTAAACTGCAACCCAAATCCCACTTATGTATCGTCGGGTGCCAGGTGGGCATGGCCCATTGGGTGGGTGTGGCCCACTGGGTGGGCGTGGCTGCGGTGGTAACGGCAGACTGGGTGGGAGTAAAAAGTTCAATCAATCAATTCCAACTTTGCGAGATTTTTTTTCCCCACGAGAAGTTGAAATTGATTGAACCTTTTTTTTTTGCACACGGCGATGGAGGCCTAAAGCGAAAAGGTTTTGTAAAACCCAGCTGAAGGCCTAGGACCGGCGTGACAGCACACATCCCCACAGAGAGGGCTCTGCGTGCCACCTGTGGCACGCGCGCCATAGGTTCGCCACCTCGAGCCTAGATCTAATAAGAGAGGCCCCACATAGATGATTTAAAAGCTTTGATTGAAGCAGTTTCATAATACAGACAAATCATTAGTAATTTGCTAAGCTGTTGCAATATGCACAATATGAAATTGCAAAGTAGATAGTTTTACATGTATATTTAGAACACGAGCATTGTAACTGTGGGAAATGAGGAACCGAAAGCAACAGATGGATGAAGATTTCAGATGTACATGGGTGTATGTGGAAACTGCTGGTCAGCAAATAAGAACAAGGAACTGATTTTGCGAGATAATGATTATCTGTCGTTGGTCGTTGGAATAAAGGTATAATAAAAGTTATAGCTCAAGATCAGCTCGGGGCCATTGGTCAATAGCTATCTTTTGGAGTTGCTATGTTAGTGGACCTCATTGCAATGGGTTATTAATGTAAGTGTTGTTGTGTTACTATGCTTGCCATTGCCATTGCTGGCAATGGGGTGGGTGTGGCTTCTGCATGATGCGTCTGTTCCAAATTATTAGCAAAATAAGCCTCTGAATCTTAAAGTAAGAATTATTGCTTTGTGTTGCTGTCTTGTGCTTCTTTCATTGGTTTTTTTCCATGACAGAATCTTATTCTCAGTTCTGCTTACATGAAAGCACCATCTCCCAAAGGCAAAGCAAGATAGAGTTTAGGAAGCCTTTTCTCTTAGATCAGGGGTTCCCCAACACCCTGCCAAGAATTGGTCCGTGCAAGCGAAGCCCCATTCACACACATGTGGAACCACGAAACCACGCTCCCATCCGGTCTGTGGAAAAACTGCTCTCCACAGAACCAATCTGTGGTGACCAAAAAGTTGGGGTCCTCTGCCTTAGACTCTTTCTCCACTGTAGGTTCCACATCAAACTCTGTAATAATAAGCTCTACAGAAAAGAGGAACTTGCTATAGATAGCATCATGGTTTAAAGCAGGGGTGTCAAACTGCTGGCCCGCGGGCCAGACGCATCATCCAGAAGCCGCACCCACCCCATTGCCAGCAATGGCAAAACCATCCTGATACGTTGCGCAACGTCACGTGACGTTGCGAGTTTGACGTGTCTGGTTTAAAGGCTCTAGATCTGCTCATTCAACTCAAAAAGTCCAAGATGCAAGTGAAATTCCTCCCTGTGTATATGTGTGGGTGGGTGTGCATCACATATAACACATGGGTAGAATTTTGTCACATCATGATGGCAATCACCTTGACTTTTTTTTTAACCATACCCTGCAGATATCTCTGCCCACAGCTATGCAATCATGACTCTACAACAGCAGATAAGCACTTTCTAGAATACATAAATGAACTAATACATCACTCCTTCCCACCTTCCATCTGCTGCCGTCCACCTCAGCTAACATTAAAACAAATGAGCAAAACCACAATGGAAGATCCTGATAAAAGTCCTCTTCCAAATTTTCCTAGTGAAAAGCTAGGCAACATCAGACTCAGTCACGAAGCATTAAAGTTGCACCTGCTTTTCAGAGTTCTGACCAACAAGCATTTTCTTTTCATTTCAAAATGTGTGAAGTTACTCAACTGAATAACTTTGATGTAAAATATTAAAAGTGAACACTCTCTTATGTCAAATCCGACCACTGCTGATTTCATGAATACAAATGTATAGTTTCTTGGCAGTATCATGGGTTGTGAGAATAAACTTCAGGAACAGGAGAAAGAGCTGCATCCAAGACAATCTCAGATAAAAAAAAAAGAAGAAGAAGAAGAGTCTTGGGCAGAAATGTAATTTGAGAAAGTGTCTCAAATATGAATCTCCTTGAGACATGAAGGAGACAAAGGGAGACAGGGACATCCTTGTAATAAAAGTAGTAGTATCTTGCAAGACTTTTGTTTCCTGGTCAGGTCCACCTTGAAGGGCTGACAGGCAGAAATATGTAAGAGGATTTTTTTTCAGCTTCCCAAACGGCTCTAAAATCCTGGGATTTCCTAGTGGTCTCCTATCCATGTGCTAATTAGGCCCATTCCCACTGAGCTTTTTGGGAATAGGGCAAAGTTATCTGCTCATGCCATAATTATATTAATATCTCTTATTTAGTCTTTAGTCATTAATACTTACATAAGCAACAGTTTGCGCATTCACCAAAATCAAGCAGTATATATTTTGTAACTGTACCAAATCAGAATGCATTTCTTTAAGTAGAAGAGAGGGGGTCTAAAATTATTCCACATGCATTCCGTGTGGGTAAACACACAAGTCCTCATTGGCTGCTATCCTCCCACTTTTGGTATTTGGTCCACCAGGACTAAAAATGGTAGTCTGGCTCTGTGAAAGAACAAATCAGATTTATGGTGCTTCCGTGTTCTCATGTGACAAACTCTTCATGCACAACTTAACAAATATGGTACTTGCAGTGGCTGCTTGCTTTATCTCTGAATGGAGAAGAGTCTCCAGTGAGAAGCATCCATTCCATACTTGCAACAGAAAGAGATCAACTGTTGAAAATTTGATTCTGTTAGAGATGGAATCCAGTTCATTTGAATTGTGGACAGAGGAACAATATGAAACAAGATCACTCTGACCCAGTAAATTTGATTATCTTGATCCGATACAGAAAGCATCTTTGGAAGAAAATGCTCCACAAAGATTTGTCTATGCAGCAGAACACCATCATTTCTGAGAGACAAAGAAAGTTCCTACCAGCTCAAAACACATAGTGAATATTCAAAATATTGTATTGTGTACTGTATAGTGTATCATACTGTGTACTTTCTATCATTAGGACAAATATAACTTGACACGTAGACTGAACGCAATTTGAAAAGAAGCGTCTTCCATAATAATTGTTATAAATCCATTTTCTTGACCAAACGCAATAAAAGGTTCAGTGAAAGGAACGTCTGAATGGACAGAAAGGCAACTACACTGCACATGTTTAGGACAGAAACCTTTTTCAGGATAGAAAACCCCTTGGCATAAGAATAAATGAATGAATCGTTTAGTTGCCAAAGGCCATCAACAAAAAATAGGCTACAGAAATAGAACATCCATACAATAGTGCCATTCATAACAAAATAAATGTTAACATTAATGTCATAGATTATATACCACAAACAGGTAAAAAAGAGGGATGGCTTACTTGATTAGTTGATGCCACTAATTATCTGCTGCTGCACACTACACAATGGTACATTTTGATGCCTTTTAGCTGGGAACAAGATACTGTCCCTAAGAAAATGCTGGGAAGAAATTGTTCTGGATAGTCTGGAAAGTTTACTTAAAAGACAATACAGTTATTGCATTGATCCTCATAAAACCCGTGTATAGCAGAATGTACCCAACTCTTTCACCGACTTCTGAGTTACAAAGGTAGCTGTCTTCTTCAAAGGAGCCTATTAAATTTGCCTTTCAACAAAGCAGATGGAAGAAGTCTCAGCAGTGAGCTTGAATGCAACGATTAGGCAGCTGAGGACTCACAGTTTAAGAAGCACCCAAGATTGCAGTCCATGAAGAGTAAAAACTGTGAAAAGTGTTCATCAGTAGGAACATCTTCTAGGTTCAATAAAATTTATTGAAGAAGCCAGCCCTACTGGACAGAAGCTAGTTTAACCTATAAAGCATCTGGGTACAACTTCTGTTCTAACTGCAGATGAACTAGATGCATCAGAGAAGTCACAGAGCCATTTCTAACGATATTTAAAATGGGATACAACACAAAATGCCTTCTGGAAGTCGGGATGTGAATCTGCCATATAACCTGGCAAGAGACAGTGTGGTGCTGTATTGGATTGGGACCAGAAACACCTGAGTTTAAATCCACCCTCAGTGATGGAATCTCACTGGATTTTCTACAATATTGTTGTAGAAAACATTGGAGAAAAAAGAGCTAAGTATACCATCTTGAATTCCTACTCAAGTAGAATACAGTGGAAATCAAATGAATTAATCATCTTCCTGGGCAATAACAAGGATCCACCATCTGATCTCTCATGTGTTGATAAAACAAGTGAAAGACAATACAGTTATTGTTGATAAAACAAGTGATAAAACAACAAAGACTGACATATAAGAGACAATTCAAAGGTTTGTCGGAAAGTCCTCCTCCATGATGACGAAATATCCTGAAGGTGGAGTTGAAGATGAATTTTTTATTTCTGTGCCTACAATTAGTGTGTGGAAAGCTTGATTCCAAATTGAGGCCAAGAACAAAATGTATGTTATCATCCTGGTCTTTTGCACCTAATTCATAGCATAATCAGTCTTAGTGCTCAATAATCTTCTCCTCTAATAGGAAGAAATTGTAGGAAGTCATCAATGGAGTGCAACTATCACCTTTGTTTGTTCACTATTTGACAAGCGTGTTTAATGTATGAAATATTCCTTAGCACAGCTATCCTTAGACTATAACAAGGTGAAGATGTTATGAATGCAGATGAGATTCATAACAGAAGCTAAGTTTTCCATTTTATTTCTTTAAAGCAGCTAACAGGGTTGGAACGAGGAAGACAAGATGGCGATCCAAAATAGAGAGAGAAAAAAAATGGTTTTGTAAAAAAATCAAAGAATGCTCCAAAGAGATTTCCAAGTGACATTCAAGAAGAGATTTTCCAACAAAGACAGTCTGCAGGTAACTACAATGCCTTCTGTGGATGTAATTAAGTAAACAATATGCTGTACACTCAAGATCCTGCACAAATAATTTATTGTGCTACACAGTTAAATTCAGTTTCTTTCAATCCACTTGCTCTCAGCACTGTTTGTTTTCCAATAATTGAACACTGAAAGTAACAGTCTCTGCTGTTGCCTTCCAGCATGCAGCTACTGCAGCTTGAAGAATAGAGGCAAAGTCAAGCAAAATGTTTGCCCTACTCACACATATTCTGCTAGTTCTAGTTGCGTGGTAGTACAATGTGATACAGCTCTTATGGCAATACTTGTGTCTTTTGATTTCTTAACAGAGAGGAGGAATCCTACAGAAAGGATGTCTGAGTCCAGCTGTTGAACACCTGGAATTGGCTCCACTCAACTCAGCCAATAGTGAATCACCTAGTAGTCATTCTTCATGCCCCTTATGACCAAATCTGTCACTGCCTCCATCTTTTACCCCTGCAAATTAATTTTCTTAATGGAGCTCATTTCTGTTGCAAGTGCTTTCCTCCTTAGACCTCAATGGCACCCAAACCTCGCCACCTCCGCAAGATCTCATTTTAATGCTTGGAATCTTTGGGGTTCATGTCTTATAGCAGTGTTTCTCAACCTTGCTGGCTGGGGAATTCTGGGAGTTGAAGTCTACATATCTGAAAATTGCCAAGGTTGAAAAACACTTCATTAGCGTATATACACAACAAAGTTGGTATAGTATAACAGTTAAGATGTTGGGACAAGGCATGGGGAGATACAGGTTCTAGGCCCTTTAAGCAACTGGGCCAGCTGCTTTCTCTCACCTGATCTATCTCATAAGACTGCGGAGCAAGAAGATGGGGGAGCACTATCTATGCTACCTTCAATCTTGATACAAAAGCCAGAATATACACCTAAGTAAACAAACAAGGTCCCCCTCCCTTAATTATCTTCTCTTCTGTCCAAAGTTGGACTGAAATTTTTCTGGAAGCCAAGCTGCTTTATTTCCTGTTTGATTACGAAACTTGTTGTCTCAAGCGGCTTTTGTACATTGCAATTCTCTGTAATAATAATCAAAGATCAAAATACTGAGGGCTGAATTAAAGCCCAGTACTTTTTGAAATCTGGCACTACAAGAATACAAAAAACACTCAAAAATGGTCAATCATCCTTTGCTTTCTTTCCTCTGAATTCAAAATCCCATTACTAACGATGAAATAATTCAATCTACATTAACATATCTTATTAGCAAAATAGAATGAATGCTATGGTTAGGCTAATTTAAACACATTTGACATTGTTTTATTAATGTACCGTGTATCTGCAGATAAAAATTTCACACCAGGTTGTACAAAATCCTAAAGTAATTCTGTTGCATACGTAAACTGGTAGCTGCTGCCCCCTTGTGAAAATTCATCTCAGCTGCACATTCTACTTTACATCTTAAGTTTTCACCTGTTTTCAAACCATGTCAAATTAAAAAAAAAATCATTTTACATATAACAAATAAATGCCACTGTGTGCACAACCTAAGCTTTAAAAAAAATTAAATAGTTGCCCTGCCCAGAGGCCAAGAAAAATTAGCATAAAACAAAGAGCCGTTCTCCTACTGAACTGTTTTAATCCTCAACACTCCATATTGTGCCAATGAATTTTAACTAATAATTTTAAAATATACAATTAAAGGATTAGAGGGTTTATTAAAAAAAGATCCCCAAAATATATATTACAAACATATGTTAAATGATGATAAAAGTATAAAGAGGAGGTTCAGGAAATTTAATCAAATGGCAGTCTGAAATACAGAATATTTTGAGAAAGGAAAGTGGATAATCTTATAAACATTTCATTTCCAGAGTTGATTTGATCATAGTCCCCACTGGAAATCTTTTGAAGTTCCACTGCGTTAAAATTTAGAAGCACTCATTAAAAAGGTGCGCAAGGAAAACAGTAAAAATCAGCCTCTCAGTTCACTTCTTTTATTAAATTGTATGTTCAGTGATGATGCAAAATTACAGTTTTGCTCCTTCATTCTTGTCCTTGAAAACATTCTTCTTCATAAAAAGAGCATAAAACCCACAACTGGATTGTGATTTCCAGTTACGATCTGAACAAACGGCTGCTCAATACGTTTGAATGAAATAGTCTTCTGCAAAATTATGGTTCACTGCACAGAAGATAGAGGAAGAGGATGTGGGTTGAGACAGTCAAAGTTCATAAGCCAGCTTGCTCACATAACTATGGTTTAGTATTCCATGCAATAAACTCCTTTAGAGTTCTAACTTCTTTAGCATTCATTCCTCCTACTCACCCTAACCTTGCATTGTAATTTTTAGTAATATTACTATTTCAAAAGCCATTCACTCTACAGGTCTCCCCAGTGGTGGAATTCAAATACCTGAACAACCAGTTCTCTTATTCGATGCAAGGCTGGGCCTCCGAGTCCTAGAACGGACTTCTGGAAGTGGCATCCACGCACTTCTGGCGGGCCGTTCTAGGCCTGGGAGGCCTCTGAGGCCTAGACTGAATTTCTGGGAGCCAGCTGGTTCTCCGAATGCAGCAAAATTTAACTACCGGTTCTACCAAACCAGTGAAACTACCTTAATCCCACCACTGGGTCTCCTACATTTTCCGTGCTCATCTTTGACATACTTCTTCCTATCACTCTTCATTGCCCATCATCACACACTTATCTTAACTGTCTGGTTGAATAACACAGAATTTTGATTTTTAAAGCCTATCATAAAGATGAAGAAATGTCTTATTCTGCACAGCTACAAAAAGTGCATGATCATTTCTTTCTCTAGATTGGGCCATCTTCTATGTCACATTTTTCAGAAGATGTTTTATTTTTTCAAGGTCTTAAAAAATTTTTTTGAATGTGTCTTAATAAACTAGTTGTTTAAATCTCTGAGGCACTATGACAAGATAATGTTAATAACATTTCTTGATTTGTAAGAAAAAAAATTATTTCAATCTTCACAAAAAATGCTCTTGGCATCCCCAAAATATTCCTGAAATATGTAAAAAAAAATTTACACTTCATTTGCCAAACTGCCACCTGATCAGCTTTCTCAGGCATATATTCTGGTATGCATGTAGGAAACATAAGGCATTATGGAAAATATTATTTATATTTATCTATTTATTAAGTTCTTTGAGAATCTATATGTCCTGGTGAAATTAAGAGCTCTTGAGCTACGTTACTTTGCAAGAATACTTAAAAAATGATAGTATGCACCTTTAATAATGATGAAGCTGTAGATTACATTTAACACATGTTGTAAATCAGGGGTGTTCAAACTTGGCCCTTTTCTGACTTGTGGACTTCAACTTCCAGAATTCCTCAGCCAGGCACACTGGCTGAGGAATTCTGGGAGTTGAAGTCCACAAGTCAGAAAAGGGCCAAGTTTGAACACCCCTGTTGTAAATAGTTCCAGATAATCACTTGACAAATAATAGAGAAAGCACCTTCTGACTTTTTTTGTTACTACTGATAGAGGCTGATGTTTATAAAGACCCATAACTTAGTATGAGACAATTGCCAGATTTTTTTGAAAACAAATAAGGCAAAAGCATCTAAATCACCTATAATTCCTGCATGATGTAAATCAGGGGTCTTCAAACTTGGCCCTTTTATGACTTGTAGACTTCAACTCCCAGAATTCCTCAGCCAGGCATGCTGGCTGAGGAATTCTGGGAGTTGAAGTCCACAAGTGTTTGGTTGGCAATTGAGGTCACAGAAATTAAAAATATTTTTTAAAACTCAGCAATCTCTGTTTAGGAACAAACTGGGAAGAGTAGATCCCAAGCATTTTGCCCCATAATATTAGCCACTTGTTTGTGTGAATGTGTCACAAAGATTTACAGAACCCACTTGTTACTGAACACTTATCAATTGCTGTTCAAAAAATCACTAATGGCGTCTCTCTAGGAAGAAGTTGTTATAATACTTTTATTTCTACTGGTTGCCAAACCAGATATTTCAAGGTAAAAGCACATTCTTCTCTGGACAAAACTGATTTTAGCTTTTTGAGAAGCCCATTGCCACAAAGAAGATTCTGCATTCTCTCTATAACTAATGTATTACAGGTAATCCTCAACTTATAAGCATATGTTTAGCAATTGTTCATAGTTACAAAGGCACTGAAAAAAGTGACTTACAACTGGCCCTCGTGTTTATGACCGTTGCATCAACCCCACTGTCAGATGATGAAAATGTGGGTGCTTGGCAACAGTTGGATCCTATGATCACCATTTGGTACCTTCCCGGCAACTTCCAATAAGCCAAGTCAATGGGGGAAGATGGGTTTGCTTAATAACTGCATGATTCACTTAACAACCATGCTAAAAATGTCATAAAATCAGGTACAACTTATTTAACAGCCACCCTGTTTAGAAACAGACGTTCTAGTTGCAATTGTAGTTGAGGACTCCTGTATTTATAAATGTGAAACATCTTCTCTCCCCCAAATTCTCTTTGTTCATGGAAAGCCACACCCGAATAATGAATGGACAAAAACCTCTACTGTACGGATAGATCAACTTAAATGGAAATTCATTTACTTATACAACATCATTCATATGGCAACTTTAGCACACAGTAATTGTTTCACAAAAGACATTGCCCATTTATTGCATATTGTTCTAAGGGAAAAAAAAGTCTCAACCTGCTTGAAGGTTGTATTTGATCAGCCAAAGCTGGAAAAACACAAAGCCCAGAGAGGTGCTAGGCTTATCATGACCACATAAACCAAATTATATGAACTGCAATTAATTCCTTTCCCAATTCCATGCTCCAATTGAAAGGACTTCTTTCGGTCCATCAAACGAAATAGCCTTTGTCCTGTAGCTCTTTTCACATCAAAGAAGACTAATCTTGGCAAGTCCAGAGAGGAAAGTGTTATTATATTACATTATAACAACATTTACAAGGAAGGAAGGGTATTTCCATTTAAAAGAAAAAAAGGAAGGAAGGAAGGAAGGAAGGAAGGAAGGAAGGAAGGAAGGAAGGAAGGAAGGAAGGAAGGAAGGAAGGAAGGAAGGAAGGAAGGAAAAAATCTTCCTTGAAAGAGATTAATATTAAAGGGGGTCACAGCTTCTTTTTAAAAATGTAGTATTTGTAATGAGCAATCCAGGTAACCCTTGATTACAGGTGCAGTTGGGATCGGATCATCCGTTGCTAAGTGATGCAGTTGTTAAATGAATTGCTCCTTTTTGACATGGTCATTAAGCAAATTCAGTTTCCGCCACTGACTTTGCTGGCCAGAGGCTCTCTGGGAAGATTGCAACTGGCAAGCGTTGCTTTTCTTTTTTCTAATTTTCCATTTCTGTTTATCTTTTAACTTTGTATCTTTTTTTTGAAAACCAATAAAAGTTATTTTAAAACAGTAATAAATTCATGCTGGTGCCAAGCACCTGAATTTTGATCATGCCATAAGTGATTGCAATTATAAATCACTCTTTTCAGCACCCTTCATAACTTTAAAAGATCATTAAACAAATGGCCATCAGTCAAGGACGACTTGTACCTTACCAGCTGCATGAGTAGCATGACATGTCGATGGCATACAGACACCTTGATATAATTATCTTCACTGGCTGTAGACGAACAACATTTATTTTTCTACATATCATCTCTGGAGTTCTCTCACCATTTGCAAAACTTATTATGTCACTCAGATTTTGACAGCAACATGGACTGTATATGCTATATTTCCAGATCTATTTATTGCGGGGCGCGTGGGGCAGCTCCACCCCCCCCACCCTAGCTTGATTTTTACATTCATGCCTCGCCCCAAAACTAGGACTTATTTGGGGGGTAGAGCTTATATTAGGCACATCTAGGGCTTATTTTTGGGATAGGTCTTATTTTTGGAAAAACACGGTATTAGACGGGAAAAAATTTCTACACTGCAGGGCATAAGGGAAGAGACAGGGTGGTTTTGGACAGGGTGGTTCTCCAAGATAGAAGGAGAAGAGAAAAAAATACCAAAGAACGGTGAGGGGGGGAATCCATTTTTAGAGGCAAACACAGAGAAAAATCTGACCTAAAGAAGAGGATTGAGACATACTTGAGGCTATGAACTCAGGAATTAGTTCTAGATCAGTGATGGTGAACCTTTTAGAGACCGAGTGCCCCAAAACTGCCATGGCTTGCCAGCCCACCCCCACCCCGCCCGCTCCCATCCCACCCACCAGGCCACCCACCCTCTCCATGGCCCGCCACAGCTCACCCAGGTGACCCTGCAGTGCCATAGCAGCCATGCCTTCCACCCGCACCCTGCAGCATCATCTGCACGCAATGGGGTATGAGGGCGGAGTCTTCTCCCTACTGCCTGGTCCTTGGCTGCGCTGCTCCGTGTGGGCCATGCCCGGGGGCGACTCTCCTCCGGGAGGGTTGCTGGTGAGGAGGGGGCTGCGGGGGGAGGCGGGGCTGGGGCAACGGCACGTGTGCCCACAGAGAGGGCTCTGAGTGCCCCTTCTGGCACACGTGCCATAGGTTCACCATCACTGCTCTAGATTATGTACAGCCTCTCAAGCAAACCTTTCCACAGGTAACTCTGTTTCTTTGTTGAAGATGCTTCAGTTCTCATAGATTTGACCCATCCTGAGACCAGGGAGGCATGTTGCAATGGTGGATGGTCAACTAAAGGTAGAGACATGATAAGATATCAAAATAAGGGTGCTTGTGGTCCATGCACTCAAATGCGGGATGTGATAGAGAGGTTACCAAGATCCTTTAAACTCACTGACAACCATCCTTTCCTTCCTTGCCACAGTTCTTAAGTGAATCACTGCAGTTGTTCAGTTATTAACCCGGTGGTTAAGTGAATCTGGCTTCCCCATTGACTTTGTTGTCAGAAGGTTGCAAAAGGGGATCACATGACCCCAGGACACAGCCACCGTCATAAATATGAGTCACTTGGAAAGCATCTGAATTTTGATCACATGACCACGGGGAGGTTGCAACGATTGTAAATGGGAAAAGTGGTCGCTTTTTTTCAGTGCTGTTGTAACTCTGAACAATCACTAAATGAACTGTTGTAAGTCGAGGACTATCCGTATATATATATAAAAAAATACAAGGAATAGCCCATCATCAAATGAGAGTACAAGGTGGTCTTCAAAAACTATAGGAATTGTTTCAAAATGGCTCCAATGCTTGGAAGAGGCTGAACTTGTAAAAAAAGTGCTAATAGAAGATTTTGGGAGTATTTTAAAAGCAAAAGGAAAGCCAGATAGGATATAAGTCCAATGCAAGGAATGGTTAATCAGTAAAGGATGAGTGTACAGTAGAATCTCTGCCCCCTTTTTATATGACTCAGCACCAAGGCTGACATATAATCAATCACACAGTTATAGCTGACATCTTGACGTTTTTGATAACCCCTCCCCCTCAGCATCCCTGTTTAGTTAAAATGTCAGCACTGGGACCCTTGCCCAAAATGAACTTTCCTACCTGAGGTAGCACTGCTGGTCTTTGTCCTGCCAACCTCTGCAAGGAACTGACCTGAGGAACTTTAATCGGCACTGAAGTAACGGTTCCCAAAGCCTGCCAGGAAAATTGAAAGAAAAACAAAAGTATTTATTATTCAATTTATCAACTTCATTGGTTGAGGGCTCAAGATTTTGCTTAACCCAGAGACAAACTTAAAACCTGGGCCGGGATAAGTCAAGTTGTCACCTGTAAAAGCCCTGCTAAACACACAAATTTTTTCAGGGTCCAATCAGATAAGCAAACGATATTTAGAAGCTAAAATCAGAGTGAAGAAACGTCTCCAAAAAAAATCTCCTTTTTTTAAATAATTTTTTTTATTAAGTATATATTTGTAAATGTAAACAAAGAAAAAATTCAAGTTCAACTTAATACAATCATTTTAAACTTGTAAACATTCTTCACTCGGTATATCAAGATTTAACTATAAGCAAGATACATTTTCTTTGATTGATGTTTCTCTTGTATATAGTCTATCCATTGTTTCCAGTCCAACATATATTTTTCATTTGAATGATCCTTCAAATATGCAGATATTTTAGCCATTTCTGCCATATTTATGACTTTCAAAGTCCATTCTTCAATAGATGGTAATTCTGGTTTCTTCCAGTATTGTCCCACCAACAGTCTCGCTGCTGTGATCAAATTCAAAATTAAGTTCGTCTTAATAGCTTTTCTTTCTTAGTCCCACTTTTTCTTCCCCTGACAAACCCAAGTCCCAGTTCATTTCAGCAGCTAAGTGAGTTCTGGAGAACAGAAAAAAAAAATACTCCAGCAAGACAAAAAGTGCAGACAAAAAATAAAAAAGAGGGAAAGAACAACTCAGCCAAGCAAAGCAGTTTCTTTGTATAGCTAAATTCATTTCTCTTGGTACCTGAGGACCCGCCAAGCGCGTTATATGATGTTTTCCAATGAAATTATCATTAGTTCTGTCACCTACATACTCAGAAAATGCCGTCAATTAATTTCTCTGAAGAAGTCTGCTATCACCTCTCAGGATTATGGAGACAAATTATGGTATTCTTCACTTATGAAATTTTTAGTGCTAAACAATATGTACTTAATGTTTACCAACCTCTTAATATTAAAACTTGGCTGTTTAATATTTAACAAGGAAAGGTATTAAAAAAACCATAGGGCAGATCCCCTCTGATTTTTATTTCTATTATTTTCTATATGCATAGCTAATTTGTGACTTCTATCTATGTGAATTTTGCTGATAAGCTGTCTAGCAGATTCTGCACAGAACTATCTTGGAATTGTAATGTGTTGATTTTCTTTTTTAAATGTTTGTTTTATTTATCAGTCTGCTGAGAATGGGAGAGAAAAAGCAGATGAATAACAATCAGGAGATAACATAATAATATGAAAAAAAATGGATATATATTGCTACTTATTTATTTATGGTGGCATCCAGCGCAACATTTTTAAATACTATTGGTTTCAGCCGGAATGAGTTAAGCATATGCAGATGATATTAATGCAACTAATATGGGCAAGAACTGGCTATTTACAATATAGCCCTGAGCATGACTAAAATGAGAATAAAGACATAAAGAAGTGCTCCATTTAATGTACAGAAATTTAATGTAATATTGAGAAAAATCAGATTTTACACTTAGGCAAGAAAAACCAAACGTACAAGTACAGATTAGGTGAAGCCTGACTCAAAAGCGGTAAGTAAGAGGGATCTTAGAGTCCTAGCAAACAATCACTTGTGTGTGTGTGTGTGTGTGTGTGTGTGTGTGTGTGTGTTTATAAAATATATTGGTTGCTGATCTTGCCATAAGGCAGTGGTGGCGAATCTACGGCATGGGTGCCAGAGACGGCACTCGGAGCCCTCCCTGGGGGCACACGTGTCTTTGCCTCAACCTAGCCTCCCCCCGTGACCCCCTCCTCTCCAGCAGCCCCCCCAAAGGAGAGTCGCCCCCGAGAGTGGCCCACACAGAGCAGCGCAGCCAAGGACATGGCAGCCAGGCAGCGTAGACAAGACTCTGCCCTCACACACCATCATGCAGTTGATGCTGCAGGGTGTGGCCACCATAGCACTGCTGGGCTGTCTGGGCAATCTGCGGTGGGCCCTGGAGGCAGTGAGTGGTCCTGTGGGCAGGCGGGGTGGGGGATGGGGGGGTGGAGGGAGCCAAGGCCAGTTTTTGGGCACTCGGTCTCTAAAAGATTCCCCATCACTGCCATAAGGTTTTTCTGGGTGGCTTACAGTCAAAATATATGTATACATTAGGACATAAACAAATCAAAAGCAAGAATTAAAAATCAAGGACACATAGGGAGGGCAGGGGCAGAATGGGGGAGGTGGAATCTGTTGTTACTTTGATCAACCACCTCTATTGTGCTGCTCCTCCATTGGGGCCAAAAGAGCCAATGCAATCCTTGGTTGCATAAACAGAAAGATAGAATAAAGAACATGTATCAAGAACAAGTATTAGTACTACCTTATAAAACCTTAGTAAGACCACATCTGCTGTTGTGTTTTTTTCAAGAGGCAACTGGACTTTCTTGTTTTTCTTTGAATACTTTTTGCTTCTCATCCAAGAACTTTCTTCAGCTTCTTGGATGAGAAGGGAAATGTCTTCCAAGAAAAACAAGAAAGTCCAGTTGCCTCTTGAAAAAGCACCTCTATGAAAAACAACATAACCTGGATGATTGAGAATCTCCATAGACACATCTGGAATATTGCATCCAGTTTTAGCTAGCACGTAATAAAAAAGAAGTCGAGACTTTGGAAAGAATGCAGAGAAGAGCAACAAAGATGATTAAGGGCCAGGAGAGTAAAACATATGAAGTTTTAGGAATTGGGAATGGCTAGTTCAAGGGTAGGCAACTGTGGTTCTTTTATGACTCGTGGACTTCAACTCCCAGAATTCCTCAGCCAGCATGGCTCAGCATGGAAACCTCTCCCTTTTCCCTCAGCATGGCTGGCTCAGGACTTCTGGGAATTGAAGTCCACGAGTCATAAAAGAGACAAGGTTGCCTACCTCTGGGCTAGTCTAATGAAAAGAAGGACATGATAGCTGTGTTCCAATATTTGAGGGGGAGAGGGAGAGTGATTGGCCCAAAGTCATCCAGCTACAGCCTTCATGGGTAAGATGGGATTTGAACTTTAAGATTCATGGGGCACAAGGTGAAGCTTTCTTCCACTACTGTCTGGTGGCATATATGGAGTCCGGACAGCTGTAACAGCCATCCTAAACTTTAAAATCTCAATGTACCCAGAGGTCTGAAATAGTGTAATTTTTGCATTGACGAAGCCTAGTTCTATTTTTCATTCTCATTAGACTCAAATGAAGTTTTGACATGAGTGGCTGGGGAATTCTGAGAGTTAAAAGTCTACACGTCTTAGAATTACCAAGTTTGAAAAACACTAATCTAGATGATAAGTAATAAACTGTAGATGAATCTGCAGAATGAAAATGTTACACATTGCTGTGTACAACTGATTCTGCACAGATAAAGAGATATTGTTGTTTAGGTTGAAAATGCTTTGGGAACTAGAGATGTATCTTGAAGGCCTGATTACTGCTTCCAGTGCTGTCTTGGTTGGGAACACAAAACTTAACTTCCACATTTTGTTACTGTCATCATTATACACAGGACTAATCTTGAATGTATTCAAATGCCTCAAGTAGTACAGATTTTGGATGCAGGAATTGTGTCTGCCTTATCCAGGTGAAGCCATTGTTTATCCAGTTCAAAATACTACTTTTCTATGCAATGGGGAATGAGAGCTTAGCCAAAGCTCTGCTATTAAAATTTACCATCAGGCATGTTCTGTGCCTTATCAAACTAGATTCAACCCAACATCCTGCTAGATTCAAGATAACCCCTTCTAATTTTCCCATTCCATGCAACGCTGTAATTGTTTTTGGAAAACGTCACAAAGAAATTTGGCTACAGTTAATTCTCCCAATAAAAACTCTCAATACATCTGGCTTAACATCTAAATCAGGGCTTTTCAACCAGTGGTATGGGTACCACCCGTGGTACATTGGCACCTGGCAGGTCGTACGCGACCATCCTAGAAAAGTAGTAACGGGGGAGGGGAATGAGCTGAACCGGTGGCAGCACCGCACAAGCCTGAGCGAGAGATGGCTGGAGCTGCAGAGCTGTCAGGGCTCAGCAGAAGCACCAGGATCAGTGCCACTTTCCAGCTGATCAGCGCTTCTTCGGGATTGTCAGGGCTCAGTGGAAGCGCCAGGATCAGCACCAGGCTCTAGCTGGAGCATGGCGCTGATCCAGGCGCTTCTGCTGAGCCCTGAAGAAGCACCAATCAGCTGGAAAGTGGCAGTGATCCTGGTGCTTCTGCTGAGCCCAGAAGAAGCGCTGATCAGCTGGAATGTTGCAGCATCTCCAGGGTCTCTTGATTTACATTCAGATGTTTGGCAACTGATTCATATTTATGACGGTCACAGTGTCCCAGGGTCATGTGAAGTGACCAAAACCTGCTGCAACCACCCAGCAGATGGGGGGGGAAATAAAAATCGAACACCCCCACCCCACCCCCGCTGCCAATCCTCAACAGAAATGCTCACAGCAATGAAAACCTCGGACAGGAGGAAGAGCGCCGCTGGGTGGGCAGGCAGGTGTCTTGCTCGGCTGTGGCTTGGGGGGGCACTTTTTTCAGTGCCATTGTAACTTCTAAGAGTCACTAAGCGAATTGTTGTAAGTCGAAGACTACCTGTACTTTATCACTTTTTTCATTTTGGGGGGGGGCTCATCAAGTTTTTGACACCTTGCTAGGCGACTGGTGGTACTCGGATATTGCCATACCCTAAAAATGGTACAATGGGTGAAAAGGTTGAAAAGCCCTGATCTAAATGAAGAGCAAATAGCAAGTTTCTAGCTTACCTATTGGTAAGAATTTAAGGAGCTTTATGTCGTATCTTCTCAGCTGAAAGTTGACAAGGACAGAAGACAGAGCACTGAAGAACACAGGAGCTTAGACCATCAAAGCTGTGGTAAAACTCAATTTCTTTGTGAATTCCCAGCTCACAGACAAAGCAGAATGGAATGGTATTGGGGGGAGTGTTGTGTGTGTGTATTTTTATAAGAACAAACTCATATATAAACTGGGAGTAAAGCTTATTCATTATACAGATAGTCCTTGACTTACAACAATAATTGAGCCTGGAATTAAGGTCATGCCGGTCATTAAGCAGATCATCACATGATCATGACCGATTTACAACATTTTTTGTGGTTGTTTTCTAATGTGGCAGTCATAAATGCCATGATTGTTAAACAATCGCTGTGGGTGTTAAGCGAAGCCATCATCTGTAATGAGTGGTGTTTTTTTTTGCTGGACACAGGAAGTAAATACCAGTTTCCCCCCCCCAAAATGTCATAAATCATATTCATGTGATCCCAGGATGCTGCAAACGGTCATAAATGCTGGGCAATTGCTGAGCACCCAAGATGCAACCAACATGATCATGGGGGGGGGAGGCATGGATCGTACCTTCAAATCCAGATCTGAAGAATCTTTTGGGAGGGGGGTAAACTACGTAACTCTGAACTGTTGCCAAGCGACTGGACATTAGTTGAGGATTACCTGCACCTGACTTTCCCCCCCCCCCACTGGAATGGTGTAGGCTATTTCCCCATCCAACTGCATTGGTATTCATTTCCTGTTCTGATTTTGACTTCTATTTCTGGGAATAAGACATTTTTTCTGCTCTTTTCCCTTTGTTACGCGGGTAAACCTGTGCTTGTTCTTATGAATCTTTAATTAACAATCTAAAAAGACATTTTTCCAGCAATGCCTGACCTTTAAGTGCTTTGCATAAATTTATTGATACCAGCAGAAACAATAATTTTAAAAGGTTATTTTATAACTGCAGAATAGTTTATCGCAGTGCTTCTGTCGAGAAAAATTAGTTTCTTATTACTACATTTATGATGCTACGCTTTTTAATAAAAAGAGACTATAAAAGTCAAATCTGTTGTACGGCAGCAGACTCAATGTACTGCCCTTCCAATACCAGTGTTTGTTCTGTACTTCAGAGGAAAATGGTTTATGATTGTGTTACTCTTCCATTTGTATTCTCACAACAGCCTGAGATGAGAGTTTGTATAAAGGAATATTCAAGAAAAAACCAGAACTGACACCAACAATATTTTATAAAATAATGATGACAATCAAAAGTGAAAAAGAACAGCTGTAATTCTCACCCATCCCAAACTGGCAATATCACTTATTCAACAGACTAATAACATAAAGATTATTCAATAAGGACAATTTTAACAGGCTGATGTTCTGCAGTAGCCGACGACAGTTAACTGAAGAAGATCTGTCCATTTCAAAGAGGAATTATTTGGGGAATATTGTAATTCCATGCACACACTATGAGTGTTTCAATGAAATAAAACTTAACCGAGGTAAACAGAGAAAGTTATCAATTAAATATATATTATTGCTACAACATGATATACGAAAAGCAGGTTCCCAGAGCAAGATGGAAACGTCTTAAGACTTCTGAATAGTTCAATCCAAATCTGAGAAATCAGCGTCAAATACAAAGTTTACAATAGCACAAAATTACCCATTCCATCTCTAAATAAAGGAGATTTGATGCATTTCCATCCTATTCAAAGTTAAGCAAAAGCTAGCTAAAGAACCTTAAGGCAACTGAACCAAGTTATGTAAGACAGGACTTGCCTGTTTCACTACTAAAACATTACTTGGGTCATTAATTCCTAATTCAGTAAAATTACACAAAATATATTTACAACACTTTCCTCTGAGTAGGTTTATTAAACATTTTTTTTTGTCTATAGTATTTTTAAACAACTTTTTTTGCAGTAAAAGTTTGCAGTTACATTACAGTAGCCACCCACCTTTCCTAACATAAAAGCCAGAGCTGTTTTTCTGTTGCATATAAGACACTAAAGCTATTTTAAAGAATTTTTTTTCTGTTTCACGCTCAATATTGGTAACTGAATGGATTTTTAATGTAGTAGAAAGAGGAGAACAGATTGCTATGGCAACTGCAAAGATGAAAATTCTTAACTTGAATGGACATTCAGAAAAGTAATTGCAGGGTGCTTGTGTGTGTGTGAGAGAGAGAGAGTGCATTTATTTACAAAGGATGTTGCAAGGCAACCTTGAATTTGCTCTTAAAAACTTAAGGAACATGAACTCAAAGCTTTCTTCTCAATAAACATTGTACCCGCTATTTATATACATGGTGGAAAAGCTGGGGAAAGAATAAAAGGAAAATCATCTTTTATGTGGAAATCCAAATTTCCAATACATGTTTTTTTCCCGTCAAAACATTTGATGAATATTAAGTTTTACTTTCAAACAGCCTTGAGGTAGGCTTATTCAGATGTGGATCTTATTTTATTTGCTTGTCTTAAAAAGGTGTTACTATACCCTATTTTGAAAACAAATCCAACAGACACATTCTTAAAAACAAGTTAAGGGGTTTTAAAATAATTTGCCAGATCTGCCAGTGATGACCAAACTTATATTTAAAAAGAAACAAAAACAAATACAATGTGCTAATTAAATCTCTTCAGGCGTAATATGAATTTTCTATGCTGTTCATGGAGCAAACTCAACAACCAGATATTGGTGTTTGCCAAGTTAAAATCCTGATCCAAAACTTTTCATGAAAGACAACTGAAATCTTGCTTACAGTGCTGGAATCATTAATCAAAAGCAACCTTTAGTTTCCAAAAAAATATAGAAATAGTAGCTATTCCTTAATTTTGGCAGAGTTCCCTGGAAACTGTAATTGCTTATTTATTTTTTGGCTCAATCTGAATATTTGTAAAGCAAAACTATTCACTACTTTTCTAGTATGCCCCAACCCTTCTGTCCTTCCACAAGGCCCTAAAAACCATGCTCCTTCCTGGGTCAGGGGTGTCCATTACTTCAGTTGTGACTATTGTTATTGTTCATCTGTTGTTTTCATGTTCCAAAGTTGTGTTACATAAATTGCCTAGGGTAATGATCCTATGCATTGAGCAGTCAGCAAACAAATGAATAAATAAATAAATGAGATGGCCCTCACAGAAGACAAGAGTTTTCTATCATTCTCAACTGTTTTGTATACATTGCAAGTCATGCAGATCTCATCAAGCTTCACACAGACCTGTGAAATTTTCTCGTTCTATGAGCATCCTGACAGATGTGTAAGTAAACACCGTGTTTTTTTTTATTTAGAAACCCTAGTAAAAAAATAAGTATGGCACAGTGCCTAGAATAGCAGACTGAAAGCAAACCTGAACATTTTAATGCAATACATTTAATTTATTCGATTTATGCACTGCCCAATTTTAAAATGGGGAGAAAGGAGAAGAAGGGAGGGAGGGAGGGAGGGAAGGAAGAGAACGGTCCAATCTTTTGAGAGAGAAGCTGCTTCCATATGCAAAGAAAATATTAAAAGGGCAGGAAAATATATTTCCTCAAAGGATCTTAAAGAGGCAGAAAAGCATGCCCAGTTTTTCTTTAGCCCCAAGTCTCCCTGTCCCAAGCAGAAACCAGCGCTATAGAAATGCAGATATAAATCATCAGGAAGGTTAAAGCTAGAAGCTTAGGAAGACAAAGACCTAAAATCTACATACCCCACCCAAGACAGGACATAATAGGATTAACCCACAGATACCAAAAGAGCACACTCAGACTCAGGTCAAAGTTCATGCCACAGGAACAGGAAACAACTCCAAACAAAAGGCTCCAGAGGGTATAAAAACCCACTCCCTACATGTGCTCACTTTCTTTTTTGCCAGACCCATCTTTCTGTCTGGCTCTCCTCTTCAATAAACTGCAACCTTCTTTCTAAACCAGTCACCATGTTTATTCCCAGCTTGGACTGAACCACGATGAAGACTTTTCTTTCAACACATACTCCAAACTAATATAATGAACAAATCTCTTTCTAATCCAGCCTTTCTCAACCAGGGTTTTGCAGAACCTAGGGTTACACGATAAGTCACCCGGATTTCTGCGAGAGATTGTGATTGAAAAATAAACTAATTAACCTTATTTTCTAATTTTCCATGCTGTGCAATGCTAACTATAGATATAATTTTTACTCAAGGGTTTCCCGAAACCTGAACATTATTTCAAGGGTTTGTCTAGGATAAAAAGTTTGAGAAATGCTGCAAACAACCAATTATCTTTACCGGATAAGGAATCTGTTTATTCCAATTTGCATGGGACTGAAGCAACAGGAATGTGCAAAGTATTTAGAATGAGAATGAATTCAAAATAGGTTGTTTCAATCTGCCCAAAGTGTTTTTGAGACTGCTGTGACCTTTTGGAAAGGTTTCAAGGCCAAACAGCTCTGTTTCATTTCAGCTGGGATGCTACCAAACCAAATTCCTACCCTGGTGTTGGTTTTTTTTAAGCAACAGTAGAATTTGGAGGATTGTGGGCTGTCTCTTCCTCCACTGGAAGAACTAGACTCTGCCTGCTTCTTAGCAACTCTATTAAGTGAAATGCTGGCTTGATGTAGCAGGGTGAGATTGACAAATGCTTACTTTTACTTGAATAAAAGGATTTATGATATAGAACCAACAATGGTGTATGGCTACCTATTAAGCAGATTAAATCCTTAACCTTGCCAACTAATGTAGTTGCTCTTTCATATGGAATGGATCTTGTGATCTTCAACTTCAACAACCGTATTCCACTCCATTCCATTATTTTAAATCTCTCCCTCTGCTTGGAGAGTTTTTCTCTTGGCATGTTAAAATGTGGTTGTCTGGAACAAATTAAACAGTGCAAATGTATTGACACTGGCCAGATATTTTGAATTTCCTATACATATAAGCAACTTTGTTTGCACAAACCACAAACCAGACCACTAACTTGCCGAAGTCCCATGTGGCTGGTTTCCCTCCCCCCATCCCATCCCATCCCTCCTGGCTTTGCATGCTCTCATTTTGCCACTGCATCGTCTCTTCAGCTGTCAGCAGGCCGTCCAGCTCAGAGGCAGCTTCTGCGCCATTCGAGGGGCCAGCAGGCTGTGGCTGCTGACGGACACTGTCGGCCCCCATGCGGTCACTGGCCTCTGTGAGCGTGGGCCGATGTGTCAGGCAGCAGCCCCCCCGGCCCCTGCCTCACCTTGTCCTGCGACAATGGCACCCCCACCCTGCCTTGCCCTGCCTCACCTCACCCCGCAGGATGAGCCTCCTGCCCACTGCCCCACCTGCCAGAGACCCCCTGGATCTCCCCCAACCCTGCCCGGCCCCCACAGGCATCCCTCCCCAGAGCAACATCGAGGTGACCATGCCCACCATGGCCACACCCACCCAGTCTGCCATACCTGGCACCTGGCGATAAATAAGTGGGTTTTGGGTTGCAGTTTGGGCACTCGGTCTCTAAAAGGTTCACCATCACTGACTTAAGAGCTGTTCAATCTAGAGCAATTCATTTCTGAAGCATTTTCTTTTTGACTAAACTCATATGTTTGTTTTGAGGATTGTCCACGCGTTTCCAGAAGTGAGCAGCTATATAGGAGCCATTTCTAGAATTCTTGCATTGTTTTCACAAGTATATATTTCTTTCAATTAGAAAACAGTTTATTATGCACTGTTGAAATAACTTCTCATCCAGAATGCGCATCAGGAATTCCTAGTTAACCAGATAGAACCTGCCAGGTCTTGTAAATTGACACTCATTTTGGAATATTACAAGGAAAGTGTAACCCTCTCTTAATTTCTTACTTGTGATTTTTAAACTGATAGGAAATCCAAGAATTCACATCTGAATCCAATATTTCAAAGAGTGAAACTGTGAAAAAGGATGATATAAGATATTAAAACATGGGAGATGGGTGAACATTTCCTCTGTGGATTTTCACCCTTTTCTCATTTCATTTGATAGGATTTTTTTTAAAAAAGAATTCTCATCAAATTTGGGGGAAATTGTTGAAACACTATGAAATACTCAGGTGGGATATGTAGGGTTCTTGAACTGATTTTTTAAAAGGTATCCTTAACTACCATCTTCTCTTCTGAACTATGTGGCCTCTCTAGCTTCTCCATTTCAACTCACCCTTATAGAAGATTTCACCAATTATCAATTTAGCACTTTATTATTCCTTATAATAAATACTTTGTTCCTAGGAATCCAAAGGATCTGCGATTGCAGTGATCTGGCCAAGATTCTGAAGCATTTGCGAAAGTTCCCAATTCCAATTATTGAACTCCTAGCCAATACACACAACTTTTGATCTGCAAATGGTTTCAGATCACAAGCTGACTTGCTTCTTTCTTTCTATTTCAAAAGTATGCTGCATTCCAGGAGTAACCCACATTAAAAAGTTGCAAATGGATAACTACAATTTTGTCAAGATTAAGGATTTAAATGAGTTTTTTGGCCTGTACCACCTTGGCTCCAGACTTTGAGGGTGATAAATACAGTACTTAAGCTAATAATATTTTCAGTTTAAATGAGAAAGGACAGAATGAATTCCAGGGCATGGAACTATTTTCGCAAATATATCTGTTTATACTAAACAAAGCTATTAGAAAAAATCATGCTCAAGAGTTTACTGTTTTGCACATAGGTGACGCTAACTTGAAACTATTCTTTAAGACTGAATAGCTTCAATCAAAATGAATGTGCAATAAAAATCTAAAAAATCTTAAAATGTATCCTTTTACTTTCTTTTTTATTGTTTATGTTTTATGTACAGAAAAAAATGTATTTTGGAGGATGCTGCAGAAGAGATGTGTGATTCCTCTTCCAACTGAACTTTAATTGCAGAAATGCTGCTTTCTAACATTCAAAAACTTGTTTCCTGATAAGATTCTGTGGGAAGTCAGCCCCCCCCCCAGAGAAGGAAATATTAAAGAGGTAGAAAAGCATGCCCAGTTTTTCTTAATAGCCCCAAGTCTCCTTCCCCCAAGCAGAAACCAGCTCTGTAGAAATGCAATGTAAATCATCCAGGAAGGTTGAAGGCCCCCAGCCAGAAGCTTAGGAAGACAAAGACACCTAAAATCTATATATCCCATCCAAACTCTAAGACAGGACATAATAGGATTAACCCACAGATGCCAAAGAGCACACTCAGACTCAGGTCAAAGTTCATGCCACAGGAACAACTCCAAACAAAAGGCTCCAAAGGGTATAAAAACCCACTCCCTACATGTGCTCTCTCTTTTCTTCCAAAGCAATCTTCTTGTCTGGCTCTCCTCTTCAATAAACTGCAACCTTCTTTCTAAAGCAGTTGCCATGTTGTTTATTCCTGGCTTGGACTGAACCATGATGAAGACTTTTCCTTCAACAATTCTTTTTTTAAAATACAATTTAGGATAATTTTTACTTTTCTGAGCAGTTGCAATAGTGTTCTCAAACACTGTAACAATTGGGGTTTTTTGTCCGAGCACAGAACTATGAAACACTTCAGACTTAAGTTCTCAATCATTTGCAGATTTAAGATAGCATGCTTACAATATTAGGTTTGAAATTTTATTACTTGGTTACATTTTTTCCTTAGACATAAAAGCTGGAAGGCAAAATGAAAGTTTAGCTTTTTCATTTAGTTAACAACTGAATGGATGCTAATACAGAGCAAGAGTTCCCTATATACTGTCTGTACACACACACACACACACGGGGGGGAGGGAGAGGGAGAGGGAGAGGGAGGGAGGGAGGGAGGGAGGGAGGGAGGGAGGGAGAGAGAGAGAGAGAGAGAGAGAGAGAGAGAGAGAGAGAGAGAGAGAGAGAGAGAGAGAGAGAGAGAGAGAGAGAGAGAGAGAGAGAGAGAGAGAGAGAGAGATGTACAGTAACAGTCCGGGTTGTTAGTGAGATCTTAGGTCTCATTGACCTAAGAATTGTGCAACAGGGTGAGATCCCGTTACTTCCCCCAGCTCTTGCCTACCTAGCAGTTTGAAAACATGCAAATACAAGTAGATTAATAGGTACCACTTTGATGGGAAGTTAACAGTTTTCTGTGTGCCTTTGGCATATAGCCATGCTGGCCACATGATCATGGAAAGTATCTTCCGACAATGCTGGCTCCCTTGGCCAAAAACTGAGATGAGCACCACACCCTGAAGTTTGACTTGACTGGACAGGGAAAACTTTACCTTTTACATACACACACAGAGAGAGGGGGGTATATCATCATGTCAAGTTTTGAACCATTTTTTTCTGAATATTGAAAATTAATTTCTAATTCTTGCTGCAGAAAATTACAAATAGTATACAAATAAGGACTGGAATGAATCCATTTGTTTAAAAGTTGTAAGGAACCCTATTCCAGTTTTATGATGAAGATAATTGATAATCTCAGTGTTCAGACAGATACCGATAATGAAGATTAGCAATTTTGCTACAACTTGAGAAATTTTGTTTTCAACTTTCCACCTATAAAATGCAATTTTACCTCACATCAACTTTCTGGGAATGTAGCAAACTGTTGTAAGTGGAGGACTACCTGTACTTTATCACTTTTTTCCTTTTTTTTTTTTTTGATCATCAAGTTTTTGACACCTTGCTAGACGACTGGTGGTACTCGGATGTTGACATATCCTAAAAGTGGTACAATGGGTGAAAAGGTTGAAAAATCCTGGACTAGAAGATTTACAAGGTCCCTTTCAGTTCTGTTCTGTTCTGTTCTGTTCTGTTCTGTTCTGTTCTGTTCTGTTCTATTCTATTCTATTCTATTCTATTCTATTCTAATTCTATTCTAATTCTATTCTATTCTATTCTATTCTATTCTATTCTATTCTAATTCTATGCTAACTTGCAATGAAGACCTTGCCAAGAGACATTCACAATTAATGCCAGACAAACCCTTACGGATTCCTGAAGTATAACACTTGGAGATGCCAGTAGACTTGTTTTGAGGACACAAGACCTCTCGTCTTATCAGTTTTAAATTAATAATAATATTTTAAAAAGAACATAGAAACTGTTAAACTGCAAAATGAAATTCCAGGCCTGAGAAATTATGTTTCTTTCCAAGAATATCCCTTGTGGTGAGTTGCTTTAAATGTTGTAGTCTTTAAAACAGTGTTTCTTAATCTTGACAACATTAAGATGTGTGGACTTCAACTCCCAGAATTCCTCAGCCAGCATTTCTAGCTTTAAAATCTTTGAAGGTACACTGTGGTTAATGAGGGGCAACTGCAGATTCAGAGATAACCACATGTTATAGTCATAACAGTTAAGATCGTGGCTGCAATGCTGCAACTGAGCTCTGCCTGCTTTTGGAATGTACAAATCAATATATTGGATTTCAAGATGAATTTATACAAACATAAATCAATGTGAATCAAACCTCACTATTTTTTTGCATGAGAATACTCTGGACAATGCACTTGTTCTAATATCCTCTGATCTGAAAATCCGCTCTTATTCTCAAGCTTTTGAATTTAATTATGGAGTTAGCTGATGAAGTTAATTCTCACTACTATAACCCTAATGAGAAGGAAGGACTCACTGGAGAAGGGCCTAATGCTGGGAAAGATTGAGGGCAATAGAAGAAGGGGATGACAGAGAATGAGGTGGCTGGATGGAGTCACTGAAGCAGTGGGCGTGAGCTTAAATGGACTCCAGAAGATGGTAGAGGACAGGAAGGCCTGGAGGAACGTTGTCCATGGGGTCGCGATGGGTTGGACACGACTTCACAACTAACAACAACAACAACAATTATAAATGTAATGAATTAATAGATAACATAACTTGCATTGTATAATCAGAACATGCTGATAGAGGAATGAAAACATCACAAAAGTATTCTTCACTTATTATATAGATTTAAAAGTTTACTGGAAGTCTCATCAGTGAGGCCTCAAATAAATTAGGGCACATAAAGTGCACTGAAATTAGTGAATCACTTCTTCCCAAAGGGTTGATAAAGGTCCTACAGAAAAAGACTTGGTACATCTGCTTTTTCAATTTTCCTAGAAGGGGTGGCCCCGAAGTTTGAGGGCCCAGAGCATTAGATGCCCCTCAAAGGTCTCAACATTCCTTCAATTAAGTAACGTCATCCATCGGGACCCTTCTTCAAAAAGAGCTGTTTGTATGGTCTGATGAACATATCTTTATTTCTCAAACTTGATTAAGAATTTGGGAATCCTTGATTCTCAATTCCTGCTCAAATTTTTGTACAAAGCACCCCACTAAGTGCATGTTTGCAGCTGGAAGGGAAGTATATTCAGATTTTGACTTAACCCCTAAATTTTGGAAACAAAGAAGTTGGCCAAATTCAAACAATACTTCTTTTGGGGAGAAAGCTTCTGATTATTCCCAGTTTTTAAAACACCAGAAGGCAGGATAAGAAGCAATGGATGGAAATTAATCAATCTAAAATGAAGGAGAAAATTCCTGACAGTTAATTAATCAGTGGAACAGCTAATCTTCAGAAGTTGTGGATGCTCCAACAGTAGAAGTTTTAAAGAGGAGATTGGAAAACCATTTATCTGAAACATTATAGGATTTCCAGCTTGAACAGGGGGTCAGACTAGAAGACCTCCAAGGTCCCTTCCAACTCTGTTATTCTGTTATATTGTTATTACAGCTTCTAACAGAATTCAAATGTTAGTTTTTTGATTCCACAAAATCTAGTAAATGATGGAAGATTTTTATAATAGCAAAAAAAATCCCTGTAGATAAAAAGAAAAAGAGAGAAAGCTAGTTTTCATACTACTCTAGGAATATATTTCTGCAAAATAAGCCTAAATATTCATTAAACTCAGATATTCCTTGCAGCCAACGGAAATGCATTTATTGCAGAATGCCAGGACACTATTCTAATCTTTTATTCCATTTAACAAAACTACTACAAAATCACAATAAAATATACAGAAGTCAATATGAATTTATCTGCACTATCATCATCAATGCAGTTGCTCCAAGAATCAACCTGACATTCTTATTAAAAACAAATAAAACGAATAACATTGCTCTCTGTGCATATTTTGACATCTGTGGCCCTTTAAATATTTTAGCATTTATACAGAACTGAATTCATGTTCTCTATCTCTATAAACTTATTTCTCAGGCAGAACATGGAGGATGCACAGTTATATAATTGACAGATAAGCATGTTTTAGTTCAGAGGGATGTGAATTCAACATTTTACTCTTTTGCAATGTGAATTAAATCAAAAAGAAAAATCTAAATAACAGGCTTTGGACATTTGATGAGCCAAAACTAGTGCTATGACTCATCCAAGAATGACATGAACAGAGATTGTCACAAAACTTTAGTTAGCCTTATGCCTGATTTAGTAAATTTCCCAAATAATTTTTAATAGGCAGCTCTGGAAATCTAAGAGAATATAACTTCATAAGAACTTATATCTCTTTCTGCATTCTTAACAAACAACAAGCAACTAAAAGGACAGACAGAACACAGAAAACGGGCATGGATTCTACCTGTCTGTCTATCTCCCCAAACATGACCAGGCATGTACATAAAAATGTTTTATGTATTACTGTAATTGTCTGCCACGGGTCCAAAGGGTGGGTCTATTTCATTTTGTATAACTTTGACATGTTGCATACTTTGGGGAAGAAGGAGAAAAACCTACAAGAAACCTAATCACAAGAAACTCTAATCATCAAACATCTCATCTGATGGGAAACCTTATCAAAGCTTATTTTTGTCCTTTGAAACTTGGCTTAAACAGTTCAATGGCTAGACAGTTTTAGCTTATCTAATTCTTAAGCATCTGGCTTTGGTCCCCAAATCACACTGCAGATTCCTCAGTGATTCTGGATCATCCCTAACTGAATTCAACTGTTATCAGGAGACTTCAGTACTGTCATCACCTTGAACGCTCCCCGCTGCCACCCACAAGTAAAATGGATCAATGCCTTCAAGGTGTCCGTGCATTAAATCAAACACTAACAACATGCCAACATTAAAATCAGGAGAAATTATCCAATTCATACTAATCAACCACTTCATCAGGAAACTCTTTCTAATACATACTTTCCTTGTAGAGTAACAGACTTTGCTTGTGAGTGCTGGGCAAGAAGTGGCCATCTCAACTCTGCCATTGTCAATCTTGGATTCTGGGTAGGACAAGACAGGACAGAGCAGGGTAGGATAGTTGGGAGGGATCTTGTAGATCATCTAGTCCAACCCCCCACCCCACCCCTCAGCCGCTGCCCAAGCAGGAGACCCTATACCATTTCTGACCGTCCAGTTTCTTCTTGAAAGCTTCCAGTGATGAAGCTCCCACAACTTCTGAAGGCAATCTGGAAAAGCTAATGCCACTTGTAATAAACCATTCTGGGTAGAATAATCAGTGTTTCTCAACCTTGACAATTTTAAGGCATGTGGACTTCAACTCCCAGAATTCCACAGCCAGCATTGCTGGCTGTGGCATTCTGGGAGTTGAAGTCCACATGCCTTAAAATTGTCAAGGTTGAGAAACACTAGATGGATCCAGAGATTCAGTCAAACCAATACCAAATATGCAGAACATCAAACCGCCTCCCATTCATTTTGCCTTTCCGGCAGGGTTCCCCCTTGCCGGCTACCTCCTTACCGGACCAGGCTCTTGTGCGGAGCCAGGCTCAAGAAGAGATTTCCCGAGAATCCAACCGCGACTTCGGGGCTGAGGGTCAGCCGGCCACGCCGTCTTCCCGGCCTTCGGCCATCCGGGGGGGGGGACCCAGCTCACCTGGGCGCCCGCGCCAGTCTCGCTCCGCAGGTGGCGGGCGCGCTCGGCTGGGGGCCGACGGCGCAGCTCAGGCGGCCGAGGGGCTGCGCGGTCACCATGGCGACCGAGGCCGGCGGGTCGAGGGGCCGCGAGGATCCGGTCTCGCCCAACAGAGAAGACGAGAACGATCTCCCTCCGAAGCAGCATCCCAGCCTCCGGTCAGCTGCAGCCCCGCACAGCGGCCGAGCCTACCTCCCCGAAGCGGGGACCAGCGACGGTCTCCCGCTCGGAGGTGCCTTTTGGGGCTACCCGGCGTGGCGCTGCGAGGGGAAACTCCGAGCGCCTGTGCGCTCACCGCTGGCCGGTCGCCGGCTGACCGGGGAAAGGCTTTGGGATGAGGCTGGGGGCGGGGGACGCTTCGCAAGGCAGGTTGGGATCGGGGGTGGGGGCTGGATTGGCGGGATGAAGGGCTCCCCCACCCACTCAGCTCGGGAGGGCAGGCTGCGCCTCGGCTGCTCCCCTTCCCTTGCGCGCTTTGGCCGCTGAACCTCGGGAATGCTGCGTAGAAGGCACCTCCCTCCCTCCCTCCCCACACATACACCACGCCGCCTTTTCCCGCTGGCTCCGCTGCGGCTTTGGGTTCTCATCGCCTGGAACCAACCCCTCCCCCATTAAAAAAAAGGGGGGGAGAGAGGGAGGTGAAGAGGAGCTTCCGTACTGAGCTATAGCAGCATTTACAATTAATGAACAATTAATCAGTGGAGCAACTTGCCTCCAAAAGTTGTGAATGCTTCCAACACTGGAAGTTTTTAAAGGAGAGATTGGACAGGGGTCTTCAAACTTGGACCTGTTATGACTTGTGAACTTCAACTCCCAGAATTCCTCAGCCAGCATGCTTGGCTGAGGAATTCTGGGAGTTGAAGTCCACCAGTCATAAAAGGGCCAAGTTTGAAGACCCCTGAGATTGGATAACCATTTGTCTGGAAATGGCATTGGGTTCCCTGCCTGAGCAGGGAGTTGGACTCAACTCTGTTATTCTATAATCCAGAGGCCTTCAAACTTGGCCCTTTTATGAGGCATGCTGGCTGAGGAATTCTGGGAGTTGAAGTCCACAAGTCATAAAAGGGCCAAGTTTGATATAATCTATCATCCAGCCCCCATTCGTCAGGGATGTCCTCTCAGGTGTGTGAGATTGAAATGAATGGAAGTTGGGTGGCTTAATGCTCTGAGGTCCCACCACCTGCTCATCTTTTTAATTCCTTTCTTTTTAGTGATATGGATGTATGGAAGGTGTAAATTACAGGTTAAGTCCTCGAGTTACGACCACAATTAATCCCCAAGATTTATGTTGCTAAGTGAAACATTGGATAGGTGAGTTTGCCCCATTTTATGACTTTTCCAGCCACCATTTGTTAAGTGAATCACTACAGTTGTTAAGTTAGTAACATGGTTGTTAAGTGAATTTAGCTTTCCAATTAAAAGGTCCCAGAAGGTCCCAAATGGAGATCACATGACCCCCAGGACAGTGCAACCGTCATAAATATGAACCAGTTGCCAAGCATCTGAATTTTGATCATGTTACTGTGGGGATGCTGCAGTGTAAATGTAAATGGTCATAAGTCACTTTTTTCAGTGCCGTTGTAACTTTGAACGGTCACTAAACAAACTGTTGTAAGTTGAGAACTTCTGGACTGCAGTGAAGAGGTGCCTTCAACTATTTTGTGAAGTGATAGTGGGTGACAGAACCCTACAACATTTTTTCAGGTTTACTTTCCTAATAGTAAATCAGTTTTGAAATTGGGAGGAATCACCAGCGGGCAAATCTTCTCACAGGCATCTGGACATCACTGCATACGTGCCGTAACTGGCATCATTTGCCCGATGACATTATGGCACATAGGACATCACTGTGGCTTCTACCAGACACCCATATCTGTTAATGTTGCTCTGAGCACACAGCATGAAGACAAAATTGAGTTAGAAAATCAAGGAGTATATGAAATCCCATGTACTGCTTGCTCCACCACATACATCGGACAAACCAACAGAAGAATAAGTGCACGCATTGAAGAACACAAAAACTCAGTCAAAAAAGAGGAACCAACTTCTTCCCTGGTCCAACACCTTAAAGCCACAGGACATGAAATTGATTTCAAAAAGACCAGAACCATTGCCAAAACTGAACACTTTAATAACAGAATAATCAGAGAAGCCATCGAGATAGAAAAACGCCCTCACAGCATGAACAACCCGCCTACCAGCCATTTGGAAACCCGCCCTTATTGACAAAAGAGTCCATAACACAAAGAATGACACCAGACCTACACTCACAAAAACCACACACGATGTCACCACCACACATCCAGGCAAAAAGCAAACCCAAACCCACACCGATGATGAGGCACGACCACAAACCAGAAGCCAGACCACAGCTGCATCATTAGCCACCTTAAACCCCTCCAATCCATACAAGAAGCAAACTGACACCCACCATGAAGATGAGGCACGACCAAG
Organism: Bothrops alternatus; assembly: GCA_034064705.1. Classification (NCBI taxonomy): domain Eukaryota; kingdom Metazoa; phylum Chordata; class Lepidosauria; order Squamata; family Viperidae; genus Bothrops; species Bothrops alternatus. The sequence continues at coordinate 25,260,800 of JARGCV010000006.1, forward strand.
AACGTGAAGCCAAACAGCTATACAGTTCACCATCTCCCCCTGTAACTCAGACTAACCTGAGCACAACTAAGCTCCCACCCAAACAGAACATTCCCCCAGCCAATCAAAGCACAGCCAACCCCTCATCCAATCAGAGCACAGCCAACCCCCTAACCAATCAGAACACACCTCCACCCAATCAGAACACAGCCGAGCTCCCAGCCAATCAGTTCAAACCCCCACTGGCAGTTAAAAGGAAGAAACAGTTGCAATCACACATTGCTGCTAGAAGCATGAAGCCGAAAGCACCAGCCTGAAGATGACGAATGTGACTTCGTCGAAACGTCGCCAAGACACTTCAAATTCTACGTGGGAGAAAACCCGAAGAACCAAAGACCTACATACAAACACCCGCGAAAACCTCAGAAAACACACACACACACACACACATATATATGTGTGTGTGTTTTTATTTAAATTATATATATATATGTATGTATTATGTATGTATATATATATTATACTGTATATATGTGTATGTGTGTGTATGTATGTGTGTATCTATATATATACACACACATACTATATAGTATACATATACATGTGTATATATATATATTATACTGTATATATGTATGTATGTATATATATACATACAGTATACACACATACACACATATATATACACACACATGCACATACATATACATATGCTATATAAATACAGATAGCCCTCAACTTATAACAGTTCATTTAATGACCATTCAAAGTTATAATGGTGCTAAAAAGTGACTTATGACCATTTTTCACAGTTACAACCTTTGAAGCATCCCCATGATTATATGATCAAAATTTGGATGCTTGGTCACTGGTTCATACTTATGACCGTAGTTGTGTCTCAGGGTTACGTGATCCCCTTTTGCGACCTTCTGACAGACAAAGTCAATTTGTTAAGCCAGATTCACTTAACAACCAGGTGACTAATTATTAACTGCAGGGATTCACTTAACAACTGTGGAAAGAAAGGTCGTAAAATGGGGCAAAACTCACTTAACAAATGTCTCACTTAACAACAGAAATGTTGGGGTCCTTTGTGGTCATAAGTACATATACATATACCGTACATACATACAAAACTGCATTCGGTTATGTAAGACTATAGAAGTTATATGTCAGATATTTCCTATTGATCAGATATGCTCCCTTAGATTTCTTTACCAGCACCTACGGTAGTGAATCCATATTCCTGGGACAGGGAAGCCCAAAGCCCATCTTGGCAAGTGAAACTGGAAGAGAATGCTGCTGGGCCTACTCTGGTTTGAAACATCTGGAGGAAACTTAACTACTATCCTAAGTGAATCTAAAAAAGCCATACTGTCCCCTCATTGTACTGTCCCCTCATTTTGGGGTTTTAACTCACCTCAACTTATCTAAGCTTGCAGTTCAATGTGCTGCTGAACTTGACCAGAAATTTATCATAAGTGGCAGTGTTGATTGCAGTATGTTTTAGCCATCAACAGACATAAGATGGAGATAAGCCACATTTACACGCCATTCAGAAAGTACAATAAAAAAAGCTAAGAATTAAACAAAAACACCAGAACACATTCTCTCCAGCAACACTCAGATAAACAGAGATTAGCACCAGCCAAACAATCAAGCAGAAAACTATAATCATGGAACTATCAAGGAGAAGATTACATATTCACCAGCCCTGGCAGGGCAAGCTACTGTATATAAACAGGGAGAAAACTCGCTAGCACTGATGATGTTATCTACTTGGGTAATAAAATGTCTGCAAGCAAACAAACTCAGTCAACCCGGAGCTACAGATATTTTCTTCTATTGGGTTCTAGAACTGCAGCCCAATGTATAAAAACGGAAGGACAGTTCTTCCTGAAAGCTACAGATCCCACTTCTAACATGAGATTCATGAGAGAAAAGCTATAATGTATGTATCAACATTTTTATTTAGCACAGGAACGGACAACAACTAGATGACCTTGGTTAATTTCCAAAAAGCTAAGTGGGATCAATCTGGCGAACATCTGGATGGGAGATCACCAGCCAATTTCAGGGCTTTAGGCTAAATTTATTTAATTTTAATTTAATTAGATTTTTATGCCGCTCCTCTCCAAAAGGACTTGGAGCAGCTAACAACATAAACAAAACAAACATCTCAGCATTTAAAAAGAAAAAAAACCTAAAACCAAATCTACAAAACATTTTAAAAGACCCCCCCAAACACATTCATCATTCGCACACAATCACAGTCATCCCCAGGCCTGCCGGCATAGATAAGTTTTTAAATTCTTCCAGAAGGCCGGGAGAGTGGGGGAAACACGGACTTCAGGGGGCAGTTGGTTCCAGAGGGTGGGCACCACAACAGAGAAGGCCCTCCCCCTAGGACCCGCCAGACAGCATTGTTTCGCTGACGGGACCCGGAGGAGGCCGACCCTGTGCGCTCTCACTGGTTGAAGGGAAGTATGTGGCAGAAGACGGTCCCGTAAGTATCCTGGTCCAGTGCCATAAAGGGCTTTATAGGTAATAACCAACACTTTGAATTGAGCTCGGAGACCGATAGGCAACCAATGCAGCATGCGGAGGGTTGACAAAATGTGGGCACAACGTGGAAGGCCCACAATTGCTTGCGCAGCTGCATTTTGCACTAACTGTAGTCTCCGAACACTCTTCAAGGGTAGCTCCATGTAGAGAGCATTGCAGTAGTCGATCCTCGAGGTGACAAGGGTATGTGTGACTGTGAGTAGAGACTCCCGATCCAAATAAGGGCGCAACTGGTGAACCAGGCGAACCTGGGCAAATGCCCCCCTCGCCACAGCTGACAAATGATGTTCCAATGTCAGCCATTACCCCCAGGGTAATGGAAGGACAGATTGAAATGTCCGTGGGAGGCATCACCCACAGCCACTCTGTCTTGTCAGGGTTGAGCCTCAATCTGTTAGCACCCATCCAGACCCTCACAGCCTCCAGACACCGGCACATCACCTCAACCACTTCACTGATTTGGGCAGGAGTGGAAATGTACAGCTGAGGTATTGTCAGCATACTGATGGTATCTCACTCCATGCCGATGAATGATCTCTCCCAGTGGCTTCATGTAGATGTTAAAAAGTAGGGGGGAGAGAACTGACCCCTGAGGCACCCCACAAGGGAGTGACCTAGAGGTGGACCTCTGACCCCCCACTAACACCGACTGCCACCGACCAGAGAGATAGGAGGAGAACCACCGAAACACGGTGCCCCCCACTCCCATTCCCCCCAGCCGTCGCAGAAGGATACCATGGTCGATGGTATCGAATGCCGCTGAGAGGTCAAGAAGCACCAGGACAGAGGACTGGCCTCCATCCCGGGCCTGCCAGAGATCATCCATCAGAGCAACCAAAGCAGTTTCGGTGCTGTAGCCGGGCCTGAACCCGGACTGCAGAGGGCCCAGATAATCGGCTTCCTCCAGAGACCGCTGGAGTTGAAGTGCCACCACCTTCTCAATAACCTTCCCCACAAAGGCGAGGTTAGAGACCGGACGATAGTTAGTGATAATTGCTGGATCCAGGGAAGGCTTCTTGAGGCGCACGAGTGCCTCCTTCAAAGGAGCCGGGAAGGACCCCTCCCTCAAGGAAGCATTGACAATCTCCCGGATCCAGGTACGTGTCACCTCCCTGCTAGCAGAAACCAGCCAGGAGGGACACAGGTCCAACAAACAGGTGGCGGAACTCACAGCTCCAATGGCCCTGTCCACTTCATCAGGAGTAACAGTCTCAAACTCGCCCCAGATGACCGGACAAGAGCATGCCCCTGTCCCCTCGACTGAATCATTATCAGTCGACTCTGCTATACAATTGGAGTCTAGGTCGGCCCGGATCTGAGCTACTTTGTCTGCGAAACAGTTGTTAAATTCCTCGGCAGTACCTGGCTGACCTTGAAAAATAAACAGAGTTAATCTGGTTAGTATTCGAACAGGAGAAACCTTAAGAAATTGAGGACTGTAAGAATGCCTGGAAGAAGGTAAGTAAGGTTATCAGAAGTCAACTTAAGATAATTGTTTAGGTGTGGTAGAGTGTGATTAAAAAAAGTCAAGATGCATTATGCATTTTAAATCAAACATTATTTGCTCTGTTGTGGCTATCATTTTGGCTTTTTTGGCAGTTTTATTATCCTAGAATGGCCCAGTTGACTACTCAAATATTGTTTATAAGAATCAAATTTGCACAACAATAGATAAATTTTGATTAATTAAATGTATTTATTTAATTTAGATTTATTAAGTTTGCTTTTCATCTACCCATGTAAGGAGGGGAGTAGAAAAAATAGCAAGATTGGGATTTCATTGTTTGAGAGATGGAATAATTACATTTAGCTCTTTGTTTTTAAAATAAGATAAGATTATTAGAGAACTAAATTTAGTATGCATTCCAGGTTTTACACTCAAATGGAGGTGTATCAGTTGAACCCTATGGCTGAATGACAAATGCATTTAATAGTATATCAAATTATTGCAGTAGTTACTCCAGAGGCCCTCTATTTACCAACTCATTTAGCCATCTCTATATAAAAGACATTGCCAGGAATAACCCATCATTAAGTATAATTCAGTCAAATTCAAAGCATTTTAAAATCATGTTCCTTCATAATGGTTTGCTTTGGCTAAATTCAGTAGGTCACTAAGATAATTCATTTTAGAAAGACCTGGAATGTGATATGCTAGAAGATATTTTCCTCCTATCATTGCACTTTCTATATAGTCATTCAATTATAGCAAAAACAATTTGATTTCTCCATCTTTTTCTCAGATACTTTTAAAATGAGCTTCCTTTTTATGGAATGTATTTTAATTAGTTCTGAACTTTATATTTTGCAAGTTACTCTTGTTATCTTTCATAGAAAAAATAATAACAATCATAATTTGGTATATAATCTTAATCTTAGGGCATGTTCAAATCTTTGAGAAAAACAAAAGGAAACGCTTGGATTTTTAATATAAAGAATGCTAGTATTAAACAATTTATTTTTAAGGTATTAATGTATAGCTAGAAGCCTTAAGACTTGTATCTTTTAAAAAATGCTTCTTTAACTCTTTTTATCTTACATTACTGATATATATTATTCATATATGTTATGATATCTTGATAAATAACTTTTGTTAATAAAATTGTTCTGGTTTGGTTTAATGAGAAAAAATTATGGGCATAAAATCACTTTTTATTTAGCAAAAATTATACTTTGAAGTTGTCTTACTACTTTGAAGTAATTAATGAGCAATTTTCAAAGGCAGTTAATGAAGGAAGATGGCAGATTGAAGACAGCTCTGCAAAAAAAGGGAACGTTCACATTTGTGGACATTTGATGTGCCATTAATGTACCATTAATGACTTCTTTTTGGCCAATGACAAAGCCAAGAAGGTGGGTTTGTTATGGCAGTTTAAAGTTAGAAGAAGGCGGTGGAAGAGGTGGAGGTGGAGCTCGAAGTGGAGGTGGAGAAGGAGAAGGAGATAGATTGGTTCCTATGATCCTCTCTGGATAAAAGAAAGAGAAGTGAGATTGCCCAAGTTGTTTCTCATTACGGTTGCCCTTCACAAAACGAATGAAAGGCAGCAGTTTCTGGAGGAGGAGGAGGAGGAGGAGGAGGAGGAGGAGGAGGAGGAGGAGGAGGGGCAGAATCAAGAGACAGGAGAATTCAACAGAATAGATCTAGCTACAAATAGAGCTTTTTCCAACCGCAAAGTTCTAAGTGTCAATACTCTTACTATCATGCTTGCTCAAAATTCTACTTTCCCTTCCAGAGAATTTTACAGAGAATACCATGGCTTGCATGGTTTTGATTTTTTTTTTTGTAGATAGAGACATATTGGAGATATGACCAGCCTGTTTCATCAAAAGGAATTCTGGTAAATTTCCTCCAGAGATCTTGGACTATATATCCTGCAGAGAAGGAACATACTTACTGTTCCTCAGTGTACAAAACCTATTCAAGAATAGGCACGTGATGGATTTCCAAGTCATTATCAACTCATTTTATATACATGGAAGCTGCAGCTCCTTCATATATAAATTATAACCTATTTATTATAAACTTAAACAAAAGAAACTCTAGACTAAAGAGGTGGAGACGTTATAGACTCTTAACATTACAAGAGGATATTAAATTGAGTTGCCAGCAGAAATTAAAAGACCTCTTCCAAATGTCTTTTTATTTACAAAATGAGACTCCAGCAAAGTATTTATGAGAAGACTGTTTATCTCTCTGACATTCAGGAAAGAAGACTCTGGAGATATTGCTGAATAAAATAAAGTAACAAAGTAACAAAAATTAAGGCACAAGCATAACCTATTTTTGGACTTAAAAACACAATTAAAGCTATTTGTAATCTATGAGATTTAATGGAAATGAATAACCTTCTAAATGGTTAGAAGTTAAATTTCAGTAAACAGAAATATTATGAAAACCCGTGAGTCAGACAATTGCTGGTTTACCAATTGTAAAAGGAACAAGGTAAAAGAACTACTATTATTATTTGAAATGGAGCTAGATGTATTCTACCTGATGGAGCAATTCAGGATTGCATAGTAAACAGGCATCTGATCCAGAAGGGATTGAATACTATTTACAAAATTTATGGACCAAAACAGGACATGTTTAACAGACCCATAACAGAAGATGAAACCAAAGAATTGATTTAAAAAACAAAAAAAAAACAAACTAGACAAAGTTCAGGATTTGTGGGCATTCTACATCATACATTCATTTAATGACCATTCAAAGTTACAACAGCACCAAAAAAAGTGACCATTTTTCACCCTTTGCATCATCCCCATAGTCACATGATCAAAATTCGGACACTTAGGAACATAAGAACATAAGAAGAGCCATGCTGAATCAGGCCAAAGCCCATCGAGTCCAGCATTCTGTGTCACACAGTGGCCCACCAATTGTACATGGGGATCTTGAGCAGAAAGAGAAGGGAAAACCCTCCCTTTCCTTTGACCCCCAACAAATGGTACTCAAGGGAATCCTGCCTGCCTCAACCAACATAGAGGTGGCACATGGACATCCGTTTTAATAACCACCGATACACTTGGCATCCATGAATCTATCTAACCCTGCCTTGAAGCTGTCAAGGCTGACAGCTGTCACGACCCCTTCTGGAAGTGAATTCCATAAATCAACGACCCTCTGGGTGAAGAAATATTTCCCTTTATTTGTCCTCACTTTCTTAGCTATGAGCTTTAGGGAGTGCCCCCTTGTCCTGGTATTGTGTGATAGAGAAAAGAATTTTTCTCTATCCACCTTTTCTATCCCATGCATGATTTTATACACTTCGATCAAGTCACCCCTTAAACGCCGTCTTTCAAGGCTGAAGAGACCAAGGCGTTGCAATCTGGTTTCATAAGGGAGGCGCTCCATTTCCTTGATCATTCTTGTTGCCCTTTTTTGCACCTTTTCCAGTTCCACTTGGCAACTGATTCATAGGAGGGCAATTCGGAAATAAACCTCCATTTGGTTATCAATGACAGACATTTGCAGATACAGAACTTTTTATTATAAACATTAGAAAACTACAACATTACATTACTTTTCAACATAATCGCCATTCAATTTGAGGCACTGGTCATAAGTTTTACAAAGTTTGAAATTCCTTAGTCATAGACGCTTGACGCCAAATCTCGGCTATGGGGGAATGATCAAAAACATCACAACGGAACTGCTTCAGAAGTTCTCGGGTGCATCTAGCGGTGTGCAGGCGAGCATTATCGTGAACCAACAGCACACCATAAGTGGTGCCAAAGAAAATCCCGCCAAATGCGAAGATGCCAGAGGAGCACTGCTAGTGAAGTTCATGGAGCATGGTTTGATCCATCAATTCAGAAGTCTACTGTGAAACATTATGAAAACTCAGACGAGGCATCCATAACAAGCGTTGGGGCATGCTGACTTCCAGTGTGGTGTTTGTTCACAATAATGCTCACCCGCACACCGCTAGATGCATCCCTTATTCTCATTGGCCTTTGAGTCATTGGCAAATAAGCTGCATCAATAAAAGAAAATTTCAAAAATTAAATTAGCAACACCAGGTATTATATGCCAATGATATCATATTTTCAATTATGCAGCCTAAGAGTTTTCTAGAATTGATAATGCCACACATATAACAGTATAGTTTACTATCAAAGTATCAAATCAATGATAAAACTGAAATGTTGACAGGGAATTTAATTGAGGGAGAAAAATAATAATTGTATCAAGTAATGGGGTTCAACATTACTGCTGGAAAGGTTAAATACCTGTTTATTTGACAAAAAAATAGTAAAGATCTATTTAAAAATAACTATTCACCGATCTGGAAAAATATAAAGGCAGACACATTAAGTCGAAGAGAATTAAAACTGACTTGGTTAGGAAGAATTACAGAAATGAACACTCTTCCCAAGTGTTTTATGCCAAATAATTCCACTATAAATTGAAGACAAGGCATAGAGAAGTAACCAATGTTGTGTGGTCTAATAAAAAACCAAAGATTAAAGTTAAGATACTACAGAATTTGAAAGAGTGAGATGGTCTGATAGCACCAAACTTAAAACTTTATTATTAAGCTATCTAATGTGATTATGTCACATTAGCTCTACTATGAAAACAGGATGTTAAAAAAATGCTTAATAAAAATAAAAAATGGAAAAAACATGATACTTTATACAATTTTCCTAAAAAAACAGATTGTTGTGATTTTCCTGACAGTTCTTTATGAAAAACTTAGACTTTAAGCTTTCACTGTTTCCGAGTTTTATTCGCCAATAACTATATTGCCCCCATTTTTTACTTTTGCTTGAAAATTCAGCTGAAATTTTAAACTGTATTACTTGCTTATGAAAGGATTTCTGGCTATGTCTTAAGCACACAAGGAAGAGAAATAATAAAACAGGTAATCACATATGGGATACAATTGTCAGTACACAAAAAGTCATTTATTTTCCAGGTTGCTTCAAAAGAAATTGGTTCTTTGGGACTATGACGATTCAAGAGAGACAGAAACAAATGGATAGAAGTTGGTGTATCTTGATGTAATTCTTGGTTAATTCAGCAAAGTAAAAACTTCATGTAGTATCCAAACTACTATACTATTATAGTATACTACTATATTATAGTCCTTGACTTGTGACTACAATTGGGCCCAGAATTTCTGTTGCTAAATAAGGTAGTTGTTAAGCAAATCTGGCTTTCCCCAATGACTTTGCTTGTTGAAAGTTGGCTAGGAATGTCGCAAATGGAGATCCTGCAACCACTGTCAATACAGGCTGGTCTTGTATTGATTTTGATCGTGTTGACCATGGAGATGCTACAATCATCATAAGTCATTTAAGCCACTTTTTTCAGTGCCGTTATAAGTCCAGATGATTGCTAAACAAATGGTTGTAAGTCAAGAACTACCTGTATACACTTATATCAGCAGCAGAATTACACTATATATTAGTGTATGCATATATATATATATATATATATATATATATATATATATATATATATATATATATATATATATATATATATATATATATATATATATATATATATATATATATATATATATATATATATATATATATATATATATATATATATATATATATATATATATGCATATATGCATGTCTGTATCCACAATATCAAATGCTAGAATATATATTTTTTGCTAACCAGTATGCAACATCCGTAGCAGAACATCCAGATTCAGCCATAGTTTAATTCCATACAGCATTAACCTTGTGAACGCTCAAGCTTCCTCCTTCCGTTATATATTCAAGATGGACAGTATTTAATATTTATTTGCTATGTATATGTAGGGGTGTGGGTCTATACATATGTTGTTCATAGTATGTTTAGGTGTGTGTCATGTATGTCATGTATGTGTTTCACTCTGAGAGCGGGCAACTAAATTTCATTTTTGATGTGTGCCGTTGTGCCCACAGTAAAATGACAATAAAGGTTATCTTATCAACATTTATTTGCTCCTATCCTTATCCCAAGTGCACACTGAAAAAATAATAGTTCGAACTTACAATGGCACTGAAAAAAGTGACGGATGATCATTTTCATACTTATGACCATTGAAGCATACCCATGGTCATATGATTTACATTCAGATATTTGACGACTCACATTTATGATGGTTACAGTGTCCCAGGGTCATGTGATCACCTTTTGTGCAGTGGTAGGATTCAAATATGTGAACAACCGATTCTCTGTGTGGATGCTGTTTCTGGAAGTCCGTTCTGGGCCCGGGCAACAAAATATTAGCTACCGGTTCTGCCGAACTAGGTGCGAACCGGCTGAATCCCACCACTGCTTTTGCGGCCTTCTGATAATGGGAAAACCAGATTCACTTAACAATTGTGTTACTAATTTAACAACTGCAGTTTATCCACTTAACAAATGTGGCAAGAAAAGTCGTAAAACGGGGCAAAACTCACTTAACAAATTTCTCACTTAACAACATAAATTTTGAGCTCAGTTGTGGCTGTAAGTTGAGGACAGCCATGGATGCTAGTGGAGGGGGCTCAAAGATTCTAAATCTAGACATCATTTTTAGTGCAAGAAGTGAAAACCTTAAAGCCTAAACAACGGTATTTGGCTTGATTTCAACATTTTCATGTTAAAACAAAAAGAAGAAGTCAAGCATTGATCAAACATAGCAGAACAGCTTTCCTAATTAGATTCTCTTGCCAGGAAAAACACTTTGGTCTTCTTCTATAATGAACTTCTTTCTTCTTCACTTTATACCCAATGGAAAGGCTGATTAAAGGGTGTTGGCAGAAACAATGCAGATTTTGAAATGACAGGTGGAAAAAAGAACTCCTCAAACAAGAGCTACATCAGCCCTGTTTTATTTCCGCCAAAATTTAATTAGAAGGAAAATTCTCAATTTTAAGAGAAGGGAAACCTCCATTTCAGAAAACAGTCAGCAGAACCAATTCCCCGATTTATTGCATTATTTAAATAATGAGTAAGGTGGCTTTACAAGGCTTGCATTTGAAAACCTAAAGTCATAAAATGAGACCCCTAAACATAAAAACACTCCTAAGCGCCTGAAAGCTGCTTTTCCTCTGAAATCTACAATCTGCATAAAATCACAGTTTTTGAATCAGCATCTTTCACGAGCAGCACAGCTATCATTTTCATGGCAGGATGCCACAGGCAAGCTGGAGTTGGGAATAAGTATGCTAGTCACACACTAATCTTTAAGGTGACCAACCATCCTCCTTTAGGGAGGACAGTCCTCCTTTTGTGAGTTCTGTCCTCCCTCGAAAAGTGTCCTCCTACATGTCCTCCTTTTTGATATTTGAACACTAATCTGCAGGGCTTTCCCCCCCCCCCATAGAATGCTCAAAACGGCGTTCTGGCACCTTTTTTTGATGGGTTTTTTTTCCAACTTTTGCATGAGGTGTGCTACTCCCGCTATTGGCTTTCAAAAGCCAATAGGAATTGCTGCTGAGCGTGCCAAAACACCTGGCCGACAAACTTTGCACATGTAAGTTGTCTGCAGCGAAGGTGAATTGGCAGGAACTTTGCACCCCTCCCCGCTACCCAACTACACCATCTCCTAGTTAGTCCCAAAGATACCTGGAAGAGACTGGAGCAGCAACTTTCTCTTGATCTTCGGCCCTGCTAGGCAATAATGGCTATGGGCGCCAGAGGCAGGGGCGGTGGGGCTGCTGCAGGCAGAGGTGTGAGGGGCAGCAGTGGCCGGCTGCCCCTATGCTGTGGGAGCTGCGGGGCCTGCTCTACACGGGGCTGTGCAGGGTGGGTAGTGGTGCTGGCGGGGCGGCTGCAGGCAGGGTATGTCGACGGGCTGACCCCTGGGGCCGGAGCCAGCGCAGCTGGTGCTTTGGGAGCCACGGGGCCCGCTCTACATGGCGGGGCAGCACTGCTGGTGGGGCAGCTGTGGGCGGGAGTGCGGCATGTGAGCATAGTTACAATATAAAATGTTATTGTTACAAATGTTTTTTATTATGCATTTATTATATTATACTGTATTCTGTATTGTTGCAATGAATAAAACGTTTCTTTTATTTACGATATTTTTTCTTCAATTTATTTGTGTCCTCCTTTTCATTGTAAAAAAGTTGGTCACCTTATAATCTTCATCAACGTGCTGGAAAAGCAACTGCTTGTTTGCTATTTCTTTTTACACAGTGGAGTTCTGTCCATAAATATAAAATTATGAAAAGAAAACCCAACATTTTTCTCCTCGTTCATCAAAACAGCTTTACTGTTACTTGCATAATTAAAATGCAAATGGCATGCCATCTCAAAGTTCACTACTGCTAAAAATAATTTAACAAGGGGGGGAGACAACTTTCTCTAAAAGGGAAGCAAATCTCAACCATGAATGATGAATTAAATAAAGGACCATACCATGGTATTTATTAAACATCATCATCTTTCTTTTAAAATATATATGGGAATGTTTTTTTTAAATCAAATTTCAAGAATGCTGCTTTACAATGAGGAATTAAGTATTTGTAATATTTAATTGTTGTTGTTGTTGTTAGTTGCGAAGTCGTGTCTGACCCATTGCGACCCCATGGACAACGTTCCTCCAGGCCTTCCTGTCCTCTACTATCTTCTGGAGTCCATTTAAGCTCACGCCTACTGCTTCAGTGACTCCATCCAGCCACCTCATTCTCTGTCATCCCGTTCTTCTATTGCCCTCAATCTTTCCCAGCATTACACTCTTCTCCAGGGAGTCCTTCCTTCTCACTAGGTGGCCAATGTACTTGAGTTTCAACTTCAGGATCTGGCCTTCTAAAGAGCAGTCAGGGTTGATCTCCTCTAGGACTGACCGGTTTGATCGCCTTGCAGTCCAGGGGACTCACAGGAGTCTTCTCCAGCACCATAGTTCAAAGGCCTCAATTCTTTTGCACTCAGCCTTTCTTATGGTCCCAACTTTCACAGCCATACATTGCAACTGGGAAAACCATGGCCTTGACTATACGTACTTTTGTTGGCAGGGTGATGTCTCTGCTTTTTAGTATGCTGTCTAGATTTGCCATAGCTTTCCTCCCCAGGAGCAAGCGTCTTTTAATTTCTTCGCTGCAGTCCCCATCTGCGGTGATCTTGGAGTATTTAATTACACACCAAGAAAAGTTGGTTCTCTACTTGTATATGGAAGCGAGTGGGAGGGTACATAGGCAAAGACATCACCATTTGGCCTATTTCCAAACCACTCATACTCGGTTATTGCGGATGAATTGTGAAGGCACCAAAAAGAAATCAGCTGATCCACACAACTAATGCCAAGGGAATTAAATTCACCCCAAAACAGACATCAGGCACAAAGTTAACCCATCCATCAATGGGACTATGGTTTACCTAAGCCTAAATTTAACCTCTTTCCCTTCTTAGTTCTCTACAAAGCAGAGCTGGCGAGAAAGAAGAAATGAAAATGTTGGTGTCTCCATTACAAAACTCACTCTAGAGCAGTGGTTCTCAACCTATGGGTCGCGACCCCATTTGGGGCCAAATGACCGTTTTGCGGGGGTCGCCGAACACCGTGGTCCGCCATTTTGTTTTTGTTTTTTGAATTTTTAAAATTATTTTTATTTTTTTTCGGCATGCGCACGCCGCGCATGCGCAGATCGGCCCATTGCGTGCACGCACCGCGCATGCGCGGATCCGCCCGTCGCGGTCCGCCATTTTGGTTTTTTTAATTTTTTTTAAATTTTTTTTTCCGGCGTGCGCGCGCCGCGCATGCACGGATTGGCCCATCGCGTGCACGTGCCGCGCATGCGCAGATCCGCCCATCGCGGTCCGCCATTTTGGTTTTTTTTTTAATTTTTTTTAAAAAATTTTTTCGGCGTGCGCGCGCCGCACATGCACGGATCGGCCCGTCGCGTGCACGTGCCGCGCATGCGCGGATCCGCCCGTCGCGGTCCGCCATTTTTTTTTTGAATTTTTTTTATTTTTTTTCCGGTGCGTGCGCCTCGCGCATACGCGGATTGGCCCGGCGCGTGCGCGCCCGGGTCGGGGTCACGGCGCGCATGGGCGGGGCAAGTGGGGTCTCAACCTGAAAAAGGTTGAGAACCACTGCTCTAGAGACTTGGCAGCCCAGATCCCACTTTCCAAACATAGAAGAGCTGCAGTGGCCAAGGCAGATTTACTCCTGCTACCTTAGCTTTAATAGGGAAGGGGCATATGCTATTAGGCAGCTTTGCCAAGTTTCCAAAGACAAGAGTTCCTGGGACATTAGAGATTTCCAGCCCCAAAATATATGGCCACTCTCTTGCCAGAATCAACAGGAAAACGATTTGATAGGCTCAAACTACTCACAGGACTGGGCCTCTCCACGCTTTGCAACTAGGGAAGCCTATGTTCAAACACTTATCAGCCACTGATTTTGACTATCAGCTGCTTCCCTCTGGTCCAAAATTGGCAGAAGTTACCCAGATGCTAGGCATATCACAGCTGGATTATATTCTAATAGAGGAGAAGCTCTTGGTCAGGGTTATTATTATTATTGGACTGTAGAATCCTTGCTGCTCTCCCAACTGTTTGCTGGCAGACCTTTTATTACCCTACTAGGCAACAAATGCCACACTCAGCTGATGGTGTTACTTAGTTGGGTGAGGAACCATCTGCAAGCAAACAATTCAGTTCAGGCTTCCTGCTCAATCCAAAATCGGCTGCTGGTCTTCTTATTCCCACAGCAGTTTCAATTCCATATTTATTTCTTCTGGTTTAACAGACCTTCTGTTTTGCCCTTCTGTGGTTGAGACTGAATAGGAATGGGTTGTGTTGATCTTACAGGCATTCCTGCCCTGGGAAATCCAGCTCCATACTTATCTTCCATCATACTGGTTTGAAGCACTGGAGGTGTAGAGTGAAGGGTGCTTGTCTTCTGAGGGAATAATGTATAGTTTCAATGTAGCCCTTGTTTATCCTGGCTTATCAGATCCACAGTGATCGTAACACAATTCCCAAAGGCTTTATACACTGATAAACATGCTTAAATATATTTTAAAAAATATTTTAAAAGTGCACATTTAAACATAAATATACTTCATATCTTTTGTTAATTCAGAATGACATTCCTCTGATCAAAGATTCTGATGTGAAAACAGAGATTTTAAAAAATTTGCTGAGTAAAGTCCATTCCTGTTTTGTTATTTCCTATGTAGCCAATTCTAAAAATATTGTGCACAACTCAAGACTGAATGGAAGGACTGATTAATAATTCAATATTTTCAGGTCCCTAAATAGCCATTTCTTCAGCATCAGGAACTTGACCTCTCTGTTAATTTACCTTCCGCTCGTTCTTAGTAAATATATTTTAACAAATGTGGAGATTTAATGGCAAATCTACATGCACAGCTTCAGTTCAAGTGTCTGAACCTTGCATAGTTAAATCTTATTTCTCATAAGATCCAGAATTCTTTCAACATATTAAGATTTACACATAAATCAATTGTTATCATAGTCATAGACAAGCATGGAGATTTTATACATGACAAAAACAGAATACAATAACAGAATAACAGCTGGATGGGTCCTTGGAGGTCTTCTAGACCAATCCCCTTCTCAAGCAGGAGATCCTATAGCACAGGTATCAAACTCCATCACGTCACGTGATGTATCATGACGTATCGCAACTTTTTTGCCTATGCAGAGCCGGGGTGGGCATGGCCTGCGTGTAACACATCTGGCCCACGGGCGGCCATTTTGAACCCCTGCCCTATAACACTGTAGACAAATGGCTGTCCAATCTCTTCTTAAACCTTATAGGCATTTGTAGAAAATCCTAAAATCTGCTTATTCACTGTTTGAGATAAGCACTGCTGTATTAAAAAGAGAAAGGTTAGCTTTTCCAATGGATATGATCACAGGAATAATGTAACTTCTTTCTTTCTTTCTTTCTTTCTTTCTTTCTTTCTTTCTTTCTTTCTTTCTTTCTTTCTTTCTTTCTTTCTTTCTTTCTTTGTCTTGTCTTTATTCTTTACAAAGATCTTAGCTTGGAACCCAAAGAATATCAGCTAAAGAAAACCTATTAGATAGAAACTAAAAAGGCATTTTGTGTTTAGGAATTGGGTGAATACAACAATACAAAACCCTGCATGTGTGTCTGAATGGGCTACCAATTACCAGCACTACTGTATACAGTACTCAAGTGTTTCTCAATCTCAGTAACTTTAAGATGGCTAGAGAATTCTGGGAGTTGAAATCTGCTCATCTCAAAGTTACTGAGGTTTAAACACTGGTATAGCGAGGCAACAAGGTGAGGAATCATTGTTCAGTAAAAACATATTGGACAAAGCCAAGTTTACTGAAGGTCAACTGAAGTCTATTAATATTCCATTCACACAACTTCAACAGCTGAGCTTTATTCTTCATGAAGAAGGAAAGAGGCACTTGCAGGATTGTCCAGAGTCAAAACAGTTAAGACAGAGGTCACCAGAATGAGATCAAAGCTTTGCCTGTGCGCAACACAAACTCAAAATAGGTAGAGCTTCAATTGTTTTGCTGCAGCTGCCATGTTAACTTTTTTGACTGCACCCTATGGACAATCCAAGACAGTTGAGTTGGCAAGTCTAAGGAAAGACTGGAAAATGTTTTCTTGCGAAGCAAAACTAAAAAAAAACAACAAACCACTCATTGCTTTCTATAATTTGCTGTATCCTGGTCCGTACGCACAACTCTTCTGTATTTGTGAAGCTTCTTTAAGCTGATGTTTTAAAATAAGTCTAATAAAATAATAGTTTATGCCCAGTTCAAAACATGGGCATATTTCTAATTTAATTTTTTGTAACAGCAAAGGGACAAAACATACAGAGACTCAGGAAGTGCCATTGAATTAATCAAATATTTTACTGGGCAATGTTATTGTTTCATTGCAAAGAAGCTGCAAAGAAGACTTTGTACTTTTGTAAGGTACATCTTGTCAAATTTTGATAGATCCATGTGGCATAATGGTTCCGAGGGCCACCTTTCTTAAAGTCCTCTGTTTTTCTGAAGACACAAATTCATTACCTCCTTTTTCCTCCTCAGCGTGCATTCTTTTGAGGTTTGTATTTTAATGTTTTCAAACCAGATATGAACCTGGGTTTATACCTCCAAGTGTTCAACCTTTTAATCTGAGACCTGCAAAAAGCAACATTCTCTGTTCCATGGAATTAATGCACACATAATAATTTATGAAATCTGATTTCAAGTGCATACTATTGTAAGCTGCTCAGAGTCACCTCAGACAGCAAGATGGGCGCTATATAAATTAAATAAATAAAAATATAATAAGGTAGTCCTCATTTAACAACCAGTTCCTTAGTGAACATTCAAATTTATGACAGACCCCCCCCCCAGTATTTATGATATTTATGACCTAGCTCCAGAATTCTGGCGGTAGCACAGAAACCCCGCAGCCACATGACCACATGATGGCCATTTGGCAGCTGCCTTGGTTGCACCATTCCACAGTTATGTGATGCAATTTATGGCATTTTTTTGCCAGACACCAGCTTTTGGGGTCACTTTCTGGCAAAAAACGTCCATAGGAATGCATTGACTCATTTAACAACTGCGACAAAAATGGTCATAAAATCAAGTTGTTCATATGGGTGCCTCAGCTTTCAACCCTCATGACTCGTGATGGAAATTCCAAGCTCTGTTACAGTGGTAAGTCAAGGACTACCTGAAACCAGGTATTGAATAGATGTTAGGTTTCCAAAGAGAAAACTCTTAAGCTTCTCAGTGTAGTTTAAAAGGAAAAGGGAAGTTTAATGGAATGTATGGAAATGGAAACATTTGGGGTAGTTACTGAACCAATGTGGCTGATTTTCTTTTGAAAAATACACCACCAATGTGGCTGATTTTCTTTTGAAAAATACACCGCTGGCATTTCTGCATTTCCAATCCAGTTCCATGTCACTGTTTTCAAGCCAGTTATTTCCTTTTCCCACCAGTGTTTCTGCAAGGATGGGTTTAAAAAATCAAGATGGCATCTGCACGATCAAACCCCCACCCCTTTTGGCCAAAGTGTTGACTTTTTGAGAAGATTATATGTTTGTTTAATCAGAAAATGTCACATCATCTTTCCCTTTGGAAAAAAAAAATCTTGAACAGGCTTAGTTTTTGTTTAAAATTGACAAGAGAGGGTGAACTGGGGATATAGTTATTTTTGTTACTTTTTAATGCATTTTTCTATAGTATAATGTTATTCTTTTCTTTGGTTTTTGTGTATGGTAAATTGTTCATTTTTATTTTACTTCGTGTTATTTTAGGTTCGTTTGTTTGAACGTGGATTAATAAAAACTTCTGGGGAAAAAGGCATAATCTTTTGTGCAGCTCTCCCCCTATAATTTCACAGTTAGACTTTCTTTTCAATAATTCACTGGGGCAGAAAGAGAAATTGTGTATACTCTTCCATGCCAAATGACATACACAATCCAGTTTTGTGATGCATGCTTACTTGACTTGCATTGGCAAATGACACAATCACACTGTGTCCATTTTTTCCCTCTATTAGCATACATCTGCATAAAGTCAGTCTCATTTTGAATGTTCCATTTCCATTTTCAATTGTTTTGTTCACGTGTAGCTGCATAACAACCATGCAACATTATGTTTTCCGGGACAGACCATAATTGAGTGACTCAGTAAATTCTGCAGTTACTGAAGATCTTTTAGTTTAAAGGAAATCCCTTATGGACTTTCTTGCTGAAAAAAGAAAAAAAAATGAACTAGAACTGATGATTTATGGATTTGATGATTAGAAAGAGTAGATAGTGGAAGAAGGAAACTTTGATGCAACCTTAAAGAGAGAGGGTAAAATATACATGTACTTATAATTGCTGTTAAGAAGATCAGAAGCTGCTTTATTATTTCTTTATTCTTTTTTCCCTCTTTTCTGTATCTTCCTTTATTTCTTTTTCCTTTATTTCTCTTTAACTTAAAATTAGTATTAATTTTACTCCTTGGAAAACTAATTAAAATTAGATAATACACACATAAACACACAACGACTCTTTAGAGAGATCATTGACTGAACCTACATAGGCTTTCTATCACTATTAAATTTACTGTAATATGATTTATAATGCAGTTGAATGGCTCACAGGTAAAAAAAATTGCCAGTTTAATGAATTTGTCACAATATGATCTCCAGTGCTTATGCTTTTGGGTTACCTGTCACCCAGTTGACTGCAGAATATATTCTGCACATCGCTACATTTTTCTTTTACTTCTGAAATTGTATCTTATGCCTGAAATATTTCTCAATTTTGTCAAATTTTAAAAGGCCCCAGAGGAAATAGGTTATTAGAGATGAATTATGAATTAAGAACACATGATGGATATCAAATTTACATAATTCAAGCAAAGCAATGAAGACGCTGCTATTAAAATTCTGTGTTTCTGCTCTAGAGGTTTAAATAGAAAACATACATCTTTATGAAAACATACCGTATGTCAAACTTCTGTTTAGTTTGACACTGAACATTCAAGTAGGCTGTTCTTAATCTCCCAACAAGGTATATGACTTTCTCAAGATAGAGTTTAGCACACTTTTCTTGTTTTCTTGGGAATTAATCCTTCCTAAAAGAGAAAAATTGAGGCATTTGAACTATGGTGCTGGAGAAGACTCCTGCGAGTCCCCTGGACTGCAAAGTGATCAAACCGGTCAGTCCTAGAGGAGATCAACCCTACCTGCTCCTTAGACGGCCAGATCCTGAAGTTGAAACTCAAATACTTTGGCCACCTAGTGAGAAGGAAGGACTCCCTGGAGAAGAGCCTAATGCTGGGAAAGATGGAGGGTAAGAGAAGAAGGGGACGACAGAGAATGAGGTGGCTGGATGGAGTCACTGAAGCAGTAGGCATGAGCTTAAATGGACTCCAGAAAATGGTAGAGGACAGGAAGGCCTGGAGGAACGTTGTCCATGGGGTTGCGATGGGTCGAACACGACTTTGCAACTAACAACAAGAACAACAACAACAAAAAAGAAGGATAGAGCCAGTTTGGTGCAGTGGTTAAAGCACTAGTTTAGAGACTGGGAGAATGTGGGTTTTATTGTAGGCTATAAAATGGCTGGGGGACTTTGGCCCTATAGGAAGAAGACAAGGGCAAACCATTTTTGAAAAAGAGTACATGGAACAAAAAACTTTGTGGAGTGGTCCAGGCTGTCACCAAAGATGAATAATGATCTTAATAAATGTTAAAAGTTCTGCTGCTCTATGAAATTTAAGACTTCTAGCTTCTGTTTTAAACTTTAAAAGAGAGGGATTTTTAATTAACATTCCCAATAGATAAAGGAGATTAAAGACTAGCATCCAGTTTGCTTTTTACATTCTGATGTTATTTTCCGTTTCTTTTTTCTTTGCCTCATTTCCTTCTGCCCCATTTTCATATCTTCTGAAAAAACTAGGAAATTTGTGTGTTCTGTGCAATATAGCAAAATTCATTTGAGATTTAATAGGAAATATAACCCTCCGCGTTACACACTTCACTTTCCCAATATTTACAATCTTTCTTTCTTTCTTTCTTTCTTTCTTTCTTTCTTTCTTTCTTTCTTTCTTTCTTTCTTTTTTTCTTTCTCTTATTGTGCTTAAACATTTTTGGAAAAAAATAAATATATTTTATTATTAATTCAAGGAAGAATAAATTTTAGATAGGGCTGTTGATGGATGCAATTAAATCATGGAAATTGCTGTCCGGTGCCAGATCTTTTGCTGAGGCTCAGCTTTTTCTTCCATGCCAGTGTATGAAAGAGGCTGGAAGATGAAAGAACAGCAAAAGTTCCAGCTGTTTCTCCCTGAGGGGAGGGGGGAAGTGTTTCTCCTCTTTTCCCCCCTTCTTCTCTTAGGGTCTGGCAGAAACGGAAAGGGGAAAACACTTGTATCACAAGTTTATTCCAATAAGACTATTATTATTATTATTATTATTATTATTATTATTATTATTATTATTATTATTATTATTATTATTATTATTATTATTATTAATTTAATTTCTATGCCGCCCTATTCCGGAGGACTCAGGGCGGCTCACAGCATAATAGAAATTACATACATATAAAAAACCCTTAAGTTAAAAAAAAACAAAAAAACAAAAAACCAATCATTCCACAAACATACACTGGCTAGGGGCAAGATGTTAGCTGCCCCAAGCCTGCCGGCAAAAGTGTGTTTTAAGCAATTTACGAAAGGCAGAGAGGGTGGGGGCGACACGGATCTCCGGGGGAAGTTGGTTCCAGAGGGCCGGGGCCGCAACAGAGAAGGCTCTTCCCCTAGGCCCCGCCAGGCGACACTGTCTGGCTGACGGGACCTGGAGAAGGCCCACTCTGTGGGCCCTAACCGGCTGCTGGGTTTCATGAGGCAGCAGACGGTCCCGTAAATAACCTGGTCCGATGCCATACAGGTGGTCCTCAACTTATAATGATTCATGTAGGAACCTTTTGAAGTTACAACAGGACTAAAAAGGAACATACAATCACTTCTTGCATTTACAACTGTGGCAGCATTCCCACAGTTGTGCGGTCAAAATTTTGTTGCTTGGCAGCTAGCTTGTATTTACGACAGTTGCAGCCTTCCAAAGTTGTGTGACAATCTTTTCATGACCTTCCCGGTTGGTGTTCAACAAACTAAGTCAATGGATAAATCCATATTCCATTAATGATCACAAGATTCATTTAATGGTAGTGATTCGCTTAGCAACTGTGGCAAAAAAAAAGATATAGTACAAATCAAGTGTAACTCACTTAACAGCCAACTTGCTTAGCAATACAATTGTGGTTGTAAGTTGAAGACTATCCATACGCAGTCATAGTCCCTAGGAATTGCTATCTAAATCAGGGGTCCCCAACCCCCGAGCCGCAGCCCCAATACTGGGCCTTGAGCTGTTCAGAACTGGGCCATGAAAGTGGTGGGCGAGCATGCACGCATCCCCACTTGACAAGCAATGGGCAAGCGGGTGCATGCACGCTCCAAATGGGCCTGCGCACGTGTGCACTCGCCAGCCACTCGTGCAGAATCAGTCCCCTCTCCCCGTGCCCCCCTCGGCCGGTCCACAAAGTTGGAAAGGTTAGGGAACTCTGATCTAAATGATTGTTTGAACAAGACCATCTCTGCCATCAAATGAAAGAAGGTCTTCTGAGCCATTTATAGCCATTCGGTCTTGCTTTTTGAAGATACATTTTGCAAAAGTGTGTCGCTCCTAAAAATTGCATTCTCAGAACCCCAAAGTATATATTTAAAGTGAATTCAGCAGAACAATGAGATCGGAGATGCCAAAGAGAAACGATCAGTATTAGGTGGGGAGTGGGGGAGAAACCCTTTTAACAAGGAACAAAGGAGGTGACTAATTAAACTGAAGTGCTAGAAAGCCTTGCTATTGATGTCCAGACCATGAAGAAGGCGGAGTAGTAGATAATGTTGCCCGTGTCAATGGCACCAAAAGTGTGTGGAATGCCAAAGCATTTAAAAAAAAAAAAAAAAGGATGGCTCCACTTTATAGCAACAATGAGAATATGGAGACAAAGCTAAGCGATATGCAAGGACATAAGCGATTCTCTTCCCAAAGCTGTAATAGAGAGTCACAATCTGAAGACAGACAAAACATCTTTAAAAAAAAACAAAAAAACCCAGAATTCATTCTGAGATTCTGATTTGGAGTGGAATGAACTATTAATCAAGGCCCTCCCCACAGAAGAGATGGATAGGGAGAGAAGGGCCTTCTGGCTTTTCTGCCTTTTTATCTATTATCTTAGGAAGCTCTTGAATGGAACAATGGGAGAAACGATGCAAGGACCTAGCCGTATCTTGGATAGGATGGGGTTTTTTTAAAAAAACAAAATGTAGAATAGGTTGTTTCAAAGAGTTAGCATCTATATTTTAATTTTATTATACACTTTCACCCAGTTTGGATTTGTCCACTTGTAACAAGTCTCTCATGTTAGTCACTAGCATGGGCACTAGCCATCCTGAAAAGGGTAAGGAAACATTTATTGTATAGGGGTGCTATTCTATTCTATTCTATTCTATTCTATTCTATTCTATTCTATTCTATTCTATTCTATTCTATTCTATTCTATTCTATTCTATTCTATTCTATTCTATTCTATTCTATTCCACTCCGCTCCATTCTATTCTATTCTATTCCACTCCGCTCCATTCTATTCTATTCCACTCCACTCCGTTCTGTTCTGTTCCATTCCATTCCATTCCATTCCATTCCATTCCATTCTATTCTATTCCATTCCATTCCACTCCACTCCACTCCATTCCATTCCATTCCATTCTATTCATTCCAATATCTATTCTATTCTATTCTATTCTATTCTATTCTATTCTATTCTATTCTATTCTATTCTATTCTATTCTATTCTATTCTATTCCATTCCATCCCTCATTCTATTCTATTCTATTCTATTCTATTCTATTCTATTCCACTCCGCTCCATTCTATTACACTCCACTCCGTTCTGTTGTTCCATTCCATTCCATTCCACTCCACTCCACTCCACTCCACTCCACTCCACTCTATTCTATTCTATTCATTCCAATATCTATTCTATTCTATTCTATTCTATTCTATTCTATTCTATTCTATTCCACTCCGCTCCATTCTATTACACTCCACTCCGTTCTGTTCTGTTCCATTCCATTCCATTCTATTCTATTCCATTCCATTCCACTCCACTCCATTCCATTCTATTCTATTCTATTCTATTCATTCCAATATCTATTCTATTCTATTCTATTCTATTCTATTCTATTCTATTCTATTCTATTCTATTCCGCTCCGCTCCGTTCCGTTCCGTTCCGTTCCGTTCCATTCTATTCTATTCCATTCCATTCCATTCCACTCCACTCCACTCCATTCCATTCCATTCCATTCCATTCCATTCTATTCATTCCAATATCTATTCTATTCTATTCTATTCTATTCTATTCTATTCTATTCTATTCTATTCTATTCTATTCTATTCTATTCTATTCTATTCTATTCCACTCCGCTCCATTCTATTACACTCCACTCCGTTCTGTTCTGTTCCATTCCATTCTACATTGTAATATCTATTTCTGTTAATAAACTTTTCTCCTGGAGTTGATTCCACAATTTAAATAGACTTAAATATACTACTTTAAATAAGTATACATATTTTTGCTACTTTGATGCTATTTATATCTTAAATTAGGTATTGTCTCTAATTGTATTTGCCGATAATGTCAAACCAGGAGGATTAGATGCGTGTATTTCAAGTACACAAGCTACACGCTCAGCTTGGATGCTCTAGGGGTTTCCTCCGTTGCTTGGTCTAAGTTTAACTCATTACATTAACTAATGGTGTGTACATAAAAACCTCTTCACCGTTATACAAAATCTATATCCAATGAACATGTAACGCTAGCAAAGAGTCAGGCGGAAGAAATATCCCTCCAGCACTAAATTAAGGATTTAGAGAGAAAAAAGCATCCATTCTTTCAGCAGTTTGGCTTGGCAAAATATCTCCCAATGTTGGTCACTTGGACCATTTGATAGCAAAAAAAAAGCCTGAACGGAAATCCAGAAATCCAGCTCCAAATAACTGCAAACTCAATATTCTGTCAAAAGCCTAGAATTCTTTCACAACTTGGTAGTGATGATAGTAGCCACATAGCACTGTAATACAAGTAGTCCTCGACTTACAACAGTTCATTTAATGACTGTCCAAAGTTACAACGGCATTGAAGAAAGTGACTTAGGACTGGTTTTCACACTTATGACCATTGCAGCATCCCCGTGGTCACGTGATCAAAATTCAGACGCTTGGTTGTTCTTTGATTCTCAATTGCTCTTCTGGCACGTGTACAACCATCGGGGCCAGGGCCAGGCTGCCAGATGCGGAGCAACTCTGCGCACTATGGACAAGCACAATCAATGGGCCGATGACGCACTCGAGAAGCCGGGTGCAGAGGCAGGTCATTATATAGGCTAGCTCCCAGATCTCCTTTTATTCCAACGCTGATGATGTCGGCAGTTTGGCTGACGATTTTTTAACCACAGACTTGTTTACATTAAACAGTCTGGTTTATTCTATCCTGGTGTTCGTTTTTCTTTCTGCCCTGAATTTTAGGGGCCTGGAGGTAGCGAATTTGGAAAGGCATTTGGTGAAAAGAGTTATTGCTGTGTTGCAGCTATAAAAGAAGAACTTAGTAATCAATGTATTAATTAAAAGGCCTCACACTGAGTGGCTTCAAAAAGAAGGAAACAACTCAAGGCCATTTTTTTTTATGCCAAGCCTCACAGTACTTTCCTTTAGATGTTGCAGAGAATGAAAGTGAATGAAAGAATCCATGTAGCATGTCAATAATGTATTATTCCTAACACAATGAATGCATTAATTATTGGCAATAACTATTAAATAGCTGCATATTTCCGATACAAATCCACATCCATGGGCTTTGGTTTCTAGCTAAAGGTTACCATGCCCTAATGTTTGCTTACACCAGGAGTAGGCAACCTTGGCTCTTTTATGACTCGTGGACTTCAATTCCCAGAATTCCTGAGCCAGGAATTCTGGGAGTTGAAGTCCACAAGTCATAAAAGAGCCAAGGTTGCCTACCACTGGCTTACACCATGCTGCAAAAGTATTTGTACATCAAAGCATTTATATATTCAATGAAATGTGCAACCCATAAATTCTTCCATATAAGGAATGACGAGTAAAGAATGCTCAGGGGGCATCAAAAAAGTAAAAATGTTAACCGCAACCATACAATCAAAGCTCCTGCCCTTGTTTACACATTTTGCATGCAAATCATACCTAGAAAGGAGCAGAGCTAATGAATGCAGGTGCTGTCTTGATTTTCTTTATATCTCCCACCCTTCCCAAGATGTCTCTGGAACAATATTATTCAGAAAAATACAAATATAGGGGATAAGGGATTTTTTGTTTTTGTTTTAATTCAAACCATCCAAATGGCAGGCTCAGCACTTGACTTAAACCATACACTGTTGCACTGTATAAATGAAATATGTAAGACAAAATAAAGAGTAAAAGCAATAACAGAGAGTGAATATGATACTATATTTTTTTTAAAAAAAAAATCACAGTAGAATTAACAGATCGTTAAAAGATCTGGGATAAATTAAATGTTCTTATCTGGAATATTTATTCATTCATTCATTCATTCATTTATTTATTTATTTATTTATTTATTTATTTGATTTGTATGCTGCTCCTCTCGATCACTAAAATAGCACCAGTTAGACGCTGCCCCTAAAACAGAAAATTACACTCAGGTAATTTAAATTGCATTCCAACAAGTCATTTTACTCAGAGATATTTCATCAATGTTAAGAATAAAATAAATGTCCATTGAGTTCAGAATCATATGCTGGTAAATCTGACTGAATGTTTTCCAGCTAGGGCTGGTTATTTATTTGTTTGTTTGCTTTTTATTATTTTTCACCTTTACTATTATTTTTTATATAAATAAAAATATAAATAAGTTGGCAAGCATACCTTCCTCCTCCTGTGAGGTAGGTTGGGCTGAGACAGAGTAACTGGGCCAAAGACACTAAGACAGTGGTTCTCAACCTTTTTCAGGTTGAGACCCCACTTGCGCCGCCCATGTGCGGCGTGACCCCGACCCGCGCGCGCGCGACGGGCCGATCCGCGCATGCACGTGCGACGGGCCGATCCGCGCATGCGCACGCGACGGACCGATCCGCGCATCCGCGCGCGATGGACCGATCCGTGCATGCGCGCGCGACAGGCCGATCTGCGCATGCGCGGCACGCGCGACGAGCCGATCCGCACATGCGCGATGCGCACGACGAAAAAAACAAAACAAAAAACCCAAAATGGCGGACCACAACAGGCCGATCCGTGCATGCGCGGCGCACGCGCAACGGCCCAAACTGTGCATGCGCGGCGCACGCACGACAAAAACAAAAACAAAAAAACAAAATGGCGGACCACGGTGTCTGGCGACCCCTGCAAAATGGTCGTTCGACCCCAAATGGGGTCGCGACCCATAGGTTGAGAACCGCTGCACTAAGATAAGATAAGGTAAGGTAAGGTGAGGTGAGGTGAGATGAGATGGGATGGGATGGGATGGGATGGGATGGGATGGGATGGGATGGGATGGGATGGGATGAGATGAGATGAGATGAGATAACCTTTATTGTCATTTTTTTCCTGTGGGCACAACGGCACACATCAAAAATGAAATTTAGTTTCCCGCTCTCAAAGTGAAACACATACATGACACACAACCAAACATACTATATACAACATATGTATAGACCCACATCCCTACATATACATAACAAATAAATATTAAATACTGTCCATCTTGAATCTATAACAGAAGGAGACTTAGCCGGCTTTCATAGCTAAGGACATTCCAGATTAGAATTATTTATTTCTTTATTATTATTTAGTAAATATTTAGTAGATAATTGAGCCCATATGGCTGGTAGTGTTTTGGGCAGCCACTTTATGTTAATTGGTTTGATATAATATTTTTATATTTATGCTCTATTTACAGTATATTGAATTTTAACCGTCTAGAATCACACTTGTGAGGTGGGTGACCATATAAATCAAATTTAAATATATCAATAAATAAATCTAACTATAGAGTGATCATTCTTTTGACCTGTCCGTTTGAAATCACAAATCAATATTTCTAATGATGCCAGTTACAACCTTTGAAAGAAAAGTAATTGCAAAGTGATATACAGACAAAGCACTAATTCAGATAAAATAATAACAAATATTTATCATGAAAATGAATTTTAAAAGACTCATTGTAATTGCCATTAACTTATTGTGCACATTTTAACTGTCATTAAGGGCAGGCTCTCTCATATTCTTCTAAAGCGAAAGAGTCAGGGGTCCTTGCAGGAAAGAGGTAAACATTTATTTGTCATATTTATGTTGTTGTTATTTGTGAAGTCATGTCTGACCCATCATGACCCCATGGACAATCTTCCTGTCCTCTGCCATCTTCTGGAGTCCATTTAAGCTCACGCCTACTGCTTCAGGGACTCCATCTAGCCACCTCATTCTCTATCCTCCCCTTCTTCTATTGCCCTCAATCTTTCCCAGCATTATATTCTTCTCCAGTGAGTCCTTCCTTCTCATTAGGTGGCCAAAGTACTTGAGTTTCAACTTCAGGATCTGGCCTTCTAAACAGCAGTCATTGTCATATTTATATGGCCACCCATTTCACAATCTTATAACTCTGGGCGGCATACCACAAACTTAATATACAATATTGTATATTAATATTGTTAATATTAAATACTTTAAATCAGGGGGCCCCAACCCCTGATTTGTGGACCAGCACCGGGCTGCAGCATGCCAGAAGCGAAGCTGTGCAAACAAGCAAAGTCCTGTCCGTGGGATGCAGGTAGCCCGCGAAACCATGCCCCCTCCAGTCCACGGAAAAACCTCTCTCCACGGAACCGGTCCCTGGTGCCCCAAAGGTAGGAGACTGCTGCTTTAAATTATAAAAGGTAGAAAACAAAAACAAATTAAAAAGAGATTGGGTGAAGAGCAGATATTGATGCCAAGATGGTGGCCACAACCAATGGCCTGCCCATTTTTAGATGCAAGGTTACATTCACGTAGTCAGATCAATCAAGGGTATTTATCTTGGAAGACTCAGTGGTACCTTCAGGATGGGGGTTGAAGCTTGTCTCCAAATGCCAGTTGTGGCAGAAGAGCAGCAGGAAAATATAGATTTCCATCTTCTACTTATGAGTGCCCAGAGACACGTTGGCAATTATGGACCAAGATGGGCAAAATTCCCAAGTGTCTCTTCTTCAGTATGTAACAGAAAACACTTTCTTCCAAGCTGGATGAAGAAAGAAGTCCATGCTGCAGCCTTGGTTCGGGCAACCCCCCCAAATATTCCAATATAATTACAATATCTGTTGCTTTTACACCCTAAATATGGTCCCAAATTCACAAACAGGCATCGCTTAAGCTATAAAACCAGTGTTAACATCTCCTCTGATAACTATCTTGCATCAGTCCACGAGACTGATTAAGGCTCTAGTGTCACTAATGCTAAATCATAGAAGGGTCTCATTTTAAATATTTCATGTGGCTGGTGCGATCAGAGGGGGATGTGAGATTATAGCTTTTTCCTGAAACTTCATGGGGAAAAAATCCTGTTATCCACTGGTTCTTCATTTGTCTTGTGCCTTACTAGTTGTAAACCAGAAACCAGGATTTTTATTTTTAACATTTTGTGCAGCGTATTATAATAAACCACCTCTTGCATTAGGAGAGCAGGTTGTTCACATCGTGTTTTCACAGACATTAATCAAAAAGTGGGCCGTCTACAACAGATGGCACGGATTCTTGACAGATGTAGGGGTTTTGGGACTAACCTTTAATATACGATGTATCTTGCTGTTTCTATCCTGGTGTTTAACTAAAGTCTTGTTACAAGAAGAACATTTATCAAAGAATGCATGTAGTAGAGCTACAAAGAGACCAAGCTATGAACCATGAAGTTTCAGTTCAACTCTGGCTTCTGCCCTTAACTCACTTGGTGGCATGGGGCAACCTGCAGTGTCAAACCTCATCCCTATCCCTATCTGTAATCCAGAAATAATAATGGTCTTCCTGGAGGTCTGTTGAAAAGGGTCACCAGAAAGCAAATCTCTGGGAAGTATCTGAAGTGTTTCAAAGTGCATCATATTATTAGGGAGTTTTATGTCTCTCCAGTTCTCCCTCCAGAATTCAAACTGAAGATTGATCCCATGGCCCAATATTAACAAAAATGTCACAAAGAAAGTCTTGTCTTCACTTAATTATTTTCTCACAACTGAATTCTGTATTTCAACTTCATGTATAAGATCCCACAAAAGAAATAGTTTCAGAAATGTTTACAGGCATGCACAAAAATACAAGGCTACAGAAATACCCATAAACGGATGCCGAAGATGGATGACTTTGCAGAAATGGCTAAGCTGACTTGCTTGCTTAAGGAGAGAGGTATCATTATTTTTACAAAAGATTGGAGATCCTTTATGGACTTTCTGCTGAAAATGGATAAACCTTAATTGCTGATTTTGGGAGTTATAGATTTAAAGCAGTGGTTCTCAACCTTCCTAATGCCGTGACCCTTTAATACAGTTCCTCATGTTGTGGTGACCCCCAACCATAAAATTATTTTCGTTGCTACTTCATAACTGTAATTTTGCTACTGTTATGAATCGTAATGTAAATATCTGATATGCAGGATGTATTTTCATTGTTACAAATTGAACATAATTAAAGCAAAGTGATTAATCACAAAAACAATATAGCAATGCTTGATGGAGAAGCTTACTCTTCCTTGCTCAAAAATGTTGGGAGGGAGGGAAGGGGAAGGAAGGAAGGAAGATTCAAGGGGAAAGGAAGGAGATGGCGAAGGAAGGAGATTGAAGGGGGAAGGAAGGAAGGAAGGAAGGAAGGAAGGAAGGAAGGAAGGAAGGAAGGAAGGAGAGAGAGATTGAAGAGGAAGGGATGGAGATGGAAGGAAGGAAGGAAGGAAGATTGAAGGGGAAAGGAAGGAGATGGAGAAGGAAGGAGATTGAAGGGGGGAGGCACTGCCAAGGATGCACAAGCAGCTCCGCACAATTGCCCGGGGAGGGGGGAGGCTCTGGCGGAGAGCCTGGTGGAGAGCCAATCGGCGGCACCTCCGGAGCCTCAGAAGTCGTGCGGAGGATCTGCATGCCTCGGAGCCGCCAGCCGCCCTCTCACACCCGCCAACCTGGAGCCCCCCATCCTCATCCCAGCACCTCTTGCCCTCTCCCAGCTGCCCCCCCAGGACCTGCCCGCCCCTCCAGCCATCACAACGGCGGAGTCGCGGGAGCCCCTTTCCACGCCACGCAGCCCATCGCACGCGAGAGAGGTGCGGCCAGAGTGCCAGCTCCTACTCGGAAGGTGCCGCTTCTCCGCTCCTGGCCCGGCCAACTGGCCTCCAATGCACACGTGGGCATCGCCGCCGCCTCACCCACTTCCCCGCCCCCTGGCCTCTTCCGAGGCCCGGAGCCTGGCAAGCCACGAAGGAGCCGCTCCTGCCTGGTAGCCCCATGGCTGCGCTGGGCACCAGAGGGCCGAGGCGGCCTTCGATGGCAAGGGAGGTGGGCTGAGCGGCACGGGGGAGACTCCCATGCACTGCTGAGGGTGGCCAGAGGCGGAGCACAGCTGGGCAACCAGGAGGCATGGAGACCAACTTGGCGCTGCAGCTGAGCTCAGCTGGCAGCAGTGGCAGCGGTTTTCTCGCCCTTCTCCTCTCGTTCCTCCTGCTTCCCCTAAAGCAGCTCGGGTGGGAGCCAGGAGGAAGAGGGGTGCCTGGGGGGAGCAGCCAGGCTGGCGAAGGGGCTGGCGGGCTGCAAGGCACCAGGCCCCACCGCGGCTCCATTGATGGACGGAGGACCAGGCCGGGCAGCACGGGGCTGGTGGGGACGGCGGCAGCAGCGGCCGCCGTTGCATCAGCGGGGGTCCCCACTGCCACTGTGCTGCCCGGCCTGGTCCTCTGTCCATCAATGGAGCCATGGTAGGGGCTGGTGATGTGCAGCCTGCCAGCCTGGCTGCTCCCCCCCAGGCACCCTTCTTCCTCCCAGCACCCGCCCGAACCGCCTTGGGGGCAGCAGGAGGAAGAAGGAGAGGAGAAGGGTGAGAAAACCACTGGTGCCGTCCCCGCCGCCTCCTCATTGCCTGGCCTCGCCCTCCGCCCATCTGATAGAGCCGTGGTGGGGGCCGGTGCCATGCGGCCTGCCAGCCCCTCATCCAGCCTGGCTGCTCCCCCCTGGCACCCCTCTTGCCCCAGCGCCCACCCGAGCCGCCTTGGGGGCAGTAGGAGGAAGACGGGGAGGAGGAAGAGGATGGCAAGGAAGCTGCCGCCAGTGCTGGGCCCCAGGAGGTGGCTCTCCTCTCCTATCTTTGCTGAATCTCCTTCTTCCTTCCCGGCAGCCTGGACTCCGGTGCGCCTTCCTGGCCAGCGGGTCCAATGGTCGGGCTGGCTGGGGATCACAGGGGCTGGTCTCCCTTGGGCTGCGTCTTGCGGGAGGGCTGGCCCGCTCAGTGGAGCCTCCAGCGGGCTGCTCCCAACAGGGAACCTGGGGCTTCGCCGGGCAGCTCCAAGGCCACGAGGCCCTGGCCGCGCTTCTCCTAGGGGGTGGGGCACCCGGGCACAGGACCAATCAGGAGCCCTGCAGGAGATAAGTCCACCTGAGAGAGAGAAGGGAAGCGAAAGTGCCTCTCTCTCTCTCTCTCTCTCTCTCTCTCTCTCTCTCTCTCTCTCTCTCTCTCTCTCTCTCTCTCTCTCTCTCTCTCTCTCTCTCTCTCTCTCTCTCTCTCTCTCTCTCTCTCTCTCTCTCTCTGTGCAAATGGCGGAGGAGGCCATGCGGAGACGGATGAAGAGTGGTGTCTCGGTTCCTAAGACCATCAGAAATATGTGTTTTCCGATGGTCTTAGGCGACCCCTGTGAAACGGTTGTTCGACCCCCAAAAGGGTTGCGACCCACAGGCTGAGAACCGCTGATTTAAAGGATTTGTTTATGGGAAGAGGTAATAGGGAAAGCTGGGGATGGTAAATGCTGCAAAGAAAATGGGAAGTTGCTTCTTTAGATATCTTTACTACCATCTGGCAAACGGTACAGGATAATAAAAACAAAGACAAATAGGCTGAAAAATAGTTTTTGTCCCAGAGCTGTAACAATATTAAATACCACTGTATGGTGCAACATTGAAGTGCAATATTAGGGGCAGCGCAATGGTGAATAGAACATGAAGATGTGTGTATATAACGTATGTTCTTATTTGTGGTTTTTACTTGTGTGTAGTGTGCACTGTGGACAGCACTTAATTTTGTTGTGAGTTACACAATGACAATAAAGCTATTCTGTTCTGTTCTGTTCTGTTGTTCTGTTCTGTTCTGTTCTGTTCTGTTCTGCTCTGCTCTGTTCTGTTCATTCTTTCCTATTCCATTCCATTCCATTCTTTATTTATGTTCTGTTATTCTATTCTATTCTATTCTATTCTATTCTATTCTATTCTATTCTATTCTATTCTATTCTATTCTATTCTATTCTATTCTATATTCTATTCTATTCTATATTCTATTCTATTCTATTCTATTCTATTCTATTCTATTCTATTCTATTCTATTCTATTCCATTCCATTCCATTCCATTCCATTCCATTCCATTCCATTCCATTCCTTCCATTCCATTCTATTCTATTCTATTCTATTCTATTCTATTCTATTCTATTCTATTCTATTCTATTCTAATTTATTTCATTTCCTCCATTTCATTTATGCTTCTCTGGATGTTTTTAAACTTACATAAAGGTAAAAAAATAGTGTTTTTTAAAAAAGAAAATTGAAAATTGTATGAACAAAACGTTTTTAGTGTTTCTGAAATTATGCCATTATCCAAGATATCTGTCATCAATATTTGTTCTTAAGCTAACCATCGCTAATAAATGAATCTAAAGAAGATGACAAATCTGAACTGTCACATTACAGTAGTTCTCAACTTACAGAGTATTTGAGCCTGGAATTAGGGCCATAAAGCGGGATAGATAACTTAAGACCTGGTAGATAACCGGATCACCACAGACCATGTCTGATTTTACAATCTTTTTTGAGTGAATCCATTTTCACCAATAGGCACTTTTTGCTGTAAACCATAAGAAAACACTGAAAACATAGAAAATTGTGGTCACATGACCACCAGCAAATGAGCTGAACGCCAAGTGCCAAAATGGCAATCACATGCCTACAGGTAGCATATGAGGCCACCGTAACTTCAAAAATAGTTCATAAGTAACTCAGAGGAGTTGTCTGTTGTAATTTCAAACAGTTGCCAAGTCGCCAGTCATTAAACAAGGATTACCTGTAATTAAAAATTGAGGACACCAAAAGTGCTTTTTCACAAGGGAACTGGACTTTCTTGTTTTTCTTTGAAGATGTTTCAAAGATAGCAAAGTCCACATTTTGGACAGAGAGGACTGCTGGCTTGAAAGAGGGGTCATAGAGGCCATCTAGGTCAAAACTGAACAGCCCTCTCTCAACAGAGGGGGAGGGATACCACATCATCCATCTTCAGCCTACAACACAGTCCTTTCAACAGTTCCAAGAAGGCTTACACCTATTTGCACCACTCAGGTGACCCCGACAACACAGATACACTCCAGGTTGCCTCAATGACTCTCTAAAGAATGCAAATGACCAGCTGTCTGCAATCCTTCCATTCTCCACCATCCAGTCAGAGCTGAAGAAGCTTCTAGGATGAGAAGTGAAACGTCTTCAAAGAAAAATGAGAAAGTCCAGTTGCTTGATGAAAAAGCACCTTTGGGATAGCTATGACCTGGATGACTGAGAATCTCCATAGACATTCTTGGAGGACACATCTTTCTTTAAGCCTCTTTTAATTGAAGCTTGACTGTTAGGAATTTCATGGACCCATTCACATAGACTAGTTTGTCAGTGATTGCCCGTGGTGCTAGATTTCCCATTCTACCCTACAGTTATAGTTTTTTTCAGGCTGCATCCTGGGGTCATGTAAAATACAACTAAGATTTGAGACTGCTTTCAGGATAAACCAAAGCTAGCTAGTGTTTCCACCTAGCTGAGCAGGGAATAATGAGATCTTTGTATGCACATTTTATAGGCCAGTCTTTAGCCTTCTAAGATTAGCTGGATTTTAGAAGCATAATATCTTCACCCATTTCAAATCGGTGTTAACCAGGGGTTAAGACTACCTTAGCCCGTTGATCGTGACTGCTGCTTGGGCCTGTAAACTTGTGGGCAACTTCTAAAGTGGTCTCTATATCTGTTTGTGATGACTCTATCATTATAGAGATTTATTTGATACAGATTTAAGAGAATATTTGTAATTTAGGGCTGAACTGTGGAGATCCCACAGTTTTACTTGACCCTGTCTTTAAATGTAGCCCAGAAACAGAAATTTCTGCCCATTTTTTTCTGAATGACACACTGATTACAGTGGCAATAGCCTGCCGTGTGTGGACCTGGGGTCATATCTTGTCGTATCTTCTAGTAATTCTTTGGTATCTACTCCCTACTGAGTTCAGCAGCCTAAGCTCTCCGATGGGGAATTGTTGTCCTACACTATTTTTATATCTTGTTTTATTGTAAGCCACTGACAAGACTTCAGTAATCTCTGGTATAATAGCAGCAATAAAATCATCAGAGTAGAAATAAATGTCAGTGCACTCATCTCAATGAATATTTGTCATCATATTATGCAGATATATATAGCATGTACACTGAATATTAGTATGAGACTACAATACTTCCAGAGGCACAAAAACTCTGCATGTTATTATACTTAGTATCAAAGACATCCTGATTATGTGCAAAAAATTGAAAACTGAAAATGTATAACTCACTTGTAGATTAAGAAATAAGAGAATAGCTCAAAGCAAACATTCCCACAGAATTCTCTGCAATGACCATACTGACTGGGAACTCTGATAGTTCACATTTCTGGATAACAACCTAGGTGGTTGGGGAAAAACCACCTGAAAGAAACCAAAATATATCCAAAGCCACATTAAAAGGTAAACTGTGACAGACTCTGAAGCCATGGGATATCTAGTGGCGAGTGGTATAGAAGTTCTTGTAGATTTTCTAGCTAGTTGAAAATAAGTACTAGGATAAAGAATATAATAAAATAACATTATAAGGGAAATAATAGAGTGGTAAAGAGAGAAAATTATTTTGATCAGTTCAAACTCTAATGGCCAAACAAGCTATGGTGGTCTGTGCCATAAAACTGATTTCTTCCATAACCAAATATGCTGGACATCACATCTGTCTGTCTGTCTGTCTGTCTGTCTGTCTGTCTGTCTGTCTGTCTGTCTGTCTGTCTCTCTCTCTCTCTCTCTCTCTCTCTCTCTCTCTCTCTCTCTCTCTCTCTCTCTCTCTCTCTCTCTCTCTCTCTCTCACTCACTCTCTCGCTCTATCCTAAGAATGTATCAGGTATGATTTTGGACATATAATCTGAACGGTCCTATAAAGACTATATACCACTAAAAGTGAAGGGGCTTGGACTAGGAATCACATGATATTCCCTAATATTTTGTGGGACCTCTCCCCAGTTACCATAGCCTGTCCCATTAGATCTGGCAGGGAAGGTACCATCAGCCAGGGACTTGCATTTGGTGCGCCCAGGTGGGTCTTTTCTGCCATGGCACCCTCCTTGTGGAACATTCTGCCACCTGAAGTTAGGTTTGCTCCTTTCCTGCTATTGATCAGGAAGTCCTTCAAGATCTGGTTATGAGGGACTTGGGGATTCTGGAGACATGGCTCCACTGAGATTGATATTCTTGCTCTCTTCATGTGTTGATATTCTTGCTCAATTCAAAGTGTTGTTATGACCTATAAAGCTCTTTATGGCAATGGACGAGGTTACTTGCAGGACCGTCTTCTGTCTCATGAATCCCAGCGACCGGTTAGGGCACATAGGGTTGGCCTCCTACGAGTCCCGTCTGTTAGACAATGCCGTCTGGCGGGGCCTAGGGCTAGGGCCTTCTCCGTCGCTGCCCCAGCCCTCTGGAACCAGCTTCCCTCAGAGGTTCGCACTGCTTCCTCCCTCCTAGTTTCCCAGAAATTATTGAAGACTTATTTATGCCGGCAGGCTTGGGGCGTATGAATTGTACTCTGCCCCTGGGCCTAGGAATGTGCCTCCATCAGTGACTGTCTGTTGATTGTGATTGTGTGTTGTATGAATGTGTTTCGGATTGAATGAATGTGTTTTAGATTGGATGGTTGATTGTTGTTGGTAAATTAAATTTTATTGTATTATTGTTGTAAGCCGCCCTGGGTCTCAGGAGAAGGGAGGCATAGAAATTTAAATAAAGTAAAGTAAAGTAAAGTAAAGGTTTACATATATATATATTTAAAAATGATAAGATTCTCACCTTAATAATTACTTTTTATTCTTCTATGTTTTTATCTATTGGCTGTTTTATTGATTGTTATATCCACTCAGAGTTGTTTTTTGTGAGATGAATAGCCATATAAATGTGATTAATAAAACAAATATTATCTTCTTATTTGGTAAGGTCCTTAAAAATCACTAAAATCACTTAAAATCACTCTGTTTCAACAAGCTTGGATTATTGGCATACATTCATCTATTATTATTATTATTATCATTGATTGTTGGATATATTACTATTCTACTTTTTAACATATTATATTGTGGGGGTTGGCTCATTTAAATATCACCCTAGATCAAATCAAGATAGCAATGCCAGGTAGGCCTAAAACTATTTCTGTTAGATGTCTACAGTAACAACATCTTTTTGTAAATATCTTCACATGGACGAACTACTTTGGTGTAGTAGAGAAGGCATCCAGCTAGAAACTGGGTGATGGTGAATTCTAGTTACACCTTAGTTTGGGTAACCCTGGCCAGTGACTATCTCTCAGCCCTAGGAAGAAGGCAATAGCAAACCATTTCCAAAAAAAAACCTTATCAAGAAAAGGGATCTATCCAGGCGCTCTCTAAGAATTGTATGTGATTGAACAGAAGAAAATCTTTGTATGGGCTTATACCACATTTATTATCTGTGTGTGGTGTCTTAGTAAAGAGCTTCCATCTCTCTGTCAAGGCCATCCCCCATCAACATCAAGAGTTCGTTTAAATTGGAGTAATTTATAAATGATACACAACAAAACAGATAAATAAATGTTTCAAGGCTCTTTCGGGAATAGTAAGCCAGTATTCACAACACCATAGCCTTCCTGCCAGTTTTTTTGGGGGGGGGGGGTGCTTTATTTTCTTCTTACTTTCTTTTATATTTCATGATACAATAAAATATCAAAGGAAAAATAAAGTGCCAGGAAGCATTAACCTCCAAAGATACAGAAGTACATGTATAGATCACAATGCACTTGCAGAATGTGTAAATTGACATGCAAAAGGCCTTGACCCAGAGCAACTTCAGCTTTAAAAAGATCTTTTGCTTAAAATTCTCTCCACCTTAAGTATTCAGAAAAAGGGCAGCCAGAAGAAATAGTCCTGCACGGGACCAAACTTGACAATCCTTGGGTTTACTTCATTCTGAGCCAATCTCACACATTTAAAATCTAGATTCACTAACACCATTGCAAAAAACAATTGCAGGTTTGATCATTTTCAGGATCACAAGGAGTACCCCACTATCTCAAGACAGAAGCCACGTTAAATGACCAAAAAGTTAGCAAAGAAATGTAGTTTTGTAAGGATGGAGAGTGGACACTTCCAGGGTCCCTTCATTTTATAACACAAGGTTACTTGCGCTGATGGGTTCCTGAAAAGCTGCCAGTTTTAATGCCAGATATATTTCATACTGTCCCTCCCATCATCGCACTTCAGTTCATATACTCAGGGTGTTTCTTGAACTCTTCCTGTACTAGATAAAATTTGAAGAAGAAGAAGGAGAAGGAGAAGGAGAAGGAGAAGGAGAAGGAGAAGGAGAAGGAGAAGGAGAAGGAGGAGGAGGAGGAGGAGGAGGAGGAGAGAAGGAGGAGGAGGAGGAGGAGGAGGAGAAGGAGGAGGAGGGAGGAGGAGGAGAGAGAAGAAGAAGAAGAAGAAGAAGAAGAAGAAGAAGAAGAAGAAGAAGAAGAAGGAAGAAGAAGAAGAAGAAGAAGAAGAAGAAGAAGAAGAAGAAGAAGAAGAAGAAGAAGAAGAAGAAGAAGAAGAAGAAGAAGAAGAAGAAGAAGAAGAAGAAAAGACAATATTCCAGGTCCAAAACAAGGATCTGCTCTCCCGGAGTTAGAATAAAGAAATGGGGGAATGGGAGGTATTACCATCCCAATAGCTTTGACAAACCTTTGGAATTACCACAAAAGTCCAGGGAAATCCAAGCAAAAGAAACAGAGGAGTTTGAGATTCAGGTTGTTTTTGTAAAAAACAAAAATACGTTTCTGACCCACAATATGCATTAGACCTTGGATTTAAGGTTGCTGTGTATAAATCAGGAAGTCAGTGCAGGTTATGAGACTCTGGGTGGTTTTTCTCAGACTAGCAGAGAAAGGATGATAAGCATGAATATGAAAGAAAACCATCTGATTTCCTGGGAACATTCTCCCACTTGTGTTTATTACGCAGGAGGTCCACTTGAAAGGAAATTCATATTGAAACTCTGGCATAACATAACATAAATAATAAAGTTATTGTGCCTCAATAACTGCCTGGTTTGGCACAGCAACCAAACAGGACAGGTACAGACCTCAACAGATTGTTAGGACTGCAGGGAAAAAATTGCAACCAGCCTGCCTTCCATTGAGGACCTGTATACTGCACGAGCCAGAAAAAGGGCTGAGAAAATATCTATAGACCCCTCACACCCCCCAACATAATCTTATTCAACTTCTTCCCTCAAGATGACGCTATAGGGCAGACATGTCAAACTTGCGATGTCATGTGACATTGGGAGACGTATCGGGACTGTTTTGCCATTGCTGGCAATGGGGTGGGCGCAGCTTCTGGTTGATGCGTCTGGCCCACGGGCCGGCAGTTTGACACTCCCGCTATAGGGCATTGCACACCAAAACCACCAGACACAAACCTCCATACTATCACTCTCCTAAACATTTAATTCCATAGCACTATCTCATTTTTCAACTTTTCTCATCTTCTCATCTTTCCTACTACCTTCTCCTATTGGTTTTTTTTACGATTTATCAAGTGTTGTTTGTAACTTATGATTAACAATTGTAACTATAATTATGACCCATGACCTATTACTTGTGTTTATATGTACACTGTGAGCTTATGCACCCGAGACAAATTCCTTGTCCTATAAAGAATTCTATTCTATTCTATTCTATTCTATTCTATTCTATTCTATTCTATTCTATTCTATTCTATTCTATTCTATTCTATTCTACTCTACTCTACTCTACTCTACTCTACTCTACTCTACTCTACTCTACTCTACTCTACTCTACTCTACTCTACTCTGGTCTGGTCTGGTCTGGTCTATATTCTATTCTATTCTATTCTATTCTATTCTATTCTATTCTATTCTATTCTATTCTATTCTATTCTATTCT
Source organism: Bothrops alternatus (assembly GCA_034064705.1). NCBI lineage: Eukaryota > Metazoa > Chordata > Lepidosauria > Squamata > Viperidae > Bothrops > Bothrops alternatus. Next base: position 25,300,840 of record JARGCV010000006.1, read on the forward strand.
ATTCTATTCTATTCTATTCAACATTCTATCCTATCCTATTGTTCCGTTCCATTCCATCCCATCCCATTCCACTCCACTCCACACCATTCCATTCTAATAAATGATAGGCCTTTCAGGGAGAGATTCATTTTCCAATAGTTCCTAATGTTCGAACCCTATTTTAAAATAACTGCCTGACTGGTACGCAAAATCCACGTCCAATGGCCTTGTCATTCTTCTTCCGAACAGATCCAGTATTATACAATCGGATTAGAAAAATATACTACCTTGAACATAAGGACTTTGCTAAGTTACACATTCAACCTTGTATAATAGCCTCTTGCATGAATTATTAAGCTGGAATGCATTGTTAAGAAGCCGTCCCTTAGTTAAATAAATTCTGCCAGGCATGCATCGTGGCACATAAAGATGGTAATAAACTTTTGGAGTGTGCATTAATAGGAAGAATGACAACCAGGTTGGGATCCCCAAGTCACAGCTGATTGGTTACCATGCAGACTTGCATCCAGAAAGAGCTGGAACAAAAGGATAGTGTCAGTGCATATTGTGTTGCTGAGGCAGATGTTCACAAAAAGTCCAGATGATGTCCATGAAGGTGTGACTCTAATTCTTATGTCTGTCACAATGCCATAAGAAACAGGTGGATTTTCAATCACTCTATCACGGTCACCATCTTGATATTTTGACCAAACCCTTTGGACAGACCAACAGTTTATCTGACCAAACAGCATTAGCTCAGTTATATAACTGAGCTAATGCTGTTTGATCAGATAAACGTCTTCTGGCTGAAATCAGCAGTATTTTGCATATAAAGAATGATCTCCACTATTGAGGTTTTTCTTCTTTTCAACATTTTTAAGTATCCGTGGATGCAAGAAAAAGTACTTTAAAGAATACATTCTAATTATAAGTTCCTTGTCTGCTACCAGCACCTTTGGATTTTTACATCTACTCACTGATTCCTTTGGATAGATAATTTTTTTATATATGTATGATTGATGCCATTCAATGTACATGGCAATTTAAATTCCATTCAACTTCTTTTTCATTCTCCATGGAAATATTCTTTCTTTGTGGTTATGAAACAGGAAGTCGTACAGAGCAACTCTTGAGTTTTATTTGTATTCACCCATTTTATAAAAGAGATAGCAAGCATTTTTTTAAAAAAAAATTTTTTCCTTGGCTCCCAGAAATAAATACTGCATCTGGCCAATTTTCAAAAGAGTATGAAATGGCTAATTTTGTAATCCTTTTGGCAACAGGATTCATCAATCACTGAAGTATGAACTGTACAGTCTTGGAAAAGATAAAGCTTGCTGTTAATAAAGAATTGGAAGATTAAAACTGAAGAAATTGACAGCAGAAGTACACAGCAGAAGTCTAACCCAGGGGTCGTCAACCTTTCTGGAGTGGCGGCCTGGTGGGAAAGGGAGGGATAGGCACCATTATGTGCCCCTGCGCACACAGGCAAATGTGGCTGCGTGCATGTGCACGCAACCGGGGCTATGAGCATGTGCACTCCACAAATGGGGTTGCTAGCACCAGTGCACAGCTCAAGGCTTGCCTAGCACAGGGGTCCCCAACCTTCAGTCCATGGACCGGTAGTGTACCGTAGCATACCAGCAACTGGTCCACACAAACAAGCAATGCCCCATTCGCGGGATGCAGGCAGCACATAAAACTATGTCCCTTCTGGTCCATGGAAAAACCTCTCTCCACAGAACTGGTTCCTGGTGCCCAAAAGGTTGGGGACCTCTGGCCTACCACCAGTATGAGGCTCACAGCTCAGCTAGTGGCGGCGCAAAGACAGGGGGTAGCACGCGCACATGCACACGTGCACTGGCCAGCCACTTACGCGGGCTGGTGGCCAAGAGGCCATGGCCCGGTAGGGGGCTGCGGCCCATAGGTTGGTGACCTCTGGTCTAACCAGCTCCCTTATTTATAACGTATCACACAGCATGCCTAGCTAAGGTACTTAGAATATAGTTTTTAAAGAAAAAGAGAAACTTAAAAAAACTACTAAAACAATCCAAATATCAATAAATCTTAGATGTTCCAAAGCATGCTATGTTTTTTTAAATAATGTAATGTTAATTAAAAATGTTTATATTAATATGTATTATATTAATTATATTTTAATAGTTCCTTAATTAGCACCTGGGGAAATGAGGAAAAGAGGAAAAAAGGGATAAACTATTAGAATGCTGCTTCCTGTCTTCTCTTTTTGTTGTTGTTTCATCTTTTTTAAAGTTTTACTCTAGGACAGTGGTGGCGAACCTATGGCATGGGTGCCAGAGGCGGCACTCAGAGCCCTGTCTGTGGGCACATGCGCCGTCGCCCCAGTCCTAGGCCTTCAGCTGGGTTTTAAAAAACCTTTGCCACTGTGTGCAAAAAAAAAAAAAGATTCAATCAGTCAATTTCAACTTCTCACGGAAAAAAAAAGATCTTGCAAAGTTGGAATTGATTGATTGAACTTTTTAGTCCCACCCAGTCTGCCGTTACCACCGCAGCCACACCCAGCCAATGGGCCACACCCACCCAATTGGCCACACCCAGCCAATGGGCCACACCCACCTGGCACTTGACAATGCATAAGTGGGTTTTGAGTTGCAGTTTGGGCACTCTGTCTCTAAAAGATTTGCCGTCACTGCACTAGGATAAAGCTTATTTTATGTATGTATGTATGTATGTAATCTTTTCCTTTTTTTCTTTTTGATTTTGCTGTTTTTATATATTTAATTAATCAAAGTAAAACATCTGTAAACAGTTCTAGCAAAAAAGGCCTCACATTGCAGAACAGTAAGACGAATGTTTGGAAATTAATCTTCAAATGGACCAGCCTTGGTTAATCTCAAAAAACAAAACCAAAAAAAGGAAAACAGGAATGGACATGATTAATATTTGGATAGGACAATACAGGAAATCTGTGACTATCCTGGGAAACTGAAAAATATATTTAGTAAAAGGCTGTGGGGCACCACTCCACCCTACTGCCATGAAAACTTCAGGGTTGTATCAAGCACAATCTTTGGGAGAGCTTACCTCTGCCTCTCCTTATTTCGTAAATCAAGGATAGGTAAGATTTCAGAATCAAGAGATGTATGGCAACTCAAGCCTTGGGGAACATGGTATATTTTGGTCACCATATAAAAAAAAATGTTGAGACTCTAGAAAGTGTGCAGAGAAGAACAATGATGATAATTAGGGGACGGAAGCAGAAAACATATGAAGAACGGTTGCAGAAATTGGGTATGCCTAGTTTAATGAAAAGAAGAACTGGGGATGATATGATGGCAGTGTTCCAATATCTAAGGGGCTACCACAAAGAGGGGGGGGTCAACCAATTCTTCAAAGCAACCGAAGGCAGGTCAAGAAGCAATGGATAGAAAATAATCAAGGAGAGAAGCAACCTAGAACTAAGCAGAAATTTCCTAAGAGAACAATTAATCAGTGGAACAACTGGCCTCCAAAAGTTGTGGGTGTTCCGATACTGGAGGTATTTAAGAAGAGATTGAACTATCATTTGTCTGAAATGCTTGAACATGAGTTGGATTGGAAGACCGGCAAGGTCCTTTCCAAGTCTGTTATTCTGAACACATTGACACATACACATTAAAGGTAGGCCTCAACTTACAACCGTAATGGACCTTTGTAACCAGGTCCATTTTTATAATCTTTTTTGCAACTATCATTAAATGAACACATTGCTGACTGGGTCATTTTTGCCAAAAATTGGAAGTAGATGTTGATTTTTGGCAAAAATGTCTAGAGTTCTGGTCACGTGAACCACGGGATGCTGCCAATGGTCATACATGTGGGCCAGCTGCCAAACATCCGAAATGCAGTCATGTGACTGCAGGGGGGAAATCACTGAAACTTTGGAACCAGGTCATAATTACCTTGTGGGGAGGGGCTCTTATAACTTCAAACAGCCGCCGACAAGACATAAATTGAGAACTACCTGTAGCTTGAAGTGAGAAGGGGATAGCAATAGCACTTAGCTTCACAGTGCTTTACATCCCTCTCTAAATGGTTTACAGTCAGCATACTGCCCCCCAATAATCTGGGTCCTCATTTTACCGACCGATGGAAGGCTGAGTCAGCTTTGAGCTGGTGAGAATTGAAGGAATCGAACTCCTGACAGCGAGAGCAGAGTTAGCCTGCAATGTTGCATTCTAACCACTGCGCCACCCTGGCTCCGGAGTGGATCCCTCTTGACCATAGGCAACTACAAACACTCTGACAAAAAAAAAAGTTTTATTTTCCTGAAAAGATCCAGGACACCGATTCCCCTTTGGGTCAAATATTGGCAGCCAGAATTCTGCATGGGGGTTTTAAACCCCCCTAAAAATACACCAGCCACGTTTTCACAAAATGCAACTCTCCATTTTCCAAGCTCAGTTCTTTCTCACCAACATGTCCAAGTTTAAAGACAGAGAAAACAACCCACCCTAGACATAGGATAGGAAGGTGGGAAGAGAAATGGAATGTAAATCTCAAACCCGCAGCATCAACATGTTTACATTTTTTCTTTTCAGGAAGAACAGCTCCCCACTGTTGCTGCCCTGCTAACAATACGCCAACAATGTCCCCGTGCTTCTCACTTGTGTATGATCTGAAAGGAAGGGGGAGGAGTATGCCAGATAGAAAAAACCATACTCGCATTTGATTTGACTGATATAAAAACATCCTCCATTGCAATTTTTAACGAATATGGTTAGACCTCGGTCCCAGAAATAACAAACAGCAAGGAAGGGTACAGCTGTCTGTATGTGTGTGTGTGTGTGTGAGGGGGGGAAATGCTGTTGAAGATAATGGAAACTGTAGCCCAGCACATGAAGGGCATCAGAACTCCAAGCTTCCTTTCCAGCATATTACCATTTCTATCAAAATTACAGCAAGACCAAAAAAAAAAAAAAGCAAAAAGGTGTAATTTTTCAGAGAAGTTTGTCATGTCCCCTTCCTTTGCAAAGGTGAGCATTCAGCACTATGAAACCTCAATGTCTCTTTAAGCAGCCCTTTTGGGAAAGGGAGCCGGCTACTTGCAAAGGCTGTTGCTGGATCAGACATGGCAGTTTCCTTACAGCCACGTCCTGTAAAGAGCAAAACCATCGTCCCCTGTAAATCTGTTACTTTTTAGAAATGCATCTGCTTGTGGCAATTGGGAGAAGGACGTCCATCTGCGCTTTGCAAACCTCTTTACAAGCTTCCGTGCAAAGAGGGGGCCGACAGCTCCCTTGGTGGCCCCTGACCACCAATTTGTGCAACTTGCCAGCTGTTCCTTTCACCGGCTCTCTCCCAGTTATTATTCTCCAGGAGGGGAGTCCAAATGGGAAACAGAGAGAGAGGATAAAAGATTGGAAAAATGGGAAGGTTTTGACTGGGGGGGGAGGGGAAAGGAGCTTTTTTTTTTTTCCTTAGCTAAGTTGGGCAAATGATTCTTCAAGAAATGGACTGTGGGAGGCATCAGGAGGAAAGATACAGCAGAATGAAATTTGGGTAGAATGGATGTACCTACCTGGTTTTCCTTTGCATAATTCTAGAAAAGTGTGCAGTATTTACAACACCCTGTTTCTGATCTGGAGTTAAAAGGAGAAAAGCTAAAGGAAAACTTAGATCCACACGAATCAGCCAGCAGAATTTCCCATAATGAACATAGCCAAAGTAATGCCCTTAATTACATTAACATTAAAGTATTCCGCTCAAAGTGGAAAGCTGGTAGGAAATAAAAGAACACCCCCCCAATCCTTTCATAAAGAGGAGGCATAATTTCTCTTTGAAGCAGAAATCCTTCACTTACCATGAACTTCATCAAGGCTTCGGCTGTGGAAATGTCCATATATGGAATTGGAATGCTTGCACTTTCAGCTTCAGCAAAAAAAAAAAAAAAGAGGGAAACTTGAACCAGTTTATCTTTTCTCTAATTAGTTTCAGTTCAAAAGCAACAGTCACCTTACAACCTCTTGTCTAGGGTTGCTCTGGGATAGCGGTTCTCAACCTTTTTCAGGCTGAGACCCCACTTGCGCCGCCCATGCGCGGCGCGACCCCGACCTGCGCCACGCATGCACGGCACGACGGCACGAACCGCGCATGCACGGCGCGACAGCCTGATCCGCGCATGCGCAGCACGTGCGCAACGGGCCAAATCGCGCATGCGCGGCGCGACGGGCCGAACGGGAAAAAAAATAGCCGACCAAAAAAATAAATAAAAATGGCCGACCAAAAAAAATGGCGGGCCCGCATCGCGCATGCGTGGCACGACGGCCCGCATCGCAAAGGGGAAAAAATGGCCGACCAAAAAAAATGGCCGACCCAAAAAAAAATGGCCGACCAAAAAAATAAAAATAAAAATGGCGGACTGCGGTGTTTGGCGACCCCCGTGGAATGGTTGTTCGACCCCAAATGGGGTCGCGACCCACAGGTTGAGAACCGCTGCTCTGGGATGTGATAAAAAAAGAGTCAAGGAACAGCTTTGAATGCACCATGATAGTCACCATTTTTACTTTTTTGAGGCACATTAACTGGCTAACTGGCAGCAGAGGCTTTCCTTTCAATTTCTCAGTCAGACGATGCTTCTAAAGATGGACATCATACTAGCCAAACTTCATAAAACCACAAAGGCATGACCCAACTCCAGATGCCAACAAAAGCAGAATAATCTTTCCAAGAAATCAAGATAGCTCTCAGAAACCAGTCTACTATGCAGGGCAGGGCACTTTTTCCGTTTACAAAGGCACAAACCTCCTCTCCCTTGCTTTTTGTTTTCGTTCAACGTATACCTTCACCTCCAGGACTAAAACAAAGTCCACAGCAAGATAGTGGTGCTGTTTAGCAGTAGAAAACAGCAAAATCTAAGATCTTGTACAGCCAGCCATCCCACTTCATGGGCCAGCCAGATCCACGATTTCTGAAATAACTGATCCAGAGAAAGGCAACAGGCCTCATTCATTCCTGGTTCCAAGGCATAATTTTGGAGAAAAACAGAACTCCATTCTCCTCAAATCATTTAAAGAAAAAATTCCCCCCTCAGGGCTGAGTTTCTTCTTTCAGCTCTTAGTTGGGGGCTACATGCTCTTCTTGAGCCAAAAAGAAAAATTACTCTAGTACAGCTTTCTTCAACTTTGGCAACCTTAAGAAGAGTGGACTTCAACTCCCAGAATTCCTCTGGCAGCTGGTTGGTCCATTTCTCTCTCTTTCTCTCTCTCTCACACCCATGTGAAAATTATGCTGGTGCCAAGACTCAGGCAGGCCTCTAGGCATATAGACATCTGCAAGAAGACAGCTGATATCATGATTGTATTGGATACCTATGAAACTGTCATTTTATTAATGTTGTTTTATGTATAGTAATGCAGATAGGAAAATTGTAATCTGATCATAGCAAGCATTTGGCTTTTCCCCTCTGACAAAGCCAAGGAAGGTTATATAAAGTCACAGGGATTGGATATAGACAGAAACTGCAAAGCAACTGTTATACACATGGACTGCAAACAATAGAGGTGGGGCACCTATAAAAAGAAAACCAGATTCTGGAAATTGGCTGAGTCAAAAATTAAGATGTTGGAAATCCCTTCCAGATCCAATAAACTTTTTACAGCTAACCAGAAGATTGATTACATGAACATGGCATGACCAGCCCTTGGACCAGCTAAAGAATCCACCTGAAACAAAATAGTCTGGGAATACTATTTTAAGATTCTTCAGAAATGGATGCATACAAAAAACTAATTAAATACTATGTGTTTGAATAAGGAATAATGTTTCTTTTGGAGCAAGATAGGGGTTTATAGAAGCCCCATTTAATAATTTGATTCCTACAGTGGGTGAATGGTTTGGATGCACTGCGAGATGCCTCCCTCTCGCGGAGATGGCCTGCATGTCTTTCAAAGGCCTACCTTGATGACGGATTTTGGAATCCCGAGAGGTGGCATGCTCAAAAAAAGGGGCTATGGAGGTTTTTAAGTAGGGGTTTTAAATGTCTTTTAAGGGGTTCCGAGGTGGGGGGTGGGAAGATTAGTAGCAATGGAGTAGGCCTAGGGAGAGGTCTACGGGATAGGGAAGGGTTAGGGGGAGGGAATAAGGAGGAGAAACATGGGCCAGGCAACGGGTGGGACCGGAATCACGAGGGTGCGGATCAGGGAGGGGGCAGAGGTGATTCAGTTCCCATCGGCTTTGTGAGGGGTAGATATGGCGGGAGCAGGGGGCCATATTTATTTATGGGAGCGGGGGCAGAGCAAGGAGTGGTGGCTATTCCTGCAGTTTGGTGTCGTCTGCAAATTTGATAAGTTTCCCCATCTATCCCCTCATCCAAATCAGCCTTGCCTCCCCCGTGACCCCCTCCTCACCAGCAGCCCCCCTGGAGGAGAGTCACCCCCGAGCGTGGCCCACACGGAGCAGTGCAGCCAAGGACATGGCAGCCAGGCAGCATTAGACAAGACTCTGCCCTCACGGCCCATCCCACACAATTGATGCTGGGGGGCACGGGCAGAGGGTGTGGCCACCATAGCACTGCCTGGGCAGAACTGCGGCGGGCCCTGGAGGCGGTGATTGGCCCTGCAGGCAGGTGGGATGGGGCGGAGCGGGGGCAGAGCAGGGGCAGGGCCAGTTTTTGGGCACTCGGTCTGTAAAAGATTCACCATCACTGGTATAGGGATTCCTGCCTGAGCAGAGGGTTGGATTAGAAACCTCCAAGGTCCCTTCCAATTCTATCATTCTATTCTATTCTAAAAGTTTATGGTGGTTGCAGTGTCCTGGGGTCATGCGATCACCTTTTACGACCTTCTGATAAGCAAAGTCAATGAAGAAGCCAGATTCACTTAAGAACTGTGTTACTATCTTAACAACTGCAGTGATTCACTTAACCACTGTGGCAAGAAAGGTGGTAAACTGGGGCAAAATTCACTTAACGAATGTTTTGCTTAACAACAGACATTTTGGGCTCAATTGTGGTCGTAAGTCAAGGATTATCTGTATTTCCGATCAACTGTTGCACAAAATAAACAGAAAACGTCAGTACAGTAATCCAGGTCTAAACAATCTCACAACCAGCTGTAGGGGCAATTGCACACTATCTTGTGACATCTCTAGAAGTCCTTGTTGACTTATCTCCTAGAAGGAAAAGGACAAAGTGGTTGTCATTTTGATGTTCACAATGATTGCGTGGAAGTGGCATAACTAAATCCTTAGGCCCAGGTAAGTAAAAGTGGACAAGGATGTGGCCAGCAGTTTGAATGTGCCATCCACCAAGGGCAAAAATACTTTGTCAACATGATATAATATTGGGACCGGTTTCTATCTTAAAGCTGCTCTGAGTTTGAAGCGGAAGTTGTTGGAATGCTTGAAAAAGATAAGCCACTGCAGTAAAATACGCTATAGTGGTTGCTAAACATATCTTTTAATAAAAGGCTACATGCTTTAGACACTCTTCCTTTGAAAAGTGTAGATGTTTTATTTTTCAAAAAGAGCAATGAATATTGATTGCACTGTCTGTTCAGTAGGCAATTCTTAATTTGCAAAATTGAAAAGGATTTGTGTTGATCGCAGCAAAATCTCACCTAGTGCTAAGCAGTGGGGATTTTTGAGCGCTATGTCAGCAACACAGGTTTTTAACTGCATAAGCTCAGATACTTTTTTAAATGTCTTTTTTTTACTGTATAAGCTAATTATGCCATTATTAGTACAGGTGCAATGTGGATTGCCGATAATGGGTTTTACTAAGAAATAATTATAACCCTTCCCCGTAGAGGTCTGGCTTTTGCTTTCAGGAACTCAGATATTTTAATAGCTGTTTGTTTTTAACTTGGAAATAACTTCTCAGTAAGCCATAGTCTGAAGGCAACTTATTGATTCCTGTTGATTTCATGGACATGGCCAGATATTTTTTCTTAGCAGCAACGAAGAAATATTTTCCTATTGTCCCCTTCCAGGGTGCTTGCTTCCATTTCAAAGTCTTGTCTACAGCCTGATTTTTCCAGACCACCATCCAACTTCATACCAGGGCAGATCATGCATGCTTAACTTTGTACATCAGCTATGTTCAGCTATAGTAGACTGCCAGGCTCTGTATAAGCATACACTTTCGAACAATGATTTTCAACCATGGCAACTTTAAGATGGGTGGATCCTGGCTCCCGGAATTCTGGGCGTTAATGTCCATGCATCTAAAAGCTGCCAGAGTTGAAGAATACTGCTCTAGAAGGAAATTTGGGAGTGGTGAACAATTCTTATATTTTTTTGTAGAAGAAGACAACACAATGTAGGTGTACTTTGCACTCCAAGAATATAAATTTCTTTTCTTTAAATCTAACTTTTTTGGTTGAAGTATAAACTTGATAATGTTCTGATGTCATCTTTCCTCCCTTGATAATTCTTTGAAAATACTGACTTTCTCACAGGTAGTTATAATCTATATGTTTGCAGCCTCTTAATGGTCCATATTCTCAAAGCTGCATATTAACAATTAAATAAATTGCTGCATTTCCGAGCTAGCAACATTGCACTCCGGGAAGGGCTAACAAGCAATTCCACATTTCAAAATACAGGTAGTATCTACCTGGACATGAAGATGATCTCAGGAGATCCTCTTCCAAGTCCCCTCACCAAAGGAGGAGATGTTGGTCTCTTCAAGTGAAACATTTTTCAACCCTTTTATGGAGCTCCTGGCCCAGAAAGGGGTGCCCATTTTGGCATGATTTCTATTTTTCCAGGCTTTTTAATTGGATTCTAATTGTCTTTTAATTCATAGTGTTTTAGATTATGAATGTCTTGCTATTTGCCTAGCTTACATATGTTCTCATTTTGCATTTAGTTGGTTTTTATTATATATGTTGTAATTCAAATTGTATTTTTAGAGTGTTCCATTGTAAACCACCAGAGAGCTTCAGCTATTGAACAGCTTAAAAATTGCAATATATAAATAAATTAAAGAGTTGATAATTTGATGTCTCCCCTGAATGGGATGAAACCAAGGCATTCTTTCTTTTTACCTATTTACTTGTATGTGTTGCAAAGCAATTATTCTGTCAGTTGTAAATATCTGTTGCTTTGTTCTGCTTTTAGCATGCAGTCTTCACTGCAGTTGCAAAAGACCAGAGACTCACTGTAAGCATTCCAGTTTTTCACTAAGAAAATAATTATCTGGACTCCCTCCAGTTGCTGGTTTTCTTTTTGAGCAACATTTTTACACCACATGACATACAAAAATAGAAGAGGCAGCTTAGGCCTGGTCTACCACCATTCAGTCAGAACTGAAGAAGCTTCTCGGATCAGAAGCGAAACAACTTCAAGGAAAAACGAATTCCTATTGCCTTTTGAAAAAAAACACCTTTAAGATTGCAATCTGAGATGAGCGAAAGGAAAACCTGTGTATAAATACTACAAATTCTCTTGAAAGCTTACTACCAATTTAGCTAATTTTGAAATGAAATTCCCTACGTGTGATTTTTACATACTAAATAGAACTTCATGGATGTTCCTAGTGACTTTGGGGGGGGGGGGAAATGGATCTTTGATCTTACGTTTGTCAACGGCAACAAGACTATTGTATGCACAAAAATGGAAGAACATTTCGATTCCCACTATGGATGAATGGCTACAGAAGCTGATGGAGTTGGCAGAGGTAGCTAAATTGACCACTTTGATTAAAGAAAAGAATATTTATTTATTTATTTATTTATTTATTTATTTATTTATTTATTTATTTATTTATTTATTTATTTATTTTAATTAGATTTTTATGCCGCTCCTCTCCAAAGGACTCGGAGCGGCTAACAACATAAACAAAAACAACATCTCAGCATTTAAAAAAAAAATCTAAAACCAAATCTACAAAGCATTTAAAAAGACCCCCAAACACATTCATCATTCACACACAATCACAGTCATCCCCAGGCCTGCCGGCATAGATAAGTTTTTAGATTCTTCCGGAAGGCCGGGAGAGTGGGGGAAACGCGGACTTCAGGGGGCAGTTGGTTCCAGAGGGTGGGCGCCACAACAGAGAAGGCCCTCCCCCTAGGACCCGCCAGACGGCATTGTTTTGCTGACGAGACCCGGAGGAGGCCGACCCTGTGCGCTCTCACCGGTCGAAGGGAAGTATGTGGCAGAAGACGGTCCGGTAAGTATCCTGGTCCAATGCCATAAAGGGCTTTATAGGTAATAACCAACACTTTGAATTGCGCTCGGAGACCGATAGGCAACCAATGCAGCATGCGGAGGGTTGACGAAATGTGGGCACAACGTGGAAGGCCCACAATTGCTCGCGCAGCTGCATTTTACACTAATTGTAGTCTCCGAACACTCTTCAAGGGTAGCCCCATGTAGAAAGCTATATAAGTATAAGTACTTTTGTTTCCACATGGAGACCACTTCTGGACTTTGTGCTTGAGGTGGAACTAAATGAAACTTTGATTTTGGGTTTTACTGATTAGATTGATTTGTTGTTATAGAAATGGCTAGTTTATACCATTATGGAAAAGTAAAAAATGGAGGCTCAATGTTAATACTTCATTCTACTGCAACAGAGGAAGTCGGAAGTCAATGCTTTTTTTTTCCTTTTTCCCTTCTTCCCCTCACTTTTCTTTCCCCTTTCCCTCCCCACTGTGTCTTACTATTTGCTGTTGTATTTTGTATTTTACTCTATAATCTAATAGAAGTAAAAAAAAAGAATATTCCTAGTAATATCAGACTCGTGTATAATATGAACTTTATTTTTGCACAGGTAGCAACATCAGCTCCTGGTTAAGAAATGTTGGGGTGGGGGGAGAGCTTTTAAGATTAGGGATATTAAAGGATGTCAGATACAGTTCTTTGTAACCATAACGTTAAAACATGTTAAAAACAGAATGTCTAGAAATGATATAATAATAATGAGTCATGGGGGCACAGTGGTTAGAATGCAGTATTGCAGGCTAACTCTACCCATAGCCTGGTGTTCGATTCTCACCAGCTTGAGGTTGACCCAGATTTCATCCTTCCAAGGTCAGTAAAATGAGGACCCATATTGTTGGGGGACAATATGCTCTGTAAACCACTTAGAGAGGACTGTAAAGCACTGTGAAGCGGTATATAAGTCTAAGTGCTATTGCTATTGTTATGAGCTATATGTTCTTACTGCTGAAATTGTAAGAGCCATGTTTTAGCAGAGATCTGTTGTATACTTGATCAACAGGAAAAGAAGACGTGAAGTACATCCTTAACAATTACAGTACCAGCTATAAATCACAATGAAGACATGTACATTTTTTAAAAAAGAAAAACTGATTCCTATTTGTCATGGTTTCTATCAACCACAGCAATTATACAGTCTCTATTTTCCCAAAGCTGACTTAAGAATCTGATCACTAGATTTATGTCAGAAAAGTCACAAAATTAGGAAGGAGTCTTCTGTTTAACAGCACACTTGAATCCTCCCCTTTCTAGATGTACATTATAATATCTAGACATTAATTATTATAATTTTTGTTAAATTTGCTTCATCTATTTTTATTTCCTTTTATCTATATGCATACACATACACACATTAAGGTATACACACACATTACTTAATGTGTGTATATAGGTAGATAGGGAAAGTAAAATACACACATTAAGTAATATAATGGAAATCTTACTATTAAGTAATTGGTTCGAGAATGAAATTATTATCATCTAACTCAGCGGTTCTCAACCTTTTCCGGGGCTCGACCCCGGCCCGTGCCGCGCATGCGTGGCGCGACGGGCGCATCACGACGGGCGCATCACGCATGTGCGGCACGACGGCCCGCATTGCAAAGGGGAAAAAATGGCGGACCAAAAAAAATGGCGGACCAAAAAAAAAACGGACTGCGGTGTTTGGCAACCCCCGTGAAATGATCATTCGACCCCAAATGGGGTCGTGACCCACAGGTTGAGAACCGCTGATCTAACTAATACTTTTATGTGAATTGCAGTTTTTTTTTATCTTACACTAATTTATTCTCTGGATGAAAAGTTAAATGATCATGCTTGTAACACCGATATACTAAATGGCAATTAATATTACTATATTTTTTTCTATTTTCTCTTTTTGTAGAATGTTAATAATTTTAAACATATTATATGAACATCATCAAAATCTGTATTAAAATAATACAATGTATCATGAATTAAAACATTACAAATGAAAAGAAGAAAAATTCTGAGGACAGTACAATTTACATGTTTAAATTTATATTCAGATTTTTAAATGTAATCCCTGCAATACACATCTTTATATCATGCACAGCAAATTAGCAATTCCTCTATTAAGCAGGATTAGTTTCCAGCCAACAAGAAACAGAATTTATTTTGCCAAGAGAAGAGAACATGAAAGTGTATAATTTGATTGTCATGTAACTAAATGCTTTAGCTTGTTTTCCCATTTCGAGCCTAAATTATGCAAAAGTGTGGGAAAAGACATTTTTTTTAAAGCACAGAAAACTAAATCCCCATTGCGTCAGGCTAAACTGCACTGAAGAAGCAAACAGCCAGTTTTTTCCCCCTTGTTCTGAACAGTTTCCTAGTTTCTGATTTTTTAATTATGCAACTAAAAATTCTCCAATTTATATAATACTGATAAGAGTAAGAAAAGACATTTTGAAAAAAACATCTTTTATGGGGTAAAATTTGCACAAAATAGCTTTGCCACATCCATTTTATGTAGGGAGAAGCTTTCTATGTAGATGTACCAGGTAGTGCTGGATAAATTCTTGTCTGAAAAGAAGAAATTTCAGGGTTGCAGAACAAAGGGGCAAATACAAGGCAATAAAATTATTTGCTGTGAGCCGCCCTGAGTCTGAGGAGAAGGGCGGCATATAAGTCAAAATAAAGTAAAGTAAAGTAAAGTAAAATACTGTAACAATTAACAAAAATGAGGCAACGTTGCAAAAGTCAAGATGGAACTTATAAGGATGTGATTGAAGCTCTACCTATGGCACACACAAAAGGAGTTTTGATCAATTCTTATGGCCATCATCTTGAGGTTGTTTATTATACAACCTGGACATCTCTAAAGCAATGGCTAACTTCTTCCATGTTGCCACCAAGGACGTTATAGATTTGTCCATGAAGTGTACATGCAGCCAATCTTGGCTGTTTTCAAACAACAGGACTAGAACTGGCCAATACTTGGATAAGAGACAATTATGATATCTCAGGCTAAACTAGGAAGTTTAAAATCTTTCTGGGACACAGGTATGGAAAACCACTTTTTTTTATCGTTGAGAAAAAAACATATGGAGTCGTTCAGTTCAGAAACTCAATCTTATCTTGAAATGGACTTTATTTCTTACAAAATTTTATTCAACTTAATATGAACACACCAAGTGGAACTAAAGCAAAGAATGGTCTAACACAGTGTTTGTCAACCTCAGCAATTAAGTGTGAGTTTCAGCTGCCAGAATTCCCCAGCCTGCACATCTGTTGTCAGAGCGCAATTTGCAAGTTATTGCAGCAGAGTACTAAATTTTTTATTTTATTTATTTGTTTTTCCCACCTTTGTTATTTTTACTATTAAACTCAAGGAGGTAAACATATCCAATGCACGTTCCTCCTATTTTCCCCATAACAACAGTCCTGTGAGGTGGGTTGGTCTGAGAGAGAAGGAGGGGCTCAAAGTCAATTAGCTGGATTTCATGTCTAAGGTGGGATCTGAACTCCCGGCCTTTTGCTTTCTAGCCTGGTGCCTTAAACACTAGAGTCTCTTTTGTCTTAAAGCAGGGGTGTCAAACTGGCGGCCCACGGACCAGATGCATCACACGTAGGCCACACCCACCCCAGTTCCGCAAAGGCAAAAAAAGTCACGATACATCACAATATGTCAGGTGATGCGATCGAGTTTGACACCCATGTCTTAAAGGAAGAAAAAGGGGAGAAAGGGGATGTATATAAAAAACAAGCAGGGGTTTCATTAAGCAGTTGTGGCTGCTAATGTGACTTTTTGTGCACCCACACCACCTTGCTCCCACAACAATGACTTCTTTGCTGCTTTGTTTTAAAATGTTTTTTTTGTTTCTTTAAGAAAAGAAAAATTAAATAAGAAAAAAAAATACTTGCCATAGGTTTGCCTACTGCATTTTAAGCCAAAAGGAGATATGATTTAGACTCTGGCTTAGTGTAGTTGTGATTTCTAAATCATTGTAAATGCTTCAGCATTATATGTCGGCTCAACCACTACGATTTGTTCAACAAACCATGATCAAAACAAATATTGGCTTAGCGTAATGCCTGTGTTCCCCATCATGCTAACTCTCTGTTAATAGCTTATTCCAGTTTACTTGAGTCTGCACAACACAAGCCATAAACCGGCCATGCCAGATGGGCTTGCACTGCCACCAATGTCAGCCAGTGAGTAATTTATTTTAATTTACCAACATTATAAGCCATTGCTACTCCTTTGGACAGATCTGGAGCCACTCTTATTTATGCTGAAACCAAAGGGAGAAATTAGGATGGCCTAACCCCACAGCTTTCCAAAAGAATTAAGGAAAACCACGGAGATAAATTTATCAGCAGCAGTCAGCCAGTAGAGATAAATTGCAGCTCCATCAGACCATACTAAGTGGGAAGGGAAGGCCATCATTTTCATGTCCTGTTTATGAAGATCCAGAGGGTCCTGGTAGAAAACCTGCAGTGCTCAATATATTGTTAGACGTAAATTTTCCTTTGACACCCACTAGATGGGCCAAAGCTGTTGGCGAGTCCTGATTTCCCACTTCTCTTTGAGATCCTAGTTATGAAAAATTGAAGCTGGGTTACCTGGACCTGGTTTGCTCTATTAAGTTGTTGCAAACAGCAGAGCTGATTTATTGCCGCACCTGACAGAAAAGGTGTGCCAACAGAAAAGGAAGGTGCAGTCTGTGACTAGTGGAGACCGGTGCAAACAATTACCTTGAAATTGAATCAATTGGAAGAAGAGCCTTAATGTCACCCACCCTTGACTGCACACTGCAAGACTGAACATTATTTCAACAGCTGTTGCCCAGGGCTTTTTGAAGTTGGGGTCCACCCGACACAGAAGACCGAGACGAAGTGAATCCTCTTATTCTGTCAAGTGCGTATTTTTCTCATTATTCAACCCTTAACAGGGATGACAGCCAAAATTAAATAGTCACTCATCGTCTGCGCCATTATGGCTCCTGCATGATTGCTTCAAATTAAATCTAGCAGTCAATGAAATAGTCAATATTTAATTTACTCATTGCAGGTGGCAATTTAACTTTGGTTATGATATGGTTTAATGGCGGAGATACTAGTATTTATCCCTTTTTTAGGCACTGGATGAAAAGAAGACCCTGTATTTTGTGGGATGTATGCGAAGAGTTAAAAAATAATCACTTTTGCATTACTGGTTGGAAAATGCAGATTGTGGCAGAACTCACTCTGTTGCTTGGCATGTGCTGACTGATCTGTGCATTAACAGAGGGATAGAATCAAGATCACTTGAAGTATTAATACCACTTTACAATGCCTTGGTAAGGCCACACTTGGAATACTGCATCCAGTTTTCGTCACCACGATGTAAAAAAGATGCTGAGACTCTAGAAAAAGTACAGAGAAGAGTAACAAAGATTATCAGGGGACTGGAGGCTAAAACATATAAGGAACGGTTGCTGGAATTGGGTATGTCTAGTTTAATGAAGAGAAAGATGAGGGGGGACATGATAGCAGTCTTCCAATATCTCAGTGGCTGCCACAAAGAAAAGCGAGTCAAGCTATTTTCCAAGGCGCCTGAAGGCAGGACAAGAAGCAACAGATGGAAACTCATCAAAGAGAGAAGTAACCTAGAACTAAGGAGAAACTTCCTGACAGTTAGAACAATTAACCAATGGAACAACCTGCCTCCAGAAGTGGTGAATGCTCCAACACTGGAAGTTTTTAAGAAGAGACTGGACAGCCATTTGTCCGAAATGGTATAGGGTTTCCTACCTGAGCAGGGGGTTGGACTTGATGACCTCCAAGGTCTCTTCCAACTTTATTATTATTATTATTCTTTATTCTTTACCAGCCAAGTGTGATTTGTCTCCGGTGCATAAGCTCTCAGTGTACATAAAAGCAACAAGTGATAAATCATGATCATATTCATAAAATACAATCATCTTAAATCATAAGATACAACATTCGGTGATAGTCATAAACAAGCAATCAGCATAAATCATGATAGGATACTAATAAAAACAATCAACATGAGCCATAAGATACAACCAACAAAGTTATAGTCATAAGAAGCTAAGAAAATCGGTAATAGGAAAGATGAGGAGTAATAAAGACTTACTTGTGATGTGCCGATGTCTGGAGGCTGTTAGGGTTTGGATGGGTGCCAACAGGCTCAAACTCAACCCCGACAAGACGGAGTGGCTATGGGTTCTGCCTCCCAAAGATAATTCAATCTATCCGTCCATCAGCCTGGGGGGGGAGCTTTTGACCCCCTCGGAGAAGGTCCGCAACTTGGGCGTCCTCCTCGACCCACAGCTAAACTTGGAACATCATTTGTCGGCTGTGGCGAGGAGGACATTTGCCCAGGTTCGCCTGGTGCACCAGTTGCGGCCCTATTTGGACCGGGAGTCTCTGCTCACAGTCACTCATGCCCTTATCACCTCGAGGCTCGACTACTGCAATGCTCTCTACATGGGGCTACCTTTGAAAAACGTTCGGAGACTTCAGGTAATGCAGAATGCAGCCGCGCGAGCAGTGTTGGGCCTGCCCAGAAATGCCCACATCTCAGCATCACTCCGTGAGCTGCATTGGCTGCCTATTGGTCTCCGAACGCAATTCAAAGTGTTGGTTATGACCTATAAAGCCCTACATGGCATCGGACCAGGTTACTTACGGGACCGCCTGCTGCCTCACGAAACCCAGCGACCGGTTAGGGCCCACAGAGTCGGCCTTCTCCAGGTCCCGTCGGCCAGACAGTGTCGCCTGGCGGGGCCTAGGGGAAGGGCCTTTTCTGTTGCGGCCCCGGCCCTCTGGAATCAACTCCCCCCGGAGATCCGTATCGCCCCCACCCTCTCCGCCTTTCGTAAACTACTAAAGACCCATCTCTGCCGGCAGGCCTGGGGCGGTTGACATCTTGCCCCTAGCCAGTGTATGTCTGTGTGTACGTTTGCTGAATGAATGGTTCTTAATTTAGGGGTTCTTCTTTTTTATATTTTTATATATGTACAGTTTAGTTTTGATTGGATTTCTATTTATGCTGTAAGCCGCCCTGAGTTCCCGGAATAGGGCGGCATAGAAATTTAATAAATAAATAAATAAATAAATAAATAAATAAATAAATAAATAAATAAATAAATAAATAAATAAATAAATACTTGATGGTTTGACATCCCAGGGCATAAAACAGAGTTGTGGCAATTAGTTGTCTGGCATACTGATGGCATAGGGGGAGGGGGGGACTGTCCTTGTGTCTAGTTGTTTTGGTGCGCAATGCTAAGGTGACCAACCTTCCTCCTTTAGGGAGGACAGTCCTCCTTTTGTAAGTTCTGTCCTCCCTCGAAAAGTGTCCTCCTACATGTCCTCCTTTTCGATATTTGAAGACTAATCTGCAGGGCTTTTTTTTTTTCCTCATAGAAGGCTCAGAACAGTGTTCCGGCACCTTTTTTTGATGATTTTTTTTTCAACTTTTGCATGAGCTGTGCTACTCCCACTATTGGCTTTCAAAAGCCAATAGGAATTGCTGCTGAGCGTGCCAAAACACCCTGCTGGCAAACTTTGCACATGCAAGTTGTCTGTATTATTGTTGCAATGAATAAAATGTTTCTTTTATTTATGATATTTTTCTTCAATTTATTTGTGTCCTCCTTTTCATTGTAAAAAAGTTGGTCACCTTAGCAATGCCAATGCATCTTCTGCTGTTCTGGTGTAAGACAAGAATTTAGAAAGCTTCAACATATCAGAAAGAACTTAGCTTTTTCTAAGACGAATATCTCTCTGCTCTTTTGACCTCTTGAATGTAATTAAAAAAAACTATTACAGTGGGGGGAAAGTTCCATTGGAAAGTATATCAGTAATGTTCATTATTAACCTTCTGACTACTTAAGAGCTGATCAAGAAGAGGTAGACATTTTAACATTGTTTGAATTTTAAAACCTTATTTCTTCCTTTCAAAGGCTGTGTTGAGAATTTTGATTGGCCTAGTTCAGGGATATGCAACCTTGGCTCTTTTATGACTCGTGGACTTCAACTCCCAGAATTCCTGAGGCAGCCATGCTGGCTCAGGAATTCTGGGAGTTGAAGTCCACGAGTCATAAAAGAGCCAAGGTTGCCTACCCCTGGCCTAGTTGCTAAACTACTAACATAGACATGAGCAAAGGCTGGGCTTACATTGGCACGGATTCTAGGGGAGGAATGACAAAACACGGAGAATGTCAATAGAGACTGGGCTTTGCATGTTGGGAAGTTAATAGGAAAAAACTTAATATATTCAGCTGCTGAGATCACCACACCTAAAAGGAAAGGTCAAGCCTTGCTTTGTATAGGTACATCTTCACCTAGCTCTGTGTTTCTCAAACTTAACTACTTTAAAAAGTGTGAATTTCAGTTCCAGAATTCCACAGCCCGCATGAATGGGTTTCAACTCCCAGAATTCCCCAGTCAGCATGGCTGGTTGGGGAATTCTGGAAATTGAAGTCCATACATCTTCAAGTTACCAAGGTTGAGAAATGCTCAGCTAGCTGCTTTGCCTTACAGTATTATAATGGTAATTTCCCTCTCTTGGTGTTCAGGAGGAATGGGGCTTGGTTCACACCCTGGACCTATACGTCCTTCAACATAAACCTCCTTCAATAAGCAGTCAGGATTGATTATGTAAGTTTGGTAGCCAAGCGTGCAAATAAATGACTTTTCAGTCAGAAAGAAACTTGGCAAGATTGTAACGCTACAAATAGCTTAAGCTCCTGCTATTTCTTTATTCTAAGATAAAAGGCTCATATGTATGTTAAAATAATGTAAAGATTGTATTGTATTGTATTGTATTGTATTGTATTGTATTGTATTGTATTGTATTGTATATATTATATTATATTATATTATATTATATTATATTATATTATATTATATTATATTATATTATATTATATTATATTATATTATATTATATTATATTATATTATATTATATTATATTATATTATATTATATTATATTATATTATATTATATTATATTATATTATATTATATTATATTATATTATATTATATTATATTATATTATATTATATTATATTATGATATATAATCCAATCATTTGGATTTCAATTCCAATGGAAGAAAAGGCTTCGCGATCAGTGACAGATATAATGAAAACACTCACTTAATTCACAACTACTTTAATTTGATGGAGTCTGTAAAATGTGGCAGTAAGAAAAATGACAACCATAGAAATCTTTTTATCAATGAATGCTATAATTCATTTAATGATGAAGGAGGAAGATTTTTTTTCAAACAAGTTTCTTTAAAAAGAAAAAAACACACCCTGTCACGGAAAAAAAAATAGGCCTTCTTAGAAGATGAGAAAAACCCCTCCCCCCATCTTGTCTGCCCCACTGGAGAAAATGCTTCTAGGCCCAGCCAGGCCTCACCTAACACTAAGCACTTTTTTGCATCAAAGCCTTGGCAACTTTAAGACTTGTGGACTTCAATATTGCTGGCTGGAGGATTCTAGGAATTGAAGTCCACAAATCTTAGGCCAAAGACACACAACAGGAAAGCTCGGCCAGAGTTTCAGAGGACAGCCAAAAGTTGTTACCAGATCAGACAATTGAAATGCTTAGACATGTAACAAGAGCTGTCATATTACAGGTAGTCCTCGACTTACAACAGCTCATTTAGTGACTGTTCAAAGTTACAATGGCTGAAACTGAAAAAAGGGACTTATAAGCGTTTTCACACTTATGACCATTGGTCACGTGATCAGAATTCAGACACTTGGCAACTGATTCACATTTATGATGGTTGCAGTGTCCTGGGGGGGTCATGTGATCCCCTTTTGCGGCCTTCTGACAAGCAGAGTCAATGGGGAAGGCCAGATTCATTTAACCACTGTGGTACTAGCAGTGATTCACTTAACAACCGTGGCAGGACAGGTCGCAAAATGAGCCAAAATTCACTTAACAAATGTTTCACTTAGTGACAGAAATTTTGCGCTCAGTGCTGGTCGTAAGTCAAGGACCAACTGTGTTTTTAAATCCTATATCCGTATTTGCTGTTCAGGTTGACAAATCAATACATTAATCAATTAAGATTTAAAGTGACAGTGCACAATAACAACTCTTATTGAATCTGAAGATTATCTTAGTGTTTTCTTTCTCCTGCAGTTCTGCAGAGCAGATCTGAAGCATGCTAGAGGCAAGAAAGTCAGGGAATTACTACCACTCCCCCACCCTACCCCTGCCTCCGGTTTGAGCCATCTAACTAGTTCCCACATTTTCAGAGATATTTCCCAACACAGTTTAATAATTCCTCCTTCCAATTTGATAACCCTGTTATCTTGACGTGTATCCCATTGAGCATCAGAGGTCTTCTTTCTGGATAAACAAGTATAGGATTGGACTTGAAAATAGTAGGATGACGATCCACTTTCTAAGACAGATGACCTCTATTTTACAAACCATTATTCGTGACAGATTTTATCTTCCTGGGCTCCAAGATCACCATAGATGGGGACTGCAGCCAAGAAATTAAAAGACGCTTGCTCCTGGGGAGGAAAGCTATGACAAATCTAAACAGCATACTAAAAAGCAGAGACATCACCCTGCCAACAAAAGTGCGTATAGTCAAGGCCATGGTTTTCCCAATTGCAATGTATGGCTGTGAAAGTTGGACCATAAGAAAGGCTGAGCGCCAAAGAATTGAGGCCTTTGAACTATGGTGCTGGATAAGACTCCTTTGAGTCCCCTGGATTGCAAGGCGCTCAAACCGGTCAGTCCTAGAGGAGATCAACCCTGACTGCTCTTTAGAAGGCCAGATCCTGAAGTTGAAACTCAAGTACTTTGGCCACCTAATGAGAAGGAAGGACTCACTGGAGAAAAGCCCAATGCTGAGAAAGATGGAGGGCAAGAGAAGAAGGGAACGACAGAGAATGAGGTGGCTGGATGGAGTCCCTGAAGCAGTAGGCGTGAGCTTAAATGGACTCCAGAAGATGACAGAGGACAGGAAGGCCTGGAGGAACGTTATCCATGGAGTCATGATGGGTCGGACACGACTTCACAACTAACAACAAAAAATATAACTTAACTTCATATAACTTAAAAAATATAACTTTTTAAGTTACAATAGGTTCAGAAATAGATCTCAGATATTATTCCTCTAAAATCTATTGGCGACAAAAACTGATTAACAAGGGATTTCTTTTTTAATCCAAAGGACACATTTTACAAACAAGGTATTTAGGCTACACTAAGAAGAAGAATGTCTTGGGGGGGGTTGAAGAAGGAAGGGAGGGATTTTTGCTCATAACTCATAATATAAAAGATGAGCAAATTATTCCCTTTCAAATTTAGCAAGACTGAAGGTGAGAAATGGAGTTCATTTAAAAAGAAAATGTTCCCAGTATTTTACTGCTGATAACTTACTGTACTTGGAGTGGGGACATTTTTTTACTGGTCTGGAGATATTCCATAATCCCTGGACTGCAGTGAATTAAGTGTGGCTTATTTTTTTTTAATAATGAATGTGTAGGGATTGCATTGTTAATCTTCATATTATATTGCATATATTCCTAGATAGCTTTTTGGTCCCCGCCCCTCCCTGATTTTTTCTGGCTTTCTCCAGGGTATCTGGAAATTGGGTTGCATGCTTCCCTGCTATTTTGAGGCAGGAGCCACATTAAGATCATAATAAGTCCTAAAACTGGCTTATTGTCATTTTTAGAAAGACAATGTGGCTGTCCCCAGAATGCAGGGGAAACAATGCCAGTGGTATCCATTCACATGAGCGGCTTCTTCATTCAAAAATATTAGGATCATTTGCGGATCCACCCAAAAGAAGCCTACAGCTTGAAGCAGACTGCTGAGGCCTGTGGAAAAAAATGAAGGGATTGGTAAGAAGTAATTGTCTGAGATCCAAATTGGATGTTATCATATTGGAGGTATCTGTAGATTAGCTCAAATACTTACATTTTCAGAAGATTAATAATACACTATTTAAATTGCAAACAGCATAAGTGAAGTTTTATAGCAGCGGTTCTCAACCTATGGGTCGCGACCCCATTTGGGGTCGAACGACCGTTTCGCGGGGGTCGCCGGACACCGAGGTCTGCCATTTTGATTTTTTGTTTGTTTTTTTCTCCCGTCCCGTCGCGGTCCGCCATTTTTTTTCTTCGTCGTGCGTGTGCCGCACATGCACGGTTCGGGCCGTTGTGCACGCACCGCGCATGCGCGGATCGGACCGTCGCACGTGCATGCACGGACCGGCCCATCGCGCACGCGCGTCGCGCCGCGCATGGGCGGCACAAGTGGGGTCTCAACCTGAAAAAGGTTGAGAACCACTGTTTTATAGAATATGGAAGGACCTTGGAGATTTCCTAGTCCAACTCCGTGCCCAAAGCAGGAGTCCTCAATGAATCCAAATATGCAAAGTACTTGGTGCAGCAATTTTCACAACAGAATGACTGGCAAAACAAATTATACAAAGCCCTAGATTCATAGGTTGATATTCAACATTGCCAATGTTCTGTATAAGAATTCTGTTTTCACCTGCCAGGTTTCAGGAACTATTGATTGAAAGTTATTTTCCATTCTTTTAAAAATGGAAACTAGACGGTCGTAAAGATCCAATCTCAAGGATTATATATATTTACATACAATCTCTGGATGCCTCACAGGTAGTAAACAGATATAGCCCTGTGCTTTGTTTAGAAGAATGCTCATTGCCAAAAAGCCAGCCAAGGTAATAAACAGAAAAGTTGGCTCATGTCACATCAAGGAGAAACCTTTAATAGTTTTTTTTAATTGCCCCATTCGTAAGTGCTAGAAATGTGCTTTAATCATGTTTATTTTAAAAAGAATTATCAAATAGAAGTACATACAGTCTGTTTTCATATTGAAACAATTGTTTCACAGTATAATATAACTAAGAAGTCAAGCTGGACTAAGCACAACCACAGTCATGATGTAATACCTGGGGACACCAAGGGCAGGAAGTAAATTAAACAGTCAATCCAAGAGTGATCTTGAATGAACATTTTGGTCTCCTAAGTAATTAAGTATTTTTGTTAAGCCACAGAGTGAATGCTAGCAGAATTCTTACTTCTCACACAAGTTTCAAAGGACATTAAAAGAGAAATCATCTAAGACACGGGTGTCAAACTCGATCGAGTCACATGACGTATCGTGATGTATCACGACACTTTTTGCCTTTGCAGAGCTGGGGTGGGTGTGGCCTGTGCGTGATGCATTCTGCCCGTAGGTCGCCAGTTTGAAACCCCTGATCTAAGATGTTAAATAAGGAGAGTATAGCCCATGGTATCAATTATCCTTTTCAAGATATAATTTCAATAAAAGTGAAAAGTAGTACCTAAAAGATGGTTAGCCTTCCAGCTTCAGCTTCTAACACTGACCTAATATTTCCTCAGGGGCCAACGCCAGACAGGGTCAATACCAGCCAAGGATGGCCATGTATGTTGGTAAAAAGCTATTATGTTGGCAACGTTGCTGTCAAAGCTCCATCCCTTTTTGCAGTCTCCATGTTGAACATTTAGACATAGTCTCCCTCTGGATATCCCTCACACCAGCTCTTAAAATAAATAATTTTTACACTCAAGATGCCAAAATCCAAATGGATTCTTTCCAAACTCATCTTGTGAAGTTGGGATGGGACTAAATGCTTCTCAGAGAAGAAAAACCCTGCCTGAGCAAATACATTTCATCTACTAGTATGGATATTGCTAAAATCATTATTTCTTTGGATAGACTTCTTAGAAGGTCTTATAAAATCTACAATTCCCCACAGCCAGAGAGGTTAATGATGTGGAATGCTAGCTGCTGGTTCAGCAACATCTGGCAAGCCAAAGGTGCCCCATAATGCCATGAACATATACCTTAATTTGATTGATCATCAAAGGATACATGATATTACTTTGATTGGATAGACCATCCATGTGACTTACGTCACCCCCAGCCTTAAAAAGGGAGCAAGAAATGCTGGAAGGAAATGCTGTGTATAAATCTGGAGAGACAAGACACCAAACAGGGAGCAATGCCTATTTGCAAAAATTATATTAAGAAGAAAGAAAAATGCTCTGTAAAAAATGCATTTGTTCTGGTTTCTAATCCAAAATGGAATCTAAGAAATGTCTAGAAAAACTGCTATTTTTGTTGCAGATATTCCTGTTGACAGAATATATATACCGTAAAATGTGTGTCCAATAAGTTATTGGTATCCATTCCAAAGTTTTGTTTTAAATCATCTGCATCTCTCCTTGGAAAATGTTTCCTAACTGGTTTCAGAAGAGGGCAGGAAGTTGAAAATCTGTCTAGTGCCATCTTCTGTCTCTTCCACATGTAACGCTCGCTGTTACTGATGAGGATTATGTTGTCCCGAAGCAAAAATGCTGTTAAAAAGGATGGATCAGCAGGGCAGTTAAACACCAGATCCAGACATTTTAAAAGGCACCCCATGTGCAGGCCTTTTCAAACCCATTCAAATGAACTAATTTTGCATTCCCAGTTGGCCAGCTGCAACCTTGATCCATCAAATTACTGAATTCTATAAAAAGAGGTCATCATCAAATTGCTGTCAGTGTTATGGCTTGCTGTCGGCGCCTCTAAGTGTCATGCTCTGTAATAAAAGAAGTGAAAAATACCCTGGAATCTGCTTTGTAGATAAGATTGATGCGGGATCATGCTAGAGTTCTCTGACGAAGGTCAGTTCAGAAAGAGTTGCTCTGAATCCCATAATGTGTCCCAGGCCTTTCTCTGGCCAATTTTATGCGATTCTGCAGTTGCTCCTCTGGGACACCCCCCCCATGACCTGAGTAGAGATGGTGTGAGCTGTATTTCAGAGCTGGCAGCATCTGGAAAAGGGGGGATGGGGGGCGGCTGAGATCGCTCCCTTTGTTTTTCAAGTGGCGTGGCTGCCGTTTCAGAATTTAAATAAGAGCTGAAGGACAAAGCACACCCTGTGTCTTCACGGCCACAGAGCCAGGCCAGGGGCCCTGCACAGGATGAAAACGCATTTTGGTAGACCAGCTACTGAGGCATAAAAACGAACAGTGAAACATTCAAAGAAGTTTTTGAATATGCCATGGCTTTTGGTAAAAAAACAAAAACGGATGAGGATCGGAAGAGTGTGTGTATCAAAAAAATCAAGATGGTGGCTGTGACCGTGTAGTTGAAACCCTGCCCTCTTTTTATGTGTGGCCTTCCTGACCCCATCAGCAGACCCAAACTAACCAGTTTCCAAAACAAAGAGAATTCCCATTTCTAGTTTCCTCGTATGTTTCCATCAAAGTAACGTCCTGATTTGATCTAGTAACTTTAATACTCATTTGCTGCTGGAAAACCAGCTTTTTGAAAACTTTAAAAATACTATGAAAGTTCTACCCAGAATGCTGAATTATTGTGGCCACCATTTTGATGTTTCTGGCCTTCCCCTGTAGATGATCCTGAGTCTCCATAGTATTTGTCAGGCAAGGAAGCAAGAATTTGGTGTTGGAGATGGATCCTGTAGATCCTGGCTTTAAAAAGGGACTGGAACAACCTAGTAAAGCCAATTCTCTCCACTTCCTCTGCTTGCTTACTCAGTTGAGTAACTGATCCATCTGGATCACCATGACTCCAATACTGGAGTAAGACACTAGCAAGTAATCCACACTGAGTGGATTTACTCAGTGTGTTGGGAGTGCAGATTTTCTTCCCAGTACTGGGAGTGGCAGTATTTTGTCTTCCTTACCAACATGGTTTGGGCTAAGAGAAGAACTTTCAAAGACTAAGCACAGTCAGATACAACCTTTATTGAAACTGGATCTGGGCAAATGATCAGCTACCAAAGAATATAGCCATATGGGTGGGTGGGTGAGAGAGTTTAAATCCTAGTTTTCTTTCAGGGAGACTTTGTTGGACTTTTCTCAGAAAGGAAGGTGAAGGACATCAGTGCCACATTAACATAATGATCTGGCCTGATTAGCAGCTCTTTGCTTCCTACCTTCCTATCTCCAACTCTCTCCATCTGCAGCGGTTGGCCGTGCAGCCTTCATCTGACCTTGCACTTGCTGCCAATGTAATCCAGATGTTCACATTAAAAAAATCACTGTTGTGCAGATTTCAGGCAAATCCAGAAAAGATTTGAACTTCTGAAAATAATAGCACCTGGGCATTACATTTTTGGGGACAATGGAAAGTAACAAAGGAGAATGAGATGGACACCCATACAATTTGTTTCAACAAACAAGCAAACAAACATGGTGCAGAATTTTTCCCACTCTATTCCACCAAGTCCTGGTTGATGCTCTAAGGTCTCCTTCATCTTCTATTTCTTCTCCTAGTCTTGGTGATGGAAGAAACTTGTCTTTGGTTTTGTTCTAGATTCCAGCATGCCACCCAACAAGTCTGCTTCAAATAACCACCAGCCTCTGCAGGTTTGTTCCCAATGCGCCAAGCAGTCACCATCTACCTGTGGTTGTATTAGTATGAGGAAAGTTTTCTTTGGGACATGCTTTCTCTACCCTGACTGCTGCCGTTATCTGCCCTGAATACTCCAATTGTTGTTTCCTTGATTATTTCCTGTTCGAACAAAGCTTGAACTAAAAAGATGGTGATGGTCTTCTGTAACTACTGAAAGGAATGACTCCTTGTTATCCTTGTTCTGCATTGTTTTCTTTCCTGGCTCTTGCTTGCTGATCCACATCCCAATGCTTGAAGATAAACTCCACTTTGCTGCCATCAATTCTCAGGGCCATCAATCTGAATGGTAGACTATCCAAGCCCAAGTCTGTGAATTCTGCTGTGCCTTTTTGTCTTTTGACTTCTACCTGCAAATGAGCCTTGAACAACTGTCTCAAGATGAACGAGGAGGCTTCATAATCAGGGTAATGAAAGTCCTCCAGCAATAAAATGAACAGGTCTTCCTCTTGGGCAGCAAGTTTGCCTTCTAAAATGTTACACACCCAACAAGGGTGCAAATAAGAGGGAAAAGACAACCAGAAGCGTGCAACTCATTTTTGACACTGCCATGGGACAAGTATGGGGAAAAAAATCCAACATGACCTCCGCAACTGTGCAAGTTTGGCCCTGCCTCTTTTTACACATATTATTATGCATGTGCAAGTGTGCGTAAAAAGGGGCACAGCGTTGATCATACTGTAGTAGCTGCCATCTTGACTTTTCTGACCTTCCTAGCCGTTCCTGCAGGTCCATTACCATTTCAAGTCCATCACCACCCCAGGTGCAAATATTATGACTGCATCTTGAGCAGCTACAAAAATCATTGCCCACATATCTTTGTACGACACATTGCAAGCTGGTGCAGTCACCAAGCTATAAAGTCAAACAGGCCTTGTCAGCATAATGCCGGCTACCTAGCATGGAACAGCCACAAGGTTTCATCTTGAAACACGTTTGACAAATGTCAAAGTCAGCTTAGGTAGCCAACATGCTTTAGTGGATCTGGGCTGATTCAGAATAAAAAAAAATAAACGTAATTATGCAGATCCTAGATTTATTTTACTGTTTTCAGATTTCTGCTGATTGTGCACTCTGAACTTTATTACGGAGAGCTAGTGCAACTTCCTCAGATGTGCATTGTGAACAGTTTTTTGACATCGCACTGAGGGCTACTCTATGCATGCAACAAAAGGAAGAGGCAGGCTCAGGTGGTAAAATTCTGCACCGGATTATACATTTCACTTTTTTTTATTAATTTATAATAAAAAAATACAAAAATCAAAAGAAAATAGCAGGAAAGGTAGGGGAGAGAAAAGGGAAGGGGAAAGTATCAGAAAAAGGGGGAAAGGAAGAAAAGGCGTTGATTTCCAACTCCCTTTGGTGCAGTAGAATAAGATAATAACATTGAACCTCAGCTTTTTACTTTTACATAATAGTATGAAGTAGCCATTTCTATAACAACAAACCTACCTAATCGGTAAAACCCAAAATCAAAGTTTCATTTTTTCCCCACCTTGAGCACAAGGTCCAGAAGCAGTTTCCAAGTAGAAACTAAAGTAATTGTGGTAGGGTTTTTTTTTTCTTTAATCAAAGCAGTCAATTTAGTCATCTCTGCTAACTCCATCAAATTTTGCAGCCATTCATCCATTGTAGACTACACCATTTCAAATATCAGTACTCTGGAGCAGGGGTCCCCAACCCCCGGTCTGTGGAGCAACACCGGTCTGCAGCATGCCAGCAAGCGGGCCGCACAAACAAGCAAAGCTCCATCCTCGGGATGTAGGCAGTATTCAAAACCACACCCCCTCTGGTCTGTGGAAAAACCTATCTCCATGGCACCAGTGTCTGGTACCCAAAAGGGTGGGGACCTCTGCTTTTCACACTGGGAATTTTATTGTATATTTGCTTATAATTTCTTCCGGGGGTGGGGTCTGCAGAGTGTGGTCAAAAATGTCCATATGATGCTATGATGAGAAAGAATCTGCCAAGAAAGGCAGCTACCCTATTGTAGCTACCCTCTTGACTTTTTTTTTTAACCATACCTTGTGGACACCCCAATTTTCTCATTTAAGTGAACTATCAATGATGGGATCTTCAGTAGCAGTGGTAAGAAAGGCAGCAGGTATCTTTTGAAAACAGCGATTCTCCATTTTCCCACAAAACAACTCTATTAACTTGTTTCTAAGTTGGCATCTGGCGTTGTCATTGCATCTTACTTTTGGCTTGGGACTCCAATCTACTAATCCATTATTGGGGGTACCATTTTGTTAGACCAGTGATGGCGAACCTTTTAGAGACCGAGTGCCCAAACTGCAACCCAAAACCCACTTATGCATTGTCGGGTGCCAGGTGGGTGTAGCCCATTGGCTGGGTGTGGCCCATTGGCTGGGTATGACCCATTGGCTGGACATGGCTACGGTGGTAACGGCAGACTGGGTGGGACTAAAAAGTTCAATCAATCAATTCCAACTTTGCAAGATCTTTTTTTTTCCCCGTGACAAGTTGAAATTGACTGATTGATTGAACTTTTTTTTTTTTTTGCACACAGCAGCAGAGGCCTAAAGCGAAAAGGATTTATAAAACCCAGCTGAAGGCCTAGGACTGGGGCGACAGCGTGCGTGCCCACAGAGAGGGCTCTGAGTACCGCCTCTGGCACCCGTGCCATAGGTTCGCCACCACTGTGTTAGATCAACAGTCATACTATGATCACTTGGTTCCAGCTGTTGTCTTGATTTTTTTTTACTTCCATGAGGAGATGCATGCAAATTGTTTTTTTTCTCTCTCTCTCCTCCAAGCAAGCTTCGAAAGAACTCTATTATCATCAGTCTGGATCCAGTTTAGGTCTCTAAAGCAGTCTTTCTCTTTCTCTTCTCTGTTTGCTGGCTGGGGAATTCTGGGAGTTGAATTCCACACACCTTAAAATTGCCAAGACTGAGAAACATTGATTTAGAAATTTCCCATAATTTTCTCCAAAACCAGAACAGCCATATCTATTTCTCTCTCTCCCTTTTGCCTTCTTTCCTAAAGAAAAGTGACTGAAAGCTCAGATTTTTTTTGCCATGATGGCCAAATATAAGGTGACCAACCGTCCTCCTTTAGGGAGGACAGTCCTCCTTTTGTGAGTTCTGTCCTCCCTCAAAAAGTGTCCTCCTACATGTCCTCCTTTTTGATATTTGAAGACTAATCTGCAGGGCTTTTTTTTCTCATAGAACGCTCAGAACGGTGTTCTGGCATCTTTTTTTGATGTTTTTTTTTTTCAACTTTTGCATGAACTGTGCTACTCCCACTATTGGCTTTTTTTTTTTTTAAAAAAATATTTTTATTGGTTTTTTTTTTTTTAAATTTTAACAGAAAAAAGAGACTAATCATATCAAATCATAGTATTAAAATAAACAACCATCCATAAACAGAGCATAAATACATTTTCCAATGCATCTAATGATAATAACTCAACTGAAAATAAACATCTCAAACAAATAACCTTCATCCTTCTCTATCTCCATCCTATTATTCCCCCTTCTTATCAACTTCCACTTAAATCAATCTTCACTCCACCAAAGGCCACCCAGACAACCCTTTAGTAACAATAATTAATTATTCTTCCACCAACCCCAAATACAGTTGAGAAAACATCATATCTAAAATTATAATCCCTCCCTAACCCACGACTTCCCAGAATGCTTACAGGGTATAACAAAAGAAAACCCCACTACATCAAACATAATTATTGTATAATCTTAACAAGAATTTTAAACTATGTAATATATACATTCTCTAAATCAAAACAATCCATAAAAAAAACTCATCTTATTAGAATTAAACAGATGATATTAATGACGATAACAATATCAATAAATCCCTCAATTCAAAAGAAGAAAAATAGTAATAATAATAGTAGTAGCAATATCAATTACATTCTAAAAAAAACTCATCTTATTAGAATTAAACAGATAATATTAATAACGATAACAATATCAATGAATCCCTCAGTTCAAAAAAGAAAAATAATAATAATAATAATAGTAGCAATATCAATTACATTCTAATCAATTTAATTTCTCATAATATAACTTAATATATCTTCATTTAACCATCCTCACCAAAACCTTAACTATAATATTTATCTTTAATTCAACCCATAATCTTAAATTAAGCTTAATTCCTTATTAAACAATTAACTCATCTTGTTAAAAATAATATTTATCATCTATAAATTTCATTTAATCAATCGACTTCTGGGCTCTCTCATCTAACAAACTATTTATAGCATTTCTAACTTACATTCCTTCAATTTTATCCAGTCTATCTATCTCATCATTAAATCAATCTAATGTCAAACCCAGATCATCAAAACAAATACATCCTTCGTCAATTTAATTATGTCAACCATTAAACATCTTCTCTTGCATCTTACTCCTAATCTTGGTCCTCAATTCAGTCCATAATTTTAAATTGCCAATAATTCCTTACATACAAGTTTAAATTTCATTGCTTCAAACGAACTCTAGGTTTTTTTCTTAACCAAACAAGCCACCATAACAGGGCCACCCTTTCCAATAATAAATCTCTCTTCATTATTTCTTCAGCCCCGTAAATAAATTGCTTCTGAAACTGAATCTTCCTTTCTTGAATCAATTCCTCTTGCTCTCCATAAATAAACTGCTCATCAAACAAAGTCCATTTCACTTTGTAGCCTAAGTGCTTCTTGAGGTGAAACAATGTCTCTCTTTTGTGAATTAAATCCTCTTCTTGGTGCTTAACTGGATAGAATTCCTTTTCTTGAAACAAAACCTCTTCCTGTCCATAAATAAACTTTTCATCAAGCAAAATCCAGTTATAGTCCCCATTCTCAGAAGTATCCTCTTCCTTTCCCTGTTGATCTCCTAATTTCTCTTGTATTGTATAATACTCAACAGAGGATTGTAATTCATTTGAAGGAGAGATTCCAGTTAAATGTTCCAACTCTTCTCCATATTCAAATTGTGATATAAATTGTTCAGCAGTAAGTTGTTCAGCTTCACTCAAAGGAAGGTATCCAGCACATATAGTAAATATTTCTGTAAAAGCCTCTTTCAAAAGTGCTTTAATCTCTTTAAACTCTTGCGTAAAAGTCTTCTGTGTATCAGGTCTTTTTTCATAAAATTCATCAGTACAATCCAACATAGGTTTAGCATTTGACTGTAGATTCCACTCCATTTTAAATTTCAAATAGTCACAGCCATCTCTCTAGCTGCACTTAAAGAAGCAGGAAGTGAGAAATAACAAATCCACTTTCACTATCCAGCACTTTCCCTAACAATGAAAGCATTGAGAGTTAAGCGCCATCTTAAAGCATTATGTTGATTGTGAACGTTAGAAATGTATAGCCAAAAAAAAACAATAAAAATACTTGCAATCCATTTAAAACTCCTGTATTCATTCAGCCTGCTTGCAGTCTCTCCAGTGTTGAACTTAGAAGAAGCAGAGGTGGTCGCGGCGTCTTTCTCTGTCAGAAGACAGAGGCATCTCTGGAAAGGAGCGTTCTCCGGAGCTATAGGGAGCTCACTCTTAATCCCTGAAAACTTATTTTCCAGGGATCTAAGAAGGCTCAACCTTACTCCCGATGCTCTACACCTCTCCTTTGCCCGGAGAGGGGATTTTTCACCGCGAAAAAACAGCTGATGAGCGCTGTTTTTCGCGGCTTTACAAATCCAGAGAGCAGAGTCTCACAAAGGAGACCCAGCAGGGGCCGCGGAGCCACCGGAAGCTCCCCACTATTGGCTTTTGAAAGCCAATAGGAATTGCTGCTGAGTGTGCATGAAAAAACCCGGCCGGCAAACTTTGCACAAGTAAGTTGTCTGCAGTGAAGGCAAATTGGCAGGAACTTTGCACCCCTCCCTGCTACCCAACTACACCATCTCCTAATTAGTCCTGAGGGTACCTGGAGGAGACTGGAGTGGTGACACCACGGTAACTTTCTCTTGATCTTCGGCCCTGCTAGGGCAATAATGGCTGCGGGC
The DNA here is from genome assembly GCA_034064705.1 of Bothrops alternatus. Classification (NCBI taxonomy): domain Eukaryota; kingdom Metazoa; phylum Chordata; class Lepidosauria; order Squamata; family Viperidae; genus Bothrops; species Bothrops alternatus. Next base: position 25,335,427 of record JARGCV010000006.1, read on the forward strand.
ACAAGAGGCAGGGGCGGTGGGGCTGCTGCAGGTGGGGATGTGAGGGGCGGTGGTGGCTGGCTGCCCCCTGTGCTACAGGCCCCGCTCTACACGGGGCTACGCAGGGTGGGCAGTGGTGCTGGCGAGGTGGCTGCAGGTGGGGTGTGTTGATGGCGGGCTGCCCCCTGGCGGGGTGCTGGCGGGGTGGCTGTGGGCGGGGGCACGGCATGTAAGCATAATTACAATATAAAATGTTATTGTTACAAATGTTTTTTATTATGCATTTATCATATTATAGTGTATTCTGTATTATTGTTGCAATGAATAAAATGTTTCTTTTATTTACGATATTTTTTTCTTCAATTTATTTGTGTCCTCCTTTTCATTGTAAAAAGGTTGGTCACCTTACCAAATAAAAATACTGGATTTTAGATTTATTTTTGTTGCCCTTGGCCAACACAGCTTTTGACTTCTTTCTGCTCTCCTGTATTTCCTACACCATCAACTAAACTGAATTTAATTAGCTGTATCGCCTGACAAAGCACTCGGTGCAGACATCGGTGCCCTAATGTTCATGATTGTGCATTGAAGAGCACACTTGACATGTATGCATTTGCTCCTGGTGGGATTTATAGTTGATTGAATCATGCTGAAGGTGAAAACAACAAGCAATTCCGGGACATGTGCTCACATATTAAAATTAAGTTCAAAGGCACTTCCTCAATCTGTCCCAAGGTCAAAGAAGAGGCTAATTAAAAAAAATCAAGAACTATCCAGTCATATCCACAAAAGCAGGAGGGGGCATTGGTCACACAAATAAAATGTTTTCTTAGCCTTCTTAGCTAAGCAGCTCAACCATCCATCCTGTTTTTATTTGAAGTTTTGATGCCATTACTTCTGAATGCTGAGGATCCCAACTTCACTGCTGTTACTTGGCTTTATTATTTTTGCTAATAATTGCAACCCACCCACCTACCCCAAACCTGTCAAAACCAGGATGCATATCTGAGACACATAAAAAGAAACAGAGCTTCAAAATCTGTGGGAACCCTGGTTTGTTTTATTTTTAAGAATGCTGATAACTTCTAATAACAACAGTTATTGCTGTTGTTTTATTACATCTCCAAAAGCCAAGCCTTCTTGCTTTCCAAACTTTATGGGAAAAATGCATAGTGACATTCAGCCACTTTCTTTTTTAATAAACAAACTTGCTCCGCACTTTTCAAACTGAGGACTGAGATTCAAATGGACTTTACACTAACTTAAATTTTGTAAATAATAATAATAATAATAATAATAATAATAATAATAATAATAATATGTAGTAGTAGTAGTAGTAGTAAGGGACTTTGGAGGTCATCTAGTCCAACCCCCTGCTCAGGCAGGAAACCCTATACCATTTCGGACAAATGGCTGTCCAGTCTCTTCTTAAAAAACTTCCAGTGTTGGAGCATTCACCACTTCTGGAGGCAGGTTGTTCCACTGGTTAATTGTTCTAACTGTCAGGAAGTTTCTCCTTAGTTCTAGGTTGCTTCTCTCCTTGGTTAGTTTCCACCCGTTGCTCCTTGTCCTGCCTTCAGGCACTTTGGAGAATAGCTTGACTCGCTCTTCTTTGGGGCAGCCCCTGAGATATTGGAACATTGTTATCATGTCCCCCCTCGTCCTTCTCTTCATTAAACTAGACATGCCCAATTCCAGCAACTGTTCCTTATATGTTTGAGCCTCCAGCCCCTTGATCATCTTTGTTGCTCTTCTCTGTGCTCTTTCTAGAGTCTCAACATCTTTTTTACACCATGGTGACCAAAACTGGATGCAGGATTCCAAGTGTGGCCTTCTGATGCATGTTTTAGAATGCAATGGATACACAGATTCCTACTTTAGAATAAAATGCCTATTGAATGTAGAACTTTTTTTAAAAAATCCATTGTCAATAGACCTGATCCATGCATAATGTACAAAACTGATAAACATCAGAAACAGATCCATTGATCTATTTCTGAACTGATGTAGGATTAATTTGTCCTGCTGGTCCCTCTCCGGACAGACCTTATTCCGAGCTAAATTCTGGCCATAATTCTCCAGCTGGCCAAAGAAAAGAGGGGTCATTTCTTTTCATACTTAGCAACATCTTCCCCATTGTTCTCTTCCTCCAACACAGATTTTTCAGAGTATTGTAGGAAAGGGGACAACTTCCTTCTTCTAGCAGAGGTAAGCTTTAACTCGTATGAATTAAGAAGTAAGCTCAGTTCATCCGAAAAACTGAAAAACGAAGTGAGACACAGAACACTGAAAGAAAAAAATGGATCCATTGACACTATATCATTTTCATCCTTGCAATAAGTCAATTGATTATTTTTTTTAAGTGAAAGCAGTGATGATCCCAATCACAAAGAGCATTACTTTCCGTCCTACCTCAATGCACAGAGGGCTTTTTAGAAACACATCATTTGATTTCTGAAATCATGCAATTTGCAGATTACTGCTGAAGGTGATGAGATATCTGCAGGGTACCAATTTATGCAAAGCTGTTCTAAATTAAGTGCTTTGATACAACACCTCAGAGCAGGAGTTTCTAAATTTGTGGGTCATCTGACATTTCTTAGAGCACGTACAAGAGCTGTAGAGTGCATAGCAGAAGACTAGGAGTTTCAGAACAAGAAAAGTATGTCCAATCCACATTCCAGTCTCAGACTGGGCTATACTCAGTCCAGGATAATAAAAGGTGGGTTATAGAAGCAGATATCTGCAATTATCTCTATCCAAGACTTGCTATGTGCACTTACATCCCCAAATGAAAAGGGGTTGATTACTCTTCCTACAGTATCATTCCTACTAAATTGCTGGAGATGCAGCAATTCTGTGGGGATCTTGCCTCTTCACAAAAAAGGTGCTCCATGGTGTGGCTACTCCTACAATACCTACTGACTAAGGCAGGGGTAGGCAACCTTGGCTCTTTTATGACTCGTGGACTTCAACTCCCAGAATTCCTGAGCCAGCATGGCTCAGCTTGGAAACCTCTCCCTTTCCCCTCAGCGTGGCTGGCTCAGGAATTCTGGGAGTTGAAGTCCACGAGTCATAAAAGAGCCAAGGTTGCCTACCTCTGGCCTAGGCCGCTTTATGACTCGTGGACTTCAACTCCCAGAATTCCTGAGCCAGCATGGCTCAGCTTGGAAACCTCTCCTTTTCTCCTCAGCATGGCTGGCTCAGGAATTCTGGGAGTTGAAGTCCGCGAGTCATAAAAGAGCCAAGGTTGCCTACCCCTGGACTAAGGTAACTAGGTAGGTCTAGCCTAAAAAAGAGAAGGCTTACGGGAGACATGACAGCCACCGGCAAGAAGGGGTCAATTAATTTCCCAAAGCATCTGAGGGCAGGACAAGAAGCAACGGGTGGAAGCTCATCAGAGGAAGATCCAGCCTGGAACTGAACAGAACAATTAATCAATGGGCCAGCTTGCCTCCTGGAGTTGTGGGTGGTCTATCACTGAAGGTTTTCAAGAAAAGATTGGATATACATTTAGTCTGGAATGGAATGACTCCTGCCGTGGATGGGAGGTTAGACTAGAAGACCTCCAAAGTCCCTTCCAGTCCTATAATTCTATGATTCTAAGTTACTTCCCGCCACCTTTCCTAGTCTCTCAGGCTATGCATCAACCCCAGTTTCATTTCATCTTCTTCCTCTTTTTTCTTCTAGATCAGCGGTTCTCAACCTGTGGGCCGCGACCCCATTTGGGGTCGAACGACCATTTCACGGGGGTCGCCAAACACCACAGTCTGCCATTTTTATTTTTTTTTTGGTCGGCCATTTTTTTTGGACGGCCATTTTTTTCCCCTTTGCGATGCGGGCCGTTGCGCCGTGCATGTGCGATGCGGGCCTGCCATATTTTTTTTTGGGTCGGCCATTTTTTTGGGGTCGACCATTTTTTTCCCCTTTGCGATGCGGGCTGTCACACCGCGCATACGCGATGCGCCCCGTCATGCCGCGCACGCATGATGCGCCCCGTCACGCCACACATGCGCCCCGTCACTCCGTGCATGCGCAATGCACCCCATCGCGCCGCGCATGCGTAATGTGCCCATTGCACCGTGCATGCGCAATGCGCCCCATTGCATCGCACAATGCGCCCAGTTGCATCGCGCAATGCGCCCCATCGCGCCGCGCAATGCACCCCATCACGCCACGCATGCGCAATGCGGGCCGGGGTCAAGCCCCGGAAAAGGTTGAGAACCGCTGTTCTAGATGGGGGCTTATGAACAAACCCAGCTCTAGATCATCCCCTGGCTTTGCAGAAAATGCCTCTGGAGCCAAATCTGGAATTCAAGTGAATTTTGGGAATTGGTGTAGGCAGGTCAAAAAGGTTAAGATGACTATCACAACCACACAATTGCAATGGCCATAGTAATTTTTGATCACCTTGATCTCTTGTCAGAAGTCCTGGGTGGTGCTTACCTTGCAGGAACTTCCTTTTTTAATTTTGATTACAATTTATTGCTTACATTTTGATTAAAACTAAAAAAATCATACTTTTAAATTTTAAATGAGTGGAGCAGCGGGCACAGTGAACAGGGACATGGAAAGTCTATGTGATTCCAACTTTAGAAGATTATAGAAGTGCTGTCTATAACTACCAAATTGCAAATGTTGAAATTTGGAGGAATCTCATAATTTTTATATTTTCTCTGTTGCCCAATCTGCCTTAAGGTGGACCCAGACTTTTGATATCTGTCTCCTAGATTCATCTGTGTCAGTTTCTGTCAAACTCCTACTACATTTGTTACACAAGGAGCCACATAAGTTTTCATTCCCCCCACTTGCAAATAGCTTGAAATTGGACAATTATTCATCTTTTTTAAATATGTATAATAGTTTTATTGATTTATCAAAATATAAAATACCAAGAGAAATTCAAAAAAGTAATAGAAAACTAGAAGAAGGGGAGGGGAAAAAGATAACATAAAGAGGGGAAAGAAAAGACAAAGGCACCAACGTGCGACCTTAATTAGCAAATCAAGATTTCATATATATATATATATATATATATATATATATATATATATATATATATATATATATATATATATATATATATATATATATATATATATATATATATATATATATATATATATATATATATATATATATATATATATATATATATATATATATATATATATATATATATATATATATATATGTCAAGTGTTTATTTTTTTAGATTGCACCCTGTAAACCCAAATATGGGAGGAAGGAATCATTCTTTCCTTTTGCTTGTTTCAGCTCAACCCAGAGCCATCTTGCAAGCACAAATATATATATGTTGTTTAAAATTGTTGACAAAGAAATAAGGGATTTCTGATATAGCCATTTCGAGTTTCTTAACTCTCTTCAGTCAGAAGAGTTCTGACTGAAGAGAGTTAAGAAACTCGAAATGGCTATATCAGAAATCCCTTATTTCTTTGTCAACAATTTTAAACAATATATATATATATATATATATATATATATATATATATATATATATATATATATATATATATATATATATATATATATATATATATATATATATATATATATATATATATATATATATATATATATATATATATATATATATATATATATATATATATATATGCAACCCCAAAATCGTTGACACTTGACAGTCGTTCATCTTCTCCTCCCCATCACTTAGCCACAAGGTCTCATTCTCTGTCCCAAACCTGTCAGACAATGGAAAGTTAGGCTCTAAGTGAATTTTCTCACCTGATGTCTGTCAAGCGAAAAATCTAACACCTTAAAATATAATGCAGAACTGTCTTGCAGTGCAAGTCTCGGCAGCATTGTAATTTAATGTCTTGATCGATTTTTCTACCCAGTACAAACATGAAGGATTTTATTTGTGGGAAAGAGAATGAGACAACGGGCTAAGTTCTTCCTGATTTTGAGCCATTGGTCATAATCTACGGTATATGATGGTTGAAATGTCAGATGCTGTTGATGGCAATGGGGAAGGTTAGAGAAACATGAAGTGTGAAAGAACACAACCAAATGGAAACACCTTATGTAAAACATTAACAGCACCAGTGGAAAGCATCATGACACACTGTCCTGCCTGGATGCCACAAAAGAAGTCAGACTGTGCATGTGTTTTTTTTTTTCCAGCTGGAGCAATTTATAGGCTGGCAGCACGGCTTCACACATGAATGAGGGCCCTGGCACAAAACTTCTGAACTGCGTGTCATGTGCAACATTTTCCTTGTTGGTTTATTTGCTGAGTGACCCCTGTTTGCAACTGCTATCCCAATGTATGCTTGAAACAAGGCATGGTATTTAAAAAAATAATCAGATATCAGCAAAGAAACAAACAAAAAATGTAAATCCATCAAACATACCCAAAACCAAAACAAAACAGGTGAGAAGTTAGTTAGAAAAGGGTGCCACCAGGGGAACCCAAGGGGAAGGGACGTAAAACAAAAATCAAGATGGAGGGTCTCACCTTTGACCCTTTTTAATAGGCAACACGGTTTTTTTTAGAAAAAAAAACAGCAGGGCGTTGATTGCATGGTTGGGTCACTCATCTAGATTTTATTGACATACACACATCCCATGGAAACCCCAGCGTGCCACCCTGGGAAAGAATTTCATATCTTACCAAGTGCCTATTGCGCTCTTCATAGTATAAGTAAGAATGTATTTCTTTTTTTAAAACAAAGAATAGCATATAGTACAGTAGTCCTCAGCTTACGTCCACAACTGAGCCCAAAATTTCTTTTGCTAAGCAAGACAGTTGTTAAGTAAGATTTGCCACGTTTTATGACTTTTCTTGTCAAGCTGTTAAGTGAATCACTGCAGTTGTTAAGCTAGTAACACAGCTGTTAAGTGAATCTGGCTTCCCTATTGACTTTGTCAGAAGGTTGCAAAAGGTGATCACATGACCCTGGGACTTAGCAATGGTTGTAAATATGAGTCAGTTGCCAACAGTCTGAATTTTGATCATATGACGATGGGGATGCCGCAACATCGTAAGTATGAAAACAGTCCTAAGTCACTTTTCCCAGTGCCATTTTATTTATTTATTTGTTCAGACTTATATGCCGCCCTTCTCCTAGGACCCAGGGCGGCTTACAACAACAATACAACAAAAATTTAAAAATTAATTACATTCATACAGCATACAAACACAGTCAACTCACAATCGCTGATGGAGGGACATTCCTAGGGCCCAGGGGCAGAGCACAGCTCATACGCCCCAAGCCTGTCGGCATAAATGTGTCTTCAACAGTTTCCGGAAAGCTAGGAGGGAGAAAGCAGTACGAACCTCTGAGGGAAGCTGGTTCCAGAGGGCTGGGGCAGCAACGGAGAAGGACCTTGCCCTAGGCCCCGCCAGATGGCATTGTTTAACAGACGGGACACGTAGGAGGCCAACCCTATGCGCCCTAACCGGTCGCTGGGATTCATTAGCTCCAAACGGTCACTAAACGAAGGGCACCGGGTTGAGGATCACCTGTGTATCTGAAAAATTATCCAAACTACACTGGAAAGTCAGCTTGCCTTAATGTCTTCATCTGTTTATAAAATCAGGACGATCCTAACATCCAGAAGGTAAATGGTTATATAAGGACTTTTATATTCCTCACTATGGACCAAAACTCTATATTTCTCTCACACCCCACAATACCTGGCTGATTACTAATAACATATCCTCCTGGTTGCCAAAAGGCTTTTGACCAGGTCAGTGGTGGGATTCAGCCAGTTCGCACCACCTCAGCAGAACCGGTAGCTAATTTTTTGTTGCCCAGGCCCAGAATGGACTTCCAGAAGCAGCATCCACACAGAGAACTGGTTGTTCACATATCTGAATCCCACCACTGCACCAGGTCAAATCAGCCACAGCCTCAGCCTCAGTCAGCATGGCTCTTGTCATACTCTCAAGAGAAGAGATTTTTCCACAGAAGCATCTTGTTATACAAGCTCTACACTCCGATATCCTTTCTTGAACAGATAAAAATTATGCATTGCAAAGACTGCTTGGAGCTGGGAGATATTTCCAATGTAATCTACCAAAGGAGGTCATCTAGTCTAACCCCCTGCTCAGGCAGGAAACCTTATACCATTTCGGACAAATTGCTGTCCAGTCTCTTCTTAAAAACTTCCAGTGTTGGAGCATTCACAGCTTCTGGAGGCAGGTTGTTCCACTGGTTAATTGTTCTAACTGTCAGGAAGTTTCTCCTTAGTTCTAGATTGCTTCTCTCTTTGCTTAGTTTCCATCCATTGCTTCTTGTCCTGCCCTCAAGTGCTTTGGAGAATAGCTTGACTCCCTCTTCTTTGTGGCAGCCCCTGAGATATTGGAACACTGCTATCCTGTCCCCCCTCGTCCTTCTCTTCATTAAACTAGACATGCCCAGTTCCAGCAACCGTTCCTTATATGTTTTAGCCTCCAGTCCCCTAATCATCTTTGTTGCTCTTCTCTGCAGTCTTTCTAGAGTCTCAACATCTTTTTTACATCGTGGTGACCAAAACTGGATGCAGGATTCCAAGTGTGGCCTTACCAAGGCCTTGTAAAGTGGTATTAATACTTCATGTGATCTTGATTCTATCCCTCTGTTAATGCAGCCCAGCACTGTGTTGGCTTTTTTGGCAGCTGCAGCACACTGCCAGCTCATATTTAAGTGATTGTCCACTAGGATATTTCTGAATTATTTTCCTCATGTTAGTGCTTTTATTTTTCTTTTGGAAACAAAAGTGAGGTCCTACCTGGGAGTCTTTCTGACTTGCTAATTCAATGATTCTCAATCTCAGCCGTTTAAAGACGTGTGGATTTCAACTCCCAGAATTCCCCAGCCAGAGAAATTATGAAACACTGTTCTAATTAGGTGGATGAAAAGAGCTGGAGATAAGAAATGAAACTGACATCATCAAACAAAAAAGAGGAGCGGGTCCCTTGCACAACTCACTAGGGGGAGTCACTGGCTTACGATCATAATTAGGACCAGGATTTCCATTGCTAAGCAAGGTGGCTAAATGAGTCGTGACTCATTTTACAATCTTATTTGCCTTTGCATGTTGAAAGCCAGCTGGGAAATTTGATAGTTGGTGATCACATTGCCCCAGGATGCTGCAACTTCCATAAATACATGCCGGTTGCCAAGTGCCCAAATTTTTGTCACATGAGTATGAGGATATTGCAATGGTCATAAGTGTGAGGACCAGTCAAAAATCACATTTTCAGTACCATTGTAACTTTGAACAGTCCCTAAATAAATGTGGCAAATTAAGAACAATCTGTACTTCCCAGATTATTGCATGAACGTCATAGTAAATCTGTTCATGCTCAGGGACCTTGGTAAAATAAAGATCAAATACCACTGTACAAGGCCTTGGTAAGGCCACACTTGGAATACTGCATCCAGTTTTGGTCACCATGATGTAAAAAAGATGTTGAAACTCTAGAAAGAGTACAGAGAAGAGCAACAAAGATGATTAGAGGACTGGAGGCTAAAACATATAAGGAACGGTTGCTGGAATTGGGTATGTCTAGTTTAATGAAGAGAAGGACGAGGGGGGACATGATAGCATGTTCCAATATCTCAGGGGCTGCCACAAAGAAGAGGGAGTCAAGCTATTCTCCAAAGCGCCTGAAGGCAGGATAAGAAACTGATCAAGGAGAGAAGCAACCTGGAACTAAGGAGAAACTTCCTGACAGTTAGAACAATTAACCAGTGGAACAACCTGCCTCCGGAAGTGTTGAATGCTCCAACACTGGAAGTTTTTAAGAAGAGACTGGACAGCCATTTGTCCAAAATGGTATAGGGTTTCCTGCCTGAGCAGAGGGTTGGACTAGATGACTTCCAAGGTCCCTTCCAACTTTATTATTATTATTATTATTATTATTATTATTATTATTATTATTATTATTATTATCCATACTGGGAGGGCAAATCGGGAAACACTATTGCCTGCATCATTATACCGTTATGCAAATGATTTGAATTATATAATTATCATCAGTAGTACCATGTGACGATAACTATGTAATGATTAGATCATTTGTATTTCTTGATTGATGACATCACTAATACAAATGATACCACTATGGCTTCTGCCAGGTGGCTGGGTTTGGTTACCTGGAAAGATGAGCAGCAGTGATAACTTGCAACTGAAACAGCAATTAGGAACTGTGTGCTGCTCAAAATAATAAGCCTATTATTTTGAGCCATTGTTGTTATAACAGCTATTCATAAATGATTGCTCAACTACATTAATTAGAAGTTCAAGACTACAGGGAGGTGTGCAATAAGGGCTTAAAATGTCTGTTACAGGAACACTAATGTAAAATCAGTTAGGCAATTAGATGATATATTCATATAGATTTAAAACTATTATTAACTCTCCCAGCATTTTCATTTTGCATCTATTGGAAAACTAATCATCTTTTGGAGGAGATGTGGACTTAGCACATAGTTGGAAATGTAGTGTTTGCAAGACAATGTATGATGTGGTTATATGTTACAGCAGCTTTTGGACATAATTATGTCTCATATTTAGTTTTGTTCTAGAAGAGTCACTGGAATTTATAAATGCCCATGTTCTTTATAATTACTCTATAAGGGATTTCCCCCCCCCCTTTCGTTCAATTGTGTCTGATTCCCAGCGATTCTCTTGATGTCCTTGAGGTTTTTTTGCAGGGTTTTTCAGAAGAGGTTTGCCATTGTCTCCTTCCAAGGGCTGAGACAAAGTGACTGGCTCAAGGTCACCCAGCTGGCTTTGTGCCTTAGGCGGGACTGGAATTCATGGTCTCTCAGTTTATAGTTTAGTGCCTTCACCATTAATCCAAAAGAAATTTATAGAAGGGCAATAAAATTGTGTAGCCTGTGTTTTTATGGTTACAACAGTAGAATAAAGTTACAGTAGGCTGAAGAGCTTTGGAGTATTTTTTCTATTTCTGACCAAGAAAAACTGAAGAAGTATTTAGAAATTTGGACAGCAGGTTTCAATTTATATTAACTTCTTGCTTTTTCATTCTTATACTTGGCAACTTGATGTGAATACATGGATATGGCTTGTTGTAATTATTAGAAAAGTAATATATATCCTTTTGTGAAACTTTTCTCTTTCTTACACATAATAAAAAAGAAATAAATGAATAAATAACTGCATATTGTATTGCTTATGGATGGGAACACCCCTTCTTTCTTCTTTTCCTCCAGTATATCTGTGTAAACACATCACCCTCAGAAGAGATAGGTTGATGATCTTTCTGAAACCAGGCCATGAAATGAGGCTGAATAGATTGACATTAAAATTTGTGAGGGGAATGTGAAATATCTGGGGGAGGGGTGGTACTTTTAGTCACTCTTAACCAGGGGTTTTCAAACTTGGCCCTTTTATGACTTGTGGACTTCAACTCCCAGAATTCCTTAGCCAGGCACGCTGGCTGAGGAATTCTGGGAGTTGAAGCCCACAAGTCATAAAAGGACCAAGTTTGAAGGCCCCTGCTCTAAACTGAGCTTGCTCTTCTTGAGAATGCAGAGTATATGTAACCTCTGGGCTCATAAAATGTGATTCTCTCTGTGTTGAGCAATGTGTTTGGAAGTACTATTGAGTGAGCAAAAAAAAACCCCTCAAAAGTACTGCAAAATTGGAAGAGGTGGACAAGCCAGGTCTATAGAATCGTCAAAAGTCTGAGATGACTGAATAACATTATCATCGTCACCACTGAGTGAGTGATGGTGCTGTAAAATACCAATTGATTAAGAATTCAGTCTGGCCACATGGTCGTAACTTGTTAAAACCTGTCACAGGACAGTGAGATGGGTGGCGAATAAATTTAATAAATAAGATAAGATAAGATAAGATAAGATAAGATAAGATAAGATAAGATAAGATAAGATAAGATAAGATAAGATAAGATAAGATAAGATAAGATAAGATAAGATAAGATAAGATAAGATAAGATAAGATAAGATAAGATAAGATAAAAACTGTCTTGCCTCTACTCCTTTGGATTGTCAAGTGCAATAACCAGGAACAGGAGTTGAGTTCAAAGCACTAAAAGTTTATTACATGCTACCTATACACAAGAATCTAATCTAAATAGTCAAGTCAAATTGGCGCTAGATAAGAATTCACGGGTGGCTGAAATTAAGTCTCTTGTGACTGTGTAAGAGTTCCCAACTGATGACACATTTGACTCTGCCTGGTCATCTCCTAGATGGATTATGAAAACCCCAGCCTGAAAAAACTTCTCAACTTTGCTCCTTGAACTGTAAAATCCCTCAAGACGTTCCACTGAAAAAAGGGGATCCATCTAACTTTGTGTGAAGTGATGTCTGGATGCTACAATACTGGTCAACTGTCCTGGTGCTGCTGGACTTCTCCAGAGCATTTAATAGCCTGGATCATCAGATATTCTAGTCATGATTTGTTTGTTTTTTATCCCAATTTCCTCTCCTGACCTCCATCTGTTTCCAGGATTCTTCAGTAGTCCCCATCTTGAATAACAGAGATTTGGAAGTTCCAGCAATAATATGGTGTCTCTGCAGCCATTTGTAGCAATGGGAGTTGAAGTCCATGAGTCATAAAAGAGCCGAGGTTATCTACCCCTGGTCTAGGTGGTCCTTCAAAATCTGATCCTTAGCCATTCAGATGATTTGTTGACATTTTGATGTTCACTGATTCTTTCTTGAATCAAATTCTGTTCATGGCAAATCTGTTGGAAATGGGATTATCAGTTCAACTAGCTGTGATGTTTTGGAGACTTTCAAATTGGTTAGTTTTTATTACATTCTTGTGTATTTATAATTTTGGGAATCTGTGAAAAAAAATCTGCATTTACTGGTTGTCCTTGATATCCTGGTGTTTTAATTATTTTGAATTGCTTGTTGCGCCCTGCATAAATATATATTCTTTGTTGCACAATGCAGCGTAAATATTATTGTTAACTAAAATGTTTGATTTTGCATTCAGCAGATGAGTACGGCTGAGAGAGAGCATTTCAGAGGCCTTTTGTCAAAATCTCGGCTCGGGCTTCTCTAATGAGTCATTAAAGTCAAGGTGGTAGTGACCATACAATCAAAGCCTTGCTCCTTTTTTTACATAAACTGCTCATGGATGGTTAGAATGGATGCCATGTCCTGCTCAATCCCATGGATCTGTTTTAGCTGCTGTTAGGAGCCAATACCATCCATCACAGTGGATCAAGCAGTATTTAAACCCCTTCACATTATACGTGGGTAAATCTGGGACCCTTTCTCATCTTTGGGGAGGCTTTAGAAAGTGCTGATTTGGCTATCAGTTGGGAAAGCAGATCCCCTGATCAAGTTCCCTTTTCCCTCTTTCCACCCAGTAAACTGAACACTGGCAGGAAGGAACTTCCTTGGGAACCAGCTGTCTTGAACTTGGTGGAATTTATTATTTCTCTGGGTTCTGAAGCTAACCAGTTATTTTTTTAAAAAAATATATCAGTAAGAAATACCAAGATTATAGATGTGGGGGGGGGAGTCAAGAAATTTTTTTAAACAATCATCTGTTGCCATGGACACTGCATGGTTAAATCCAAGAAGACGCAAGAAGTCAATCTTGACATGAAGGCACCTTAACCTTTCCACGTGGAAAGAGTTGGCTTACGTCAACTGGAGGCCGGAATGTCTTCTGACCATCTTGTGCGCTTGATGCGGTAACCAGTTTTCTCTTTGATCAGATAAAATCAAAACTGATTGTCTTCTTCAGTCCACAGGAATAGATGAAGATCCTATGGTGAAGTGTAGTCCAGAGGCCCAGGAGGTAGAGGCTGTTTCCTATGGAGCCAAGAGGCAACATAGCTTAGCATCTTTGGTATGCAGAGAAAGGGTGAAGGGATACCCTCTCTAGCAGTTCACAGGGATAGGCAGCCTTGGCTCTTTTATGACTCGTGGACTTCAACTCCCAGAATTCCTGAGCCAGCATGGCTCAGCTTGGAAACCTCTCCCTTTCCCCTCAGCATGGCTGGCTCAGGAATTCTGGGAGTTGAAGTCCACGAGTCATAAAAGAGCCAAGATTGCCTACCCCTGGGGTATACCAACTAGTTATGCAGATAAATGTTTTATTCTAGCAGGATTCTGCTTCGAGGTGAGCAACAATAAAGAAACTACTCTGAGGTAACTCTTCATCTTGTTCTTGGTTCTTTGGGCCTGGCAGGTCCACCGCAACCAGATAGAACCAGAACTTCCATCATCTTACCCTCATGTCCTTGAAAATGACAATGAGCAACTAAGTTGTTGCTTTCCAGTTTGTTTGTTTTTTTAATTCATGCTCAAGTCAGTCTCTTTCCTAGAGAAATTGTCCATTTTATAATTCCCACAGGGAGAAATACAATATTTGTGTATCATATAAATACAGGTAATCCTCAATGTATGACCACCATTGAGCCCAAAATTTTTGTTGCTCCGTGAGACATTTGTTACATGAGTTTTGTCCCTTTTTACGACTTTCCTTGCCACATTTGTTAAGTGAATCACTGAAGCTGTTAAGCTGGTTAACCCGGTGGTTATATGAACCTGGCTTCCCCAATTGTCTTTGCTTGTCAGAAGGTCACCAAAGGGGGATCATGTGACCCCGGGACAATGCAACCGTCATAAATATGAACCAGCTGCCAAACATCCAAATCAGTGGTGGGATTCAGCCGGTTCGCACCACTTCGGCAGAACCGGTAGCTATTTTTTTGTTGCCCGGGCCCAGAATGGACTTCCAGAAGCGGCATCCACACAGAGAACCCATTGTTCACATATTTGAATCCCACCACTGATCCAAATGTAAATCACGTGACCATGGGGATGCTGCAACAGTCGTAAGTGTGAAAAAGGATCATAAGTCACTTTTTTCAGCACCACTGTAAGTATGAATTGTCATTGAACAAACCGTTGTAAGTTGAGGACTACCTGTATCCAAAAAGTGCAATCCTCTACTGATTTAGGACTTTGCAACTTATGAAAATATCTGCAGAGCAAAATAATGCAGAGCATTAATGCATGACTTAACATTTGCTGTTAAGAAGAAAGCTCACCCACATTCCTGCCCAAGTTGCTTCTCCAAGGGCAGCGATCTGGTTTTTCTCATCCTTTTTTTTTTTTTTGCTTGGGGCAGTCAATATGTGCTGCCTACTGTTTGGAATTAAAAAAGACATCTGTCATGTTTCTAAAATTTAAAACTGCCTTGCCTTTAAAGATCCCTGCAAAGTTCAAGTTTTTTGTTTCTCGAGTGAATTTGAGCTTGGCAGCGTATCAACATTTTAATGAAATAAATCAGGTGTTCTCAAAAGTTTGTGGTATGGTGACCCATTAAAATGATAAAAGTTTCCTGATCACCTAGGAATAACTAGTATATACTCCTGATAATATAAAATAAATCATAGCATAAAATATATAAAATGTCGGAGACTACAATTAGTGCAAAATGCAGCTGCGCGAGCAATTGTGGGCCTTCCACGTTGTGCCCACATTTCATCAACCCTCCGCATGCTGCATTGGTTGCCTATCGGTCTCCGAGCGCAATTCAAAGTGTTGGTTATTACCTATAAAGCCCTTCATGGCACTGGACCAGGATACTTACGGGACCGTCTTCTGCCACATACTTCCCTTCGACCGGTGAGAGCACACAGGGTCGGCCTCCTCCGGGTCCCATCAGCGAAACAATGCCGTCTGGTGGGTCCTAGGGGGAGGGCCTTCTCTGTTGTGGCGCCCACCCTCTGGAACCAACTGCCTCCTGAAGTCCGCATTTCCCCCATCTCCCGGCCTTCCAGAAGAATCTTAAAACCTATCTATGCCGGCAGGCCTGGGGATGACTGTGATTGTGTGTGAATGATGAATGTGTCTGGGGTCTTATTTTTAAACGCTTTTTAGCTTTGGTTTTTAGTTTTGAAATGTTGAAATGTTGTTTTATTTATGTTGTTAGCCACTCCGAGTCTTCGGAGAAGAGCGGCATAAAAATTTAATTAATAAATAAATAATAATAAATAAAAAATGAATAAATAAGCAGGGGTAGGCAACCTTGGCTCTTTTATGACTCGTGGACTTCAACTCCCAGAATTCCTGAGCCAGCCATGCTGAGGGGAAAGGGAGAGGTTTCCAAGCTGAGCCATGCTGGCTCAGGAATTCTGGGAGTTGAAGTCCATGAGTCATAAAAGAGCCAAGGTTGCCTACCCCTGCTGTAATGCATAACATACAAATATCAAATACAATAATAGGGACATAAATTACTCACTAGGGTTGAATAATAAATAAAAAGACCATTTTGATATTCCGGCAGTCCTCGATTCACGACCACAATTGGAATCAGAGTTTCTGTTGCTAAGCAAACCAGTTGGCAAGCAAGTTGTGCCCAATTTAAAGACCATTTTTGCTATGGTTGTTAAGCAGATCATTGCAGTAGTTAAATGAATCATGGGGCCATTAAGTGAATCCCAACTTCCCCATCGACTTTGCTTATCAGAAGCTCTTTGGGAAGGTCACAAAAGATGATCACATGCCAATTGCCAAGCGCCCAAATTGATCCCATGATCCCGGGACGGCTGTGAGTCGTAACTATGAGGACCTGGTCATAAGTTACTTTTTAAAATGCTGTTGTAATTTTGAAAGGTCACTAAATGAATCACTGTAAGTCAAGGACTCCCCATAGGAATGAATTTTAACTGATGTATCAAATAAAAGAACACTGGGAGCCTTGCAGCTTTATAAAAGGTCTCAAGCCAGATGAATAATATTTAACCATCCTGTTTAATTTAAAGAAAACGAAACAAAACACAGGAAGGATGAGCTTGTTTAGTTTTGCATGTTTTTGAAATCTAGATTTTATTTTTGAGGCAACCACTGTCACATCTCATTTTACATTTATCCTGACTCAGTATTTGTTTTTTTTTTTGTGGCAGCAGCTGTATTAAATGTTCTTGGCTTGTTCGGGTCAAGCTGGAACATTTGGTGGCAATGATCTCCAGGGCAGGATGAAAGAGTCAGAAGGGTGAGATCAAATTTCTGCCTGTTTTGGGGATGTGTTGCATGAGTGGCAGCTGCCATCTTGACTTTTTGACCACGCCATGTGGATATCCCTGCTCTTTTATGCATCTTTTATATTTCCACAAGTTTCACACAGTCCCATACTCTCATAAATTAAGGATTACTTGTTATTCTACATTTTTCCATTGACCCACCATATTCACTTTGCAAATCATTAAACTGAAGGCTCCACTTCTTTCTCTGCACTTTGATCATAATGGAGAAATAATCCTTCAACTGGGTAACCAACTGGAGAAAAATGAGGAATGTGTAATATCTATTTATAAGTAGTTCTCCATGGTATTAAAAGAAATAAGTCAAATCTCCTTCAAATTAAGCTGGCCTCCTAGAGACTTTACGGATGCCTCCATGCAGTTTTCTTGGCAACAATACAAAGGTGGGTTGTTAGGGCCATTTTTTGGGTTTATTTATTTTATTTTATATGTATTTTTTGCTTCTCTGTTTAGTTTCAGCCCTGGTGATGCTTGTGTTCCCATCCTAACTAGTCTAGATCAGCCAGGTTTTAAAACAGATGGTTATAAATTTATGGAAAAGAAGGTATATCAGTGACTATTAACCACGAGGACCTAAAAGCTGTGAAAGTACCTGGCATTCCCTTGGTCCAAAACCTGCTGGCATTTAATAACAACTTGAAGACCTAGATGTTCCATCAAGATGGGACTTGGAGGCTGAGTGAGCCCATCCATGTAATTGTTTTTCTTAATGTGATTGTGGTTATAGTAGCTGGATTAACTGGTTCTTAACAACAGGATGTTGTTATTGTTCTTATCGCCATTACTCTTTGGCTTCTTCTTTTTCATTGTCTTCATTTTTGAACGCTATATTTGCCATCTAAATGCACACTTGCAAGATGGACAGCTATAAATTAACATTAATAACACCACCAGTGATGGGAGGTCATAGAGAATGGAAGCCTTGACTTGACGGTGACCACTGCTGAAACCTGGACAGTGGATCTTCATCCAATTTTATCCTAGTTCAGTTCTGTCTCCGCTAGGTTGTAGATCACATTGTGACTGGCTGTAAACTGGGGGCAAATACTGGTCTAGTATCTGATTTTTTTTTTAATATGGATGCTGCCCTTCACTAGTTAAATGGCCTAGACATTGATATTTGAACATAGATCATTTTTACATTTATATTTTATTGTGTTTTACTAATCTAGGCGAAATGCTAATATATATTGCTAGTCCATGTATGATATGCCATAAGCTAAATATCTCTATCTCTGCCGAGTTTTCAGCTTCTTCTGGCTATGTGGACATCTTGGAACCAAAAAGTAAAAACACATCCCAGCAAAAGGCAGTGACCCCCATTTCTGTATTTTATAATCCATTAGATTCCTATGAGAATGGATGCAGGATCAATAGAGGGTATTAAAAGTTGCATAATATCAGCCTCTGGAAATATTCAGAGTCATATTTGTACCATCTGGTAACATTTCATGGCAACTGACAGCAGATTCTCTGGCATCTTTAAAAAAATATATCTATTTGCATAGTCCAGGGGTAGGCAACCTTGGCTCTTTTATGACTCGTGGACTTCAACTCCCAGAATTCCTGAGCCAGCCATGCTGAGGGGAAAGGGAGAGGTTTCCAAGCTGAGCCATGCTGGCTCAGGAATTCTGGGAGTTGAAGTCCACGAGTCATAAAGCGGCCTAGGCCTAGGCCAGAGGTAGACAACCTTGGCTCTTTTATGACTCGTGGACTTCAACTCCCGGAATTCCTGAGCCAGCCATGCTGAGGGAAGTCCACGAGTCATAAAAGAGCCAAGGTTGCCTATCCCTGCCATAGTCTGTGACCTTTCAGTTCAAATCCACTGCCATTTATTTGGAAACATGCCCACTGAATCCCCTTTACTTTCTAAGCAGGCACCTACTAGTCCCACCCACTGCTTAAGTGTTGTGTTTCCTATTTCACTGACATTGTCATGTGTGGCTCTGTGGGTTTGTCTCTATGCGCACTGGATAGCAAATACCTGCATAGTAACCATTCTATTTTCATATCCAACTCAGGACTTGCTGTTTTAAATGGGCTGGTGTTGTGCATAACTTAGATTGGTAATTTGAAGCCTAGGTTTCTATGTCCTTGTGAGGAAGGAGGATTTAAGAATATTTCTTTTTAAAAAGTGGGGTGGGGGAGAGATAGAATTTCTACATTCAGTTTGGCATTCTAAAACCAGTAGAATTTCATTACTATGGTTATAGTCTTCATGCAGCTAGGGCTTAGCTTCCCGTTGTTGCAGCTCAGTTCTCCCATCTTTATAGAAAGGTGTAAGCCAATGTTTTTTAACCTTGGCAACTTTAAGATGCGTGGACTTCAACTCCCAGAATTCTCATATGAGCATGCTGGCTAAGTAATTCTGGGAGTTGAAGTCCATACATCTTAAAGCTGCCAAGGTTGACAAACTCTGGCTTAAACCAAGACTGAAAAGCTTCCTGAGATTCTTTAGATTTGCATTTCATTTATTATTTCAATATTATATAGAAATTTGGATGCAGATGCTCTTTGAGAAATGATTCTAGCCCTTGCCAGGTATACAGATGTTATTTGTAAAAATAAAAAGCAGAAATCATGAACCACGTGGAATTTGAATCACTTTGAACTTCAAAAGAAATTTTGTTATTTTGGCTCAAACACTGAAACAATCCAGGGATAGAAGCAAGATTCTCTATTATATGTACAGAAGCTCTTCTATTATGCAGTCATAATAGGATTGAAATAACCTCACAGTCATATAAACCATCAAACAGGAACAGCAGGAATCAAAAGACTCGTATAGAATTTTGTTGTGTCATTGGGCACAGAAACATTATCATGGAATTGAAAATATATTTGCCAATCCCCATTTTTGCTAAAGAAAGATTACAAGGAATATTCAGAATGGTATCTTCCACTTGAATCAGGTAGTTTTCCACCCAGATGGTCTTCAGGTAGCAATCTTCTCCAGATGTTTACCTTACATGGTCTCCATGCAAGTCATATCTATACATATAAGGTTCCATCTTTATTTTTCCATTCTCTTGTTCTTTTCCATCTAAGATTACTGACGAGCACAGTTAGAATTCTGTTCCTTTTGAACATGATGGGGGACATGGAAGCAGTACAACTTTTCTAATGTGGCATTCCACATTTGTGTGATTCCATCATATAAATATCTTCTCTTTTCATTTTGGAACAAAAGCTCTTCAAAAAGCTAAGTCATGCTAAATAATCCTCCAACTACTTCATTAATCCCACTGAAATCAGTCTTGACGGCTTGATTTGAAACTGGACGAAGGTACCTAAACTATAAATAGATCCAAATCAACAATGTCTGAAAACTGGTGAGAATGGACAGGAAAAGAGTTTGATATTATCAGTTGAAGAAAAAGCTTGAAGAAAAAGAGAGAAGCCAGAAGGACTCCAGATAATGCCGGGATACCAAATGCAAAGAAGCCCATTGGTTTTGATAATGAATAGAGCACACAAGGCAGAAATGCCTGTAGCTTGTGATTGTAATAGGACTATAAGTAATCCTCAACTTACAACAGTTCATTTAGTGACCGTTCAAAGTTACAAAGCACTGAAAAAAGTGACTTATGATCATTTTTCACACTTACAACATTCCCTTGCAGCATCTCCACGGTCACATGGTTAACATTCAGATGCCTGGCAACTGACTCATATTTAAGATGGTTGCAGTGTCCTGGGGTATGTGTGTGTGTGTGTGTCATGTGATCCCCTTTGGTGACCTTCTGACAAGCAAAGTCAATGGGGAAGCCAGATTCACTTAACAGCCATGTTACTAACTTAATAACTGCAGTGATTCACTTAACAACCGTGGCAAGTAAAGTCGTAAAATGGGGTAGGCTTCACTTAGCAAATGTTTCACGCAGCATCAGAAAGTTTGGGCTCCACTGTGATCGTAATTTGAGGGCTACCTCTATGTACAGTATTCAGAAGATAAAGAAGGAGAGCGAGCGACTGCAACTGCCTTATACCCTCTTCCCATTCAGAAGTGCTGCCAACTCTCACGTGCTGATCTTAACCCAGATCCTAAATGCTGTTTTCATCCACTAACAAGGCAAAGATATACGAATGAACCAATCGGGAATTTTAGGTGAGCGATCCTGGCTAGGAAGCTATTCTGCATATTTTAGTTGACTCACCACTACAGAGCAGAGAATGGAGGGGCGGGGGGGGGAGGCGGATGGTGTCGTGGTGGTGGTGGTGGTGGAGAAACTGGTTGTAGTAGAAATGGAGTGAATAAATTATTGTGTGCAGTCCATCTGCAAACTGCTTCTCCTGCACTGCTATGTAATAAAATGTGTTGCTAAGATACAAGCTGCTAAAGAAGTTCATTAAAGGACACTTTAAACAAAGCTGCCCGACCCTTTTTTCTTTTAAAGACTGCCTACTTTCTTCTGTCCCTTATGATTACAATTAGATCATCTATATGGATCCGGCACTTCATTCACATCTTCTCATCAAACAATGTTAATAAACCCAACACTGGCAAATAAGTCATTGCATTCTGAAGAAAACTCAAACTTCATGGATAAGACTGCCTGAAAAAAAAAATATTTTCCTTAAAAGTCTTTTGCCTAAAAGGCAGCAGTAGATTTCACACCAGCATGCTAAGCTTGGAAATGAAGGTCAACCTTCTTCTTCTTCTTCTTCTTCTTCTTCTTCTTCTTCTTCTTCTTCTTCTTCTTCTTCTTCTTCTTCTTCTTCTTCTTCTTCTTCTTCTTCTTCTTCTTCTTCTTCTTCTTCTTCTTCTTCTTCTTCTTCTTCTTCTTCTTCTTCTTCTTATTATTATTATTATTATTATTATTATTATTATTATTATTATTATTATTATTGTTATTATTGTTATTATTGTTATTATTGTTATTATTGTTATTATTGTTATTATTGTTATTATTGTTATTATTGTTATTATTGTTATTATTATTATTATTATTATTATTATTATTATTATTATTATTATTATTTCATAACGCCCCAGTTTTCCTTTTCCAAACTTGGATGAAATCCTGAACATCTATTGACCATCTGCAAAACTGTCACTCTTAATTTATTAATGCCACAGTCTATTTGAATACATTATCTATTAGCCAAAGATTATGCTAGCGGAGGTACTTTTTCAGTGACCAATGCAATCATTAGATTCTTTTGAGACTGTACACTGAACAGCAGTGGGAGACCTTGAAGAGTAGCACAAAGGCATTAACTATTTTTGAAAATGTTTGTGTGCGTGTGATTTATGTTCTCTTTCAGGGATCTTCAATAAACATATGAAAGACAAGAAACCATGGATGTGTGCTGTGATTTAGCTGGACTAAGCAGAGTTTGACAGCAGGACTTTCAAAGACCCCTACTTGTTTCTCTTTATGTATTTCTAACCCATATCCTGTCCAGAAAGTCTTGGAAAGCAAAAAGGATAGGAGGATAAGAAATGGCACAGCAAAAGCAGAATTTCAGTGGCTGTGATGTGCTAAATCAGAATAAAGTATGCATAACAGTAGAAACTAGGAAACAAATTATGCAAACTAGCAAAAAAAATGCAAACGGATCGTTTTGCATATTCCACTGGTAACAGAATTCAATTTAGAAAGGAATTAAATTTAAAGAGGAATTGGGATTACCTGAGTGCAGAATTTTACCCAGTGCCTGGCAGGAGATAAAAGGTGGCTTATCTGACAAATGGGGTCCGTTAACTGTCATGTTGCAATTAATTCCCCCGTATTGCAGTCAGCAATAAACACTATACATTTTTCATTAGACTTACAGATTTACATAAGTATATTAACTTTTGAGAAATAATTTATATATTTATACCACAGACACTTGTGCCAGACGCATATTTGCATAAGCACACATGCAGAAAGTGAGACCCAAAACAGTTGCAGTTCCAAGGCAGCCCTCCTTCCTCGTCCATTTTTGTCAAGAAAATTTCAGCCTATCAAGCAATCACAGTTCATTCAAAGAGCTCAGGAAATTAAAAATGACAACAAACATTGCTTTTAAGTGCTGCAAAATCTCAAGCTATTCTTATTCAGCTCCAGTGACACAGAACCCAATTTGACACCTTTAAAAAAAAATTGGATAATACATGTTTCTGCATAGTTGCATTGTCTACTGCACTGAAATGTAAGCTACCCCCAAAATAAAAGTATTCCATCTTGTACAAAGAGTATAAACCACCGTTAATTTAAATAGCTTTGGAAAGAAAAAGCTTTTCAAGTCCAATTACATGGACTGGTTGATTCAGTGTCTGATGAATATTATATCCAATTGCTCCTGTTACAGCTGCTACATTTAACCTCCTCGGAGCAAATTTACTCCCCAACGAAAAAGACCTTAACTTTTGCACAGCCCTGATCTTCCAAAGCAGTCTTTTAAGCCCTGGAAAAAATTCAATACGTAACTCAAGGCTAGGATGGAAAATTAAGGAAGATCTTAACCTTGAGTTGCATGTTTAATTTTTCCAGGGCTTAAAATTGCATTTTTCCTACTGGGGTTCCTTTGTTAGATGAAACATAAGAGCAGCGGGCTCTATGCAAAAGCATAACAGCTATTAGGTTTCAAAATCTTCTTCTTATTGGGTAGCAAAATGTAGTTAGATCCTTGCTACCTCAGCATTTTCATATGGTAATTCTGTTCTGGAAATTGCTAGTACATAATAAGTAAGTAAGTAAGTAAGTAAGTAAGTAAGTAAGTAAGTAAGTAAATAAGGAAGGAAGGAAGGAAGGAAGGAAGGAAGGAAGGAAGGAAGGAAGGAAGGAAGGAAGGAAGGAAGGAAGGAAGGATACTACCTTAATTAAAAGTTGCTTGATATGTTCCAAGAGTCTACATAATATATACCAGTGGTGGCAAACCTATGTCATGGGTGCCAGAGGCGGCACTCGGAGACCTCTCTGTGGGCACATGTGCCGTTGTCCCAGCCTCGCCTCCCCCGCAACCCCCTCCTCTCCAGCAGCCCCCCTGAAGGAGAGTCGCCCCCAAGTGTGGCCCACATGGAGCAGCGCAGCCAAGGACATGGAAGCCAGGCAGCGTATACAAGACTCTGCCCTCACACGCCATCATGCACAGTTGATGCTGCAGGGCATGGGCAGAGGATGTGGCTGCCATAGCGCTGCTGGGCTGCCCGGGCGATCTGCGGTGGGCCCTGGAGGCAGTGAGTGGTCCTGTGGGTAGGCAGGGCAGGGGATGGGAGGGTGGAGCAGGGGTGGGATCAGTTTTTAGGCACTCGGTCTCTAAAAGGTTCGCCATCACTGATATATACAGAGTACATTAATCAGAAAAATAACTAGGGAATCCAAAAAGTCAAGGATACCCATAATTGCACAGTTCACGCCCAGTTTCTTTTGTGCAAGCAAGCCTTGGATATCTCCTGGTGGTTTCTAACCTGAGGGCGAACTGAGCATGAATCCTGCCTAGCTTCTTAGCTCCAACATGGCCTATTGTCACCTTAATTAATGGATACAAGAAAATTATTGAAAGACTTCTCCAAACTGAGCCATAAAAAAGGAAAGCAAATAATGCACCAATATACACGATAGCAATGACACATTCCATTTTCTCTTCCTCTGCAGCTTCAAGATCCTGAAATGAAAAGCTTCTATTCAACACAAAGTCTTAGTCTTAAACTCCTTCTGAAGCTACATTTGGAGAGTAGTAGTTCTAGTTAGGTGTTAAAATCCTGGAGAGGAGAAGCCACTTATCTTACTGATGTTCAGTTTATAAATCAAAGTCATTATATGCAAGGAAAATTTTAGGCATGTACATCTTTGTCTAGTTATGGGAGGGCAAAAAAATTACAATGACAATCAGAAATGCACTATCAAAACCCTGCTACTTTGTATTATGTCATGAGGCTATCTTGACTTTTTAAAACTCCTCATTATTTCACCACAAAAAACAGCTTGACCTTTGCTTCACAATAGTTTTTTTTTAAATAAAATTGCCTGGGCGGGGGACTTAAATTAAGAAAGGCTAGGGTCACCTTGGAGGAAGGGCTGAAGCTCCTGTGAATGATTTTTGTGGTTTTTGTAAACATAAAATAAATCCGATAAGCCTGAATTTTACCCACTTTTAAGACAAACGCTCATGGTCCCAGAAATTTGCAACGTACGATGAAAAAAAGGCAAGATAACAGCAGCTATGATGGTGCAGAAGAAACTCTGCATGTTTTTTATGCATAAAATCACCATCTTGATGTTGTTGTTTTTTACACCGCTGCTGATAGTGGATCTGAAAATAATGTAACCAAGATATTGTCTTCCGTGGAGGAACATTCAAGCAATAAACTTCCAGAGAAAGTAACATATGAGGTTCTGAAAAATGCCACCAGATGCAAGAGAGTCACTATTCTAAGCTGATAGTTTTAGGTAAGCAAAGTTCTGGACAAAAAAAACCCAAACAAACTAGTTTAGTAATTTAACAGCTAGATAGTTATAGCAAGCCTAGACATGTAGAGAAAATTATTTTAAACTTACAAGAGAACTAAGATTAAACGTCTACCAACTTTAATCAGGGTCCACGTGATCATGTTTTAGATTCAGTTTTGGCTCACTGCAGATGAAAAATGAATATCCCAAGATGTAAGGCACAGCAAATGTCTTCAGCACAGGGCAAGAAATGTCACTGTGGCTAGAATTTCATTCTTCTGGGAAGACAATGACAATGCATGGAAAACTCAGCTCAGTCCCAGGGAGATTGCTGAGAATTGTCAGTAACTGCTAATGAAGCATTCTGCAATCATTCTAGTCCTCAAGAAACTCAAAGTTCATTGAAATTAATTATCTTGTTCTGACACCAGATTTTTGAAGTGGCCCACAATACCACAGCAAACACTTTAAAACAGTTACAACAAGCACTACATTCGCTTTCCTGGAATTTTCAAGTGAGGCATTACGATAGTCACTTTAAAAAAAAAAAAAGCTTTTCTGGTCAATTCAGACTTTATGAAAGAAACACTGGATATACACATATACACATACATGGACACATATTGATAGACATTGGTATACAAACTGGCCTATTTCAGGATTTCAGAGAAAAATATCTCTTTTCACTTGCAACTGATCTCGAAAGTCTCAATATGTGCTTTCAATTTTAGTATAAATATAATCTTATGATTCACAACAAGCTGCTAATGATGAAAAAAAAATCTCACTGAAAATATAAAAAGAGGATGGAGGAACTTCATTCAGGGAGATGTGTGGGTGGGGGGTGTTATTTAACTGAAGCTTAAAGATTTCTTGAGTTTTGTAACCATTTAAAATGCAAAATTCCCAAGGGTAGCAATGTATAAATTGCAACGTTACCTCAAAAAGAAGCAGAGTTTAAGCTGCCTTTGACTTTTAAAAAAGGTTTACTTGAGGGAAAATCTGCTTCTAACCGAAATTTAAACATTAACTTGCTTATTATGTCAATAGCAAAAAAAAAAAAAACTTAAGGAATATGAATAGCTTTTAAGAGGATCAGTCAAAGGTTTGTCTTCCCACTGCTCTTTGAAATGTTGAAATTTCTTTCACGTACATTATCTGAGAAATATATGCAATCTTGCTATAAAATAACTCCTTGCTGCAACTTGCATATTCCAGGAAGTGGAGTTATTCCTCCTTTACAGCAGATCATTATTTTTCAACTTGGCAAACCTTAAGATGTGTGGACTTCAATTCCCAGAATTCCCCAGGCATCCATGCAAATATTTGCCAGCATCAGTCCAGATATACCACCTTCAATGCCAAAACCAGCAATTACAGTTGATTTCTGTACAGATAGTAAATAATAGCTAAGAAACGAAGAGAACACACTTGAGTGACGTATAGATTATTATGCCATTTAGTGAACATACTTTTATGTTCTGTTCTGGGATAGGCTTGTCTGAATCCACAGTTCATCAGCAAAGCAAACACAGCAAGACTGGCACACTACTGCTTCCCAAAAACTGAGTTTACCCGGCAATATTAATTGCCAGTTTAGAATTTAATTGTACAATTACTAAGTCACATATCTGAGAAAGGAACAAGGGCTGCTGAGCAAGGTTTGGCAAACATAGGGAAAACGTGAAACTGAGAGCTTCAAATGTGCTGTGAAAAAATAACTCTGTGTTTTAGGAGAGGGTTTTTATTTATAAGCCCAAGCTTGTTTGGCAGCCACATAGATGAAAATGTTACAGTGTGGTTTCAAGATATAAAGCAGGGGTCTTCAGACTTGGCCCTTTTATGACTTGTGGACTTCAACTCCCAGAATTCCTCAGCCAGCGTGCCTGCCTGAGGAATTCTGGGAGTTGAAGTCCACAAGTCATAAAAGGGCCAAGTTGGAAGACTCCTGATATAAAACAATTGGAACAACAAAAATGTTTCACACGTTGTTTGGTTAAAGAGGCAATACCTATATTATTATAATCATCTGCTACTACAGTTCACCAAACAGGCTCCTTTAAAGTCAAGATGGAGGCTAACCATATGTCCCATCAACTCCAGGCAGCATGAGAATCTACCTCAGCTCTCCAAAAGGATTTGGAGGATTTCAAGCTCAGGAGATAAGGGGAAAGATTTAGAAATTGAAATCCACATATCTTCAGGTTGCCACAGTTGAGAAACTGCACCAGAAAGATCAACAGCAGGGAGATGGGTAATCCTCTGATCTGCCCGTTGAATATGATATTATTTCAGTTTGTCATATTTCACTGTTTCGAAATCTATCAGAAAGAAAGCTAGTCATAGGCCATTCTCAAAAATGATGCTGAAACTATGTAAGGCTTTTAAAAAGTCTATAAAAGTAAAACATTTAAAACCCTCTTAACTACAGAAGCTAACAATGGTCTGATTTTGTCAATAAATGCACATTTTCAAAAGATGCCCTTCCTCAAAATATTTCGTAGTTGTCGCTGGAGACATTCACTCTTTTTCTGTTTTCACCATAAAGTCCATAATAAACAAATCAGATTGAAATCCTGGAGACAAGAAAAGGGAACACCTAATAACAAGTGTACAGCGTAGAATTAAGCAAGGCTGTGTTCTTGTATAGATGGTCAAGAAAGGCAAGATGGCAGCCATACTTTTATGGTCCCACAGCAAAAAAGAGGCAGAACTTCTGTTGCACCATTGCAGTTGCCATGTTGACTTTTTTCGACTATACCTTCTATCAAGCTGTGGTGCAGTGATCTTTTGGAAAGGCAGTTTTACATGAATCCTACAGGAATAAGTGGGAGAATTCGCTCATGCCTTAACCTGGATACCATTATTTTCCAAAGGAACGAGGTGCAAAGACACTGTATAAATATCTATCAGTACACGAAAGGTCAAACTCTGCAGGATGATAGACCCAATATTGCAATTCGACTCCATCTCTTTTGTGTACATTGGGTGTGCGTTGTAGGCATGCATAAAGTGGCAGGGCTTCAACTGGAATACTCCACCATCATCTTACAGATTTTGGATCTCCCTCGCAGCTGATATCCCAGAAAGCAAGCAAATCTATCATTAGAAGCATGTAGTAATAATGATCGAAGATAACAAAATACAATACAAAAATGCAAAATATTAATACAAAGACCTGGAAATAAAAATAGAATAACTGTGCAAAGATAAGAAAGGCAAAAAAAAAAAAAAGTCTGGATAGTGGATGTGGCAATACTTGGAAACAGCAGAACAGAACAGAAACAACTGGAGAAGAATACAAACTACAAAGACCTGCAAATAGCAATCAACTGATTATAGTAAAAGAAAGGTAATACGAATACAGGAAGTCCGCGACTTATGACCACAATTGAGGCCAAAATTTCTGTTGCTAAGTGAGACATTTGTTAAGCGAGTTTTGCCACATTTTGCAACTTTTCTTGCCATGATTGTTAAGTGGATTACTGCACTTCTTAACTTAGTGACATCATGATTAAGTGAATCTGGCTTCCCCACTGACTTTGCTTGTCAGAAGGTCGCAAAAGGGGATCACATGACCCCGGGACACTGTGACTGTCATAAATATGGATCAGTTGCCAAGCACCTGAGTTTTGGTCACATGACCATGGGGATGCTGCAACGGTTGTAAATGTGAAAAGCAGTCATAAGTCATTTTTTCTGTGCCGCCGTAACTTTGAACAGTCACTAAATTAACTGTTGTAAGTCGAGGACTACCAGTAGTAATAGGTGCCTTGGGTGCAATCCCAAAAGAGCTGGAACACCACTTGAACACCATTGGCATTGGCAAAATCACCACCAGTCAATTGCAAAAGGCAGCTTTACACAAAACAGCTTACATCCTAAAATGATACCTTTAACATCATCAAACACCCACATCTGCCTATTCCACATCCTTGGGAAGGACTTGATAGATGGGGAAAAAATGCCAAATCCAGTCTCAGCATCTGACTGACTACACAACAAGCCATAATAATAAGTAACACACAAAATACAAAAACCTGCAAATAGAAATAGAATTATAAGGCAAAAGTAAACAAAGATGGTACCAATAGTAATAGGAATCTTGGGTACAATCCCAAAATACTTGGAGCAATGCTTAAATACCATAGGCATTGACAAAATTACCATCAGTCAATTGCAAAAGGTAGCTTTACTTGGAGCAGCTTACGTTCTGCGACAACATCTTTAATGCCATGAAACCACATCTGCCTATCCCTTGGGAAGGACTGGATAAAAATGCCAAATCCAGTTTTTAAACATCTGGCTGACTATACTACCAACCATAATAATAATAACAACAACCAAAAAGTGATACTGATCAGCTGAATTTGGCAAAAGTTGAAAGGGGTAGAGGTGGAACCAACTGTGAAGGAAGGAAAGCATGAATAAAAAACATGAAGAAAATCCGAAAACCTTTGCTGAAGGCAGTCAGTCAAGGAAAGCTCTTGAAAACAACAAAGGTGAGGACTGAATCCAGAAAAGAAACAACTGAAAATTGATTTGCTAACTAGAAGAACAAGCCAGTGGATGGTCAAAACTTTGAAGGATATTGAAGGAAATGCTGATTAAAAAAACCCACAGTTTGTTAAGGTCAGGGCTATTAAAGAAAGAAACTGAAGGCTTGATTTTAGCAGTTCGAGAATAAGCTATACCAACTTAATGCATGGAGGCAAAAATTAAATGTTTAACAAACAACAGCAAACCATACCTTTGTAGTTAAAAAGGATGAAACAATGTATTTGATTACTGACTGCAGAAAAATTTCACAAACTGAGATTATGAGTAGCATCCTGATTGAGCTGCCAGAATTATTCATTAGAAACTTTGCCAGAGGTTTGGATTGGAATGTAGTTAAAAACTACTGGGTCCATCAAGTTGAGAAGGTTTGGGAAACTAAGTGAGTTAAGATCTTATGGGATTTAAAGATCCAAACACACAAGTCTCTTGTTCATAGCATGCCGATATAACAGCTATTCAAAAGAAGAAAGTCTGGTTCATTGATTTTGCTAACCTAGGAGCTGCTAGGACTGAGGACAAACAATTGGGAAAAAGTATGAAATACTGGAACTTGCGGATTGAAGTTGAGCACTTATACAAAAAAGAAATCCATTGTTATATCAATCATAATAAAGGAATTCCTTGATATTTGGAAATATTAATTTATTAAACCTGAACATCTTAATTTTACAAAAAAAACCCCACTCTGTTAAGAACTGCCTATATTCTTCAATACTATCTTAATAATTCTTAGGTCCTTGGTTAAGACTTGAGTTATTAAATTACCATCAGTCTTAGACTCTGAATCTAAATGTAGATTACCCACACATCATCATCATCATCTTCATCATCATAATCCCCTCCATGGATAGCCACAACACCCTGTTGTCATGAGGGAGGAGATAATGAAAAATTAGTCATACAGAATTGGGAACAAAATAATTGAAAAAGTAGTAAAAAATGAGCAGCTTAAAATATTGTAGATTTCCAGATACAAACTGATAAAACCTTGGCTCCTAACACACAAGATTTAATTACCCAGAATTGCCTTGAACTGCAAGATGGGAGCCATATAAATTGAATAAATAAGAACTGTGGTTGACAAGAAGAAAATGCAGATAGCTGATGTTGAAGTATGAGGAGATAGTAGAATAGAAGACAAAAAATGAAGAAGATCACAAGATCTGAAAACTGAAGCTGAAAGCTTATGGCATAAACTGACCAAGATGGCACCAGGGATTATTCGCGCACTAGGTGCCATACTAAAAAAAACTTGGACGGCACTTAGAAAATCTGTGCATTAACAAAATTTCCATCTGTCAATTGCAAAAGGCCAGAGTGCTTGGGTTTCCACATGTACCACACTGAAACAATATCACATCCTAGGTTGTTGGGAAGCATGTGGTGCATATTAAGGCTTACACCAGCTAAAGAACTGGCAGCTGTGACTTCACATTGCTGTGAACAGATAATAAAATATGCTTTTGAGGCATCAGAAGCAAGTATGGCAGTTGCACATTTAAGCAAAAATATATTCAGCTCTGCACCATAAGATGGAAGATTTATCACTGTCTCAGTGGGTTCTCAAAAAATGATAGAGAGAAGAAAGGCATGAAGACAGGTGGGGGTTTCAAGAGATGACTTCTAGATCCTATAGACATATTTCAAAGGAATGAGCCTCTTGACTAGGTAGGTAAGAAAAAAACATAACTTGTCTCACAAACTTTACTTTCAAAACAGCAACAATCAGGCAGTTCCAGGGAGTTCAATAAACTTCATGTACTTGGGCCTTCCAAGGGCCATCCCAAAGTACTGGTGGGTTGGGATGAAGAGGAAGATTTGAAGATTTTTAATATGAGGAAATTGCCCATAATTTATATAAACAGTGTGGAAAAATCTTAGAATTTAGGGTTATCCAAGCAAGTCAGGTGATGGGTCATTCAGAAGAAAGAGGGGGGGAAACCATGAAATCTATTGATCCATTTGAAGGATTTTTTAAAAAATTATATAAATTCTTGGTGAAGGAATTACTATAGTCATGATGTTTTTTGAAGCATGAAGCATTCGGCCACTAGATCAGAATTTCTCAACCTCAGTAACTTAAAGATGTGTGGACTTCAACACCCAGAATTCTCCAGCCAGCACAGCCTCATATCTTTTAAGCTGCTGAGACTGAGAAACATTGCACTAGGTCAGGGGTAGGCAACCTTGGCTCTTTTATGACTCGTGGACTTCAACTCCCAGAATTCCTGAGCCAAGGTTGCCTACCCCTGCACTAGGTACACTAGTCCAGTAGAGTTAGGTAAAGGCAACTAATTTCCTGCAGAATTTTGCAAGAGTTAGACATTTTATTTTTGCTTATTTTATTTTTTAAAAAAATTCTACTCCTCCAGATCATCAAGAACCCACTTCTAATGGCTTTTTAAAAATATTTTGTCTTTGGAAAAGCAATGTCAGGGAGAGTGGAACAAATAAAAGCAATTTCAACCGCCTTAGGTTTCAGAGCTCATATAAAGCAATCTCTTTCAGGGAGAGTGTGAAAGAAAATATGCTTTTTACCTTTCCTCAGAGAAAATCATTTCAACACCTTCAGCCTAAAAACTCATGAGATAGGCTTGCTGTCTGGCTTAGAAATGTGAAAATACATAAGACTTATCAAGCCTTCCACTACTGACAATAAAACAGGCAGAGGGTAACACACAACACTTTTCAACACAATTAGTGGTTGTTTGTTCTATAATTATTCACTGAGTATTTGCCCCTGAGTGGCAGAGAGCCATAATTTATTGTTTAGTCCAGGAAGTGTTTTGCAATGCTAAAATATCCCTTCCAAAGCTTGCATCAAGTTCTCTTTTCCAGGTATAGTCTTTGCTTTATCCAAATTCCAGCACAGCGTGTAAAAAAATGCTTCTTTTTGACTATCAGCATAAAAAAAAAAAAAGTAAATTGCCTTGAAACAGTTGCAATCATACAGAGAAGCACAATCCAATATATGTCCATCTTAAGGCAGCCCAACTAGTTCCTTATCAAACAGAAAAATATTAGCATGCATTGTTTGCAGCGTAAGGCTGTTGCCTTGTTTTAAATAAGTCCTTGGCTCAGTGCAGAATCAATACAACACGTTGTTTCATCCTTCTAGAAAAAGAACTAATAGCTCTAAGCTACCCGTCTTGTTTTTTATGATTCCCCCCCTCCCCTCATAAAAGAAACTATCCGGTTTGATTAAATATCTTTGTTTATCTTTGTGCTCTGCTGACAGGGGTCTTCTCTCCCCACCCCCACCGCTCCAAAATGGCATCAAAGCAATCAAAATGGTAATGCTTAGCATGAATGGGCCACCAGCCCCTCCTCCTGCTACCCCCCCCCTCCGCGTTAAAACTCTGCAGACTTTTCTCCATGTTAGGAAGAAACCAACACCCCTTTGTCACAAAATGGAAGCTTCCACTACAAACTGAGAACGGTGGCAAATTCTGGGCGAGGATCAATCAGGGATGCGGGGAGGGGGGGAGGAGGAGGAGAATAGTGGAAATGCTGAGATTTCTAATCCCGGGAACTGAAAACATTCATCCTGCGGGCAACGTTTCCAAACACTTCCGCATGCTTTTCCAGCTACGAGGATGGAATACAGATACACACACCGTACGATCGTATAAAACGTTGACCAGACCTCTTTTTATCATAGAAAACATACGACCTAGATCGTTTTTGTCTCTCTCTTTCCTTTCCCTTTCCCTGATCTCTCCCCTCTCCCCACTCTTTGGGCAGGCGAGCATGGCACGAAAGTCGATCCCGGAATTTTATTTCATTTTCCCCCACCACCCACCACCCCCACCTTCCTCCTCCTCCTCCTCCTCCTCCTCCTCCTCCTCCCAATTTTTCGGAAAGGAAGCAAAAGCAAAGACGGGGCGCTGTTCCACGTTTTGGTGCTGAAACGTCTGCAGCATTCCGGAGGAATCGCGGCATCGATTCCGCCAGAGGACGGGGAAAGAGGACGAAGGGGGGGGGACAGAGGGGGAGATCTGGGCAGGAGGGGCGCCCCAGGGAAAGTTCGCTTGTTGAGGCGGGGGTGGGGGGGCTGGGCAGCGGGAGGAGGGGGGTTGGACATGCATAATCCGGCAGATCGCAGCGCTTGTAGGCTAAGCCGCCGCTGTCGGGTTTCTGCACGGCCAGGCTCGAGAGTGTTGGAAGGCGGAAGGGGGAAGGGAAAGGAAGGGAAGGGGCTGAGGAGTGCGAGGGGGGGCGCGCCTCCCATCGAAGCTGCCGAGCTGCTGAGCGGCGCCGCGAATCGTTCCGGGGCATCTGTTCGTGGTGCTGAAACCGAAGCCATCCGAGCTCCCGGTCCCCCTCCGTAGAGATGCGAGCAACTCATCCCCGCCAACCAACTTTCTTTTCAGCTGGGAAAGCCGCGGGAGAATATTAGGTGGGTGGGGGGTGGGTGGGGGGAGAAGGGTAGCAGCCTCCGAGCCAGTAATTATTGCATGGCAGGCACATCAGGGTCATTCGCCGCAATAGCAGGAGACTTGCTGACAAAGATCACACACGCGCGCGCATAACAGACACACACACACACACACACACACATCCACACACACATACAGCAGCGCAGGCATGCACACAAAGAAAGTTTGTTTGAAGAAGGGTGGGGAAGAGCTTCACTTTCCTGCTCAGATTTGCCTAACTAGGTGGGGGGGAGGGGGAAGGGATGGAGCCTCAAGCAAAAAAAAAAACCCTCACGAAGACGACCCGAAAGCCTAGGCATCAGATCATCAAGGGGACGAAAGAAAGAAACAGCAAGTGTATGGACGGATGATTGGGGAGGGGGGGGAGAGAAATAGATACATCACATACCAACAAAATAAACATTTCCGACCAAATTCGGATGTGCAGACGTTCCAAGGTGGCTGGTCTCAGCCTCCTTATTCCCATCTCTTGAGTTATTCCACGTTGAAAGGAAGTGAACACAAACTAATCCAAGACCCAAGAATTTTCCATATTCCTAAAACATGTCGACCAACTCAAAATGGACGCCTGTGTGTGTGTGTGTGTGTGTGTGTGTGTGTAGGAGAGCAAGAGAGTGTTAAAATATAAAACTGGTTCCAACAACAGTTTCACTCTTTTTCTCTATTATGATTACCCGTATAAAGGCATTTCAAGGCAAAAGTAAATAAATAAATCCTGATCTTTAAATCGTTTCTCACTTTAGGCAATCTTTAAACACACAAAACACTCCGAGAAACAAACCAAGAAACAAAAACAAAACAAAAATAATAAACACCCCGAGTGTTTTATTCACATGGAGGTATTTCTCAGCCAACGGCGGACTTTTCAGATGTTTAGAAAGTGTACTATTAATAGCAGAAGAAAAGGGAGAAAAACAAGGGAAGCCAGGAAGAGAAGAACAGAAGAAGCTCAGTGCAAAGAAACAGAACTGAATTGATTTGTTCTTACTTGTTTTTCATTAAGAGCTGCTATTCTCGACTCCCTCGCTTGGATTTGTTTCTTAAGATCCCCGTTCTGTAAAAATGGCAATAAAATGCAGATTAAAAAACCAAGTGCAAACTAAAAGCTAGTTAAAAGTAAACTTGCATCTAGCAGTGGCTTCGAGCGAAAGCGCAAGGAAAATCAGGCACAATGAGGAGAGATAGAGATGGAGATAAAGTAACAAAGATCAGCCCGGACTTCAAAGGGATCTCCTATTGATAAAGTTTCTCCTCCTGAGGTCGGAGCACTTATTGCAACACAGCTAAAATCCGGTGGAACCGGGAGTCTTCTTTTAATTAAAAAAGAAAAAAGAAAACACAGCCATCTGCATTTACCTGTGGATTTTGCTTCATCTGTGCAACTAGTTTCTGTTTAAAGGGGGGGAAGTACCCCGAAAAAGAATGAATTAAAAAGTCTTAGAGGTGTGATGGATTTTTTTTTCCAAAAAAAAAAATGTGCGTGTGTGTATATGTTCTTGTGTGTGTGTATGTATGTGTGTGTGTGTGTGTGTGGGAGTGTGTGTGGAGGACAGGAAGGGAGGGGTGTGGAACAAAGAGGCAAGTAAACACAGCGAGTCAGTTTCAAGCAAAGCTCATAAATATTCAAGTCTCGTCCTAATCTCTCCAACACACACACACACATACATACGGACGGACGTCTATACACACACACACACATTCGCGCGCACACACACACACACGTACAAGGATCAACCGCAAGGGTGACTCCGGATCGAAGCCCCGCAGATTCCCACGCCGAAAGTCAGCCAAACAATCCGTAAAAGTACTTCGCCAAAGTGCTCCAGGCGGCGAGTCGGAGTCGAGCGAGAGAGGCGGGAGGGTCTCCCCGCCCCGCCATGCCTCTCCCTTCGCGTGAGCCGGACTCTGCCGTCCTCCTCCTCCTCCTCCACCCCCACCACCCCCCGGTCGATTCAACCTGCGGCGGGGACCCACAGCTGCCCGGGAAGCCGGCAGGGCCAGGTCCTGCCCGTGCCCGGGGGCGCCTTCTCGCGCCCAGACCGGGGATGCTCCCGGCCGCGGCTGGCTCGCCCTTGTTTTTACCTGCTGCCGGCCCTGGATTTCCACTTTTAACGCCTCTTGCAAACCGGGCATCTCCATCCTTGCAAGTTGCGAGGCACTTTTTTTTTTTTTTTTTTTGGTCCTCCCCCTCTCGAAGCCTGGGGAAGTTTGGGGAGGGAGCTTGGTTTTCCCCCCCCCTCCCCGGGGTTGGCTCAAACCCGCGCGTGGACACTTTTCTCTTCTCCACCCCCCCCACCCCCCCTCACCGCGCCGCCACCCCGAAAATCCCAAGCACGTGCCCTCCCCAGGAAGGGAAATGTTTGCCAAAAGGAAAAAAAGAAAAGAAAAGAAAAGAAAAGCGACCCCAACAATCCAAAGAAACGGGAACTCGGCGGCAGAGCAAGTTCTTTGCCTCTTGGCGAGGGGCACAGACAAATCACTCACTTTCCGCCAAAGTGGGGGGGGGCGTAAGTCTCCCGGGCTCCGCCACCCTCTGGCCGACGATTCCCCCCCCTTGGGCCTCGCGTCACACACACACACACCCTCCGCCCACCCCCACCCCCCCCGGCGTGGCCCGCCCCGCGCAGCTCGGAGACCCAGAAGACTTTTTTTTAAAAAAAAAACGGCAGGGACTATATTTTCTCCGAGTGCGCGCCTTGATTTCACTTTGCCTCGGAGAAAAGTTGTGCCACGGCTGTCAATGCTAATTCGGAGTTGCCCGGATGGAGCCAGGCGGGAGGGAGGGAGGGAGGGAGGAGGAAGAGAGAGAGAGAGGAGAGAATGTGTGCGAAGGAAGAAAAAAAAAGCTGCTCTTCCAATGGAGCATGCGCGCTGGGCGGCCTTAGGGAAGGCAGCGCGAGAGAACAACGGAGCTAGGAGAGCGGCGGCCGGCGGCGGCGGCGGCGGCGCGGAGCTCGCAAGGGGCTCGGGAGAGCGGGGAGCCCGTGCAGGCGTTGCGGCTTAATTAGATGCTTCGGAGCGGGTGGGAGGGGGGGAGGAAGGCGGCTGTCGGAACGGAGCGCCCAGAGGAAGCCCAGATGCTGCTCTTGTTGTCTTTCCGTCCCCGTTCTGCGCACAAGGACTCTTCAAAGCGGGACAAACCGGAGTCGGTGGGGCCTCGCCGGGGGGGGGGTCAAAACGATTCAAGAAGGCAACCTGCACTCAAAAAAAGGAAAGGAAAGGAAAGGGTTTTCATTCTAAGGTTGAGGTTGCCATCTTGACTCTTTTCACACACACACACACACACACACACACAAGAGTTCTCTGGAATCTTGCTGGCAACTCTTGAGTCAATGGGTTGGATTTCCAGCAGGACTCAGAAGTTCTCTCTCTCTCTTCTTTTTTTTTTTTTTAACTCTATCCCTCTCTCCCCCTCCCTCGTTCTGTCTCCCTTTCCACTCTCCCTCCCCTCCTAGAATCTGAATTGGAGCTATCCACCCCCTCTTGCAAAAGTCGACTGTTCACAATCCCAGTTGTGGTTGTTCCTGTTGTGTGAAGGCATGCCAGAATTGGGGCAGCTGGAAAAGAAGCTTCACCTAAAGCAGGGGTAGGCAACCTTGGTTCTTTGATGACTCGTGGACTTCAACTCCCAGAATTCCTGAGCCAGCTTGGCTGGCTCAGGAATTCTGGGAGTTGAAGTCCACGAGTCATCAAAGAGCCAAGGTTGCCTACCCCTGACCTAAAGACTTCAAATGCTGGAGAACAAAAGGGTGCATTGGAGCTCTTGTGAGATTGTGAGGCTGCTGAAAGGCCTTGGATCAGAGATGTGGTGCTTTCCCAGGGATGGGAGTTTGGTGGGTATTAGCAACCTGGAAGTCAAAGGTTTCCCCTTCCCCTTTTGACTTTGCCCTTTCTGCCTTGGCCTGCCTCTTCCCCCTTGCACACAATTCAACTTGGGCAAATCATCACCCAGGCTACCAGCAAGTGAGAAACATGTTGCTTTACAGTTTCTCAACTTTGGCAATTTCAAGATGTGTAGACTGCAACTCCCAGAATTCCCAGCCAGCAGAAACACTGCTTTAGAATTTAAGATCTGGATGAGACAGAGAGCCTTCTCTGCTTTATTGGGTCTTTATCTGTCAAATGTGTGCAACAGAGGGAACTCTTGGGTTAGGCCAAGACATCTTGAACGTTTGTTTTCTACTGTATGTTATACTCCTATGAATATTAATGAGTGAAAATATTAAAAATAGGAACAGATAAGTGATAGTTATATTGAAAGATCCAACCAAATTCTCATTCAACATAACTTTTTTGAAATACGTTTTTCTGGATTTTTGTTGTTATTCTGTCTCTCACTGTTAAAATAAACCTACCATTAAAATTATAGATTGATCATATATAGTTTAATATATATGTATATACAATTTGTGTGTGTGTGTGTGTGTGTGTGCAGGTCTTGGCATATTCGGGTCTTTTCCCATGTAAGGTTGAGGGAATCTTGGCGATGTTTCGACGAGGTCCCACTCGTCATCTTTAGGCTGGGGCCTTCGGCTTCGTGCTTGTGCGAGCAAAGTGTGATCAGTGCTGCCATCTCTCTATAAGTATTGGGGTGTGTGTGTGGAATGCTGGCTTAGTTGCTGTAGGTGGGTTGGTTGGCTGT
Source organism: Bothrops alternatus (assembly GCA_034064705.1). Classification (NCBI taxonomy): domain Eukaryota; kingdom Metazoa; phylum Chordata; class Lepidosauria; order Squamata; family Viperidae; genus Bothrops; species Bothrops alternatus. The sequence goes on from JARGCV010000006.1 coordinate 25,374,469, forward strand.
GTTGGAGTTATTGTTTGCGGATTGTTCGGCTGTTTCGTAACATCCTGAGTAGCTGAGGTGCTGGCTGTGTGCCCATTAGTTTGGCACCTCAGCTACTCAGGATGTTATGAAACAGCCGAACAATCCGCAAACAATAACTCCAACACAGCCAACCAACCCACCTACAGCAACTAAGCCAGAACTCCACACACCTCCACCAATATTTATAGAGAGACGGCAGCTCCAATCACACTTTGCTCGCACAAGCACGAAGCCGAAGACTCCAGCTTGAAGATGACGAGTGGGACTTTGTCGAAACGTCGCCAAGATACTCTGAATCTTACACAGGAAAAGACCCGAATACGCCAAGACCTGCATACCTGTACCCATGAAAATCTATGAAAACAAATATATATATACATACATATACATATGCATATAACAAATAACTGAAACTTCCAAGATGAAAACTGAAAAAAACATAAATAAATGAGACAAAAGAGTATGTGGAAAAAAATTGGCAAAGGCTTACCAATCTGAGAATTTTTATATTAATTTCCTCCAATCTGATTTAAAAAAAGTTTTATTATGCATACAGTAATGTAATTCTGCCCAGAATCTGTGAATGTATGCAAAGACCTGGCTTTGTTTTACAATAAGCAATATCTTTATATCTGTTCCATTAATCCTCGGTCACATACGAATGGACTATTGGCTGTAACTTGTCAATATTTTAGATTATTAGATTTTTACTGTACAGTTTATTTCTCTATTCTTAATTCATTGCATGACACTCAGCCTCTAGTTTTAGATTTCACTTATAATTAATTTTAGAGTTTCTCCCCCTTCTTCTACCTTAGCTAGATTTAACCTTTAACTTTAATCTTCATCTTAAATAGAGTGTCATGCTGCACACAGTATTTTACTTATAAACTACTTCAGTATAATATTTTTATGGCTGGTTCCTGTTATATTTTGTTTGAAGTTAATCAATGATCGAAATAAAGTTCTCTCCCTCCCATTCATTTGAAATCAGATGAAGGCTTAAGTCAAAAGTAAAGACAAAAAATATCTAACATTTAAATTCTGAATGATGGAACTTTCAAGATTGATTAACAGCTGAACAGGCCATTGAGAGTTTTTGTTTGACAGAGCACCCTGAAATCCGAGTAGACTTCAGCTAGCTCACATGCAGGGACGCCCATAGTGTATGCCTGTGTATCTCTGCATATGACAAAAGTGAAGTTGGTAGACACAATTATATGACTGCAAACTTCTTGATTTTTTTTTATTCCACCAATTCACCCACAGATGCCTTTTATCATATGGATACAAAAGATTGCTTAACCAAGGAAGGGAAGCAGGTGCCATCTCTGAAGCACAGAGATTCTCTAGATCAGGGGTCTTCAAACTTGGCCCTTTTATGACTTGTGGACTTCAACTCCCAGAATTCCTCAGCCAGGCACGCTGGCTGAGGAAGTCTGGCAATTGAAGTCCACACATCTTAAAGTAATCAAGGTTGAGAAACACTGATCAAGATAACCAAATTAATTTGATGTGATCTAGGAGCAGTTGTGAGGTAAAGATAAGTTTCCTTTAAATGAAGCGTGACTCCTTAGGGACAACTTTGGTCTTTTCTCAGCCATACTAAACAAGAGATTTGCAGCTATTTCTTCTGGGGTGACTTATTGACTTCTTAATTTAACCTACAGTTCTGGGATTTCCTAAGCAGGTTCAACCTGCTTAGGCTTTTGAAGATCCATCAAAGTCAACTGTGTGATGACATAGCTTGTTTCAGCAAAGTCAAGTCTCAATTCCTAGTAATTCCGTGGAAACCTCTATTGTGTCTTCTTTCCCAAAGCAAAGAAAATAATTTGTTGTTGTCTTCTCGTGAATGGGGTGGAGTTACAAATTATCCTCCAGCCTTGGGATTTAAAATCATAGAATGGTGGGGGTGGAAGAGAGCACGAAGAGCATGAAGATCATCCAATGCAACTACCTAGTTGGCTGAGGAATTCTGGGAGTTGAAGTTTTTGCCAAGATTGAGAAACACTACTTTGCAGCAGGGGTCTTCAAACGTGACTCTTTTATGACTTGTGGACTTCAACTCCCAGAATTCCTCAGCCGCAAGTCATAAAAGGGCCAAGTTTGAAGACCCCTGCTCTACAAAGTGTGGCAAATCCAGTTAAACCATTCTTGAAAGGTGACTATCCCCCCTGTTTCTAAAAATCTCCAAAAGTAAAGAATTCACAGTCTCCCTAGGTAGATTGTTCCACTACTGTACAGATCTGGGGGTTCTATGCAAATGCTCACCAGATCCAACCTTGCGTAGATTTTTGAGAATAGTATTATGCCTGCTTCAATTCAAGACTATAGTTTCCTCCCTTTTCTATCCTAAATTCTACAGTTGCCAAAATGAAAATTCTATGAAATTCCTTTCATGGTCTATTTGGTGTTTCTGTTTGTTTGTTTTTTGCAGATTTCTTGTTGGGCCCAGTTTTCTGTCTGAGAGAATTGCTAAGTCTCAAGTGTGTGGGCATATGTTAACATGCTTATTATAAGAAAGGACTTGTTTGTGCTGTATTAATTAGAGAAATATATTTACTTGCCTATTTATAGCATTGTTACTTATAAGGAGGGGGGTTTTTTTGCTAGAAAGAACCCCAATGCAAAGAGCAATTTAAAAACTTAAACTAATCAAAGCTAATATATTTGAAAGCATGATAACCAGCAGCAGAAAAATGAGTCAAACAAGCCTTCCTAAAATCTATTTAAGAAATAAAAGTTTAAAAAAAAACCTTAATTTATTAATTTAGGAAGTAAAAAGGTTCATATCTGAATTCAGCTCAACTCCTGATAACTTCTCAGAACATGCTTTTTCCTAGAAATAAACAAAAAAGATCACTATTGCCCTATTCCAGATTTTTTTTTTAACCAGTCTAGACTACAAAAGTGGATTCCCTATGGGACTTCCATATAGGAACTAACTTATCCAAGCCTGGCTTAGCTGTTAAGCCTTGCCAAGGTTAGCTAAGTGAGATAAATCTCTACATTTCATTTATTTATTTTCAAGTGTGCATCCCGCCATATATATCACATCACTGAGCTAATGCTGCCCATTAAGCAGGAGAAAATGTGTGATAGTGATAGTAATGCTTTACAATCTCTTATAACATTAGACTAATTTATAATAAATCCATGTCATTTCACCATGTTATAATGGCATTCACATTTGTATGACTAGTAGTGTTGTGTAATGAAGTTTGATTAACAAGCAAAATATCCCTATCTCTGACACATAAACATAATAATGTGTGCTGTTAATATCATATGAACATTCATCCAAGTGAGTGTTTGATTTTGTCTGATTTATTTTTATGTGCTCTGCATCTTGCCAAGGGTAGCACCAGCTTTTTCCCTGATTAAAGCTGGGGAGTGACCTCTCATTCTGACATTATGCTATCCCATATGGGATAACCTCGACCAGATTTCTCTGCAGAAGATTCCTGACTTTTCAGAATAATGAGGGAGAATTGGTGAATTCATTCACATGCCTGAATTATGTGGCCCGGCTATGGAATTCTGGAAGTTGGAAGTCCACCCATCTCCAAGTAGCCAAGGTTGAGAAATGCTGCACTACATTACTTTAAAGTGGTTCATTAGATGTGTATCCTCTATGACCTTGCATCAAAGCCTTGTGTACATTTGATCCGAAACAGCAGCCCTAGGGGGTAAGTTGAACTAAATAAGAGTTAAGTGGCTACAAATCATCCAGTAAGTGGTCTAAAGTTGGATCTGAACCTGGGACTCCTTAGTTGAAGTCCATCACTACCACTGGTGTTCTTGTCCCTTTCTGGAAAAAAAATTGTCTGCAGACCTCAAACTGTTTCCTTGAGTGTGAATGTGTATACTTTCTCATTGGTTTGATCTGGGTTCGTTCCCTTCTTGTCTAGCTGCTGGGACTCTTGATTTGATCTCAGTCTCAGACTTACCTGATGCAATCAAAGCTTACAATAGAGGTGACCACGGCTGATGAGGACAGAAATGTCACTTGAAACATCAGATTATTGCACCAGTGAGGTATGTATTCTGTATCAGTTGCATCACATATCAGTTGTTCAAGGGCAATATTTGAGACATCATCATGGCTTGTACCAAACATCCATGCCAGGAAAATCGGAGGAGAAGCCGATTCTTCCTCTACAGCAGGGATAGGCAATCTTGGCTCTTTTATGATTTGTGGACTTCAACTCCCAGAATTCCTGAGCCAGCATGGCTCAGCTTGGAAACCTCTCCCTTTCCCCTCAGCATGGCTGGCTCAGGAATTCTGGGAGTTGAAGTCCACGAGTCATAAAAGAGCCAAGGTTGCCTACCCCTGCTCTAGAGCAAAGTTTCTCAATCTTAGCAGCTTTAAGATGTGTAGACTTCAACTCCCAGAATTCCCCACTCTACATCTTAAAGGTTGAGAAAGTTGAGAAACATTGATTTCGAGAGTGCTTAAAAATGGCACCAGCTTTGCTGCCTGGGGAATTCTGGGAGTTGAAATCCACACTTCTTAAAACTCACCAAGTTTTTTTAAAAAACAACAACAACACTGAGTTAAATTAAGACAAGTGTGGTGGAACCTTATAAACCCGTAGCATTTAGTTTTGCTATTTCAAAAAGCAAAACACTCAACCACTTCATTGCATTTTATTTCAGCCCTTTGGAAAGTTGTTCAGGATTTCTGCCAAGTCACCCTGCCCTTAGGGAGAAAAGCTTTTGGGAAGTCAGAGAGCACAAAAGAAAAGAAAGGGAAATGGCATACTGAATGCCAGCACTGGTGCCATCTTGGGGCATCCAATTAAGAACAATAAAACCAAAGCATAGCACAGGTCATAAGTCCAAATGGGCACTATATTTTTCTTCTGTCAAGAGTGACCCTGAGTAACTGATTGATATTCCATTGTGTCTGTTCCTGACAAATAAACGATGATCACTGTCTTCCCCTTCAGGCACATGTGTGGACACATATATACACAAAAAATCCCCGCGCACCTCCCAAGCAGCAAATATGGAATTTGTTAGGATCCTAATGCATTATTCATTCACTAAATGGCAATAGCTAGCTGACTTGGATCGGTTTTGAAAAAGCAAGGTTAATTACTTAGGAATAGATTTGATTACTATTCAGACAACAGTCCACAAGAAAAATCAGAAATGTAGGCTAGTCCAGAGTGGGGAGGGGGGAGATTTAGGAAGGAGGCCATTTCTGTATTGTTGTGAAGAAACTCATGTAGCTATTCCCACAATCTCACAAGAAGTCAGTTCCGACTTGTGGGAAATTCACCTGGCTACATTTTTTGTTCTTTCCCAATGTATAATAACTTCCCCCCCCCCAAAGTATAATACTATTACTTGTATGTTACTTCTATATCCAAAGCAATTTAGTTTTAGAAAAGGGTGGACTATCTCCAAAAAGGTGGGGCAAAGGTGGAGTTGATGGTGTCTCAATGTAGAAGTCTCCATTGAGATCCTATCATCATTCTTCCAGTCCTATCCCCTTAGTGGCCCTGCTCTGGTCAACATCTTGACTTTTTCAACCTTATGAATACCTCTGGTTGGTCAAGCAAATTAGTGTAAGGAAATACTGGTGGAAATGGCTTTTTACCATTAAGGTGCAATTTCACAAATTCCTAACATTGTTCCTTGCTTTGGGCTCTGGTTTTGACTACAATGACCTCGCCAGGGGGAAAACTCAACATTCTCCACTTCTTTTTCTCAGGGTGGAAGAATGAGAAGCATTGTTGTTTCGTGTGCAAACTGTTGCTCCAATTCTCAGCTAGACAAATTAATATTTGTTTTTTTTAACATTGTTGTAATATGTAGGGACATCCACACATGTATCTGTGTGTGTTGTGTCAAGATGGTGACCTTGACAGTGTGATCAAAGCAACACTCTTTTTTTACACGGTTCGCCTGTAAAATATGTTTTTGCTTATAGAACAGCAGTGGTAGTGCATTCAAACCTGCATGTTTTCACTTGATGTTTTAATTAAGTCCTGGTTCTTGGTAAATGGTTATTTCCATCATATGATTAATTAATGATATGCCATCCATTCTTAGTGACCACATAGGTGGACATTCTTCAGAATGATTTCTTCCAAAGCCTGGCCTTTCAGATCTTCCAACCAGTGGTGGGATTCAAATATGTGAACAACCGGTTCTCTGTGTGGATGCCGCTTCCGGAAGTCCATTCTGGGCCTGGGCAACAAAAAATTAGCTACCGGTTCTGCTGAAGTGGTGCAAACCGGCAGAATCCCACCACTGCTTCCAACGATAGAGATAAATGTAACCTTTATATTTTCTACTGCATTTTCATGGAATGAAAACAAGGCCTGATTGTCCTTCCTTCTTAGTTTAGATCATAATGCGAATCACTTGGTGACAACAATAAATAACTTTAGAAGGATAGAAAATATAGGACAGAAAAATAAAAATTACTGCTTTCACTTCTTTGCTAAAATGTTTGCCACCTGGGACTTCCAAGATGAGTAGCAATTCCAGAAGTCCTCCCTCCCACTATTTCCAAGAGTCCAGGTCACAAACTAGTTGGGTCTCTAGAACTGCTGGACCTTGGTAGCTTTCTGTTCCAACAAACCATCTAGGAGATACCATTTGTCATTAAAAATCATCATCATGATCTTCATCATATATAGGGTCTCCAACCTTTGGGCTGCAATCCCTAATGGGCTGTGAGGTGTTTGCAACCAGGCTGTCAAAACAGTGGGTGAGCACGTGCACACATATGCATCCTCACTTGCACAAGCAGTGGGTGAGCAGAAGCGCGGCCCATTTGCATGAGCAGCGAGTGTAAATGGAGCTGCGTGCACAGTGCGAGCTTGCCAACCGCTCACATGGAACCATCCTCTCTCCCCCGTTCCCCCGCCAGTCTGCAAAGCTGGAAAGGGTGGGGAAATCTGTCATATATGGAGCAGTGAGCACTTTGCTTAAAGGTAATAACAACTCCATATCTCAGAAGGGAAAGTTTTGACAAGACACTTACTAAAATCCATTTAATGTAGGAAACCATTTTTTATCACTCCTTTTCTCTATGTCTCCATCTTCTCTCCGTGTCCCACTCCCATTTCTCCATGTGTGCAGATCCAAGGAGGCAGTTGAGTATCCCACAGATGCAACTTCAAGGAGACATAGCATTTGCAAGTACCAGGTGCCTTTGCAGATCCTAATTGTGTTCCCTGCTCTTTATATTACTTCTGCTTTCAAAGGATACATGTTCATCAACTGCAATTTGTGGAACAATTAAATATGGGGTTTATGGTTAGTTCAGGAGGCATATTTGGCCAGGAAATGTCCCTGTCCATAGCAAAGTCAATTCAGAGCAGGCATTAAAATATTTGTTAGTGCATGAAAAATACTTTTTAATTTTTAACTCCCTAGGGTAAACTGGACAGATTCTTCCAGAACATGTAATTAAAGGTCACATTGTTGCTTGCAAGCTAAAAATACACACGCATAAAGTACATTGGTCTAAACCTTTTCTAGTTAGGCTTTTCTGGATATAGAATTTGAATAGCTTAACATACATTTTGGATTTTTTTCTTGATTACATTTTTTAAAAAAAAAATGCTGCAGAACATTTTTTACTCCAGTCCAAGAAATACCATCATGCAAGCATATAAGAAAAAGACATCAAACATGGATCTGAATGTGGATGCCTTTCCTAAGAACTGAATTGCTGTCATTGGCACAAGCATTAATCTCTCTCTGAGTGTCTATAGTCATTCCCATTCTTTTGCAGTTAATCCCATCTAAATCCACAATTAGACAAAGTGCGAGACAGAGATGCACTTTTTATTGTTAAAAGTATAAATCACCCCCAGCACCAGACTCTGAATAATTTCAGTGCTATTATTCAGAGTCTGTAACATAGCAATGTACAAAGTCTTGAGTTTTGCTTGTTTCTAAAAAAGATTTGAACATTCTTAAAAATCAGAAGGCATCTGGCAGCATCTTTTCCAAGCAACAATTTTATTAAAAGGCAGAAGCTGCAGCTCATGAAAATTTATGCCATTTAATAAAACATATTAACTAAAAATGGTGCAACCAAATCCTTGTGGACTAACATGCCTGTTCTCCCATCATCCCTACATTGCAGACTGTAAATTTATCCTTCACTGCCTCCATGCCACAAATGGGTGTTTTCTCCTGCCATCAAAAATAGAAGCCACTCTTTGGCCATAGAAGATGTACTTTGACGTGCACAAAGATAGGAGGGATTCACTCCAAAGAGGCTCATTTTTTTATTTTGGCGGGATGAACAAGCACAGCAGAAAAGGAGGCTTCACATTTGACTCATCGTTCACGTTCTAATGAAGTCCCGGGACACAAGGAATATTTTGAACCAAAATAGATTTGCAAGACAAGAAAAGCAGCCTTGCACTCTATAAAACACTCCCATTCTCTTCAGGGCTGTCAGCAAAGAGAGTTAAAGAAGAAAAAAATCAAGATGGCAGCTATGAACACACAATTAAGGCCCCACCCCCTTTCTATATGCAACATGATGAGTGAAAAAAATAAATATAGGTAGTCCTTGACTTATAAACATTCTTTCAAAATTACAGTGGCCCCAAATGTCACAGCATCCCCAGTCACGCGATCAGAATTTGGGTTTTTGTCAATCAGCATATAATTATGACAGAGCAGCATCCTGGGGTCACGTGATCACCACTTGTGATTTTTTTTTTCCAGCTTCCAGCCATGAGGGAATGAGGGAAGGGATTCATGGGGCTACCTTTGAAAAACGTTCGGAGACTTCAGATAATGCAGAATGCAGCCGCGTGAGCAGTGTTGGGCTTGCCCAGAAATGCCCACATTTCGGCATCACTCCGCGAGCTGCATTGGCTGCCAATTGGTCTCCGAACCCAATTCAAAGTGTTGGTTATGACCTATAAAGCCCTACATGGCATTGGACCAGGTTACTTACGGGACCATCTGCTGCCCCATGAATTCCAGTGGCCGGTTAGGGCCCACAGAGTCGGCCTTCTCCAGGTCCCGTCAGCCAGACAGTGTCGCCTGGCGGGGCCTAGGGGAAGAGCCTTCTCTGTTGCGGCCCCGGCCCTCTGGAACCAACTCCCCCCGGAGATCCATATCGCCCCCACCCTCTCCGCCTTTCGTAAACTGCTTAAAACACACCTCTGCCGGCAGGCCTGGGGCAGTTAACATCTTGCCCCTAGCCAGTGTATGTTTGTTGAATGATTGGTTTTCTTTTAACTTAGGGGTTTTCATATATGTATTTTAACTAGTGATTTCTATTTATGTTGTGAGCCGCCCTGAGTTCTCCGGAATAGGGTGGCATAGAAGTCAAATCAAATAAATAAATAAATAAAATAAAATTTAATGCCTGTGTGATTCACTAATTGCACTGATTTGCTTAACAACTATAACAAAAATGGTCATAAAATGGGGTGCGACTCACTTAGCCGCCTGGGTTAGCAATGGAAATTCTGGTCCCAATTGTCATCGTAAGTCAAGGACTACATGTAGGACTTTAATCACACAGCTGCCATCTTGATTTTTCTCGACCTCACTTCAAGATGCTCTGATATATTATTAATTAGCCTAAGAGTAACTCGTGCATATTTGGCTGAACAAAAGCACAGGGCAATTTTGGCTTGAGACAAATTATCAATTATGCTGTTGCTGAATAGGTCATATTTTAAAATTTATTAATCCTATTTGAATAGCTGCCTGTCTCTCAAAAAGCGACACACGATGTTAATACCGGATCACAAAAATGAGGCATTTTCTACCTTGGTGCTCTCTGAAAAGAATCCATCAGCTGTAAAAGGATTTCACAAGGACCTCTTAGTGGATTTTGAAAAAGGAGGCATCTGCTATGTAATTTCCCGCCAGGTTCAGCACACCTGAGAAAAATCTGTATAACATTGGTCCTGAATGGAGTCCTTATGTGGAAAGTCTATTAAACAGAGAAGTTAGGAAATAGCTACTAAAAATAAAATCTCTTTCTAACAACAATCTGAGCTCCCAATGATTTTTCTTTATAAAGATTTCCAACGTGATATTTGAAGCTGCTATTTATTGATTTGTAGGTAGGTTTTTTTTAATGGTTGATTTATTTTCAGCTGTGTATTACTTATGCATTTACTTATACAATCAAAAGCATGTCAAAAATATTAAATGCAGATTTTTCGGCAGCAGATAGCTCCATCTGATATTGTAAAACTGACATCTTTCTATTGCTCATGAATTATTCTGCTCTCCCCAATAATGTATTGCTTGGTTTTAATTGTTTTTAATTGTTTTCATGTTTTGTATTGTTTGTACAATAATAACAACAATAATAACAATAATAATAAAAGTTGGAAGGGACCTTGGAGTTCATCTAGTCCAACCCCCTGCTCAGGCAGGAAACCCTGGCCTATACCATTTCAGACAAATGGTATTGATTGTTTTATTCTGTGTTTATAGTATTGCTTATGTTTTAATTGTGAAATGGGCGGCTGTATAAATTGAATAAATCGTTAAAATAAATAAGCAGAAATATTTCCTGAAAATTGTGTAAATATTCATTTTTAAAAGATACGTTTTCTTTGGACTCATGAGGAAGAGAAGATCCTGGGAGAGGGGGGAGGGGAAGCAAAGTTTCCTGTGAGTACTTCGTGAATAAGCAATCTAGACACAAATGAAGTTTGATTTATTTCAATGTTCCAAACTAGTCTACAGTTCTGGATAACCTAGTGGTCTTCCATTCCAATATTAGCCAGAAACAAATAATCGTCAACTTACAACAATTCATTTAGTAATCGTTCAGAGTTACAATGGCACTGAAAATAGCAACTTATGACCATTTTTCATGGTTACGACCTTTGCAGCATCCCCATGGTCATGCCACCAAAATTCAGATGCTTGGCAACTGATTCATATTTATGACATGGCAATGTCGCAAGGTCATGTGATCACCTTCTGCGGGCCTTCGGACAAGCAAAATCAATAGGGAAGCCAGATGCCCTTAACCAGGGCTTTTCAACCAGTGGTATGGGTACCACCTGTGGTACATTGGCACCTGGCAGGTGGTACGCGACCATCCAAGAAAAGTGGTAGCGGGGGAGGGGAATGAACTGAACCGGTGGCAGCAGCGCACAAGCCTGAGTGAGAGATGGCTGGAGCTGCAGGGCTGTCAGGGCTCAGCGGAAGCGCCAGGATCAGTGCCGCTTTCCAGCTGATTGGCGCTTCTTCGGGGCTGTCAGGGCTCAGTGGAAGCACCAGGATCAGCGCCAGGCTCCAGCTGGAGCTTGGCGCTAATCCTGGTGCTTCTGCTGAGCCCTGAATAAGCACCAATCAGCTGGAAAGCAGCACTGATCCTGGCACTTCTGCTGAGCCCAGAAGAAGCGCCGATCAGCTGGAATGTTGCAGCATCTCCAGGGTCTTGTGATTTACATTCAGATGCTTGGCAACTGATTCATATTTATGATGGTCGCAGTGTCCCAGGGTCATGTGAAGAGACCAAAACCTGCTGCAACCACCTCACAGATGGGGGGGAATAAAAACCAAACACCCCCCCCACCCCACCCCCGCTGCCAATCCTGAACAGAAATGCTCACAACAATGAAAACCTCATTGACAGGAGGAAGAGCCGGGTGGGCAGGCAGGTGTCTGGCTCGGCTGTGGCTTGGAGAGTACTTTTTTCAGTGCCATTGTAACTTTGAACAGTCACTAAGTGAACTGTTGTAAGTCGAGGACTACCTGTACTTTATCACTTTTTTCTTTTCTTTTCTTTTGGGTCATCAAGTTTTTGACACCTTGCTAGGCGACTGGTGGTACTCGGATGTTGCCATTATCCTAAAAGTGGTACAATGGGTGAAAAGGTTGAAAAGCCCTGCCCTTAACAACAGGGTTACTAACTTATCAACTGCAGTGATTCACGTCACAACTAAAGCAATAAAGGTTGTAAAATGGGGTAAAACTCACTTAACAAACCTCTCATTTAACAACAGAAATTTTGGGCTCAATTGCAGTCATACGTCGAGGACTTCCTGTATGACCTGCTTGCCTTCTGCATCCCAGGAAGTGAAGGTAATGGTTCCTGGTTTACCTATACTGGTGCTTTCAAACGAAAAGATAAGAGTTTGCCAGTGTAGGTTGCCAGTCTGTTTAGGCGATTTGATGAATCAAAGAAAGGCAAAGTCTACTGATAGCATCTACCCTATCACGTGCATCAAAAAGGCACAGGGCATTGCTTGCATGGATGTGTTTAAATTGAAGCTCTATTTTGGAGCAAAGTGATCAGTTGGACAGAATACATGAAGATGTAGCCAACTGTGCTGGTGGATAGCAGAGTCTGTAGAGAGATTTCAAAATTTCATTTCAACAGTGAGATGGACGGGGGGGCGCGTATAAATTTAATAAATAACTAAAACCTGCAAGATCATGGGAACTGCATGGCAATGTAAGGAATTCATCTTTGACCATAATGTCAAGCACAACATCTTACAGTTTTTGATTCTCCCACCCTCACAATGAATGTTCCTATTGAATGTATGTGTCAGGCTTTCCCCAGCTAGGTCCCTAGGAAAGAAAGACCCTCGACTCCATTTCTTTTACTAGAGATTAGTAGTTGCAGCAAAAACAGGCTAGAACTAAAGTTCCCAAAAGTTACAAACCGTTCCCCTTCATCCCAACCTTCCCCCTCTTGACTGGTTCATCGTTGACCAATGGTGTACCATTTAGGTGTTTTGTGAACCACTCGGGATGTTTGGTGCAATTCAAATTTCTTTCTCAGGCTCCACATCCTTGAAGACAGGAACCAGATGGTTTTCACGCCTCTGGTTTCTGTCAAACCTGTCTCACACACACACATACCTTCTAGGTCATCTCTACCCTCTACATGCCAATTGCCTATTTCCTCTCCCCCCCACCACCTCCCTTAGCAGTTGATGGCAGGATGCCAGCAAAGCTCCAAGCCTAAGATGGCAGGTCTGATAGTATGTTTGTTATTCTTTGCTGTATACAAAATCAATATAGAATAAAAGCTGGAGGAAAAGACAGCAGAAACAGAACACACATACACACGAATACAAAACTGTGGGGGGAGGTCAATCAAAAACAATCTATTATTTTGAATTCCAAGGGCTTTCAAAAGGATACTGGGAAATACCACCATTTTAACAACCTCTCCCATTTTATCTGGGTGAAAACATCCATCTCTAAAATAAGATCAGCTTTCAACACAAAGACTGTTTGGATCTGCAGAAAAAGGAACACATTTTAAAATAAATAATGTTTTATGATTCTGCTTGTTCCATCTCTAAGACACTGTAACAAATAAACATGTCAAATAAATAGGAGCAACCATTTACAGATATGAAAGTTGCCCTCTTTTAGGGAGGAGAAAGCTAAACTAATTAAATCCGTGCTTTAAAAATAACTTCTTGACTCGTCTTTGTCTTCATTTCTTTTCTATGTTTCACCTTGTCATACTGTACGCAACAAAATGAATTTACCACATCAGTAACAGAGCCCATCAAAACGGATTCCGGTTTTTACTTTTGTCCCCCTAGTTACTAAGTATAAAATCAAAGAGGAGGAGTTTGGTTTCAAAAATACATTTATCTTACCTGTGCTTACCAGCTAAAACATTTCAATTAAAAGTCTGTGCAAATGTACTTAGAAAAAACAGTACAAAACCCCACAAGTGTTTTAAACTCTCATGTTAATAAAGAGAGTACTGTCTATGGAAAATGTTTTATTCTTAAAAGGAAACCAGCCTATAAGATTTGTTAGAACTCTAAAAGGACTAAATAATTTTTGGGAAACTGAAAAATCAGAAATACAAATCTCGGGGATGGGGGGAGAAATCAGATATCATAGCTATAAGTTTAGCCAGTAGAACAAAGAAAAAGTATCAGATGGGAGACAAATAATCGTCCTAGTAGACGATCACTTGACTATGAGCCAGCAGTGTGAAGCAGCAACCAAAAAAGCTAATACAATTCTGGGTTGTATAAACTGAGGCATAGAATCAAGATCACGCGTAGTACTAGTACCGCTTTACAAAGCCCTAGTAAGACCACACCTCAAATACTGCAGCCAGTTTTGGTCATCGTATCACAAAAAAGATGTTTGGAAAAAATTCAGAGAAGAACAACTAAGATGATCAAAGGCCTGGAGGCTAAAACATACGAAGAACGGCTGCGGGACTTGGGTTTGGCTAGTCTAAAGAAAAGAAGAAACAGGAGAGACACGATAGCAGTGTTCCAGTATCTGAGGGGCTGCCACAAGGCAGAGGGGATCAGGTTGTTCACCACAGCACCAGAGGGAAGGATGAGAAACAATAGTGGGAAACTGATCAAGGAGAGAAGCAACCTGGAATTAAGGAGAAACTTCCTGACAGTGAGGATAATTAACAAGTGCAATAGCTTATCCCCAGAAATTGTGGGCGCTCCATCACTGGAGATTTTTAAGAAGAGACATTCACCTGTCTGAGACAGTATAGGTTCTCCTGCTTGAGATGGGGGCTGGACTAGAAGACCTCCAAGGTCCCTTCCAGCTCTATTCTATTCTATTCTATTCTATTCTATTCTATTCTATTCTATTCTATTCTATTCTATTCTATTCTATTCTATTCTATTCTATTCGAATGTCAGGGGCATGTTAGCCAAAATTATGGGCACACAGTGGTAACACATGGCTGCAATTTAGGTTCTGAGGTCCAACATCAGGATACAAGTAATGGCAGGCTTAGAAAGATGGTGATTGTCAACCGTCTGACTAGCGTACCCAAAATCAAGGAAACCTCAAGGCTTTGAAATGCCATAAAGATAAAACCAGTGGTGGGGTTCAAATACCTGAACATCTAGTTCTCTGCGTGGATGCAGGCCTGGGCCTCCAAGGCCTAGGACAGACTTCCGGAAGTGATATCCACACACTTCCAGTGGGCCATTCTAGGCCTGGGAGACCTCCTCCGGGCATCCGAGGCCTAGAACAGACTTCCAGAAGCAGCATGGGTTCAGCCGGTTCTCCAAACTCAACGAAATTTAGCTACCGGTTCTACTGAACCAATGTGAACCAGCTGAATCCCACCATTGGATAAAATGTTATTGAGTACACATCTCAGAACTGAAAAAGCAAAACCAGCTCTGGTTTCCTCATGCAAAAATCCGCCTTGTTAACAATAGCTTTTCATAACCCCCACCCACCAAGTGTTCACATTGCCCAGTCACACATCTTTTGTTTGTTATGAGAACAGTCCACCTCTCCGTCAGTCACCTGCATTAATGACCTTTGCATAGGCTCCCACAGTCCATGGATGGTTTCTTAGACTCCCGTTTCCTTCCCACATTTCCTCCCCCTCCCTCTGTGGCTAGGGCAAGTTGAGTAGCGATAGAAGTTAGTAGGCATCTTAGCCATTCAACCTTGACAGTGATGTTCTGTGCAGGACATCTGTTTAACCCCAGACAACTTTATTATTTCTTATTATTATTTTCATATCGTCACTAAATAATTGACTCCATTAGGATTAAATGGAGTCAAATCAAAATTTACCCTTGATTTGATTCTTGAAGATTGAAGGGTTCTTTCTCTTTCTGTTTTTTATTTTGGATTCCTCCCCTTCCCCCGCCCCCACTTTTCATAAGGATAGTGCAAAAGAAAATGCATTTTTCCTAAGCTGAGTGTTCTATTCCTTTGACTATTTCAAGCTGACTTCGCTTTGGGGTGCAGTTGCAGTGGGAAGCCATTTCTACACTATTGCCAAGAGAGCTGCATGGCGGAGTCTGAGAAATTGCTAAGAGTTGGGGTAAGGGAAACAGAAAGCTTTTTAATGGTCCCTGAAACACAGAACACTTCCCACCCTCACCTCCCTCAACAAATATCATTATTCATCCATGTGGAATCCTCTTAGCATTTAGTTCATTAATTAGGAATGTTTAGATTCTTTCTGCTCTTCAAAATAGCATGGCGAGCTCATGTAGAAGACAAAGATTTAGGGAGACTTTCTCCCACCACAGAGAGCAGATAATCAGTGGAACAACCTGCCTCCAGAAGCTCTGAATGCTCCAACACTGGAAGTTTTTAAGAAGAGATTGGACAGCCATTTGTCTGAAATGGTATAGGGTTTCCTGCCTGAGCAGGGGGTTGGAGTCGATGACCTCCAAGGTCCCTTCCACCACCATCATCATCATCATCATCATTGTTATCATCTTTTATTCATTAAACATGAACCTCAGTCAACTGAACATTCAAACTGGCTGGCGCTCATGGTTGACATGGGTTGCTACCAGCATCCTAGGTGTCAACCAGGTATCTCTCCTTAAAATATAAGATGTGCTGAGTAGCACAGTTTTTTGTAACATTGCTGGAGTTATTGCAGGAAGCTGCAGTTTCTTGATGTATTTTGCAAAGTTTTTGGACATAGTTCCCAGTGCCCCCATGACAATGGGTATCACTGTTACACGTTTCATCTATAATTGTGCAGTTTTGATGGCCAGGTCGCGATATTTCATAATTTTTTCCAGTTCATCATCATCATCATCATTAATATTATTATAGAGAACATTTTGTAGAATCTCAGTAACCTGGGAAATGTCTTCATATCATGGGGGTGTGTGAAGGCAGTCGTCACATGATGCCAATTATATCCCTCGTATCGTGGATACAATGGCATCACGACGCCTGTGATCAGGGCCAGTGGATGCTCCAAGCACAGCCCAACAACGGTGCCCATCAGCCCTTCCATTACTTAACTGACAAGACATGAAGACTCAGTAAAGTCGAGTGTGGCATGGAAGGAATTAAGCATGGCACCTAGGGGGAGAAACTTGCATGTGATCTCACTGTGTTTTGTTTCAGACTCAAGTCTTGTGTTTTCTTGAAAACTATTGTTTCTTCCAAAAATGTGTAAATTTGTCTTGGGGGGGGGGACACTTGATACTATTCAAATCCAATTTCCAGTGATCAATTTGGTATCCCAAGGCTGCAATTGTTTAGAGATAGCCCTGACTTAGCAACCACTGTTGGGAACAATAACTTTGTACTTGAGTGATGCCTAGAACAAAACATCACATGACTGTGATAGACTTACAATATCACTTCCCATTTGATTGTGGAGTGAGGCATTGCAACTTGCAATTTTGTTGCCAACTTCTCTGTTAATCCTTCTTGTTGAAAGCCATTTGTGAAGCATTCAAATGGGAACCGTGCGGCTGTGGTATATGCAGCAGTCATGAATGTGAGGTCTGGTCATAAAGTTACTTTTTCAGCATCAACCTAACTTCAAATGGTTGCTAAACTAGGCCTACCTATATTGAGAAATTGTGTCAACTTTGGTCACCATCTTATAAAAAAAAGATGTAGAGACACTGGAAAGAGTGCAGAAAAGAGCAACAAAGGGGGCTGGAGACTAAAACATATCAAGGACAGATGCAGGAATTGGGTTTGTCTAGTCTAGTGAAAAGAAGGACTAGGGGTGACATGATAGCAGTGTTCCAATATTTGAGGGGCTGCCACAAAAAAGAGGGAGTCAAGCTATTCTCCAAAGCACCTGAGGGCAGGACAAGAAACAATGGATGGAAACTAATCAAGTAGAGAAGCAACCTGGAATTAAGGAGAAACTTCCTAACAGTGAGGACAATTAACCAGTGGAACAGAAGTTGCCTTCAGAAGCTGTGGGTGCTTCATCACTGGAGGTTTTTAAGAAGAGACTGGACAGCCACTCGTCTGAAATGGTATAGGGTCTCCTGATTGAGTAGGGGGTTTGACTAGAACAGGGCTTTTCAACTTTTTCACCCATTGTACCATTTTTAGGATATAGCAACACCCGAGTACCACCAGTCGCCTAGCAAGGTGTCAAAAACTTGATAACCAAAAAAAAAATAAATGAAAAAAGTGATAAAGTACAGGTAGTCTTCGACTTACAACAGTTTGCTTAGTGACTCTTAGAAGTTACAATGGCACTGAAAAAAGTGCCCCCCAAGCCACAGCTGAGCAAGACACCTGCCTGCCCACCTGGCGGTGCTCTTCCTCCTGTCCGAGGTTTTCATTGCTGTGAGCATTTCTGTTGAGGATTGGCAGTGGGGGTGGGGTAGGGGTTGTTTGGTTTTTATTCCCCCCTGTCTGCTGGGTGGTTGCAGCAGGTTTTGGTCACTTCACATGTCCCTGAGACACTGTGACTGTCATAAATATAAATCAGTTGCCAAGCATCTGAATGTAAATCACAAGACCCTGGAGATGCTGCAACATTCCAGCTGATCAGTGCTTCTTCTGGGCTCAGCAGAAGCACCAGGATCAGTGCCGCTTTCCAGCTGATTGGTGCTTCTTCAGGGCTCAGCAGAAGCACCAGGATCAGCGCCATGCTCCAGATGGAGCCTGGCACTGATCCTGGCACTTCCACTGAGCCCTGACAGCCCCGAAGAAATGCCGATCAGCTAGAAAGTGGCACTGATCCTGGCACTTCCGCTGAGCCCTGACAGCTCTGCAGCTCCAGCCATCTCTCGCTCAGGCTTGTGTGGTGCTGCCACTGGTTCAGCTCATTCCCCTCCCCCGCTACCACTTTTCTAGGATGGTTGCATACCACCTGCCAGGTGCCAATGTACCACAGGTGGTACCCGTACCACTGGTTGAAAAGCCCTGGACTAGAAGACCTCCAATGTCGCTTCTAACTCTGTTATTCTCTTCTGTTCTATTATTCTATTAAGCCTTAAATTTATTAATCAAATCAATCAAATTTATGTGCCGCCTGGCTATCAGAGATTCTGGGCGGCTCACAACAAATTGATAAATATTGCATCTTCTTTGAGGGAACAGAGTTGTTGATCTGCATAATCTATTTTGAAAAATTGCTATTTCCTGGCCATTAATTAATTCTATTAATTATTGTCAGTTTAAGACAAGCATGCTATGAATATGACAAATGTGCACTCTGTTATGACAAGATGTTAGAATGCTTAAATGATAATTTTTAGCTTCAGAAAAAAAGTTGAAGTATCTTATATTAATTCTAGATTGAGGCTGTAAGCAATAGCATTTTTTATATCAAAAATCTTTTAAAAAAGAAGTTCATTCTTAAAGTTTGTCATGGCAGGAATAAAAAAGTACCTTTATCTCAAGTGATGAATTCTTATTTTCATACTGTGAACTGATTTTTCTTAGCTGCTACATCAGCGGTTCTCAACCTGTGGGTCGCGACCCCATTTGGGGCCGAACGACCGTTTCACGGGGGTCGCCAACCACCGCAGTCCGCCATTTTTTCCCCATTTCCCTTCAGCCTTCGCGCACGCGCCGTGCTTGCGCGATTCGGCCCGTTGTGCGCGTGCCGCGCATGCGCGATTTGGCCCATTGCGCGTGTGCCGCGCAAGCGCGATTCGGCCCATCGTGCGCACGCTGTGCATGCGCGATTCGGCCCATCACGTGCACGCCACGCATGCGCGGTTAGGCCCGTCGCACCACGCATGCGCGGTTCGGGCCATTGCGCCACGCATGCGTGGTTCGCCCTGTCGCGTGCGCGCTGCGCATGCGCAGTTTGGCCCATCATGCCGCGCATGCGTGGTTCGGCCCATCGTGCTGTGCATGCACGGTTCGGCCCATCGCGCACACGCCGCACATGCGCAGTTCGCGATACGGGCCGTCGCGCCGCGCATGCACGGCGCAGGTCGGGGTCACGCCGCACATGGGCGGTGCAGGTGGGGTCTCGGCCTGAAAAAGGTTGAGAACCGCTGTGCTACATTGTTTACAAATATGCTCTTTAAAACATTTTAAAAGGCTTTGCAGAACAAAAGTTTCTATGAAAATTTTAAAGCAGCTCATTCAGCTTAATTTTACAGCTCTTCACATTTTGAATTAGTCAACTGAATAGGCTGATTTAAGCAATTTGTCGATTTTTTTATTTTTTATTTTTTTTTGAGTTGGGGAAAATGCATTCTAGTATACCAAAAGTTTGCAAAGTTAAGTGCTGGCAAAAACTTGGTTCAATATGGAATATCATATTTTCCTCTTTAGTAACAACTCCCACTAACATGCTTTACTGCTCTCTCTTTCTTTTTTTCCTTAATTACTGAGAATAAAACCAAAGAGAAGCCGTGGTGGTGTAGTGGTTAGAATGCAATATTGCAGGCTGACTCTGCCCACTGCTAGGAGTTCGATCCTGACCGACTTAAGGTTGACTCAGCCTTCCATCCTTCTGAGGTCAGTAAAATGAGGTCCCAGCTTGTTGGGGGCAATATGCTGCTTAGAGAGGGCTGTAAAGCACTATGAAGTGGTATATAAGTCTAAGTGCTATTGCTAAGTGCTATTTTGTTTTTAAAAAGAACATTTAGCTTACCAGCTAAAACATTTTAAAACTAAAAATCTTTACCAAACCTACTTACAAAAAACAACAACAATCAAGAATTCCATAGCTGTTTTAACTTTTTATACTAATGTGGAGGATAGAATCCATGGAAAGTGTTATATTCTTAAAGATAAATTAAATTCCATATGCAAACATATGAATTCTGTACCCTTGGAGAAAAAACTGTATTTCATTACAAAATGCAACCTAAAATGCTTAATTATTGAAAAGAGAAAAATAAATTATCACTTTGTTCTGGCTTTACATGCCCATACCCAAATTGCGAAGTTAAATCTCGAAAACAAGTTCAAAGTATTCTGATCACATTTTCTGTTCCCTGGTTCTCTGTTTCCTATTTAAGAATAGCAATAAAAGTTTTATGTGGTGTCTTGCTCCTCCCAACTCCTGTTATAGGAAATGACATAAAGATGACTCTTTCTTTCTGGAGGATGGGACTTGCCTCCATTTGATTTCCCAGTCAACAAAATTGGTTTGGATACATATTCACCATCCCAAATGTTCTGCATCTTTTTGGTTGCTGAGAAGTCCAGGCAAGACTATCAAGAAACAAACTGAAGAAGGAACATCTTCTCTAACATAAAACACCTTTGAAAGTCTGTTCTGCTGTCTAAGGAAACTTGTGGAAAGAATTGCTTTCAAATGAAGTGGTAAAGAAGTGGTTTTGTTTTCCATTTTGGTGGGAATGGACTGACACAGTTTGTTCAGAACATTGTTGGGTTGAAAATTCAGTCTTTAGTTTAACTGCCTTTGAAGAATATTGCCAAATCTTCCTTGACTTAATGTCTTGGGGTGTTAAATACTATTTATTTATCTTGAAATCTTTCTCAAACAGTGCCTTGCTTTATTTTTAGATAAACAAAGTTCTGTCATGAATTAAAACAGACTACAAAAAAAAAATTATCAAAAGATTACAAAGTTAATTCAGCAAAGCACTACGTTTGCCCACATACTCAGGTAAATTTAATTTATAGAAAGATCTATGAATAAGATTTTTCTCATTATCCTGGACATCTATTAGAATATTCAGCAATATGGAAGCGAATTCCTGCACCGGATGGGGATTTCCACCAAATGGTTTCCAAAATCTTCCCATCCTTTAAATTCAACGAGGCTTTGGTATGTATCAGATGAAGTATTATTTTTGAAGAACTGAGAATGTTTGTAAAAAAAATTAAAAAAAAAAAAAAACCCAAAGCCTTGCTGTTTAAGAATCATTGTAATCATCTCTCTCTCTCTTTCTTTAAATGCATTTTTAGACTTTGCTGTATTAAGGCTTTTTATAACTTCTGCTGATGTGTTTTAAAGGGCATGTAATTATAAATCTGTTACCAAGGAGCAGAAAGACTACAAATTGTCTACAGTATATCTCATCGTGCTTAAATTAAATTTGTATTGCACTTCATTATAATACAACTATACTAAAATGACAAAAATAAATGTTTCTTAATGCATTACAGAGGGGTATTTTTTATCCAGAGATATAACATTTCTAAACTCTCATTTATCTATTTGTTTATTTTAACAAATAAAATGTGTTACATTTCTTTCTTTTCTTTAAGTTTTCAGCTTTCAGAGAAAACAGCCTCAAAACTGTTGGGACATCTCTATCTTCTTTTTTAAAAAGAGAAGTTCTCTTTTTAACCTTCAGCTAAATGGAAATAAAAAGCAAGGAAGAAGATAAAGAATTACAAGGCACATTTGGAAAGATATCCAAGTGTCTGCCTCTGAACTAATTTTAGAAGAAAGTTTTGGAAATAGCTAAGGGAGTCTTTAACTACACAATACCATTACAGAAACAATCATAAGAAAGTTGTTCATTCATGGAAAATTGCAAATTATATCTGACATACCTAGTGTGTAGTGTTTAAGGTTGTAGGGATAAAGCTAAATTTAATCAGAATCCAGCTTTGATATGACACATTACTTTGTTGTTGTTGTTAGTTGCGAAGTTGTGTCCGACCCATCGCGACCCCATGGACAACATTCCTCCAGGCCTTCCTGTCCTCTACCATCTTCTGGAGTCCATTTAAGCTCACGCCTACTGCTTCAGTGACTCCATCCAGCCACCTCATTCTCTGTCGTCCCCTTCTTCTATTGCCCTCCATCTTTCCCAGCATTAGGCTCTTCTTCAGTGAGTCCTTCCTTCTCATGAGGTGGCCAAAGTACTTGAGTTTCAACTTCAGGATCTGGCCTTCTAAAGAGCAGTCAGGGTTGATCTCCTCTAGGACTGACCGGTTTGAATGCCTTGCAGTCCAAGGGACTCACAGGAGTCTTCTCCAGCACCATAGTTCAAAAGCCTCAATTCTTTGGTGTTCAGCCTTTCTTATGGTCCAACTTTCACAGCCATACATTGCAAACTGGGAAAACCAAGGCCTTGACTATACGTACTTTTGTTAAGTCCCCATTTTTAAAAATATCTTTGGTGAGTGAATCTTCATCCCTCCACCAAGCAACTTGCACAGGGTGGGAAATATTGAAGGTATAAAGAAAGGATCCATAATTCTCAGAATTATGGGTCCTTTCTTTATATCTTCAATATTTCCCACCCTGTGCAAGTTGCTTGGTGGAGGGATGAAGATTCACTCACCAAAGATATTCAGTGAACTAAATGCAGCAGATATCATAAACAAGACGGTTTTGATTTTATGTTTGGCATCAAGGCAAGCACGATCACCTTTGTTGAAGAGTTCTAATTAGGTTGGGGAAAAGAACTACAATCATCCTAAGATTGCAGGATTGCTCAACAATGTTGATGATGATGGATGGATTTAAAATGTACATGCTGCCCAACTCCTAGCAGCTCTGAGTAGCTAAAAAATATTGTAAGCACAAAAGCAAGACAATAAAAACAACAAAAAACAAAATAAAAAAGGTATATTCTTTTGTCTGCCTCTGAAGTTTGTGGAACAGAGGCACAGTTCTGCGGTTCTCCCCCTACTTGAGGTGTTGATTCCAGTTGGTGGTGGTAGCAGAGAAGAGATCAAGCCTTGATTCCTTTTGTGTGAGAGGCTACAGGCTGACATTCTCTTCAATCCTATTTAACATCTCTACTGGATGTTCATGGGTTCAAATAACATGCAGATGATACGCAAATTTGCAATTTGATCCTAGGCTGAACAAGTGATATCATTTAGGTGCTATTCTGGTATTGAAGACTGTTAGGCTGTAGAGGGGGAGAAGAGCAGGCTTTGGTTCAGTCCCAGCAAGTGTCACCCAGTTCCATGAATGGATGGAGAGCAGATCATTGAAAGCCACCCATGAAGTTTCTGTTTTTACTTTTTGAAAGGACAGGTCTTCCCTGTACAAAACTAGTACATAATAGGGGGCCTCCTTGATTCACAGCTCCTGCTTGATTGTGCTGTCCTGCTTATGCTCATGCACACGCACACAAAAGCACACCATGGGTGTAGGGAGCCTTTATTAAGGCTTCCGAGCCTGAATTAGTATTCCCCAGTAACTCCCTGTGCCAGCACCGGCTCAACTCCAATTAGTTCCACAGGCTACTCAAATGAAGTTAACAGTAGTCCTCAAGGCAAAGCTGAATCCAGTCCACTAGGCAAAAACAAGTTCCCAAAGGAAAGGTAAGTTCCAAGACAAAGGAAACTCCACAGGCAAAGGCAAGGTGAGGCAAAAGCAACAGCTGAAGAAATGCGACCCAAAGTTCAAGGCAAGAACACATAGCAAGGAAATGAACATGTTGTTCCCAACATTGTTTCAATCTGTCTGCTGTGCTAAATAGCCAAAGTCTGGTGCAGCCATCAAGAGGCACAAGGCTGCCTCTTCACAAGTAATCAGGCTGACCTTCACTGCTTCTGCCCTACATGTTCTTGGATCAGGTGCAGAAGGCTGCTCCTTTTCCTCATTGCTGACCAGCTCCAGCTGCCTGCTTTCCCCAGCCTCAGTGCCATCCTGCTGCAGCTGTGCTTTGGTCAAATCCCTCTCAGATGGCTGCTTGGAGCCATTGATCAACTCCCCTCCTGATGTCCCCGGAATTGGTTCATCCTCCTCAGAGCTGACACCTGGAGAGGTATCTGGGAAAGCATCTGGAGGAGTCATCACATTGATGAAGAGGTGGAAGTTGTGCCTAGGAATGCTTTCCTACCTCTATCTTGTATGTCAATTATGAGCCCTTCTGGAGCGGGATCAGTTTATGCTATGTTTTGATACCATGGTTTCGCATGATTCAGAAATGAAGATTCAAGTATGCAATTTTTATTTGCTGTAATTTGTTAGATTTATATAATTGGAAACCTGGAGGTTGTTTCCCTGAATATTTTCCTTGGTTTTATCTGCACAATAACTCTGAGAGATGAGCTGGGCTGAAAGAGTAACCAGACTGCAGTCATCAGTGTTTCGGTCATCATTTGACTCAATGTTGTTCTCCATCTTAAGGGGTTGATTCCAGTTGATGGCAGTAGCAAGGAAGGGATCAAGCCCTGAGTTTCTCAACTGTGAGAAGCGACAGACCCAACACTCTCTTCACTCGTATTTATCATCTGCATGAAGCTGCTGGATATTCTTGGGTTCCACATATCATGCAGCTGATACAATTTACAACTTGACCCTAGGTTAACACCAGCCCACAGTCAACATGAGGACTGTCAGAGAGGCATTGGGTACCAGCCATAATTCAAATGACATCAATTATGCTGTGAGGAAGATGATGTCACATCCACCCACTCTGAGATATCCATGGTAGACTTGGAGAAAAAGGAGAATAATGGCATTAATAATATCTATCAAGAGCATTTTAGTGAGTCAAACAAGTCCTGATGGCTGCTGCAACCAGACAATTAAACAGGGATGGTACTTTGACTGCACAGTCACAGGCGCCATCTTGACTTTTTTGATACCTGTCCACACTTAGCCTTGACCCCCACCCCCACCCGTCAGAGAATATGGTGAAACCAACGCAAACAAGGTGCCCTCTGAGTCTATAACAAACTGGCTTTTCTGGCTGAAAATAAGTGGGCACAAAGTTCATTTCAACACTGACCTCTTGCTTGAGGGAGGTATTTCTTCCAGGGCTTCCCTTGTTCTTCCTCCCTTCTGTTGTTACACAGCATAGGAGACAGTAAGATGTTCTCCCAGAATTCTTCATTTCAAGGAGGAGCCTTGAAATTTCTACGTTCTTTTCTGGACAACATGGCTGTGATTAAGCCATCAAAGCCCCCTGTGATAAAAGGGCAGAATTGCCACCACATGGCCGCAGGTCACCATCTTGACAATTTAGCACACTGCTGACACCTCTTGCCTGGACAACATGTGCACAATACACATCAGCAAGGTATGTTTTGGTGCAAAAGTAATGAGGTATGGTGTTTATGAGATTCCTTTCCCTGTGCCACATCGTGTCACTTCAGTGGCCTCCTCTGGCTCATCCAGTAAGTGGACATATTTTGCGTATTCACAGAATCTTCTTCTGACTCTTTTACTAGCTCCCTAATGTCAGGCTTCATACCAAGCTGGGCTTTCATAATAGTACTACTACTACTACTACTACTACTACTACTACTACTACTAATAATAATAATAATAATAATAATAATAATAATAATAATAATAATAATAATAATAAAAAAGTTGGACGGGACCTTTGAGGTCATCGAGTCCAACCCCCTTCTCAAGCAGGAAACACTATACCATTTCGGACAAATGGCTGTCCAGACTCTTCTTAAAAACTTCCAGAGTTGGAGCATTCACCGCTTCTGGAGGCAGGTTGTTCCACTGGTTAATTGTTCTACCGTAACTGTCAGGAAGTTTCTCCTTAGTTCTAGGTTGCTTCTCTCCTTGATTAGTTTCCATGCGTTGCTTCTTGTCCTGCCCTCAGGCGCTTTGGAGAATAGCTTGACTCCCTCTTCTTTGGGGCAGCCCCTGAGATATTGGAACACTGCTATCATGTCCCCCCTCGTCCTTTTCTTCATTAAATTAGACATGCCCAATTCCAGCAGCCGTTCCTTATATGTTTTAGCCTCCAATCCTCTAATCATCTTTCTTGCTCTTCTCTTTACTCTTTCTAGAGTCTCAACATCTTTTTTACATCATGGTGACCAAAACTGGATGGTTTCCTTGACAGAAGGCTCACAATTGCAGCACAGCAAACTACGTCCCTTTACTGCTGAGAGAATGAAACTGTAGATATCCAGAAGAGTTGTCCACTGTAATCTGCAGAAATCAAAACTCTTCTCCAGGTTTCCACCCCTTAATTTTTACTCTAAGCTTCTTCTCCTCCTCCTCTTTTGGAGTCAATGGACATATTTGGCCATTTCTTTGATGCTCGCACTGATCTTGATATCATGGTTCTTCCTAATCAGAACCTCTGCCAGTTATTTACCTCATTGTCTTCATTCTTGACATCTGGAAGTAGTGGGAAAATCTTCAGTTAAAGTCTGGAAGTGCCAGAGGAAGCTGTTTCAAACATTACCCCCAAATGAAACCATTTTGCCCCTTTTAAAAGCAAGGACCTTCTCCAACCTCTATTCTGAAAGCAGGCAGCTACATGTAGATCAGTCTGACTAACTTGTCCTACTAGAAAAAAAGGGGACTGGAGGCTAAAACATACAACGAACAGTTGCTGGAATTGGGTATGTCTAGTTTAACGAAGAGAAGGACGAGGGGGGACATGATAGCAGTGTTCCAATATCTCAGGGGCTGCCACAAAGAAGAGGGAGTCAAGCTATTTTCCAAAGCGCCTGAAGGCAGGACAAGAAGCAACGGGTGGAAACTAACCAAGGAGAGAAGCAACCTAGAACTAAGGAGAGACTTCTTGACAGAACAATTAACCAGTGGAACAACCTGCCTCCAGAAGCGGTGAATGCTCCAAGAAACTGGACAGCCATTTGTCCAAAATGGTATAGGGTTTCCTGCCTGAGCAGAGGGTTGGACTAGATGACCTCCAAGGTCCCTTCCAACTTTATCATTATTATTATTACAATGCTACAGCACAAGGCTCAGGGATTTCAGAAGAGAATTTTGCACTATTTGATGTCTAAGGCTCTTCAACAGAGAAATCCATTAAAGGAATAAAATAAACACAGCTTACCTTGCTAGCAGGTGTTCTGCATGAAAGCATTTGCATCCTTTGATATTTCTGGAAAAAGTGAAGGAACAGGTAAGGCGTGTATCAATGGAAAGCAATACATATATTTAAACCCCCACTCGGTACAAAGAGTAGGTGGTGAAAGAACTTTTTTAATCAGTATGATGTATGACTGAATTGGAAAATGTGCTGGAAAGATAATAATTTAAACAAACACCTTTACTACTGCTTTATTTCACGCAGAGCTTCAGTAATGTCTCTTGCAGACAGTGCTGTTGAATGAGAAGTTAATTCTGGTGTATTTTAGCAGGTTTTATTGGATTAATGTGTAACAGGGCAAATTCTGATCTTATTTACACACTGATGAAGTAATCCTATCATAGCGCCATCTACTTAATCAGATTTGTAACCAATGAATGCTTAGAAATACTTTTCTCTCTGCAAGGAAAGATTTAATTTTAAAAAAAAATCCATTGCATCTTTTCAGTTTATTATCTTCAGGAAACGCATGCCACTCTATTAAAAGGCTTCCTGGTTATTTATGCTTCCTCAGTATACATTCCTGAGCATGAGCAAATGAGGAAAAATACCAAGTTGGAAGAGGGGAGACAATTTGTACCCTTTGCAAACCTCATGCTAGCTTTGTATCCTAAATCACAATACTGAAAACTGTTATTTACGTGGTACAATAACAGGCATTGTTTACTATTTTATTTTACTCTATGATATTGGACAGGGATGCACCAAGCATTCTGTGCAGGCATTATTCAGTGAATAAAGTCATTAGCTTCAGGTGTTCCATATCCAGATGCCGACGTGTGCCTTTGGTGTGCCTAAGCATGTTGCTGAAACATGGCTATGACAGGCAGAGATGTTTCCAAGTAGGAAGAGCAGGAAACAGCCTTGGGTGTGTGTGTATGGGCAGGGAGGTTTGTTAGTGGCTAAAGGGCAGAAAATGAAGAAGTTGGGAAGATCAGCAGAAGGGATGGGTATGCCAACTTTGAATTCCTGAGTGGTATATCCAATGGGTCAGCCTACCCAATTCCCCAGATGTTCCCAGGATGGGGTGAGTGAGGTGGTTGACATACCTGAACTCAACACCAGACAGGATGTTGGGTAAAGGGAAGATTATATCAGGTTTATCCTGTTCATCCCGTAAGTTCTCTTGATTATTATTTTTTTTAACAAAAGCAAGAAA
This sequence comes from Bothrops alternatus, assembly GCA_034064705.1. Taxonomy (NCBI): domain Eukaryota; kingdom Metazoa; phylum Chordata; class Lepidosauria; order Squamata; family Viperidae; genus Bothrops; species Bothrops alternatus. The sequence continues at coordinate 25,403,050 of JARGCV010000006.1, forward strand.
CAACCAAAATATTCCTAGTTTTGGCTCAGGCAACCCATGCCAACTCACACTTCTTGACTGTTTGAGCCAAACTTCCATTTCACAATACGTTTGCTTCTAGCTCGAAACAAAGCACCTTTTCTGATTTGTGTTGCCCTCCAGTATTGAGTTCTAGTTGACCACACTCAAATATAAACTTTATGGGGGAAAATATCTTTAAATATGGTAACTTTTGTCTGACAATCCAAAATGCTTTTTTTTTCTTTCTGAAATGGTTGTAATGGGTTTGGAGAATTAGTCAAAATTATCCATAGTCTCCTTCCTTTTCCCCAAGCACACAATCTGAAATCCTCACCTTCTGATTTCTGTCATTTGAGTTTGAAAAGTAGGTGCTCTGAGGCATAACTTCAAAAGACTGACAAAGGACCTCTCTCCACTTCTGAACTGAAGTGCTGTCCATTCATCCTTGTATTAGCAGAAAGTTAAACTGGCATGAAATTGGCTGTCACCATCACCAGTCTGTTTCTGCCTCCCTTGCTGCTATCCCCAGCCCTTGCCGTCCCCTCCCTTCTTGCCAAGAAAATGGATGCCAAAGTCAGATGAATCTTTCATTCTTCAGAATGTTGGGATACAGGGGGAAAATACTCCCTTCATAACTAAGGGAAACCTAAGCCAGTCTCCTGCCTGGAATGAGGACAAGATGAAAAAATTCAAGAGAATGCTGAGGACAAAGAATTTGTCAAGGCATGTCTATAGTGTGCTTGCAGGCCAAGTTGGCAAGGTCCTAAAAGGCAGCTGAGAGGTCAAATAGGCCTGCCAGAATGGACCGTCAAAGACGGATGAAGCTTATTTATTTTTCTTCCCCTCAGGAGCCAAGGAGAGGACAAGATAGGTGGAAATATGAGCAGAGATCAGGCTGTGCTGGAATGGAGAGAGGACACATAGCTCTTTTGGTGGATCTCTGTGAAAAGTCCTATTCTATTCACTGAGTGGACTACAAATCTAACTTATACTATGGAGCTGTTGTTAACACGATGAGCTTTGATGTTCAGCCAATTCAGACATGCCAGTAGTTTACAGTGACCTTACTAGGAAGGAGAATCTGAGGCGGTGGTGGGATTCAAATATGTGAACAACCAGTTCTCTATGTGGATGCCACTTCCGGAAGTCCATTCTGTGCCTGGGCAACAAAAAATTAGCTACTGGTTCTGCCGAAGTGGTGCGAACCGGCTGAATCCCACCACTAATCTGAGGGCAAGAAAGAGTAGATGGGATAAGATGGGTGACAAAGAACTGTTGGTTGATTGAAGTCAGCAACTGGTTCACTTCCACCATTAGCAGGCTTCAGTCTTCGGTGTGAGATTGAATATTTAATTTCTACCAGTTTTTCAGTTTTGGACCTCCTGTCTTTCTACTCAGGGAACCCTGGAAATCCTGTTTTCTGTCCAAGGGCATTTCCACACTACTCTTTCATACACTTCAGGATTGGTAGAGGACATGTTCATATATTACCTGTGACTAATTTTGTTTTGTCGTTTATATGCCACCTGCTTGCTTGATATGAGGCAGCTTATGGACATAAATATATAATAACTGATAAATTAAAATAACCATAACTCTCACAACTGCTCTCTATCTACTTGGGTTTTCTTAGTCTTGGGGAACAGTGCTATTTTTAGAGCCCTCTTGAATGCTGACACGTTGTGGCAGGAGTCTTCAAACTTGGCCCTTTTATGACTTGTGGACTTCAACTCCCAGAATTCCTCAGCCAGCGTGCCTGGCTGAGGAATTCTGGGAGTTGAAGTCCACAATTCATAAAAGGGCCATGTTTGAAGACCCCAGCGTTAGGGTTATTCTGACTTTGGGTGCAAGTTGTCCCCAAAGGGGAGCTGCTATGGAGAAGCTCATCTTATGGAGAAGCCTACAACTAGCACCATGAATTTAGCTTGGGTCAGTGATAACCTCTGCAACTTAATCTGTGAAACTGATTACCACTGGTCAATGGGTGAGTTGCTGCATTCTGCACCAGCTGCATCTTCTAGGGGACATATATTGCAGTGGTCTAATCAGGAGATGGCAAGCTACTAACTCTCTGATATCTCTGGCCCAAAAAGTTGCAATTGGCAAGCCAGCCCAAACTGACCAAAAGTTCTTCAAAATACAGTTCTCCCTATGGTTCTAATATGAGCCATGAACCCAGGATAATTGGGTGATCTATGTTCCCACACTCTTCCTCCTTCTGTGGGCAATCTTTTACATCCTGGTTGTCCAGTCTGTGACTCTGTGTCTTTTTTCCCAAGGCCATTCTCACATACCATTACATTCTGTAGTGGAGAGGGTTAACATACAAATTGATGGTTCCAATCACATGACATAACATTAAAAGGGGGGCAAGGCTTCAACTGCACAATCAGAGCTACCATCTTGAGATATTTGGGGGGGAATGATGCTTAGATTTAGTCCTATCAGAAGCTAGCTATTTATCTTCAAAGCAAAGACAAAGCTAGCCACCCAGAGCTGCCTTCAGTGAGATGGGTGGCCATATAAATTTGATAAATTAATAAAAAATAAAGTGTTTGGGAGCTAATCTTTTCCACCTAATACCCATTCTAAAGTTCATACAGATGTGCAGACTCATGATTAGTCAGCACCGAAGCAGGCTTGTCACAAAATTTCAGTAGGAAGGGCTCTCCTAGACCAGTGATGGCGAACCTTTAAGAGACCGAGTGCCAAAACTGCAACCCAAAACTTACTGATGCATTGTCGAGTGCCAGGTGGGTGTGGCCCATTGGGTGGGTGTGGCCAATACATAGAAAAATACATAGAAAATGTAAACAAATTGTGCATTTTTATGAAAAATGGGCTTAATTTAAATGCAAATGTGTAGGCTTTTAAAACGTTTCATAGAGTGATGTACAAAAAAGAAGGAAAGGATTTATGACTAAGCTCTCGAAGACCTGATATAGTCTAAGACAGTGGTGGTGAACCTGTCACAGGTGCCAGAGGCGGCACTCAGAGCCCTCTCTGTGGGCACACGCGCCGTCGCCCCAGTCCTAGGCCTTCAGCTGGGTTTTATAAAACCTTTTTGCTTTAGGCCTCCACCTCCTTGTGCAAAAAAAAAAAAGTTCAATCAGTCAATTTCAACTTCTCGCAGGGAAAAAAGATCTTGCAAAGTTGGAATTGATTAATTGAACTTTTTAGTCCTACCCAATCTGCCGCTACCACCGCAGCCACGCCACCCAATGGGCCACCCCCCCAATGGGCCACACTCATCCAGTGGGCCATGCCCACCTGGCATCCAGCGATAAATAAGTGGGTTTTGGGTTGCAGTTTGGGCACTTGGTCTCTAAAAGGTTCACCATCACTGGTCTAGTGCAGTGATGGCAAACCTTTTAGAGACCAAGTGCTCAAACTGCAACCCAAAACCCACTTATGCATTGTTGGGTGCCGGGTGGGTGTGGCCCATTGGCTGGGTGTGGCCCATTGGCTGGGTGTGGCCCATTGGGGGGGTGGCCCATTGGGTGGCGTGGCTGCGGTGGTAGCGGCAGATTGGGTAGGACTAAAAAGTTCAATTAATTAATTCCAACTTTGCAAGATCTTTTTTCCCTGCGAGAAGTTGAAATTGACTGATTGAACTTTTTTTTTTTTGCACAAGGAGGTGGAGGCCTAAAGCAAAAAGGTTTTATAAAACCCAGCTGAAGGCCTAGGACTGGGGCGACGGCGCGTGTGCCCACAGAGAGGGCTCTGAGTGCCGCCTCTGGCACCTGTGACATAGGTTCACCACCACTGTCTTAGACTATATCAGGTCTTCGAGAGCTTAGTCATAAATCCTTTCCTTCTTTTTTGTACATCACTCTATGAAACGTTTTAAAAGCCTACACATTTGCATTTAAATTAAGCCCATTTTTCATAAAAATGCACAATTTGTTTACATTTTCTATGTATTTTTCTATGTATTGCCTCCTATAATAGGCACTTTTGTGCGCGACAATATGTATTACAGTATTTTTTTTCTGAAGCATAATTGTGTTCTAATATAACCTAAGAAGCATGAAGTGGCTTAGTGAATTTTAAAATGTGGACCGTACAAAATCCCTGAGTATTTCTTGATCTAAGCTTCAACCCGTTCTCAAGAGTGATTAATTTATTCTTTCAGTTCATTTGCTTTGTCACATTTGAAGCCACTTAGAAATAGGCTTCGCTAACTTCATCTTGGATTTCATTTCTTGTCATAGAATAAAACCCTAGCAGGATCCTAAGATTTAGCATTAATCTGTATGAAGATAAATGTATGTGTATCGGGGTAACCGTGTAGCACCTTATTTTCATTTTTATTTGCAGAGATAAAGGTTGGGCCAATTCCTTTCAAAGTTCTGTTTATTGATTAGGAGAGAAAGAAGATGAGCTTGGGAAGTTTTGGAAGCATTTAATAAATGCTAGTTGGATAAAGGATAAATCCTCCCGCAATTAAGGGAGACTGTAGTAAGACTTCAAATTCCCAAAGTAAGCTCTAGTTCAGGGGTAGGCAATCTCTCCCCTTTTATGACTCATGGACTTCAACTCCCAGAATTCCTGAGCCAGTACAGCTGGCTCAGGAATTCTGGGACTTTAAGTCCATGAGTCATAAAAGAGGAGAGGTTGCCTACCCCTGCTCTAGTTGGTAGGAGTGATCACCTAATATTATACTTGAACAAAAATTTAAAACAGAAAGTGAGGGATCAACATTCCTCCATTGCAGTCTCCAAGACACCATTTAACAACCTGCTGGCATCCAGATAAGTAAAACTGTTTTCCCCATTGTCCCTAGCAACCACATTGCTAGGGACAATCATCATTTTTGGAAGGTTAATTATTTTGACCTATCTTAACATAGCATCTAAGACTTGATATAATTTTGGCTGCTGAGGAACAATATTTTGTTAAAAGGCTTAAACATTGTCCTTGGATTTATCAACAGATCACAGAGCAATATTTCTCAATCTTAGAGACTTTGAGATGTGTGGACTTCAACTTCCAGAAATCTCCAGCCAGTCTTGATGGTTGGGAAATTCTGGGAGTTGAGGTCCTCATATCTTACAATTGCCACGCTTGAGAAACATTCTTAGGCAGGGGTGTCAATCTGTCGGCCCGCGGTCCGGATGCGTCACGCAGAAGCTGCTCCCATCCCATTGCCGGCAATGGCAAAACAGTCCCGATACATGATGTCATGACTTTGACATGTCTGCTCTTAGGTTTTCTATTATTTTTTTCATGGAAATTTTCCAGAAGACAAAAAAAATCTCCTGTTTCTTTTATATCAGCGGTTCTCAACCTGTGGGTCGCGACCCCATTTGGGGTCGAACGACCATTTCACAGGGGTTGCCAAGCACCGCAGTCCGCCATTTTTTATTTATTTTTTTGGTCGGCCATTTTTTTTGGTCGGCCATTTTTTCCCTATTACAATGCGCCCCATTGCGCTGTGCATGCGTGATGCACCCTGTTGTGCTGTGCATGCGTGATGCGCCCCATCACGCCGCGCATGCGCGGTGCAGGCCCACCATTTTTTTTTGGTCGGCCATTTTTTTGGGGGGGGTCAGCCATTTTTTTCCCTATTGCGATGCAGGCTGTCGCACTGCGCAGGTGCGATGTGCCCCATCGTGCCGCGCATGCGTGGTGTGGGCCCGCCATTTTTTTTTTTTTGGTTGGCCATTTTTTTTTGGTCGGCCATTTTTTCCCTATTGCGATGCGCCCCATCGTGCTGTGCATGCGTGATGCACCCCGCCACGCCACGCATGCACGGTGTGGGCCCGCCATTTTTTTTTTGGTCGGCCATTTTTTTTTGGTCGGCCATTTTTTTTTTGGTCAGCCATTTTTTCCCTATTGCGATGCGCCCCGTCGCGCTGTGCATGCGTGATGCGCCCCATCATGCTGTGCATGCGTGATGTGCCCCGTCATGCCGCACATGCGCAATGCACCCCATTGCGCCGTGCATGCGCGATGCGGGCCGGGGTCGCGCCACGCTTGGGCGGCGCGGGCCAGGGTCGAGCCCTGGAAAAGGTTGAGAACCACTGTTTTATATGATACTGAAAATGTCAGGTTCCACCAAGAGACACTCTGAGGAACTTGAATCCAAGTGGCGTCAGGAGGCAGATGATACCCTATTACTCTTTTTATTTCTTGGGCGCCCTGAACAGCAATCTAGAGCAGGAGTGTCAAACTACCGGCCCACAGGCCGGATGCATCCTGCCGAAACCGCACCCACCCCAGCTCTGGCAATGGGGAAAAAGTCTTGCTATGTCGTAACACATCACGTGATGTGGCGAGTTTGACACCCCTGATCTAAAGTTGCAACTTATGCATCACACCCAGGCCAATTAAAGAGACACTGTAGAGCAGTGGTTCTCAACCTTTTTAATGTCGCGACCCCCAACCGGTCGTAGGTTGAGGACTTCCCAACCGGTCGTAAGTTGAGGACTTCCCAACAGGTCGTAAGTTGAGGACTTTCCCTGCCTGGGAGTGCTGCGCATGTGTGGTGCCACCCCCTGCGCCGGCCGAGGCGTAGCTGGCAAGAGGCAGTGACGGCGCAGGGCGACCACCAGCTGGGCCACCAGCTGGCCCAGCCCGAGGGAGGTAAGGCACCCGCCAGGCCCCACGCGTGCCAGCAACCCTCCCTGCACTCGCCAGCCTCCCACCTCTCACCCCTGGCCCTCTTTTACTTACATTTTTAGTAGTTGCTCAGCAGGGAGGGGTGGAAACTTCCAGACAGCTTGCCTTCGCTGCAGACAACTTGCAGCACCGTTTGCAGACTGGGACTTTTGGCGGGCTCAGCAGGGCAGAGACAGCCTGGACAATTCCTATTGGCTTTTGAAAGCCAATAGAATTAGACTCTACTCAAGAGAGTCTATTCTATTGGCTTTCAAAAGCCAATAGAATAAAAGGGAATAGCACAGTTAAGGAAAAGAGAAAAAAAAATTGGCGGACTGCATTGTTTGGCGACCCCCGTGAAATGGTCGTTCGACCCCAAATGGGGTCGCGACCCACAGGTTGAGAACCACTGCTGTAGAGGAAAAAGCTGCTAGTAATACAAAATAATGACTATTTTATGCTTGTTGATGCATAAACTCCACTGGGGAAAATCTATATTTTATGTGTTAAACAATAGTAGTTCTTGCCCACCTCTCTAATCTTGTTTGCAGAGATTTCCATGCTAACTTTAAAAATAATTGGAATGCAATCTGTCATAATCTTGATATTAAAGAAAGGAAGTGAAGCCAGGATTGAAAAAAAATTAAATCGTTAAAATGATGGGTCCCCATATTCAGAGAACATATACTACAGTTCAAAGATGTGATCTAGTCATAACCCAATACAAATTTCTGGTTTGACATTGAAAACTTTTAGGGAGCTACTCCGGGTTGCCAGTTGTGTTTAGGTAGATGCTTGTATCCCTGTCCACCCACACAATACATGCATCTTTAACACAAAGTATTCATGGAAGTTGCTAAGTGTCACTGCAGCACTGTTTGTGGTCAAGAACTGTGATTTCTACAGATGGAAATTGTGTGTGAATTTCCATGTTCCTCTTTCTAAATGCAGGGAGATCTTTTCAAGTACCAATCAATCAGAACAGAGCTGGAAGGGATCTTGTAGGTCTTCTAATCCAAACCCCTGCTCAAGTAGGAGATTCTATACCATTTCAGACAAGTGACTGTCCACTCTCTTCTTAAAAACCTCCATTGATGAAGCACCCACAACTTGTGGAGCAAGTCGTCCCACTGATTAATTGTTCTGTTAGCAAGTTTCTCCTTAATTCCAGGTTGCTCCTCTCCTTGATTAGTTTCCATCCATTGCTTTTTGTCCTGTCTTCAGGTGCTTTGGAGAATAGCTTGACCCCCTCTTCTTTGTGGCAGCTCTCTACATGGGGGCAACCTTTGAAGAATGTCCGGAGACTACAAGTAGTCCAGAATGCGGCCGCGCGAGCTGTCTTGGGTCTCCCAAGACATGCTCATATCACTCCAGCTCTCTGTGAGCTGCACTGGCTACCTATTGGTCTCTGAACACAATTCAAAGTGTTGGTTATGATCTATAAAGCCCTTTATGGCAATGGGCCAGGATACTTGCGGGACCATCTTCTGCCTTATGAATCCCAGCGACCAGTTAGGGCGCATAGGGTTGTTCTCCTACGAGTCCCATCTGTTAGACAATGTCATCTGGCGGGGCCTAGGGCAAGGGCCTTCTCCGTTGCTGCCCCAGCCCTCTGGAACCAGCTTCCCTCAGAGGTTCGTACTGCTCCCTCCCTCCTAGCTTTCCGGAAACTGCTGAAGACACATCTATGCTGACAGGCTTGGGGTGTATGAGCTGTGCTCTGCCCCTGGGCCCTAGGAGTGTCCCTCCATCAGCGACTGTCAGCTGATTGTGTTTGTATGTTGTATGAATGCAATTAATTTTTAAATTTTTTATTGTACTGTTGTTGTAAACTGCCCTCGGTCCTAGGAGAAGGGCGGCATATAAATTTGAAAAATAAATAAAATAAATAAATAAATACTGGAATACTGCTATCATGTCGTCCCTAGTCCTTCTTTTCTCTAGCCTTCCCAATTCCTGCATGCAGGGCCACAGGTCACATGTCCGATGTCAGCATGCAGAGCCACAATGGAGCAAGGCTAATTCCATGCACAACCATATCTACTTTAATGGTAGTTATGTGCCATCAGGAATCTTTGTTTTGAGAACAAAATAGAAGCAACACAATTTGCTCATGGGATGGGTGTCCACCAGGCAGGGCAGATAAAAAGTCAAAACAGTCACCAGATTTGCACAGCTAGAGTCGCCATCTTGACTCAGCATCTCTCTTCCACAGACAAACCTGCATGGTTAAAAAAGTTTGCATCAGAAATCTTCAGAGACCTATTTGGGTCTTCCGCTAGATCCAGATTCTAAACCTGTTTATCTTGGAGTGGTATTTGCAGGTCATGGTCAAAAACATCAACATGGCAATCACAATGACACAACTAAAGCTCTGCCCATAACCCTATTATCCTGTTTTAATTATCCAATCATTTTATGTGAATTCTTTTGTGTTCTCTTTTACAGACTGCTTTGAAAGCCAATCAGTTAATCAGCAGTACATTAAATTTTAAAAAATGAATACTGTAAATAACACAGAACGGCAGTAAAGCAGAATGCTCTTTATGGCTCTTTTTATATGTTTGGGAGTTGTATTATGTGTCGGTCAATAAATCTTTCCCTACTACTCTACAATAATTCCTGGTTTGCCTATATGGTTTAACAGAGCAATCTTTTTCCTTCTGCTCGGGAATCAATTCTGTGAAGTTCAGTGACCCTTATACTGAAGTAATTATTTTTAAGGACCAATAGAGCATATTTTGCAAACTTAGCCCCATTATGCTCAGGAGTCCAGATAGGTATCAAAATGTTGCTGTCTAAATTTACCTCCGCAGGGGAATCTGTTGCAAATGATGTGCGTACACACACACAGTGTCATGCCTCCCTTGGAGTCTGAATCTGATGGGGAAAATGAGCTGGAAAGGGACCCTATGGAGGTTGAAGGAGAGGTGTCTGTGGTTTCAGAGGAATTTGGGGGAGAGGAGGCAGAGGCAGGCCAGGGCCTTTCAGGATTGGGACAAGATGAACAGGAGAGACAGAGTTCAGGTGATGAGCAAGAGCTACCCCCTCCTGATCCTAGAGCACGGAGAATGGAGAGAGGAGGGAACAACACAGGCAGGCTCAATTACTCGGGAGGAGAGCGTCCCACCCCTCTCCACAAGGAACACCTGGAGACTGAGATTTAGGGAGACACTGTGGGGAGAGGCATTTGTCGGGAACAAACGCTGATTCATTGGAGTTTTGTGTGTTGTTGCTGATCTCTTGTTCTGTGTTGTGATTTCTGCTTGGAAACCCAGAAACTCTGACCATTGGACTGACTGAAAACGTTGCTTGGATGTTCAATGACCTTGGATTATATTTTGGCTTCTCTTCTGAAACTGCTCAGGCAAGCTTGTATTTCCACAGCTTGTATTTCCACAGACTTGTTAGATTTTGGATGTATGTGTCATTCCTTGTTATCTCCGTGGCCTTGAGTAAATTACTCTTCTAATCAGACTGTGTGTGAAACTACTTGCAGCCAGAGGCAGCTGATGGTGTGTGTGTGTTCCTTTATTTTGAGGCTTGCCAGAAATGTGGGAGCATTTGGGGAAGGTTTGGAGCAATTAAAGGGCCGTTTGAATTGCCAGCTGACTGCATTGTCTCTGTGCTGTGCCACGGTCATCACACACACACACACACACACACACACACACACAGAGAGAGAGAGAGAGAGAGAGAGAGAGAGAGAGAGAGAGAGAGAGAGAGAGAGAGAGAGAGAGAGAGAGAGAGAGAGAGAGAGAGAGATGTATGTTGAATTTTGAAGATATATCACATCGTATCCCTTTGAAAATTACCTAGTTCATGCACTGTCTGATTCAAGAAAAATGTTCCATTTACTTACAGAGATAGAATCTAAGATGTCACCTCTTGAAAGAAGCCTGCCTGAACTGCATAATAATGCACTTATTTTGTAAAATGCCAGGTTACAAGGAAACCTTGACTTATGATCAGTTTTGGGACCAGAATTTGTGTTGCTAAACAAGGTGGTTGTTTAAAAAAAGGTAATTTTCTTTAGCCACAGTTATTAAGTGAATCACTGCAATTGTTAAGTCAATCATGCAGTTGTCAAGAAAATCTGGCTTACCTCAATGTTTGTCAGGAGCCGGCTGGGAATGTAGAAGATGGTGATTATATGACCCTAGGACAGGGGTAGGCAACTTGGCTCTTTTATGACTGGTGGGCTTCATCTCCCAGAATTCCTGAGCCAGTCATAAAAGAGCCAAGTTTGCCTACCCCTGCCCTAGGACAACACAACCATCATAAATACATGCTACTTGCCAAGCACCCAAATTCTGATCACATGATAGTAAGGATGCTGTGACCGTTGCAAGTGCAAGGACCAGTCATAAACTACTTTTTTCAATCCCGTTGTAACTTTGAATGATCATAAATGAACGATTGTAAGTCAAGAACTACCAAACAGTTTTGCTGTTCTGTGTCCTTGAACTCAGAACTGAGTCCAGAATCACAAATTTTCCTTTGCAATTGACCAGCATTTAATGCTATTTAGAAGGTACAGAAACAAATTTTCCGAGGTGACATGATGAGAAGTAATAATCAGGGCAAACTGATTTTAGAATGCACCAATATATTGTATATGCAAACTGTATGTCTGTTCTCAGGATTTCCTAAAGCAGCTTATTAGAGTTATACAAACAATCTGTGTTTGCATGGAGTTGTTTTGTTGATGGGATTCAAAGCATGCCAAATCTGCAGACCCCTGTGGGATGGATGTGTGTGTGTGTTTGTGTGTTAGTCATTGCCTCACATAACCAGATCCAACGGTATGAATCAGGGGTGTCAAACTCGCCGCATCACGTGACGTGTCGTGATGTATCACGACTTTTTTTCCCTTACCGGAGCTGGGGTGGGCGCGACTTCCATGTGACACATCCGGCCCATGGGCCGGCAGTTTGACACCCCTGGTATGAATGGTTTTATAGGTCATGAGTAATTCCTTGAATTGCACCCAGTTCCTCACCTACTAGGCAGTCCTCAAGTTACGACCACCATGGAGCCCAAAATTTATGTTGCTAAGTGAGACATTTGTTAAGTGAGCTTTTCCCCCATTTTACGATCTTTCTTGCCACAGTTGTTATGTCATGGTTCCAACAGATGAAACTCTTTAAAGAACTTTGAGGCATTGTTTACCTTAAAGAATTTTTATTCAAGTAGCATAGCATCGGCACGTACATAGGCAAAGCCAAAATCTGAATTCCCCTCCCCTGAGCACATAGCATCAAAGCACAATTCCCTCCTCTAATTAACAGTCATAAATCACATTCTCCAATTAGTTTGAAATGCAGGCTTTCCCTCCAGTTCTTCAACCAGCCAATTCTTATAATCTCTTATTTAAAAAAAAAATCTTGGTTCTCACACTAGTTACAATATTGTTATGTCTAACTAAACTCCCATGCACATTCCTCCTCCTCCTCCTCCCCCTCCCCAGTATCATCTAATTTTAACTCTAATTCTAAGAGTAAAACATAAGAAGGAAAATGGCTGCATCTTCATGTGTTGTCAAAGCAAGAACATCCGATGTTAGCAGCGTTGACATGTTAAGTGAATCACTGCAACTGTTAAGTAGCAATACAGCTGTTAAGTGAATCTGGCTTCCCCATTGGCTGTGTTTCTCAGAAAGTTTCAAAAAGGGGTCACATGACCCCGAGACACTGTGACTGTCTTAAATATGAGTCATTTGCCATGAGTCTGAATTTTGATCACATGGCCATAAGGATGGTCATAAGTGTGAAAAACAGTCATAAGTCATTTTTTTCCGTGCTGTTGTGACTTCAAACAGTCACTAAATGAACTGTTATAAACTGAGAACTACCTGTATAGTATTATTGTGATATCTGAAGGTTTCAGCATTGGCATCAATAGCGAGTCTAACATTTTGAAGAAGTTATTCTCTAAAAATCATGTTTTGGCTTCCCCAAGACCTCTCCTTATTAGTCTAGTGTAGTGGTGGCGAACCTATGGCACAGGTGCCAGAGGCGGCACTCAGAGCCCTCTCTGTGGGCACCCGCGCCGTCGCCCCAGTGCTAGACCTTCAGCTGGATTTTATAAAACCTTTTCACTTTAGGCCTCCGCTGCCGTGTGCAAAAAAAAAAAAAAGGTTCAATCAATCAGTCAATTTCAACTTCTCGTGGGGAAAAAAAAGATCTTGCAAAGTTGGAATTGATTGATTGAACTTTTTAGTCCCACCCAGTCTGCCGTTACCACTGCAGCCACGCCACCCAATGGGCCACCCCCCCAGTGGGCCACACCCAGCCAATGGGCCACACCCAGCCAATGGGCCACACCCACCCGGCACCCAACAATGCATAAGTGGGTTTTGGATTGCAGTTTGAGCACTTGGTCTCTAAAAGGTTTGCCATCACTGCACTAGACCAGTGATGGTCAGCCTTTTAGAGACCAAGTGCCCAAACTGCAACCGAAAACCCACTTATTTATCGCTGGATGCCAGGTGGTCATGGCCCACTGGATGGGTGTGGCTGTGGTGGTCATGGCAGATTGGGTGGGTGTGGCCAAGGTGGGCGTGATTCCCCTCAATGTTGCTTTTGGGGAGGGATGCCGGTGGGGGCCGGGCAGGGTTGGGGGAGATCCAGGGGGTCTCTGGCAGGTGGGGCGGTGGGCAGGAGGCTCATCCTGTGGGGTGAGGCAAGGCAAGGCGAGGCAAGGCGGGATGCCATTGTCACAGGGCAAGGTGAGGCAGGGGCCGGGGCCGGGGCAGCTGCTGCCTGAGAACCATCGGCCCCCGCACTCAGAGGCCAGTGAGCGCCTGGGTGCTGGGATGCATCCAGCCACGTGGGTCCTTGGCGCGTTAGCAGGTGGCTGGTTGAAGAGGGACAGTTGCCATCCCCGGGGCATGGCGCGCGTGCCCACAGAGAGGGCTCTGAGTGCTGCCTCTGGCACGCGTGCCATAGGTTCGCCACCACTGACCTAACTGATCCACATAGCCCAATATTGTTTACTTATTTTTTCTTTGTTTAGAAATTGAACTCATATGAACACCCATTGGTGCAAAGAAACTCTATGATGGCAAACAAAATAAAAACAGATAACACTGAATTAAAGGGGGGCGAAACTCACCTTACAAATCTCTCACTGAAGAAGAGAAATTTTGGGCTCAGTTGCGGTGGTAAAGAGGGAAACCATGACTTCAAGTTGACCTTGGCCTCCACACGCCTCCTTAGATGAAATTACAGTTTCCTGGGCAGCTTTATGGAAGTGTTTCATTTCATGCTTTAACTTATTCTGTGGCAGTCTCCCATTAAGTAGCAAGCCAGGTCCAACCTGGTTTAGCTTCTGAAGAAGGTTGTACAGTTGCTGCCACCTGCTGAGTAGGAAGAAAAGCAACATAAAATGGAGTGATCCTCGTTTCTTTTCTAGTTCTCAGTTGTTTCTCTTCCTTATGACTGTATCTGACTCCCCCCTCGCTTCCCCCCCCCCAGCCTTTCCCCCCTCCCCCCACCCCAGTTTCTTCTCTCCTTCCCAGCAGAGAGTGAAAGGAGAAGTAGAAAGTGAACATCACCACTCTCCTTCCATTTTACTTGCTTCTAGTTTGCTGCCAAATAATTATGAAGTTAAATAGCTGAGAAACTTCACCATCTAGTCTCTGGAAGCTAAGAAGATGGGATGGGAAGGAACTGAAGCTAAAATGGTTGCCCAGGTGTGGCCTGTGATGGAAGCAGGGCTAAGACACACTTGGTAAGGCCACACTTGGAATACTGCATCCATTTTTGGTCACCACGATGTAAAAAAAGATGTTGAGACTCTAGAAAGAGTACAGAGAAGAGCAACAAAGATGATTAGGGGACTGGAGGCTAAAACATATCAGGAACAGTTGCTGGAATTGGGTATGTTTAGTTTAACGAAGAGAAGGACGAGGGGGGACATGATAGCAGTGTTCCAATATCTCAGGGGCTGCCACAAAGAAGAGGGAGTCAAGCTATTCTCCAAAGCGCCTGAAGGCAGGACAAGAAGCAACGCATGGAAACTGATCAAGGAGAGAAGCAACCTAGAACTAAGGAGAAACTTCCTGACAGAACAATTAACCAGTGGAACAACCTGACTCCAGAAGCAGTGAATGCTCCAACACTGGAAGTTTTTAAGAAGAGACTGGACAGCAATTTGTCCAAAATGGTATAAGGTTTCCTGCCTGAGCAGGGGGTTGGACTAGATGACCTCCAAGGTCCCTTCCAACTTTATTATTATTATTATCAAGCTTATCACAGTCAGCAAAATGATTTTTTTTCCAACTGTAGAAGGGAGAAAAAGGCAGCACGGTCAACCATCTGGCTCCATAGTATCCATATTCATTTCAGTATGTTCTCTAATGCTGCAGACACATTGGAACTTCGGACTTAGGATCATAGGGTTGGGGACCTTAGAGGTCTTCTAATCCAGCCCCCTGCTCGAGCAGGACACCTTACACCATTCCAGACAAATGGCTGTCCAATTTCTTCTTGAAAACCTCCAGTGATGGAGCAGCGAAAACTTCCGATGGTAAGCTGTTCCACTGATTAATTGTTCTCATTGTCAGGAAATGTCTCCTTAGTTCCAGGTTGAATTTTTCTTCAACGGGCTTCCATCTGTTACTTCTTGTCCTGCCTTCAGGTTATATGAAGACCTAGCTCTTCATGTAATGGTTTAACTCTGGGAGAGGTAAAAAGAAAGAGACAGGGATGTCCCCCCAGCAAAGTGGGTGGACTGGATTATAGCAGCAATTGATGCACCATTGGAAGATGTCAAGGGCCATGTTGAGAACATTGTCTAGGAGAAAATCCATATGGTCGGACCGACGCTGACCTGATGGCACGTAATCAATCAGTGATGTGAACATGATGGCACTGTGGTTTCTATGTTGATGGAACCATATTGTCAGAGGAAGGAAGGAAGGAAGGAAGGAAGGAGGGAAGGAGACTATGTTGAATTATATCTAGGGTTAGGCCTAGGGTTAGGGCCTTCTCTGTTGCTGCCCCAGCCCTCTGGAACCAGCTTCCCTCAGAGGTCCGTACTGCTTCCTCCCTCCTAGCTTTCCGAAAACTGTTGAAAACACATTTATGCAAACAGGTTTGGGGCGTGTGAGCTGCACTCTGCCCCTGGGCCTTTGACTGTGACTGTGTGTTGTATGAGTGAAATAAATTACCTAGTTTTTTATACTGTAAATTAGTAATTAAAAAATTATTAAATTTTAATTGATTTTATGTTATTTTTTATACTTGTATTCTTGTTGTGAACCGCCCTGAGTCTTGGGAGAAGGGCGGCATATAAGTTTAATAATAAATAATTAATAATAATAATAATAATAATAATAATAATATCTCCCATATATTCAATTTCCCCCCAAATATTAAATCCTCCCCAAATCCCCCCAGTGTAGATAAACGTTCCTAGGAATGAAACCACCATCAGGAACATATTTGCTTTTATTTCCTTTGATGGAATAATGTTACGGATGTCCATGTGCTGCCTCTATGTTGGTTGAGGCAGGCAGGATTCCCTTGGGTACCATTTGTTGGGGGTCAAGGGAAAGGGAGGGTTTTGCCTTCTCTTTCTGCTCAAGATCCCCATGTACAATTGGTGGGCCACTGTGTGACACAGAATGCTAGACTCGATGGGCTTTGGCCTGATTCAGCATGGCTCTTCTTATGTTCTTATGAGA
Organism: Bothrops alternatus; assembly: GCA_034064705.1. NCBI lineage: Eukaryota > Metazoa > Chordata > Lepidosauria > Squamata > Viperidae > Bothrops > Bothrops alternatus. The sequence continues at coordinate 25,419,344 of JARGCV010000006.1, forward strand.
ACACCAACTTCTTAGGACTCCAGATCGGAAACCTCCCTGAGTTATCTTGTTGCCATTACAATTGTTATTCTCTCTGTTCAAATATTTACACTAATTTGTCAGGCCTTCGCTTGGCCACTAATCAATATTTTTTTGAGGGGTGGGGGTGGGGAGAATCACTGTTCACCCAACACTAGAAAGAAAAAAGAAGATGGATTACAGACCTTATCAATGTTCTTAATGAGTAAGTTTTATGTTACCTTTTTAAAAATGTTTGACATTCTGGTGAGTGGGCAAATCCCACGTTGTGGTCTTTGCACTGCAAACGAATCTCTTAGATCCACAAGAGATGGAAGCCAGCATGCTCAGAGACACCTCAGTGATGCACTGTCATCCTGTAGGTCCCAGGAAGGGGTCTTCTCCATCATGGAAGCCTCTCCCAGAAATGCAGACAGCCCCAACTCTATTGGCTGTGGAAGGCTGTAAAGACCTGTCTCTTCTCCCAAACCAGGATGTTAGTTACTGGGGTTCTGGTTAGTTACTGCCAGTGGTGGGATTCAGGTAGTTCGCACCAGTTCGGTAGAACTGGTAGCTAATTTTTTGTTGCCCAGGCCCAGAATGGACTTCCGGAAGTGGCATCCACACAGAGAACTGGTTGTTCACGTATTTGAATCCCACCACTGGTTACTGGCATTCTAGTAAAAAATATGGTTTTTATTGCAAATTTTATTTTCATTCTTCAATTTAATGTTGAATTCAATTTAATTCAGTGTTATATGTTTTTATTTTGTTTGCCACATAGAGTTTCTTTGCATAGAGAGGTGATCATATAAATTGGGTTCCTAAATAAAGAAATAATAAATAAACAATATTGGGCCATGTGGATCAGTTAGGTGATTCAATATCTGCTTCAGAGAACATTTTTGAACAGAAGAAGCCACTTTTATTTAAATAATGTATCTGGCTATCTTACTTTATTTATTAAAAAATAGCTACAACTTGTAAATATCAGGAGAGCTAGCTCAGAAACTCTCAAAAATATATATTTAGAATGCCCCCCAAAACCCCACCCATCCCTTCAAATTGTCCTAAGTCACATTTTTAAAAGGGGCTTTGCCTAATGGCTAAACCTTAATATGATAAGGTTTCTGTGAAAGCTTGATCATTTAAATAAGATTTCTTTAAACAGTGCTTTCCTATATAATCCCATTAGTTAAAACTTGATATCTCACTTTTTTAAATGATTGAAACAAGCAAAATCCTCCTGTTCATTAGGGCAATAATTTAAAATGACTACCTAAATTCAGCCAAGATAGACATTTAGATGGCTAATTTTGTTTTGAGAACAAAATGCCACTTTAATCAGTATAAGTTACACAACACATAACAAAAGGGAAAAAAATTCTTAATCCTAGGTGAGTCTTTAAGACGATAAAGCCATTAGCAATGTGGTGATTATGAGGTCTTCCGTATAGCATGACATCTGCTGATATTTCATATTTAGCATGGTCAAATTAAAAGATACAGTGAAGTGTTTAGTTTTTTTCATCCTCAACTAAAAATATAAACTCTTCCTCAGATTGGGCTTGGCTCCTAGTGATTTCAAGAAATATTCATGCTAGAGGCATTTAGTACTGATGGTAGTGATGGTGATGATGGTAATACTAAAAAATCAAGATAGAGGTTGCACTAGCAATAACAATAGTACTTAGACTTATATACCACTTCATAGTGCTCTATCGCTGTCTCTAAGCGGTTTACTGAGTCAGCATCGTGCCCGCAACAATATGAGTACTGATTTTACCGACCTAGGAAGGATGGAAGGCTGACCTCATCTTGAGAAGGTGAGAATTGAACTGCTGGCAGTAGGCAGAATTAGCCTGCAATGCTGCATTTTAACTACTGTGCCACCACGGCTCTTTTGCAGTGGTGTATCTGAGCTCCAGTCAATTTTTATGTCCACAAAAGGGGTAGGATTTGGATTCAGTAGTCATGATCATCTTCTTGACTTATTCACATACATGCACTTGTGGACACTTCCAGGAGAATAGCTTTAAATTTTGGGGAAATATTTGAGTAGTCAAGAGTGAAAATTTGGCAGCTATGTGACTCTCTGTTTTCATCTTGCCATTAGAGTAAGGGGGGAGATGTTGCTTTGAAATGGATTAGGCAGGGGTCCCCAACTCCCAGTCCGTGGACTGGTACCGGGCTGTGGAATGCCAGCAACCGTCCGCACAAACAAGCAGTGGGATGCAGGCAGCACACAAAACCACGCACTCCCCGGTCCATGGAAAAACCTTTCTCCACAGAAGTGTTCCTAGTGCCCAAAAGGTTGGAGATCTCTGGGTTAGAGAAGCATAATCGAAGGCAAAAACTGAATTCCCCTCCCCTGGACACATAATATCAAAACACAATTCCCTTCTCCAATTAACAGTCATAAATCACATTCCCCTACTAGCTTGAAGTGCGGGCTTCCTCTCCAGCTCTCCAGCTCTCCAGCCCATGAATTCTTTATCAGCTCTGATTTCAACAATCTTGATTCTCACGCAAGGTTCAGTGTTGTTATGTCTAGCTGGACTCTCATTCACATCCCCCCTCCCCAGCATCATCTAAATCTAAAAGCGAAAGGAAGAAAATGGCTACATTTCCATCTGTTGTCAATGCAAAAACATCCAATGTTAGCAGCACTGACATGGTCCACATGATCAAAATTTGGGTGCTTGGCAATCGGAATGGATTCACAATGGTTGCGGCATCCTACAGTCATGTGATCACGATTTGCAACCTTCCCAGCCAACTTCCTACAAGCAAACACAAGGGGGAAGCTGGATTTGCTTAAGGATGACTGTGAGACTCACTTAACTGCAGAATGATTCGCATGGCAAAAAAATTCAGCGTGACTCACTCAACCACCGCCTTGCTTAGCGTTGGAAATCCTAGTCCCAGTTGTGGTGATACATTGAGGACTACCTGTAGTTCCAGATCAAACATGTCAAACACAAGGCCCGGGGGCTGGATGCAGCCCGCGAAGTGGTTTCATGTGGCCCACGAAGCCATTCCGGAAACAGTGAGGGAACGGCCCCCTCTGCCTTGGCCCTGGCCCAGGCCAGCCGGGAGCCAATGTACAATTTTGTGGTGGCCATCTATGCTAAAACGCATTCAGTCTTAGCTCCACAAGGCCATCTAGAAACAACGAGGAACCAGCCCCTGCCGCATCTGCCCCACCTCCTGGGTGCATGCTGGGGAGGTGTCACCCTTTGTGAGGAATGAAGACATGCACCATCGCCTGGAAGTGGCCAGCAAATGGCCCTTGCTTACTTCATATATCCGGCTTGATGGGCTCCAGGGGAGGAGTTTCGGCAGTCTCTTCCAATGGACCATGCCTTAGCGCTTCCCCTGGTCCCACCCCCTTCTGCCAGAGACCTTCTGCCAAAGATTTGTCCCACTCCTGCCCAGGCCCCCACAGACACCCTTCACGCAAATGATATAGAGCTGGCCATGCCCACCCAGTAGGCCACACTCCACCCATGCCCACCCAGTAGGCCACGCCCACCCTGGCCACACCTACCTGCTCCCCCAAGGATAACTGCAATGCTGATGCAGCCCTCAATGAAATTGAGTTTGACATCCCTGTTCCAGATCATATTATTAAGTTGTGTTTCACATACCAGATTTTTTAAATAAAATTAAACCTGAGGCCTTTGAACTATGGTGCTGGAGAAGTCTCCCGTGAGTCCCCTGGACTGCAAGGCGATCCAACTGGTCAGTCCTAGAGGAGATCAACCCTGACTGCTCTTTAGAAGGCCAGATTCTGAAGTTGAAACTCAAGTACTTTGGCCATCCAATGAGAAGGAAGGATTCCCTGGAGAAGAGCCTAATGCTGGGAAAGATGGAGGGCAAGAGAAGAAGGGGACGACAGAGAATGAGGTGGCTGTATAGAGTCACTGAAGCAGTAGGCGTGAGCTTAAATGGACTCCAGAAGATGGTAGAGGACAAGAAGGCCTGGAGAAACGTTGTCCATGGGGTCCCGATGGGCTGGACACGACTTCGCAACTAACAACAACAACAAATGTACAGGTGGTCCTCAACTTACAACAGTTCATTTAGTGACCGTTCAAAGTTACAACAGCACTGAAAAATGCGACTTATGACCCTTTTCCACACCTACGGCTGTTGCAGTATCCTCATAGTCATGTGATCAAGCTTTGGATGCTTGGCAGCTGACTCATATTTACGACAACTGCAGTGTCGCGAGGTCATGTGGCCTGAAAAGCAAGGTCAATGGGGAAGCCAGATTCACTTAACAACCATGTTGTTAACTTAATGACTGCAGTGATTCACTTAACAACTGTAGCAAGAAAGGTCGTAAAATGGGGCAAAATTCATTTAACAAAAGTTTCAGTTGGCAACAAAGCATTTGGGCTCAACTGTAGTCGTAAGTCGAGGGCTATCTGTACTAATCAGCCCACTGTAACATATCCGCAAAACACAGTCAGAACAAACCATGTCTTACTACGACGTGTGAATCCAGTCATTCGTCCCTAATACGCCGTAATAAAGAGATTAGGTTGGCCGGTCAATGCAAGATATTTTCATAAGTATCAATTATCTCCAAATAAAATCCAGCTGGCCGAGAAGAGTGTCTTCTCAGTTAATCCTTGACAAAAACGAATACATTTTGTGGCTATAATTCAATGCAAACACTTCACGTTTGTTTCAATAAACAAAGCTGTTCTCTCCCCATTTCTAATGCAGTTATTTTGAGAGCATTTATAACATAAGCTGTAGGTAGATGCCAAACAAATTTACTTTTTTTTTTTCTCCTTGCAACAAGCAGGTTTTAATATGGCTTTACTTCATTGATGGTGACACTGAAAGTTGCTTGGCTGTCTTGTCAAGTAAAGCACTAGATGCAGCTTGTTGAAACACGCATTTCCTTTCCTCTCCAGGGGTTGTCATGTTACCCAGGGGGAGAGATCAGCGATTTAATTTTACCTGTGAATTGGTGCTTTTGAAGAATGCAACCTCCGGCTTCATCCGCTGGACTATTATTCTACTTACTTCAGGCAGGCTGACTCTGATGCAATTCTTCAAGGTCTTTGATCCGTCTTGGTACCAAATTCATTTTTTTTTTCGAAGTAAGATGCTTTCTGCCATACTGTCTCTATGGCAGGCAAGCCAACCGAAAGAATGCCATCTTTTCTCTGCTTTTTCTCAAGAATCCTAAGATCCACCAGCTGGAGTTTGGGATAAAAGATGTAAATTAAAACTTCAAACATTCTGAGCAAAATTCAATGAAGTTTACAGTTTTCCATTTAAAAAACTAAACAAAAAAAACCAGATAAAAATCAATTTCTGGTTTGCCCATTTCCCCCCCCCTCTCCAACTTCAGCATTATGAAAGTGAACAAACAAAACCATCATGTTGGCACTGCTGACTCGGCCAGAATAAAAATTCTTACTTGTCTATAGCCCAGCATGCATAGTTTTATTAGGAAATCTAGTCATCTACATTTGCTTTTTCAGCACATTCATTCCAGTTATTTCAGTTAAAAACACAGCTAAGAGCCCAGGGTTTTCAATAAATGCATTTACACTGGGCTTCTGAGCTGAAAAGAGAAGCAGCATCTTTCCAAAATGATTCAGGAAGTCCTCAACTTATGATGACAGTTGAGACTAGAAAATTCATCATGTAAATGAAGTTTCAATGATCCAAGCCAAAAAATATCTTAAAAGGTTAAATCATGGCAACTGGACCAAAGTTTATTAAAACTGAGACGTTTCATTACTCATCCAAGTAACGTCTTCAGTCAAAATGAAAATTTGGCTAGGCAGAGAGTCAGATAATTTAATTCATCTTTAAACAGTGTACTTGCTAAGTGAGACATCATGTGACCACACCCAATTTTATGACCTTTTTGCCGTGTCATTAAGCGAAATTGGCTTCTGCCAGTGAGTTTGCTTATTTGAAGCCAGCTGGGTTGGTCACAAATTTTGATCATGTGACCAGAGGATGCTGCAACTGTCATAAATGTGAGCTGGTTGACAAATGCCCAACTCACACATGACTGTGAATGGTTATAACTTCAAGGATGTATTGTGAGTCATGGACTATCTGTACAATACTGTAGATCAGTGGTAGCAAACCTATGGCCTGCATGCCAGAGGCGGCACTCAGAGCCCTCTCTGTGGGCACATAGGCCGTTGCCCCAACCCCACCTCCTCCCACGGCTCTCTCCTCACTAGCAGCCCCCCAGAGGAGAGTCGCCCCTGAGCGCGGCCTGCAAGAAGCAGTGCAGCCAAGGACATGGGAGCTGGGCAGCGGGGATAAGACTCTGTCCTTGCACCCGATGCATGCAGTTGATGCTGTGGGGTGCGGGTGGAGGGTGTGGCTACCATGGCACTGCTGAGCCACCTGGGCAATCTGCAGTGGGCTGTGGAAGTGGTCGGTGGCCCTGTGGGTGGGTGCAGCAGGGGCGGGGCGGGAGTGGGACAGGGGCGGGGTGGAGACAGAACGTGCGGGGCAGGGCAGGGGGCAGTTTTTGGGCACTCTGTCTCTAAAAGGTTCACCATCACTGCTGTAGATAATAGCAGAAGTGCTGATGATAATCTTTAATGCACTTAAGCAGCAAAAACTTTTTTTTCCCTGCTTAACTATTATTTCTGTTCTTTGCAGTGAGCACTTATTTGCTTATGTTCAAAATGATCCCCTTGGCTAGTTTATCTCCAGGCAAGGAGCATCATCCTACCTCCATTTGCCATATTACAGCTACAAAAATTTGAGCAATTACCAGATGGCCTGAGTCTTGGCTGCCAATGAATGTTGGTCATCAAGGCAAGGCTGGCTCTAGAGAGTCCTTTATTGCTCTGTCCAGCCAATAGCCTTCCAACAAGCGGTAAGGCTCCAACTACCTTGAAGGTAGCCAACCTCAGTTCCCCAAACAACAGCCTGTATATAAAAGAGAAAACCCACAGAGTAGGAGCATGCTCACAGGGCAAAGTCCAGGGTCCCAAGTCTAATCCAGTCCATCCAGCTAAGCGAGTCCTTGGGGCAAACTTCAGCCCACAAGGCAAAGGCAAGGCACGAGACAAAAGGCAGTTCTCAGGGCAAAGGCAAGATACAAAGCAAAAGGCAGTTCTCAAGGCTAGGCAAGTCAAACAACTGTTCCTAGCAAAGACACTCCCCACTGCTTCTCCTTAAGTCAATCTACTCCAGGTGTTCCTTGTGAGGAGGGGCAAGGTGACCTTCAAGGGCAGACATGTCAAACTCGTGACAACGTATCGGAGCTTTTTCCCCATTGCCAGTAATGGGGTGGACACGGTTTCCTGGTGATGCATCCAGCCCATGGGCCAGCAGTTTGACACCCCTATTCTAGGGAATAGCCTCGCAGACCTCCTTTGAGCTTGACTACGCTCTGCTTTTCGTGCCCTTGGATCGAGTGGGGGAGGCAGCTATTCCTCATCAGAGGGGATCTTCTGCCTATCACCACTGGCTGTCAGCAGCCAATTCTCCCCTGGGTCTGTGAGCGTAGGCAGCTCTCCATCTAGTCAATCACCTCCCCCAATACCTCAGACGCCTGGGATAGCATCATCCTCAGCCCGCGGCTTCTCCAAACATTCCAAGGGAGATGTGCCATCCCTGTCAGACAGTCCCCAATTCCAACTCCTTCTCTGAACTGGACTCTGATGGGATCATGACAGAATGACAGCCCAGATTTTTGCAGCCCTGACACAGCACCAGAGAAAGAACGAGTGCTTGCGTGGGCATTCAGAATTTTGATTATGTGACCATGGGCATGGTGCAATGGCCGTAAGGACGAGGACTCATCATAAGTTACTTTTTCAGTGCTATTAAAACTTTGAATGGTTGCTAAATTAATGGTTGTAAGTCAAGGACTACCTGTACGTGCATGCATTCCATCTCTTTGCTCAATGCACTTTTCACTGATTGCAAAATGCAAGTGTTCAGTTAGAGAATTAGGACCAAAATGTCGCCTCTTTTTTATGTGCATCAATAGGCGCTACATCAATAGGCAAAACATCAATTGCATTTTGTGGCCACCGTCTTACCTTTTTTGACGACATCCTGTAGACACCCCCCTCCTCTAGAGTTTGCCAAGACTTTCTCTATTATCTTTTGAATGCCAAATGAAGCTTTCTTCTTATTTGCTTGTGCAAAGGGCTTTCATGCTTGTGAACAAAAGTGAGGTATATTTTCCTTTTGCTGAAAATCTGTCCTTTTGTTGATTTTTACTATTTGATAAGGAGGTGCTTTCCAAACATTGTCACCACTTATCAGACTTTTTATTTTTGATGGCTGTATTCCTTTTTGCTTTTCAAAATGTCTTTCTTGTAGAAAATGCTTCATATCTTGGAGATTTGTTTGCAAATTGGCTGACATGTGATACATTTTTAAATACACCTGAGTTCGTTTTAAATTGGCCACTGAATATAACTGAAAAGTAATTGATTTATATGCCTGTGTGTTTATCTGCAACAAGAAAATCTTCCTGGTGAACAAAGAAACCAGGTTTTTCTTATCCCAGATGAGGCATCCCTGAAGTAAGTGATTCAGCTAAATTGCAAAAATTAACAATAAAGTAGCAGTTGACTTTAAATCTCACTAAATTGGAAAATGAAAAAGTTAGTTTTGAAAGGTTATTCCCATCCGAGCAGTTTAAAAATACAAGATGATGGCAACAATTGAGCAATCACAATTTTTTATATATATGTAGTAATGGATGAAAAGGGGGATGAGTCCACACACACACACACACACACACACACACACACACACACACAGAGAGAGAGAGAGAGAGAGAGAGAGAGAGAGAGAGAGAGAGAGAGAGAGAGAGAGAGAGAGAGAGAGAGAGAGAGAGAGAGAGAGAGAGAGAGAGAGAGAGACCACTCTGAACATTTCTGTACAATAGTGAAATTTCACAAAACTTCCGGGTTAGTCTCCAGAGCAAAGCCAGAGTTGTGTGTTTCAAAAGAAAGCATCTTTTTACACTAAATGCCAAAGGGAATTGGGGCAAACTACACAAATACCGTAGCTCTGAAGGGAAAGGAAAAAGCAAAGTCAGTAGAAGGCCAACTTTTCTCAGTTGTGCGGGGCAAACAGCGCAACACACAATCCATGAGGATGGTCAGATACTGAACGAGAAAATGTTGATTTGCAAGGCCCTCTGTATAAATTGGGGAATTGTGTTTTACCAAATGAATGGTTTGAGGTCATGAAAAATGGAGCAATTAAGGCACCCTGGATATTTAAGAAGTGAGACTTTCCTTCTCTGCTGCCTGAATCACAAATTCCTTATAGCAAAGCCATTTCTGCTCAACCTGTTAAATCTGCCAGCCAAGGAAATGATTCCCACCTCTTTTGTCTCCAGCAGTTTAACATAATTCTGCCTTTGATCACCTGGATAAATGAACTCTGCCCAGAGGCATCTAATTTGTATTGTAAGCAAGGAACAGGAGTAGGATAAAAAGGAAAGGGAAAGGGGGAAAGGAAAGGAAAGGAAAGGAAAGGAAAGGAAAGGAAAGGAAAGGAAAGGGAAGGGAAGGGAAGGGAAGGAAAGGGAAGGAAAAGAGGAAGGGGAAGTAAAACATTGAGAAGATTGGGATATGTGGCTTCAAGCTTTTTCAATCAAATTTACAATTATAATTATATCTGATTCTTATTTCTTTTCTAGGAATGAGAATATGCATTGATTTGGGAGTTATGTTTATGATTATAAAATAAATTCCCAGTCTCAACAGACTGAGAGGGGAGGTTAACACAGCAAACCAACTTAGCCCCTCCATAAAGGCACTTCATATCATCTATTTCAGGGATAGGCAACCTTGGCTCTTTTATGACTCGTGGACTTCAACTCCCAGAATTCCTGAGCCAGCCGTGCTGAGGGGAAAGGGAGAGTTTCCAAGCTGAGCCATGCTGGCTCAGGAATTCTGGGAGTTGAAGTCCACGAGTCATAAAAGAGCGAAGGTTGCCTACCCCTGATCTATTAAGATTAAAAAAAATCACTATTTCAAGCATCACCAGTTAACTCAATCTATTTCTGTAACAGTTTTTGGAATACATAGAATGTATTTATGAGATTATCTTTGCATAAATCCAGACTATGAGAGAAACTGGTAATTTCGCAGCCCTGTGTGTGAAGGCTTAGCGCAGTGATGGCAAACTTAGAGACCGAATGCCCAAACTGCAACCCAAAACCCACTTTTGCATCGTCGAGTGCCGGGTGGGTGTGGCCCATTGGCTGGGCATGGCCAATTGGCTGGGCATGGCTGCAGTGGTAACGGCAGGCTAGGTGGGACTAAAAAGTTCAATCAATCAATTCCAACTTTGCAAGAACTTTTTTTTCCCACGAGAAGTTGAAATTGACTGATTGAATCTTTTTTTTTTTTTTTTTTGCACATGCGGCAGCGGCCTAAAGCAAAAAGGTTTTATAAAACCCAGCTGAAGGCCTAGGACTGGAGTGACGATGCGCATGCCCACAGAGAGGGCTCTGAGTGCCGCCTCTGGCACCCGTGCCATAGGTTTGCCACCACTGGCTTAGCAGTAGCTAAAATGCACATTGAAGAGAACATCTGGCTCCGTGTTGACTCCAGTTTGTGCAATAAAGGACTGGGATTCCTAATTTACTCTACATAAACTCCAAAACATTCTACTCATCTTAATTCTCGCCCAACACCCTTACTGTCATTCATAAAATTCATATTTTGCAAATGCATGACAGATTCTTTCTGAAGCAAGAAATGTTGCTTAAATTTATTATTGTACAAAGTTGATATTTATTTCAAATAAATAATATCTCCAGAGTTTTTTTATATTTCTTACTTATGTATATATGGATCTATAACTGAATCTAAAGTGCGTCTATAAATGTTCTCTTATTTGTATATCTTGTAAGTCATCTTATTGTGGGTTTCCATATATTTTAGGTTCCTATATCTATGCCTTGTTTTAATAGATGTTGATGGTTTCTACATGTATATTTATTTTTTATAATTTCTCTCTGTTTCTTTTTTCCATTTCTTCTCCTCCTCTCTTTCTGGAAAAACCTGGACAGAGCTGCTTCCATGGTACAAGATGGAATCTGCATCCTTCAATTTCCACTTTCAGCTCCCATGATCTTCTCTACAGATGATCACTGGCAACAAAGTCACTTATGGCCAAGATTCAGGCAACTAAAACACTAATCTGAGGAAGACAGTATAGCGGAGTTGGGGTGAGAATGGGGCCAGCTGAGAAGCTTTCAGAAGCCCTGCCGATTAGGCAGGAAGATGAGGAGCTCCAGCAGCTGCCATGGGTCTGGCGGCAGGGCATGGCTCAGAGGAGGGAAGAAAAAGGAGGAGGAAACAGATAGAAGGGAGGAAGAGAGAAGGTTTGCTGGAGCTTGCCGTTCTGAGCCAGCTGATCGAAGAGAGAATAAGAAGCTGGGGTTTTCGTGTTTGCTTTTTTTTTTTTTTGCTTTGTTACAGGCAAGCCAGACGAAAGGGGGAGGCACAGAGAGAGTGAGAATAGTTGCTGGAGCTGTTTGCTTGAAGCAGGCCAGGGAGAGAGAGAGGGAGAGAGAGAGAGAGAGAGAGAGAGAGAGAGAGAGAGAGAGAGAGAGAGAGAGAGAGAGAGAGAGAGAGAGAGAGAGAGAGAGAGAGAGAGAGAGAGAGAGAGAGAGAGAGAGAGAGAGAGAGAGAGAGAGAGAGAGGATGAGATGGCTGGTTGGAGCTGTTTGCTTGAAGCAGGCCAGGCAGAGAAAGAGAGAGAGTGAGGGGTGGGGAAAGGTGAAGTTTATTGTTTCTTTCCCTTTCTTTGCGGGCAGGCCAGACGAAGAGAGGAAGAGAGGGTAGTTTGGGGAGTTTTAATTCCTTTCCCTCGTTGGAGTAAGTTAGGCAGAGGGAGAGTTAGGGAAGAGTTTGACATACATCTTTTAGTGGGATGTAAGAGGTTTTTTTCTTTATAGGATCAGCTGGGGGAGATAAAAAGGGATTACGTGGAGTGAGGTCAGAGAGGGGCAAGGAGAGTGGACAAGGGAGGCCTCTGCCAGCACCAGAGATTGGTTGCCATCGTTCTAGGCAAGTTGTCATCAAAGACGGATGAACATCTTCCTGCACAAGTTGTTGCCACATGAAACTGGCTGCCATTGTTTTAGGCAAATTTCTGTCACCAGAGGCTGATTAACATCATTCTGGGCAAGTTGTTGTAATTAGAGATTGACTACCATCTTCCCTGTAAGTTCTTATTGCCTGAGATCAACCACCATCATCCCACGTGAGTCACCGCAGAGAGAGAGAGAGAGAGACCATCAGTGCCCCATGTGTGTGGCTGCCGATCGTGACTGAATACCATTGTGTTACGTGCCCTGTTAGGCAGAGGCCCCACCGTGAGAAACCTCTTTGGGCTGGTGGCCACTTGGAGGGGAGATCGGGAAGGCTGGGCTTAAGCGGTCCCTATGGAGGTGGCGCTACAACAGCAACTACCTATTTGATCTTCCCATCAGCACCTAGTCTTCATTTTCTATCTCGAGATTCAGAGTCCTCTTTAACTCTCCAAGCTGCAACCGCATCAGTAGGCCAGACTATTATTTTCTTCATGTTCCATCTTCTCCTTTGTTTCCTTTTCCAGTCAAAAATTCTAGCTTCCAATGTCCTGACATTCCCCAGATCATTTCTAACCCTTCTGCTCCTGCTCAATTAAACATACCCCTCATTTCAATCAGAATAAAGCTGGAAGGAACCTTGGAGGCCTTCTAGTCCAACCCTCTGCTCAAGCAGGAGTCCCTACATCGTTTCAGACAAATGGCTGTCCAGTCCCTTCTTTAAAAACCTCCATTGATGAAGCACCCACAACTTCTGAAGGCGGTCCATTCCACTGGTTAATTGATCTCACTGATAGAAAGTTTCTCCTTAATGCCAGTTTGCTTCTCTCCCTGATTAGTTTCCATTCATTGTTTCTTGTCTTGCCTTCGGGTGCTTTGGAAAATAAATGGACCCCCTCCTCTTTGTGGCAGCCCCTCAAATACTGGAACACTGCTATCATGTTCCCCCTAGTCCTTCTTTTCTCGGGACTAGCCATACCGAATTTCCTAGATTTTCCTTACCCAACTACATTTTTACTAACTTGGAATAAAATTGCCGATTCTTCAGCAGCATCTCAAAAATAAATACCTAAGTATAGGAAGAGCAGAAACACAATGAGAAAATACACACCTGAGAAAATACACTCTGAGTAGGCCTTCTGTCTCTCTTGCGCGCACACAGCTCACATACATGCACTGGCCCTGATCAAGCTAGCCCAGAAAAGAACACATGCACAGGAATACAGGTAGTCCTCCTCAGCTTACGACCACAGTTGGGACCCCAATTTCCATGGCTAAGCAAAGTGGTTGTTAAGTGAGTCACATCTGATTTTATGACCTTTTTTCCACAGTTGTTAAGCAAATCCCTGTGGTTGAATCACGTGATCATTAAGCAAATCCAGCTTCCACCGTTGACTTTGCGTTTTGGAAGCTGGCTGATAGGGAAGGTTGCTTATAGTGATCACGGGGCCCAGGAATCTGCCATTGTAAATAAATGGACAACCATTTGTCTGAAATGGTATAGAGTTTCCTGCCTAAGCAGAGGGTTGGACTAGATGACCTCCAAGGTTCCTTCCAACTCTGTTATTCTATTCTATTCTATTCTATTCTGTTCTGTTCTGTTCTGTTCTGTTGTATTGTATTCCACTCCACTCCACTCTACTGCATTATATTACATTATTCTATTCTATTCTATTCTATTCTATTCTATTCTATTCTATTCTATTCTATTCTATTCTATTCTATTCTATTCTATTCTATTCTATTCTATTCTATTCTATTCTATTCCATTCCATTCCATTCCATTCCATTATTCTATTCCATTCCATTCCACCGTCACTTGACACACCCACACTGGACCCATCACAAGACCTACTGAACACACTAAGCCAGGGGTAGGCAACCTTGGCTTCAACTCCCAGAATTCCTGAGCCAGCCATGCTGAGGGGAAAGGGAAAGGTTTCCAAGCTGAGCCAGGCTGGCTCAAGAATTCTGGGAGTTGAAGTCCACGAGTCATAAAGCGGCCTAGGCCTAGGCCAGAGGTAGGCAACCTTGGCTCTTTTATGACTCGTGGACTTCAACTCCCAGAATTCCTGAGCCAGCCACGCTGAGGGGAAAGGGAGAGGTTTCCAAGCTGAGCCATGCTGGCTCAGGAATTCTGGGAGTTGAAGTCCACGAGTCATAAAAGAGCCAAGGTTGCCTATCCCTGCACTAAGCCCTTATAAGCAGAAGAACACCGACTGAGGATGTTACCTAGCCTGGCAACAGAAACATTCGGAAACCAACCCACAAGCTCGGAGAACGAAACGTCACCCTCAAAATGCCCATGTTTTCTATTTCTCACTGCTCATGAAAGGATGAGAAATAATTCCAGGAGCTGTACCAGTTTTCTTTATCTTGTTCACATTCTCATTCCATCCTGAATTATGTTAGACAGTTTGCCAAGTGTTTTTAGATGCCCCTGTGATTTCTCCAGTGTTGTCTTGTGGTTTAAAAGGAGTCTTAAACTTGAACCCCTCGGAATGGCGGCAATAATAACTATATTATTAATGTTAGGGTGAAATGTTGCCTATCACATTACCAGTTGCACGTAGAGATCTTGAACAAATGCTATTAGCTGACAAAAGGTTGGGCAGAAGTCTTTTACACAAAACGGAATACAAAGATAAGCTATTATTATAGTGGTAAGAACATTATTCCGAGAAACCTGACTTTACTTACGCCGCTGACATCCGTTAAATCCAGGTTGCCGTTTGAATTACAAAAAGGGCAGGTTTTAACCGCTGTGCCTGATAGTCAAGCGCACGTTTTTCACTTGTTATGTTGCAGGGATGCAATTTATGGAAATTGGCTCAGACCCTGACCGGCGTTTTAAAATGCATTCAGTTATTTCTCAGAGGAACTTCTATTTTGGGCCCACTCAAGAGTTCTGCAGAGCTTTCCAGCTGGCAAAAGGACTGACGGAGGGAAAGTGATGGGGAGAAGGAAGGAAAATTTCTCCTATCAACTCGATTTGGAAGGTGCCTGCACCCCATAAGGCTGAAGAGAGAGTAAGAGATTGCTCACTTTGGGGAGGGGGGACTGGCGAGGGGGAGGGGGGGCCGGTGAGGTGGGCCCTTGGAGGCCGAGGACAGCCACCGAGATGGACAGGAAAGTCAAAATCTGCAAGATGCAAAAGCTAATATCTTTATACCATTAAACTCAATCCGCTTTGCTTGGTATATCTTTTATTAATATTATACTGAACAATAACTGCATAACTTCAGTAATTATTTGTTCATCCATAGGTAATACTTTTTAAATACACCCTTGTTTTAAATAAAATATGAGGGTTATAATTGCATCACTTCAGTAATTATCTGTTCATTCGTAGGTAATACTTTTTAAATACACCCTTGTTTTAAATAAAATATGAGGGTTGTAGTAACATTCTAAAAATAATGCTAAAACAAGTACAGAATATTGCTGATGTATGTCTTAAAACAAGAGGTACATCTATATCTATCTATCCATCCATCCATCCATCTCTCCCTCCCTCCACCCATCCTTGTACGTCTTATGTGCTGTGTTATTGATAAATCAAATTGCAAGATGACTGGTACTGCATTGCAATCTAAGTGCTGCCACTTGGTCTAGGCACCATAACTCTTGTCCACCAAATTTTGATACCCCTCCCTCATTCATTCCTCAGCTAGGACTTTGGATATTGAGCTGTTCTGGCAAGATAGAAAGTTGGGATGTCAACAAAAACTCACAGTAGCCGCTTCAATTGCATGATAAAGACATTGATCATGTAACTGTGGCTGTCAACTGGACTTCTGAGAGAGAGGGGGGAGGGAGGGGGAGAGAGGGAGGAGAGAGAGAGAGAGAGAGAGAGAGAGAGAGAGAGAGAGAGAGAGAGAGAGAGAGAGAGAGAGAGAGAGAGAGAGAGAGAGATCTGTTATGACAGAGTGGATTTATAGATTCCCCAAACAACTGACTTGGTGAAGTTAGGTAAGGCCTTTTTAGGGCTCAATTTAAATGCCTGGAGCACAGACCCCCTGCAGAAACCACAGCAACACTAGGAAATGATGCAAGTTGCAAAACTCACATAATCTCTGCACTGACATAATGGCAACTGTGATGGCATCCCTTGTTCTGCCTTGTGGACATATCTGGCTTGGAAGAAGGAACTAATTAACCTGGTTGGTGGACCCAGTTTTGTATTTCCACAATGTATTAATTCCTCCTTATTGATCTGGATCAGAATATTGTAAAAAGTGAATCCGGTGCTCAAGGTCTTGTTTTTCAGAAGAGTTTGGAGAGATGTTTGTTCCAAAGACGAGGTAATATAGAGAGACAGAGCCAGTGCAAAGATGTAAGGTGCAAATGGTAATTGTTCCATTGCTTTGAATTAATCTCACTTACCTGTCCTATTATGCTTGCCCAGAACCAGAAGGAGTAAGGTATATATTTGAAATCTCTTTGATGTGATGGCAGTCAGTGCTTCAGTTGGTGAGCCTGCAACTCTTTTTCAGTTGTGTTAATGATAGGTTGGCTATTTCAGGCCTGTACTTAACACTTTGTTCCCACACATCAATTATTCCTCTATTATTTGAGCATGGGGGGGGATGGAGAAGAAGGGTAGGATGGGAGAACCCTCCAATATCCGTCTCCCTTCATTGTCTTCATAATGACTCTCTACCAAATGAGCATCACGAAAACACTTGACATGACCCAATGGAACAATTCTGGCACAACGCCGATGGGCTGTTTCCACACAGAAGATTACTGTTGTGGCACAGTGCAGTGTGAAGCCTCAGAGTTTCAGCTAAGTGGGCTCTCTAGCATGATGGAAAGACTCAAAATCAGCACCAGTAATGTTGTTGGAAAAAGTCATCAGAAAATGTAACAGGAAACTTCACTGGCAGGAAACGTGATTGTGCACAAAGGGAGGAATTCTTAGACTAACAGAATAACAGAGTTGGGACATTAGAGGTCTTCTAGTCCAACCCCCTCTACCATTTTGGACAAATGGTTGTCCAGTCTCTTCTTAAAAACCTCCAGTGTTGGAGCACCCACAACTTCTGGAAACAAGTTGCTTCACTCGTTTATTGTTCTCACTGTTAGGAAATTTCCCCCTTAGCTCTAGATTGCTTCTCTTCTTGATTAGTTTTCATCCATTGTTTCTTGTCCTGCCTTCAGGTGCTTTGGAAAATAGGTTGACCCCCTCTTCTTTGAAACACTGCTACCACGTCACCCCTAATTCTTCTTTTTGCTAGACTAGCCATACCCAATTCCTGCAATCGTTCTTCATATGTTTTAGCCTTCAGCCCCCTAATCATCTTTGTTGCTCTTCTCTGTACTCTTTCCAGAGTCTCAATATCTGACTGGTGATCACACCCGATGCAGTATTTCAAGAGTGGTCTTACCAAGTCAGAGCTATCTTTGTTCCATCCCACCTGGTCAAGCAGGGAAGGTGTGTTGCAGACCCCGTCAGTTAAGGAATTCCAACTGGCCGGATCTACGAAGAGAGCTTTCCTTGCCATTGCCCCCATCTTGTGGAATATTCTTTCCTAAGAAGTGAGGCAGGGCCCCAGTCAAAAATGGCTCTACAGCCTCGCATGGGAAATCCAGAAGAGCATGCAGCTGTTGGGCTGGTTAGTCCCCTGAAAACCCTCCCCTTGCTTTTCAATTAATTTTAATAGTATTTAATCTCTCTTGCCTCCTTCTAAATCTTTAACTTTTATCAACAGCATCATTTTAGCCATTGTCTATCCACTGCAGGATGAAGGCCTCTTCTGCATGTTTCCAACTTATACGGTCCTGAGCTTTCCATTGCCAATTGGGCCTGCAATACTTGTTGATGTTGTCGATCCACCCTGTTTTAGGTCTCTTTCATGGACCCTTTTTTATCAAGTGGGATCCATTCTATGACTGCCTTGGTCCCTCTGCCCTCAGTTCTTCTTGCTATGTGACCAGCCCATCTCCATTTCAATTCTTTTACTCTCTTGATGATATTGTATACTTTCGTTTGTTCTCTAATCCATGTGCGGGTCTTTCTGTCTTGTCTTGTAATGCCGAGCGTGTATCTTTCCATGGCTTTTTGCACCACTCGTACCTTTTGTATCGATTATGAGGTTAGTGTCCATGCTTCACCGGCATAACACACACTGACAGAAAACTTTTCAGGCACAGGGAGAAGTTGTTCTTGAAAATTACACTTAGCTTGCCGAATGCCTGCCAACCACATTTAACACGCCGTTACCATTTAACTTTTATATATACTCTTTTATATTTTAACATTTTATTGTACACTGCCCAGCATCCCTCTCTGAGGGAATGGGGGAGAGAGGGGCTCAGAAAGGTAATAAATAAATAAATAACATTTCAGGGGACAGTTTGAGTCTGTTAGGAGAATTTTCATTGGTGTTTGAAATCTGGAGCAAATATTTGGAGGATGGAACCCGGATTGGATCACAGATGGGCCCAATAGTCCACTCCCATGCCAGGCTGTTTTTGTTTATATTTCTCCTTTTATTAAACAAAAAAACCGAGTAGAAATTTATCGAAGGATAAAACTAGTATTTTAGTGAACGTACGGCCATATAAGTACAAAAATTACACTAAACTAAACATAAGGAGAAGGGGAAAAAGAAACCAACGGGGGGAAAAAACAGAATCCCTAAAATATCAGTATAAGACTAATTAAGTCTTTAAGCTTATTATTAAATTGAGACCTTATAAAAACATAATGCTCCATCTTTCCATTTTTAGAAGTGCTTATTTTCATCCCTAAATCTATTCTAATTTATTTTTCTTTTTTTTTCTGCTAAGAAAAGAGAAAAGAATTGTTATGGAAACGGATGTTTTGGCACATATTCCTGCTGCTATGGGAATCGTTTGGGCTGAATTGTTGTGTAGAAAAGTTTTACAAATAAAGATATGATTCTAAAACACTTCTAGCAGCATACTTCCCTCCCCCCTCCCCCCGTGCTTCAGTTTAATGTGCCTTCTGAGCTGGGAATTTCATCACAGTGTTTGAAGAAATGCAAAATCCGACAAAAGTGGCATTTTAATCCATGCCTTGAGTCTGACAGGGATGGAAAGCATCCGAAAAGTCAAGATAGCAGCTGCAACCCCATGATAGAAGCCCCGCCCCTTTTATGTACATCATGATGTGTGTAGAAAGAGGAGGGGCTTCAGCCAGGCCTTTATTGCTACCATCTTGATTTTCTTTTTTTACTCCTGTGGGAAGTCAGCCCCCCAGAGAAGGAAATATTAAAAGGGCAGAAAAATATATTTCCTCAAAGGATCTTAAAGAGGCAGAAAAGCATGCCAGTTTTTCTTAATAGCCCCAGGTCTCCCTCCCCCAAGCAGAAACCAGCTCTGTAGAAATGCAGATGGAGGCCCCAGCTAGAAGATCAAGAAGGCAAAGACACCTAAAATCTACACACCCCACCCAAACTCTAAGACAAGACATAATAGGATTAACACAGAGGTACCAAAGGGCACACTCAGACTCAGGTCAAAGTTCATGCCACAGGAAGCAACTCCAAACAAAAGGCTCCAGAGGGTATAAAAACCCACTCCCCACATGTGCTCTGCCCCCTTTTTTTCCTCTCTTTTCTGCCAGAGCCATCTTTCTACCTGGCTCTCCTCTTCAATAAACTGCAACCTTCTTTCTAAACCAGTCACCATGTTGTTTATCCCCGGCTTGGACTGAACCATGATGAAGACTTTTCTTCCAACACTCCCATCACCAATGCCTGTTGTCTCCATGGAGGGAAGTAAACAGTGGGGTACCACAAGGTTCCGTCTTAGGGCCAGCATGGCTGGGCAGCACAACCAAATGACAGCTAATGACTTAAAAGCAGGTTATCAACACACCCTGATCAACATCTAAAAAGCCACATACAACAGGCACTATAAATACCACACACAGGACAGCACACACTCTGCTAGAGAGAAGTTCTGTGAAGATGGGCTCCAGCCAGCGGTGGGATTCAGCCAGTTCGCACCAGTTCAGCAAAATCGGTAGCTAATTTTTTGTTGCCCAGGCCCAGAATGGACTTCCAGAAGCGGCATCCACATAGACAACTGGTTGTTCACATATTTGAATCCCACCACTGGTTCCCAAATGAATCTGAAAGCTTGAAAGACAAAATCTCTGGTCCCGGTGATTGACCCAGAATGGATTCTGCAACTGTCTTCTCTCATTGGTTTTAACGATTACGACTCGGGTCTCCACAAATTGTAAAGCAAAAAGTGAATTGCTTCGTTTCAGTGGACGGAAATATATTGGCTCTTGAGGAGGAATGATATGAAGGGCATGGTTGGCTGGGGAATTCCGGAAACCGAAATCCACATGTCTTAAAGTTTCCAAGCTTGAAAAATCCTGTGTGAGAATCCTGAAATTGAAATCATTTTATATTAAAAGAGCTTTCGTCACATACTCTGCATTTTAACGCTTTCTCAGTCCCTTGGTGAAATAGAGTTGTATTCCTTTGGTGCGACGAATGACTTGGGTCTCATTCTTGAATTGGGGTCCCCTGCACACATTTCACAGATTTATTCAACAAATAAAATCTTGTTTATCGCAGAGCGTAGTGAATCCCACAATATAAAAACAGGAAGCAACAGAGATACAAGATTTATTGAAGCATGAGAACGAACAAAAACATCAAGCTAAAATAGATTAAAATCCCTGAGTTAGATAATGCATCAAATCTTTTCAATACAAGTCATACATTACTGAAAGTTTCCAAGCTTTTTAAAAATTGTGAAGGAGTGATAATAGTCAAAAGCACTGACTTTTTAATATTTTCCATATACCCATGGTATAAATTAAAAATTATTCTTGTCTTGTGTTGCTAAATTATATCAATAG
The DNA here is from genome assembly GCA_034064705.1 of Bothrops alternatus. Lineage (NCBI taxonomy): Eukaryota > Metazoa > Chordata > Lepidosauria > Squamata > Viperidae > Bothrops > Bothrops alternatus. Next base: position 25,440,268 of record JARGCV010000006.1, read on the forward strand.
GTTGCTAAATTTTCAGTGATATGAGCAGTGGTGGGATTCAGCCAGTTCGCACCACTTCGGCAGAACTGGTAGCTAATTTTTTGTTGCCCAGGCCCAGAATGAATTTCTGGAAGTGGCATCCACACAGAGAACCGGCTGTTCACATATTTGAATCCCACCACTGGATATGAGGCTGTTTCGGTTCTCCCCCTCAATCTTTTGCAAAAAAAAAAAAAAAAAAGCACTTTTTCTTAACGTACTTTATGTTTTTTCATTTCCTGTTTTTTTTACGTAGCCTAGGCTAGGGGTAGGCAACCTTGGCTCTTTTATGACTCGTGGACTTCAATTCCCAGAATTCCTGAGCCAGCCATGCTAAGGGGAAAGGGAGAGTTTCCAAGCTGAGCCATGCTGGCTCAGGAATTCTGGGAGTTGAAGTCCACAAGTCGTAAAAGAGCCAAGGTTGCTTATCCCTGGCCTAGGCCTATTGATATGTGGACACATGCAGACTAAGTTATCCAGTGACAATGGAGTTGCCTACATTCATTTTTTTAAACTCCAGTCCACAGTTCTTCATACGGTTGTCCTCTCTTGATGACGGATTACAACTCTTCCCTAAAGGAAGGTGATTAAAACAGGGACAAACGTCTAAACGTTGGCCTGAATGTATCTGAATTCATGCACATATCCCACTGACAATGATTCCCTTACAATCTGATTCAGGGAGAGTTATCTGCCATTCAACAAACAACCATGGGGAAGTTCTGCATTTCTGCATGCTAGATAAGCCATTGGGAATTCTCAGGAAACAGCAGGTACTCCAAAAAGTGTCGTGTCAAATGCAGTAATAGCTGGAGTGAAGAGAGGTGGTGTCACTTAGACAATGATATCATTACACAACTGAGGTAATCTGAGATTATGAAGCTTATTCAGCCTGACTTCTGACAGGCAGCTAAAACGTGTATGGCAGAACTGTGGGTTTGAATTATAGCAATAGCATGTAGCACTTAGACCAGCGGTTCTCAACCTGTAGGTCGCAACCCTATTTGGGGTCGAACGACCATTTCACGGGGGTCGCCAAACAACGCAGTCTGCCATTTTTTCCCCTTTTCCTTAGCTGTGCTACGCCATTTGTTTTTTCCCTTTTCCTTAGCTGTGCTACTCCCTCTTATTCTATTGGCTTTTGAAAGCCAATAGAATAGACTCTCTTGAATAGAGTCTAATTCTATTGGCTTTCAAAAGCCAATAGGAATTGTCCAGGCTGTCTCCGCCCTGCTGAGCCCGTCAAAAGTCCCAGTCTGCAAACGGTGCTGCAAGTTGTCTGCAGCGAAGGCGAGCTCTCCGGAAGTTTCCACCCCTCCCTGCTGAGAACTACTAAAACTGTAATTAAAAGAGGGCCAGGGGTGGGAGGTGGGAGGCCGGCGTGCGTGGGGCCCAGTGGGTGGCTTACCTCCCTTGGGCTGGGCCAGCTGGTGGCCCAGCCCGTGGTCGCCCTGCGCCGTCGCTGCTGCAGCCGCCCAGGAGCGCCTGGGCCTGCCTGCCGCCGCCGCCCCAAACGGGCGGCAGCAAAGGCAAGGCTAGCGGGGCAGTGGCAGGCGCAAGGAGAGTTTTTGGCACGCGTGGGGCCCGGCGGGTGGCTTACCTCCCTTGGGCTGGGCCAGCTGGTGGCCCAGCCCGTGGTCGCCCTTCACCGTCGCCGCCGCAGCTGCCCAGGAGCACCTGGGCCTGCCTGCCACTGCCCAGAATGGGCGGCAGCCTACGCCTCAGCCAGCGCAGGGTCGTCGCGCCGCGCATGAGCGATGCAGGCCATCGCGCCGTGCATGCGCGATGCAGGCCATCGTGCCGCGCATGCGCAATGCAGGCCATCGCGCCATGCATGCGCAACGCAGGCCGTCGTGCCATGCATGCGCGGTGCAGCTCGGGGTCGCGCCGCGCATGCATGGCGTAGCTCGGGGTCGCAGCCTGAAAAAGGTTGAGAACCGCTGACTTAGACTTATATACCGCTTCACAGTGCTTTACAGCCCTCTCTAAGCAATTTACAGAGTCAGCCTATTGCCCCCCAAAACCTGGGTCCTCATTTTGCTGACCTTGGAAGGATGGAAAGCTGAGTCAACCTGGAGCTGATCAGAATTGAACTGCTGGCATCCAGCAGTCAGCAGAAGTAGCCTGCAGCACTGCATTCTAACCACTGTGCCACCACAGTTCCTATCCCTTATATCCCCATTTGAAATCCTGAATTTTAATGATGAGAATTGGTGATGGATTTATCCATCCATCCATTCCTTTACAGAGCTGTCCATCTCATGCAAAGTGACTGGGAGATGTGAAATAATGAACTAGGAACAATGCCTATATAAAAACAAGCATTCGAAAGCTATAAAAAGTCAACATGAAAACATTAGACGTTAATTAGCATTTAAAATTTACTAACTCCAGGCAGAGAGAGAATGAGTAAGAGAATGAGAGAATATATCCACCTCAGTAAGGGAGCCATCTGAATATGTCTCCAGTTCCCTGGAAGCCCCAGGCCTGGTGACATAACCAGATCTTGAGGGACTACCATAACACCAAGAGAGATTGGGCCAATCTAATTTTGAGACGGGGGACAGAATATTCCATAAGATGGGGGACCATGGCAGAGAAGGCCACTGCCTGGGACCCTCCAAATGAAGGCCATGGCAGGTGGCAACTTCGACAGGTCCTCTCTGTCTATTTGTATTCATACCTTTCTGAGGTTTTTTTTTTTTTAATATTAAAGGACCACAATAGGTTCTATGGCTCCATAGCTTCTTCCAGGTTATATTTTCACTTCACTTGAGCAATTAATCATAAACTCATATCAGATGTTAGCTTTGATGAATTATTTGTGTATTACATTAAGAGACAACACCTAGTCTGCCTCATTTGCCTAAATACATTCTTTCTCTCTCTCTTTCCTTTCTCTCCTCCCCACTTCCCTTCACAAAGACCTAATTTGGTTTATAATCATAATAAACCTGAAGTAGGCTGAGTGGGAGGGATGGCAGGCCAGAGATACTGCTTCTGAAATATAGATTCTGGCATCTGGCAAATACCCCTTTATCCAATAAACTTCTAGTATCTACTAAATTTCTGAGCATCATTATATTGCTGTTGTACAATGATCAGCAATTCATGGTAGGTGAAGATAAACAACAAAAGGCTGCCAGAAATTAAAAATCTGGATGTCAAGGAGCTCTAAAAATTAAGAACAGATGCTTGGAAATTTAAGATTAGCAAGCATCCAACCAGCTGCAAAAATTCAAAGTGCCTATGGGGTGGTGGTCCACAAGATTGATTGGCCAATGGATTGATTGTGTGCGATCAAGTAAGTCATTGCCAACTCTTAGCAACCACACCCATGGGGAAGTCAATTAAAAATAATTGAAGATGGCAGGCTTAATTTTGTAGTTGTGGTCAAGATCTTTATGATGTTTTTGACCCATTTGCTGCAAATTCTTCTGTTCCATGTCCTTTTGGACACTCAAAGAATGGGACACCACATTAATACAGGTAGTCCTCAACTTATGACTGCAATGGAGCCCAAACTTTCTGTTGTTAAGTGAGATATTTGTTCAGTGAGTTTTGCCCCATTTTACGACTTTTCTTGCCACAGTTGTTAAGTGAATCACACTGCAGTTGATAAGTTAGTAATCCGGTTGTTAAGTGAATCTGATTTCCCCATTGACTTGACTTGTCAGAAGGTTACAAAAGTTAATCACATGACCTTGGGACACAGCAACGGTCATAAATGTGAACCAGTTGCCAAGCATCTGAATGTTGATCACTAGACCATGGGGATGATGCAAAGGTCATAACTGTGAAAAACATTCATAAGTCGCTTTTTTCAGTGCTGTTGTAATTTTGAATGGTCACTAAATGAACTGTTGTAAGTCGAGGACTATCTGTAAATGGGTATATCCCAGAGTATCCACAAGGAGATCAAAAAAGTTAAAACGGAGGCCACAAGGAGAAAATTCCTGACAGTTAGAACAATTAACCAGTGGAACAACCTGCCTCCAGAAGCGGTGAATGCTCCAACACTGGAAGTTTTTAAGAGGAGACTGGACAGCCATTTGTCTGAAATGGTATAGAGTTTTCTGCCTGAGCAGGGGGTTGGACTAGATGACCTCCAAGGTCCCTTTGAACTTTATTATTATTATTATTATTATTTAAAACTGAAATACCACTCTTTTTGATGTGAATTATAATGCTCCTGGCAGTGCCCCAAATGTGTCACCGTAGCACTGAAGTGAAAGTTACTCCTTTTTTCCCCACTCTTTGTATGTTGTAACACACTGCAGATGTCAGACTCTTATCAATTTACAGAAAGGGAGGTTCAAAAGTGGATGGCCTTCTCTGCTTTTTCTATATCCTACAAATGAATCTGCTAATCTAATATTATAATTATCCATTTGCATTCAGAACCAGCCACTCAACTGATGACATTTATATCTACCAAGTGTCTAAGGATGTACATTAAATTCCAATTCATTCCAGTTATTTAGATCCGTTCCTGTCATTAAGACATACTCTTGCGTTGAGGTTCTTTTGGTTTTAATTATGGTTTGCCTCAAGCTTAAAAATGCCATGGGCTCATATCTAAGGTTATTCTTCAGAAATCATCAAAAGCTAAAAAGTATGGAAGGGCGCTTGGAATTACATGGACTTTAATTCTTTTCTGAAAAGCTGTCCATTTGTTCGGTTGTTGCTGTTCTTGTTTTTGGTGCAGATGTGTTAAAAATGCTTCTTCTTTCCAATGGCTTGGCTCCACTCAAAAGTTCCTCCTTTTTCTCTAATGAGCAAAAGTCAACGGTAATCTGTCTCAAAAAATGTTTTTTCAAGAGGCAAGTGGACTTTCTTATGTTTCTTTGAAGATATATTTAGCTTCTCGTCCATGAAGCTTCTTCAGCTCTCTCAGAGCTGAAGAAGCTTCTTGGATGAGAAGTGAAACGTCCTCAAAGAAAAGCAAGAAAGTCTGATTGCCTCTTGAAAAAGCACCTTTGGGACAGCCATGACTTGGATGACTGAGAATCGCCATAGATGTTATCGAATCTGGGGACCAGGGCTCTCTTCTCCACAGCAAAGAGAAGCAGAGATGGGTTAAATGTAAGGTGACCAACCATCCTCCTTTAGGGAGGACAGTCCTCCTTTTGTGAGTTCTGTCCTCCCTCGAAAAGTGTCCTCCTACATGTCCTCCTTTTTGATATTTGAAGACTAATCTGCAGGGCTTTTTTTTTTTTCCTCATAGAACGCTCAGTTCCGGCACATTTTTCTGATGGTTTTTTTTTCAACTTTTGCATGAGCTGTGCTACTCCCCCTACTGGAGTGTAAAATGTTTACCAAACCAGACGTTTACAAAGATTAATACTTAGCGATGTATACCAGGTGCTATGATGATCGATACATACTATGATTTTATGTTCAATGCTGACTGTTTTAATAAAAGAATTTATTTTAAAAAAAAGCCAATAGGAATTGCTGCTGAGCGTGTCAAAACACCCAGCTGGCAAACTTTGCACATGTAAGTTGTCTGCAGCGAAGGCAAATTGGCAGGAACTTTGCACCCCTCCCTGCTACTCAACTACACCATCTCCTAGTTAGTCCCAAAGATACCTGGAGGAGACTGGAGCAGCGATGCCACAGTAACTTTCTCTTGATATTTGGCCCTGCTAGGCCAATAATGGCTGCGGGCGCAAGAGACAGGAGCGGCAGGGCTGCTGCAGGTGGGGGTGTGAGGGGCGGCGGTAGCCAGCTGCCCCCCGTGCTGTGGGAGCCGTGGGGCCTGCTCTACACAGGGCTGTGCAGAGTGGGCGGTGGTGCTGGCGGGGCAGCTGCAGGTGGGGTGTGTCAATGGCAGGCTGCCCCCCTGGGACCGGAGCCAGTGCAGCTGGTGCTTTGGGAGCCACGGGGCCCACTCTACACGGTGGGGCAGCAATGCTGGCGGGGCAGCTGCGGGCGGGGGCATGGCATGTAAGCATAAGTACAATATAAAATGTTATTGTTACATCATTTTATTATGCATTTATCATATTATAGTGCAGTGGTTCTCAACCTTGGGGTCATGACCCCATTTGGGGTCGCATGACCATTTCGCGGGGGTCGCCGGGCACAGCCGGCCGCCATTTTGTTTTTTTATTTTTATTTATTTTTAATTTTTTTAATTTTTTTTAAATTTTTTTTATTTTTTTGGTGCGCGCGTGCCGTGCACGCACAGATCCGCCCGTCGCGCCGGGAAAAAAAATTAAAAAAATATAAAAAAAATAAAAATAAATAAAAATAAATAAATAAAAACACAAAATGGCGGACAGCGACGGGCGGATGCGTGCATGCGTGGCGCGTGCAACGGGCCAATCCACGTATGCGTGGATCCACCCGTCGTGGGTGCCATTTTGTTTTGTTTTTTTATTTTATTTTTTTTAATTTTTTTTTTTAATTTTTTTTCCCGGCGCGTATGGGCGGGGCAAGTGGGGTCTCAACCTGAGAAAGGTTGAGAACCACTGTTATAGTGTATTCTGTATTATTGTTGCAATGAATAAAATGTTTCTTTTATTTACGATATTTTTTTCTTCAATTTATTTGTGTCCTCCTTTTCATTGTAAAAAAGTTGATCACCTTATTAAATTTATTCTTTTATCCAAAGAAGAGAATATTATCTAACCTTGTTTCTATTTTGAAATTGCTTCCGGATTTTGTGCTTGCAATGAAAAAAAATGAAACATTGATTTTATTTTTGCTAATTGGACAGATTTATTGTTATAGAAATGGCTTGCACACACTGTTGTGTAAAAGTAAAAAGTTGTGGTTGTAATGTTGTTATCTTCTACTGTGCTAAAGAGAGTCAGAAGTTGGTGATTTTTTTCTTTCCTCTTCCTTCTTTATACCATTTTTTTTCTTTTCCCTCCCCCTCCTCTCAATTTTTCATTACTTTTTTAAAGTTCTTTTTATATTTTGATAAACCAAAAGAAAAAATTAATTAATAATCTGGTTGCATTACAGATGCTCAGCAACCAGACAGCCCATACATCCATTTGCAGCATGCTGTGGTCACAAGATTGTAATTTACAATGATTTTTTTTTTTTTGCTGGAAACCAGGATTTATTCCCAGTTTCTGGCAGAAACCCATTGCAGGAATGAGTTCACTTAACGGCTGCAGTGTTTGCTTTACAACCGCTCTGTTCACTTAAGAACCGCCACCCAAAAAATGTTGTAAGATCAAATCAGTCAGGTGGGCACCTTATAACTGTAATGACATAGGAGAGAAATTCCAGGCTCCGTTAAGTTCGTAAATCGAGGTCTACCAGTATTAAGGCTTGACAACTGGTGTTTAAAATAAAGGGTTCTGGAACAAAGGGAAATTGTTAAGTCTAACTGTTGCTTTCTTGCTTTTTGTAATCAGCTTTTGCGCCAGGGAAATCTCATGCAGGCTTGGGAAACATGTACATGGATGGGATGTACTGAAGGAGGGAATAAGGGAGTGTTCAGGAATAATTGATGTCTTCCTTATGATGTAATGGCTCTGTTGTCTGATTTTCATTGGCTAACGAAGTTTATAAAGCAATGCTACCAACTTTCTAAGGTGTGGCACTTCTAGACGTAACTCTGCCAGGGTTCCGGATTGTTGGCCACCCAGCTGCTTAATTTGATCAAATAAAGTGCTGCTTGATTAAGAAGTCTCCACTTGGGTTATCTGATTAGATTGACAGGATATTTCAAGTTCAAGTAAGGGACTGTGACCTGGCAGAAGCATAGAACATCTGCTCCGGGCACAACCAGTCCACCCAATATGCTGAGCTAGAAGGGAGATGTTGAGAGGTTTCCCCAAAAGAGAGTTTGAAAGAGGGATCTACAACAGTGGTGGCGAACCTATGGCACAGGTGCCAGAGGTGGCACTCGGAGCCCTCTCTGTGGGCACACGTGCCATTGCACCAGCCTTGCTTCCCCCCCGTAACCGCCTCCTCACCAGCAGCCCTCCTGGAGAAGAGTTGCCCCCAAGCATGGCCCACGTGGAGCAGTGCAGCTAAGGACATAGCCAGGCAGTGTAGACAAGACTCTGCCCTCATGCCCCATCGCGCACAGTTGATGCTGTGGGGCGCGGGCAGAGGGCGTGGCTCCCATGGCGCTGCTGGGAGATCTGCGGTGGGCCCTGGAGACGGTGAGTGGCCCTGCGGGCAGGCGGGGTGGGGTGGAGCAGGGGCGGGGCAGGGGTGGAGTAGGAGCAGGGCCAGTTTTTGGGCACTCGGTCTCTAAAAGGTTCACCATCACTGATCTACAACATGTTGCATATGCTCTCCCTGCCAATGTCCAAGTGGTGCCCTCTATAATTTTCTTCTGAGAACTCTGAATTCTGCTTCAGGGATTTTAAAATTTCAAGAGGAAGAAGTCACCATGATTGCCACATTTTTATCCCCAGTGGATGCCCCTGCCCCACACAAGGGGTGGTTACTCAAAGAACAACATTTGACAAAATGAACCTGAATTTCAGTGAGATGTTTCAGGTGCTACCGATGTTGGAAATTTAGATCTGTAGCCACTGGTTCTTTGGGGGGGGCAGTTTCAGGAACCCTTTTTTAGGAATTAATACATTAATGCAAAACATCTGTCCCTCCTCCCCTCCCCCCAACCTTTTAACAAACTTTTTTGTGTATATCTGTGAAAACCATAGCTGCATTATATTTTTATGTATTCCTTAACCAAATGTCTCTCAGGAGAAAATGAATTTTAACCAGAGATGCTTTCTACGTTGGCTGATGCTTCAGTACAACTCCCACAGAGAGAGAGGGGGGGAAAAAACTGAATATCCCCACATCTGACTCTCTCCATTTGAATTAATTGAATGTCAAGGTCTCCATTTCAATGCAATTCAGTGCCTGGTGAATGAAAAGGAAAGAGGGGCTGAAATCTTGCCCGCCTGCGTTGCTTGTGCTGCACAAAGCTGCAGCGTGTGCTTTGTGTAATAAAAAGAGAATGATATATTTCGTTGGAACTGATTTTTCACTTCAGGTTATCTGAGGTTGTCCTAATTAGTCAACAGGAGCAGGTGGCACCCGAAAAACGGCACCTTATGAATAAACATTATGGGTGCCTTTAGTGTCGACGGGATGTTTGGACTCAAGAGCTCCATCTAGGGGCAGATTTTGAGTAGCGCTTTTGGGATCCTTCCAACTCCTGGAAGCTGGAGAACATTTTCAGAAGCGCTTTGCGAAACGTGTCCTTCCCAGAGATATCACCCTATGTGTAAATGCATGAAATGCAGGCTAGCTGGTCTGTTAAAGCTGTGTTTCTCAAACTTGGCCACTTTAAGAAGGGTGGACTTCAACTCCCAGAATTCTCCAGCCAGCGCTGACGTTTGCACATCTTTGTGGCCAAGTTTGAGAAAAACTGCTTTAAATAATAGGATGATAAGAAAAGCTCGACTGAAATAGTGATAATTCACCCTGCTGAAAAAGAGTTCTATTCAACACAAAACTTGGGCGGTATTTTTATTTTATTTTATTTTATTGTGCTGGGGACAATAATTCTTTAAATAAACACCTGACTTGTTGAATCTGGAAAATGTTAAGCAAGATGAGGTATGAATGAAACACCAGGAGGAAATTCCACAGTAGACTCTGAAGGAACTTTCTAGAAGGAGGCAGGATCAAACCATGTCTCTTTTATTGAATTATAGAATCACAAGGATGAGAAACTGGAGGTCATCTAGTCCCCAACCTCTAGTCCCCAACCGGCCCCCAACCTTTTGGGTACCAGGGACCGGTTCCGTGGAGACAGCTTTTCCCACGGACCAGAGGGGGTGTGGTTTCATGTGCTGCCCTCGTTCCGCAGACGGGGCTTCGCTTGTTTGTGCAGCTTGGTTTCTGGCATGCCGCGGCCTGGTGCCGGTCCACGGACCAGGGGTTGGGGACCCCTGATCTAGTTCAACCCCCTCCTCAGGGCAGGAAGTTTTATACTGTTTTAAACAAACAACTGTTCAACCTTTGCTTGGAAACCTTCTGTGATGGAGCCCCCATGACTATTCAATTGCCAGGAAATTCCACCTTGTTTCAAGTTTGGATCACCTTTTCTTAGGTTTCACTCATTGAATCTTATTTTACACTTGAGTGCTAGAAAACCTGCCAACTTTTTGCAATAAAAGATTGCCAAGAAAACCACAAAGAGGAGATCTGTGAAGTCAGTGGTGGGATTCAAATATGTGAACAACCAGTTCTCTGTGTGGATGTCGCTTCCGGAAGTCCACTCTGGGCCTGGGCAACAAAAATTAGCTACCGGTTCAGCCAAAGTGGTGCAAACCGGCTGAATCCCACCACTGTGTGAAATCCATAAAAAGTCACACCTCTTGACTCAGAGGGTTTACTTTTCAATGTTCAGGAGGGTTAGCAATGGTTTTTTACAAGCAAAAAGGAAGCAAAAGGAACAGGAGCAAATAAAAATGCATAGATTGAAATTACAAAGGAAGAACACAGGAAAGAACAGTAAAATCTGCCTTGAATGAAAACAGTTCCAAAGGAAAAAAAGCACATTTGTTTTATGAGTTAGGGGTGCAATTTCTTAGTTTGCTAAACAGAAGTGTCCTTGAGGTACTGTCAAAAAAAGTCAAGGTGGCAGCATCATGCAACCAAAGCTTGTAAAAAGAAATCTGATTGCACCATTGTGGCCACCATCTTGACTTTTTTGACCACCACCCCCAGTGGACACCCCTCCATTAGAGGGAGAGAAATAGAGATGCCTTAAAATCTCAAGACCCCATAATTTTATTTTATGTTTCTTGGTTATACAATGGATTATATGTTTATATACTATTTGGGGGATGGGGGCTTTAGTACAAAATTGGGGCCTAAATAAAACAACTAGATGATCAATCTCAACTAATTAATAGTCTGAAGGAAACATGCAGAAGTTTCAACTATTTGACAAAGACAGGGATATTTATATTTATATTATAATCAACAATGCTGATTCAGGTTGCTATGACCAGTCAGGTCATCCAAGGGGCTAAAAAGGGGTTGTAATGTCACAATAAGGCAGGAATATACACTGAGCATTTGTGAGGAAAAGACATGCACACTTGAAGTCTATTAAAACACATTTTCTGTGCTGTAAATTAAGAGCTTGGACCTTTTTATGTTCAACTAGTGTAGAAATGTTCTTATCCTTCTCTTTCCGTGCTGGGAAGGACACAGTTTCCACACTATAAATGTTCTTAGACCAAACCAAATTGGGCGGTGTGTGTGTGTGTGTGTGTGTGTGTGGACTAGATGACTTCCAACTCTGTTATTCTGATTCTGAATGATATATCTACAGAGTCCAGCTTTTAGTAGGAAGCTCATAAACATAACAGCCAATCAAAATGCAGGATATTTCGATCCTCAGGAGAAAGAACTGGAACCAAATCTAACAATGTTGCACAGGTTTGCTTTGACTAATGCTCTTTGTCTTCATTTTAGAGACAATTTATCAGTCTATTACACGGGTGTTAAACTCGTCATGTCATGTGACCTGTTGCAACATATCGTGACTTTTTCACATTGCTGGAGCTGAGGTGGGTGTGGCCTCTGCATGATGCAACCGGCCCGCGGGCCAGCAGTTTGACACCCCTGGTCTATAACGATGTTTCCAAAATCTTGGCCACTTGTGGCTGGCTGGAGCATTCTGGGAGTTGAAGTTCATACATCTTCAAATGGCCAAGATTGGGTAACACTGATCTATAATCTATTGTATGAATCCCCATCAATAACATCTCTTTATTGTCCAATGTGTTCATTTATTTTTTATTTTTTATCAAATTTGTATGCCACCCCTCTCCTGAGACTCAGGGCAGCTCACAACAATACAGCTATAAAAAATTTACTAATAATGACAACAACCAATATAAAAATCCATACATACAACATGCAAACACAGTCAAACACACAATCAATGATGGAAGCACAATTCCTCGGCCCGGGGGCAGAACACAGTTCATACCCCCCAAGCCTGTCGGCATAAATAGGTCTTCAAAAGCTTCCGGAAAACTAGGAGGGAGGAGGCAGTACGAACCTCTGAGGGAAGTTGGTTCCAGAGGGCTGGGGCAGCAACGGAGAAGGCCCTTGTCCTAGGACCCGTCAGATGACACTGCCTAATGGACGGGACCCGTAGGAGGCCAGCCCTATGCGCCCTAACCGGTCGCTGGGATTCATGAGGCTGAAGACGGTCCCGCAAGTAACCTGGTCCATTGCCATAAAGGGCTTTATCCTTCTTATATCTACAGTTGGACATCCAACTTTCTTCCCCCCCCATCCCAGTGGATTCAAAGGGATTATTACACCCAGATTAGAGCTAATGTCAACTCTGCAAACTAGTTTAGTCAGAGGAGAGAGAGAGAGAGAGAGAGAGAGAGAGAGAGAGAGAGAGAGAGAGAGAGAGAGAGAGAGAGAGAGAGAGAGAGAGAGAGAGAGAGAGAGAGAGAGAGAGAGAGAGAGAGAGAGAGACTGTGAAATGTATGGATCATTTGAGATAGAATGCCAGTGTCTCAATCCAGAATTAGCTTCCATTTCATGTTGTAGCTGTACCTGATCTTCCACATTCATGATCGAAAGGCATCCTCATGGTTTGCAAATATCCAACCATTCTGGTGTCCATGAAGCAAGGTCAGACAAGTCAAAGTGGCCATCACTGCTGCCCAATCAAAGACCACTTTTAATTGGGTGATTTGTGATGCATGTTTTAAAAAAAGGGTGGGACTTCAATCAGGAGACTGCTGTCATATTGACTTTTTTGGACCTTCCTGGGGATATTCCTATAGCTTTTATGTACTGTATTCCTATAGCATTCATGTACTGTAAATATATTGAGGCAAGCATGATACCTTATAATAGGAATAACCTTGACTACACCCACATTTCAGCTGCTGACTCAATGCTTAGGACCTATAAGCACTTTAAAGCACTTTGAGCATTATTCTGACCTTCTTCTTGTGAATTGATACTTAGGAGTAACCTTTAACTAATTAATGGGGTCTTCTGAATCTGCCCTTCCAGCCAATTTGCATTAAAGCACAGGGCGGGAAATTAAACTTGTCAAATGCTCTGGCAAGGAAACTTTAGCTAAGTAAAGAAACAATGTCTTGTATTTAAATGCAATGAGAACCATCTTTCGTTTCAGGATGCTTTCAGAGTTGCAAAAATCTGGAAGTTGTCTAAAGAGCAGTAAGAAGTTAAGAGCTTTTTTCCTGACCACTGTGAGACTATCTGGTCACTATCCAGAACTCTGCAGGCCAAATCTGATAGCCAAGTATTTATAGCAATATTAAACAATCTGGCCAACAAAGCAGAAATCACCATATTAGCTCCCCATATTGCAACATGAAAGACAAAACTGAAGGTAAACAGAAGGGCCATGTTTTTTTAAAATAGATTATCACCTTGGTTTGACATCTTTAATTTCATCTGCCAGTTTGTCAGTAATAATCACAGCAGAAATAGAGATGGAGCCTTGATCTTCTGAAGTAATGCCACAGAAACACACATGCTTGCAAAGAGAATGTACAGCTGTTCCCTGCTCTATCCCTCTCCCAAAGAGCTGTTTTAAATTTCTCTATAAAAGAGTGTGACAAAATGCCGTATGCAATTATTGTGTGCTTTGTCTTCTTCTCACAATTAGTTGTTTTGCCCAGAACCTACATTGCTTAATCAGAGCAGTAGACATGATCCTTGGACTCAAGCTGTAATGTAAAGTTGAATTACTTCTTCCGGGTTGTCCAGAAGACATCCACTTTCATACAGTCACAGATCCTTGTCTGTTGCAGAAATATAATAGAAATAAAATAGACCTGCAGATTAGATCAGGGCCACTATACCATAGTTTATTCTCTAGGGATTCCACAGTTGGATTGATAGAGTGCTCCTCGTTTAAGGCTGAATGTGAAGAACAGTTTGGCGATACATCAAGTGTGTGTTGTTTCTTTTTTCAACCTTTGCTTTGTCTGAAGACTGATAGTCTCCAGATCTGGCTTTCAGCCATACAAAACACAAATGACTTTCCTCTTTTCTTTTTCCACACTGTGAAGGCCGAAAGTCCTGGAGACAACCAGGCTTTCTGCTAGAGTATGTCCCTTTGGGCCTTAAGTATTTATTTCTAAATGCCACAAATGGTTTTGGTTCAACTCTTAAGAACACGCTGTTCAAATACGGGTCCTTGTGAATGAATCAAAGTGTTCCAGCCAGGAATGGTTGCTAAATAAAGGCTCTAAGGCCCACCCAGAGAACAGGGGACCCTCAAGGCTGGAATTAGCCTGGTTTGGCCATTTAGGTGTACATTTCACTTCTCTGCAACGGAGTTTCCTTTGAATATCACAGTGTAGAGAATTTTCTGCAATATGCTTTCCCCACCCCACCCCACCTCCGAGATATTAATTTCCTTTTTCCAATTACAAGGATAGCTAAATTCTCCTCCACCCCAACATTTGGTTTCTTGAAGTAGGGTGTATTTTGAATTCAGGAGATTAGCGTATATATATTTTGCCTTCTGCCGTACAAATTTCTCCTTTGGAGAGATGATTGTAGCAAATCCTTCCATGCAAATGTTCAAGCTGCTCTAAATTCATGCTCTTTAACTTCAAGCTGCTCTAAAAAATCTCTTATGCAACTCACTGGAAAACAACATAGCCGGTGCGGTATACTTTCTTTCTGAGGTTGTTTTTTTTTTTCCAGGAGAGCTATGGGTTTTATACACCCTGTTGGGATTTTTCTTTTAATCAAGAAACATGGTTATTAGCACACTGCATCACAGAATAACGGCGTTCAGAAACAGTACCAATCATTGGCACGGGATGTGTTCTCCAGAAAGGCATTGCAGGTGGTGCTGCTACCCAGCTGTTCTTAGCTATTTTTGAGGCTTTGATATTTTTGCTCTGGTGGAGTCGAAATGGGAAGGGGATTGTAAAATGGGAGCCTGCCCCTGGAAGTCATGCCAGGCAAAATCAGAATGGGAGCTGGGGAGATTTCCCAGCATATATCCCTATGGCTGTTTTAGCCCAGCTTTTGACAACATGGCGCTGACCTTGACTGCTTTCTTAAGATATGTAGAGCTGGCTAGGATAGTACTTGTTGGAATTTATTGTTGGAATGTATTTCTATGTCACAACTACAATAGTAGTTAGCAGTAGATGGCATTGTTTACAATTTTGGATCTATGCTATATACCAGGGGCAGGCAACCTCGGCTCTTTTATGACTCATGGACTTCAACTCCCAGAATTCCTGAGTCAGCTATGTTGAAGTCCGTGAGTCATAAAAGAGCCGAGGTTGCCTACCCCTGGTATATACTCTATGCTCTTTTGTTCTAAATAGACTTTCCAGTTTCCTGTTACTGTTGAACAATTGAGCAGTAAAACACATGGTGACTGTACTCTTCATTTGCTCTGTGGTGCTATATATAAACAGAATTTCTAACAGTACTGGAATGGGGACCATGTGGGAATCCCAGATCTATGGACTGAACTGGGAAACCAAAGCATTTCCTGGAAGCAGCTGTGACAAATTATTTCCATATGGCAAGAAATTACATGGGCTTGTCTAGGCATTCAGAAGGAATCAACTTGGATCGCTCAAGGAAGTCCTTCTCCTTCTCTGTTGTTTCCATGAGTTATTGGATTATTGTTTTTTATAGTTGGTAGTCTTCAGCTTACAACCATTTGTTTAGCGACTGTTCAAAATTAAAACAACACTGGAAAAAGTGATTTATGACTGGACTTTGCCCTTAATGACCGTTATAGCATCCCCAGGGTCACATGATCAAAATCAGGGTGCTTGGCAACTGGCATATCTTTACAATGATTACAGCATCCTGGGATCATGCAATCACCCTCTATGACAGCGGTTCTCAACCTTTTTCAGGCCACGACCCCGACCTGCGCCGCGCATGAGCGGCACGATGGCCTGCATCACGCATGCGCAGTGCTACCCCGTGCATGAGCGGTGCTGCCCCCTGCGCCGGCCGAGGGGAAAAGGGGAAAAAATGGCGGACTGCAGTGTTTGGCGACCCCCGTGAAATGGTCGTTTGACCCCAAATGGGGTCGCGACCCATAGGTTGAGAACCGCTGCTCTATGACCTTTCTAATAAACAAAGTCAATGGGGGAAACTGGATTCACTTAACAAACGAGTGATTCACTTAACAACTGCGATGATTTGCTTAACTGTGGCCAAAAAGGTCATAAAATTGACACACCTCTCTTAACAACCACCTTGCTTAGCAACGGAAATTCTGATCCCAATTGTGGTTGCCAGTCGAGAACTGCCTGTGTTCTGTGATGTATCAAGGGGATACAAAAATATATTAAATGAAGGAAACTTCCATTCTCTGGCCATTAAAATCACTTGTGGTATTGACATTGGGAACTAATGTCCAGGAAAAAAAAAAGTACAAGTGTGCCCCTGTGTAAAAATAATCAAGATGGCGGCAGTGGCATTAAAAAGGAAGAAGGGCTTGAATTGGTCAGGTTTTTTTTCAAATCTCTCTTCCTCTCCCCTCCCCCGACTCTACTGGTTTTTCGAGCTACTCTAAGGAGGAGGAACATTTTTCAGCGAGGACAAGATGATCCTCACAAAATTGTGCTACACTCTTGTTTTCCTCATAAGCTGAACTGAGAAAGCACTTGCTCAGTTGCTAAGCATAAACAGAACGGCCCTTTCCCAGGCAGTCCACAAGAATTCAGCAGGGTCTTGAGGCAAGAGGAGAAAAAGAGGAAGGGGCTTCTTAGAAGAATTGTATGGAGGAGAGGCTTCGCAAAAAAAAAAAAAAAAAACCAGACAATATTGGCAAGCAGCAGTTTTTCATGGAAGCTGATTATATTGCTTAACGAATAATAATAATTTAACTGCTATGTAGCCCCTCTGAAGGGCATATTATTTCAAGTGTTTCTAGACATGAAACGAGGGCAGCGTGATACAGGACTTTCGAAAAATAAAAAGTGGGAGAAAATAATGTTCCCTGACATTTTTCAGTTCTTGAATCACGAGAGCTTCCTTTAAAAAAAAAAAAAAGAGAGAGAAAAAGAATGATAGCTTTGAATTATACTGAGTGCCTATTTCTAGCCAAAGAAAATTATGGGTTCGGGTAACTCAGAAAAGAAAAGAAAAGCAACTTTGTAAAGATTTGTCACCTTAACCTTTTTGTTCACATTTTGAAAAAGAAAATGGTAACGTTCTTACTTTGTGGATCTCAAAGAGACGGTCTGGCACTATATCAGTTTTGCTGTACTGGGATGGGCAGATCCAAATCATTCAACATGAAGATAGTTCTTCCTCCTCCTCCTCCTCCTCCTCCTCCTCCTCTTTCCTCTCTCCTTCCTTCCTTCCTTCCTTCCGTCCTCATCCTCCCTTTCTCCCTCCCTCCTTTCCTTTCTTCAGTAAGCATTACTGAATTTAGTGGCCTGATTTCTGACTTCACTGTCAATGCTTCTGATCTGATGAACTGTTGAGAAAATGGCCTTGTAGGCCAGACTGCAGACTCAAATTCCGTATTTCCCCCAAATGGAGCAATGCAGCATGTGCTGTTTTTCTTTTATACATTCTTTCATTTCATATTTCTAATGTTGTTGACTACTTAGAGTCACCTTCCTTCAGTTGGGCATTCATGTAAATAAAAATGTCTAAATAAATTCATCGGTCCCGGTAATGATCTCATTTCCCATTAAATACCTACATTTTAGTATTTAATGTTAGAGGGTGGGGTGGGGTACATTTTTAAACTTTTTAAATAACAAAACTTGATTTTGTTAATATCCTGTGAAATTGATTGCATTCTGGCAAGGATGAAAGGGGCTGAATCCTCTAATCAATATAGCTCTGCATTGCAATTTCATCAGGTTCTACTACCAAATTTTCAATTTTTGCATTTGAACGTTTCAATCACTGGACAGGTAGTAGAGTATTGGAGTCCTATTTCTTTTCCACACAAAGGCTATGCAGTGGTCACCAGGCAACCCCACCTACCCCAAGTATGTGCAGTGGCGAAACTACCAATTACTACTTCAGAGCAGGATGTAATTATCCAGATCCAGATGTTCATCTATAAGCCTCAACATCCTCCCTTGGCCTAACCAGAAAAATCTGTTGAACAAGGAAAGGTGGCCATAAACCCTTGATTGAGTCTCAGTGTAGGAGATGATTAGGGGACTGAAGGCTAAAACATACAAGGAACGATTACTGGAATTGGGCATGTCTAGTTTAACGAAGAGAAGGACGAGGGGAGACATGATAGCAGTCTTCCAATATCTCAGGGGCTGCCGCAAAGAAGAGGGAGTCAAGCTATTCTCCAAAGCGCCTGAAGGCAGGACAAGAAGCAACGGATGGAAACTAATCAAGGAGAGAAGCAACCTAGAACTAAGGAGAAACTTCCTGACAGTTAGAACAATTAACCAGTGGAACAACCTGCCTCCAGAAGCAGTGAATGCTCCAACATTGGAAGTTTTTAAGAGGAGATTGGACAGCCATTTGTCTGAAATTGTATAGGGTTTCTTGCCTGAGCAGGGGGTTGGACTAGAAGACTTCCAAGGTTCCATCCAACTCTACTACTACTACTACTACTACTACTACTACTACTACTACTACTACTATTGTTGTTGTTGTTGTTGTTGTTATTGATCATCGCAGTCAGCCAGATATTCAGACTGGATTTGGCATTTCTGTCTACCTATCGAGTCCTTACCAAGGACCTGGGATAGGCAGATGTGGATATTTGATGGTATTACAGATATCGTCGCAGGATGGAAGTAGTTCCTAGTAAGGCTGCCTTTTGCAATTGACTGATGGCGAATTTGTCAATGCCAATGGTGTACAAGTGGTGCTCCAGTTGTTTGGGGATTGCACCCAAGGCGCCTATTACTAATGCTGCTGCTGCTGCTGCTGCTACTACTACTACTACTACTATTATTATTATTACCACCAGGCTGAGCATGAGAGTGGAGTCAAATGTGTCATAGGTTTGGAGTCATTCTGCTCCCACAAGAGACCTAAGTCCAGCCTCCCTTGAATTCCACTGATGCTTATTTAGTGCCAATTTGTCTTGGCCACTGGTAGATCAGATTCTTGAGTATAGGTTCTGTGTAATAAACTTGAAGTACTTTGAACTAAACTCCTGTTCCTGGTTACTTGTGCCTGATACTTGGGACTATTCGTTATTTCCCAGTTTGGGAATATTTTTTGTCTCACTCCTGAATCTATCACTTAGGAGTTATTCTGAAGAAAAAGTGGGTGTGAAGGATATGAACATTCAAGATATAGTGATGAGAAAGGAAGACTAGGCAAACTCATGAAGGGCAAGCTATCAGTAACAACCAATTTAACTTTGAATGCTGGTTTCTGTTTATACCATTTCCTGAGGAACAAAAGCCAAGGGGCAGTTGTGCATTTATGGAGTGAGCCATACATTTTTGTAGAAATAAAATGAAATGAAATAGACCTCCTGCCTGTGAATATCTCCTAACTATCTGGAAACTATGGAAACCGACAGCTGGACTACATAGGGCTTTTTATCTGATCCATTCTGAAATGAGTTATGTTGTTAGAGAGAGGGGGGGAATCAAAATTGAAAGAGACAGAGAGAGCTGTCCATATGGACACGGATGCATTTCTTGGAAATTCTTTAATGAAAGAAAAGCTGAATGATAAACATTCCTCAGAACAGCTTCATTTCTTGCAGTTCTCCTCCACCGGCCCTGAAACGCTGACCTTTTGCAAAGTGTCATTGCCCATGAGAATCAGTCTTCTCAAGAAGATATTTCAAAAGTTGGGCATCCTTATTTCCCCTCCCTACAGGCTGAAAAAAACAACAACATAAAAAATTAAACACCTAGACTGCATTTACATTAAAATGGCACTGGAGCTCCATTGTTACCTGCCAGCAAAAGAGACCTAGACTTCACTGCATTCACGCTAAGTAAACCTGTGAATAAGCTGCAGTGTGGAAGGCCATCCTCAAACAAGGAGGAAAATGGGATGTATTAGAGCTGAAAGTTAATGGCAGAAGTCGAGGCAGGGGATGGGAAATTAAATAATCAGAACTCCTCAGCAGGGGATGATGGGCTGTTCCCATGCCTGGCTCTGAGTCTTTTAAGTGCACAATGGATGCCTGGATCCTGTAGACCAGACCTAAGGGAAGAAGGGAACTCAGATGAGGAGCTCTGCAGCTCAGCTGCCCGACAGCAGCCTGATTATCCTTTCATATATTCAAGAAGATACACAAATAGATCAGCACGCCTTTTCCTTCTGAAAACATCCAGCTTATGTGACCATCGATAAATCCCCTGCTCCAGTCTTTTCAAGCCTGTTTCTCCTTTGTGCAAGGAAGTGGCGTCGTCGGAGCAATGGGGTTCTTCTGCTCCCCTCAGACCCAGTAATGAAAAAAGCAACGGATCCTTTTTTGTCTCTGTGTACAATGTTCAGCCTTTAAAAAAAAAAATCATCGCTGAAATATGAATCAGTTGCAGAAACAATGGTGGCTCTTCTGTTCCCTACTGCCTTTTCCCCTATTTCCCCAACTTAAAATACAACGTTATTGTCCCTTTTAGAAAATTAGGCCTCAAGCTTGTCCCTGTGGGATATACCAATCTTTTAAAAGTAGATTATTACATAATGCTACTTTTTTCTGTATGATCAATGCAATACGTTCCTTCCCACTTATTTTTGTGTCAGTTGTGCACATCTTCACATCCATGTTTAATGTACATATTGCCTTCAGAGGTTGTGGGTGCTCCATCACTGGAAGTTTTTGAGAAGGGATTGGGTCCCCTACTTGTGCAGGGCGTTGGAATAGAAGACTTTCAAGGTTCCATCCAACTCTGCTATTTTGTTACACCTTGTCCTACCACTTCTTTCTTTCCTTCAAATGTTAAAAAAAATCCTTGCAGGAACTTTTCATTTCACTTTTTTTTCCCAGCTTTGTTACAAGCGGAATCTGAACTATGAGAGGAGCAGAAATGAATATCAAAAAGGTAAAGGCTAAAAAGATATGTTGACCATTAACAAATTTGTTCTGTTTCAACTTGGTTCCAAGTAGAGGTACAGAAAATCCAATTATCCAGATCAGTATTTCTCAACCTTGGCAATTTTAAGAGGTGTGGACTTCAACTCCCAGAATTCCCCAGCCAGCGTGCTGGCTGGGGAATTCTGGGAGTTGAAGTCCACACCTCTTAAAATTGCCAAAGTTGAAAAACACTGATCTAGATCTTCAGAAGTGGCAATATTCTTCTATTCGGATTATTATGCCTTGATATATGTCAACAAAACACACTTAATAATGTATAAAGATCAATGTGTCTAAATATTTTGAATCATCCTTCAGTAAAATAACACAGCATAATGCCATTAGCATTAATCTACAAACTCTGCATGTGATTTGACTTTGGACAAACACAGAAGCAATAAAATAAGCACCAGTTAGTGGATATTATACATTCAACATTCAGCAAACGTTAGAAATTCATCAGATACATGATTTAACCCAATCAGTTAATCAGGAAGTGATTGCTTCTAATTTATGTCAAATTTCTTCAACTGCTTTCAAATGCTAGAGGTAGACCTTGACTTATGACCAGTTGCTTATTGACTATTCAGAGTTATGATGGAAGTATTTACCACGTAGTTCTGAAGTTATAACAGCTCTGCACATACACACACACACATCCATGGTGACGTAACTGTATGTTGGGTGCTTAACAAATAATCAACATTTGCAGCCACATGCAGCATCCCACAGTCACATAGCCATGGTTTTATGATATTTTTGCCAAAAACAAACTCATTTAACAACTTCTACCAAAGAGGTAAAAAAAATTGGATTGGTTGCATGAGCGATCTGCTTTATGATCGTCACAACTTACAACCATGAAGAACAAGCTCATTATGGACATACGTTGGGGACTACTTATAGTCATGACATGGATTATTATTTATTGAATGGTTTTATATTGCAGTATTGATTCAAAAGGGTGTTACCTGAAACCAATAGGTCAGGGATCTACAATGATGGCAACTTTTAAGACTTGTGGACTTTAGCTTTCAGAATTCCCCAGCCAGGATGACTCACTGTGGAATTTTAATTGTTGAGGTCCATGAGTCTTAAAGTTATCAGGGTTGGAGAGCCCTGCAACCATAATTGTATTTCTCATTTGGATTTGGAATTTTTTTTCTTCAATTTTCTTAGTCTATTTAGACAAGATAAGAGATAAGATAACCTTTATTGTCATTTTTTTTTTACTTTGGGCATAATGGCACACCTCAAAAATGAAATTTAGTTGCCCAGTCTCAAAGTGAAACACATATATGACACAACACCTAAACATACTACCGGTATGTACAACATATGTATAGACCCACACCCCTACATATACATAACAAATAAATATTAAATACTGTCCAACTTGAATACATAACGGAAGGAGGAAGCTTGAGCATTCACAAGGTTAATACTGTATGGAACAAAGCTGTGACTGAATCTGGATGTTCTGCTTTGGATACCACGGAGCCCCCTCCTCCCAGAAGGGAACAAGGAAAACAGGTCGTGAAGAGGATCTGTCGTGTCCCAGATGACAACGCTTCTGTGCCATGTCCTGGATGGAAGGGTGGGAGGAAATTGCCAATGATGTTTTTGGCCATCCTCACCACTCTCTGCACCGCCTTCCTGTCTGAAGCAGGGAGGCTTCCAAACCAGACGGTGATGCTGTAGGACAGGATGCTCTTGATCGTCCCCCTGTAGAAAGTGGTCAGGACAGAGGAAGGACGATGTGCTTTTCTCCTGCGATGCAGAAAAGGCAGAAAATGTGAGATGACACAATTTCAGGTTTCTCTTCTATGAAAACAAGCTAAGGCTATGTCTGCAAAGATAGCATATCAAGCAGGGAAGGCTGCAGGGAAGGTCAAAAAAGTCAAGATGGTGACCATCTTGACCACCCAGTCTGCCCCTTTTTTATATGCATCCTTCAGAAAAAGACCAACATCTAAACCTTCTATGTTCCTTGAAAACTATTTCTGCCAGACAAGACGTGTTAACCGAGCTTGTGGCTAAATTCCAGCCAGGATAATTATCTTCTGTCTTAAATGGTTTATGTAGGTCTAAATAGTATTTTGCAATTATTTTTAAACTATACATATTATATCCAGGAGACAAGTAAGACTGAAAATACAGTGGTCCTATTTTAGGAAAATACATAGCAATTATTATTGATTGTATTGGAGTCTTTCCTTGCAAGTATGGACAGGCAAAGATTTTTAGTTAGGAAGGGTTTCAGGGCATCATCATCATCATCATCATCATCATCATCATCATCATCATCATCATACAACAACAACAATAATAATAATAATAATAAAGTTAGAAGAGAACTTGCAGGTCATCTAGTCCAACCCCCTGCTCAGGCAGGAAACCCTATACCATTTCGGACAAATGGCTGTCCAGTCTCTTTTTTAAAACTTCCAGTGTTGGAGCAGTCACCGCTTCTGGAGGCAAGTTGTTCCACTGGTTGATTGTTCTAACTGTCAGGAAGTTTCTCCTTAGTTCTAGGTTGCTTCTTTCCTTGATTAGTTTCCATCCATTGCTTCTTGTCCTGCCTTCAGGCGCTTTGGAGAATAGCTTGACTCCCTCTTCTTTGGGGCAGCCCCTGAGATACTGGAACACTGCTATCATGTCCCTCCTCGTCCTTCTCTTCATTAAATTATCTGTAGTAGCCAGATGCTTTTTCCAAATATGAGCAAAATTTCCCATTATGGTCCTTCAGAGGCATGGGTGTCATTAATGCCAAAGAGGGGGGCATATTCTCAGATTTGATTTGTAACTTTAATGTTCCTCTACTTAAATTGGTCTTGGAAGAAAGAAGTGTGTGAATCACACAGGGCTCCCACATTGTGGGGCTGTTGTTGTTTTTTCTTTTTCGGTTGAATTAAATCACCATCAACTTCTTGAACATAATATTTAAAATATGCTTCTTTGTGCGTGAAAAGCTCCAATGAGAAGATCGTGTGAGAGCTTGCATACGTTCTGAACTGGGGCAAGTTCTGTCTCAGCCACTAAAAAAGAGGTTTTCAGGCAGTTACTAGCAGAACCATTCTCTTCTGTGAATATGGTGGAACAATTCACAGTTTCTGTATTAAATAATTCCAAAGTTTCAGGACTGGGCCCCTTACTACACACCCTCTGATATCACGAAAAGCGGCGTTTTGCAACTGGTTTCAATGAATGATCCACAGAGAAGGGAAAAAACGGAGTTCTTGTGATGGGTGGATGAATCGAAAGAAGCAATGTGAACAGAAGATGCCAAGATCTAAGGATCTCTGAATAGCTAGGTCAGGGAATAAATCCCTTTGCCCCATGACCTCAATAAACCTGTTTGAGGGATTTCTTCAGGGCAGGAGAGAGGAACCACTACTTCTGCACCAGCTGTTGCTTCCATAGGCAACACCCCTGTTGATCAACACAGCCACCAGCCTCTAATAATAATAATAATAATAATAATAATAATAATAATAATAATAATAATAATAATAATAATAATAATAATAATAGTAATAATAAAGTTGAAAGGGACCTTGGAGGTCATCGAGTCCAACCCCCTGCTCAGGCAGGAAACCCTACACCATTTCGGACAGATGGCTGTCCAGTCTCTTTTTAAAAACTTCCAGTGTTGGAGCATTCACCGCTTCTGGAGGGTCCTCTAAATAGACCAGGCATGCAGGAGAACCAGGCCTTAAAATGAAACAAAGGCATTCTGACTCTCAGGTGTTTAACACACTCATCATCCAACTCTGGCACACCTGTAAATTAGTCCTTAGGCTACAAGGGTAATGTCTGGGATATTTGTGCCAAAAATGGAGGCTCATCTCTAAGTGTTTGCCTACAAAGATGCAAAACACCACAAGCCACACCATTTTTTTTTCTCCTTTTCCTTTAATAAGCAGGCCACTTTTTAAATCTTGGCTGGTCCAATTTTTTTTGAACATAATGTGTTTGAAGAAAAACTATGCAAAATTGTACAGGCTCTGAAGAAGTAGTGACAATGAATATTGCCCTGAATTCTTTTTCCCCAGACTTAATTTTTTTAGGGGTGGGAATCCATCTGCAGTAAAAGTTTCTTTAATTTTCAACTAAGACTCACCATTTTATGTTAAGACTCACCATGTTAATTTTAGGCAAATGATGAATGTGATCTTTGGTTTGTAGGTGGGAACAGATGCTATTTATGAAACAATTCCCTTGAGGGGAGATTTCTAAACCTTTCCATCACTTAGAAACAGATGGATTTTGCTTTTTACAGAATTTCTTTTGCTTATGCTGCAAACATTTTATTTCCATACAGTCAGGAAAAGATACATAGCATGAAGCATCAGGCTAATCTTTTGACTCCTTGATGTATCACACTTCTGCTTCTTATAGGCTATTTTAATGTGTTCATGAATCATGCTCTGATTCACAGCCAAACTTTCTGGCAGACTTGCAAATAAACAGGGCTGTGGAGTCATCTCTCCCAAAAAAACATCAGAATCCATAGGAGGTGAATGTATCACTTCTCTGATTTTTTTTCACACATTTTCCCCCCCAGCATGATCATGACTGTGTCTATAAGGTATGGTCAAGAAAAATGAAGACGGCACCCACAAAGGTGTGATCAAAGCATCACACATAAATATGAATATCATCTCTTGACTTTTTTGGCCACACCCTGTGGACACTCCTAATCATGAGAAAAGCATTCCTGCTTTGAAGTATCTAAATCAAGTGCTACTTTTCCACCCCCAGGCACTGCAATACATCCTTTAGGAATTGAATCCAAATATGCCATGGTTCTATCAGCTTGGATATTTCTCAGATGCTTCACAGGTTACATATCTTAATAAAATAGTCTAACCTCAAGAAAAGAGCAGGGGTACATGGTGGTGCACCCGGAAAATTATGTTACAGGGAATCGTATAAGAACCAGCAACCCTATTTAAAGTGGCCCACATCCCTGCCAGGGTAGGAGGGATCAGAAGTTCATCTGTGGGGCCATTATGAAGAATACTCTTGTTATTTGGCAGGTAAGTTGTTTAAACCATTAAGAGTTAGACTCTGACTGGACAGATCCAGAGAAGGCACCCCCAACATGGTCTTGTAGGTTTATCTTTATGAGTGTTTGACTTCCAAGAAAGGGGACAGCATCCTCCAATCTGTAAGTTTGGCCAACTTTTTGTTTTCTATGGGACGGGGATGGTCCCCTGAGCCATGGAAGAGGCTGTGGAATACCCCACCATAAGAGGACATTGCTGGATCCAACCACGCCAGATAAATCTCCAGTCTTCAACCTCCTCTTTTTGGAGAAAGTGGAAGGAAGGGTGATTGGGCTTCAATTCCAGAGGAGCCTGGAGGAAATAGATTATGTAGACCTGCTTCAGTTAGGATTCAGTACAAAGATTGCATCGGTCGCCCTTGTTGATGACCTGTGGCAAAGCTGGGATGGGGGTGGTCCATCCATCTTGATCTTCCTTGATCTGTCAGTAACTTTTGAAACCTGAACCATGGTCTGTCTTGGATTTACTTAACGGGTCAGGAGTGGAAGGCGCCATTTTATGTTGGCTCTCCTGATTCCTTTGTGGTCAGTTTCAATCAGTGTTGACCACGGACTCTAAACTGTGAGGTGCTGCAGGTCTCGACAGCCTCTCCTCTGGTTTAACCTCTGCCTAAAACTTGCACATGTTAAATATATTAAATTCTAAATGTTAAGCCTGGCTTAACATTTATATGTAGCATCAATAAGCTGAGGAAGCCCAATTATACATCTTCATTCTGGGCCAAGCAACTGACGCTGTTAAGGTCTTGTTCCAGTGTCTGAAGATTATGTGTGTCTGGCTGGGGAGGAACAGGCTTAATCCAGACAAAGAAATATATTAGTAAATAAAAATAAAGAGGCTCCCAAACTTTAACCATGTTGATAGGAAATAACTTAATTCCGCACTGTCACACGCAGAACAAAATCAGAGCTGGAAGTCTGTCTAGACCAGGGGTGTCAAACTGCTGGCCCGTGGCCCAGATGCGTCATGCCGAAACCACGCCCACCCCAGCTCTAGCAATGGGGGAAAAAGTCACGACATGTCACTTGACATGGCGAGTTTGACACCCCTGGTCTAGACTGAATCTGGTTGCCGATAATCTTAGTACCATAAAGACTGGATTCACCACACTAAGGTACAGTTTGTAGTTGGGATTATATAAAGATTGAATTTAATTCAACTTGAAAGTGATTCAAGTTGAATCATTGATTTAAATATATATATTTTTTATTTACTTGGGAAAGACAAAATATACTGATCCAATTTAATGCTTTTAACCCAGACAATACAAGTTTCCAAACTGATCTATAGTCAAATTCTGCAATATACACACATTCCCCGTTGAGCTTGGTTTAGGGAGTTGTGCAAACACAGCTACTATGGTATTGTGTCATGATCAGCTGCTTTGTGTGAGGAGTTATTGTATTTGAATAAATAAATCATGATTAAAATTAAAATTTCTAATGAGTTAGATTAGAAACTTAGAAGAATGGCATTTTCTAAAGTGTAATTCTAGGTCTGCAATTAGAGGAAACAATACTTGCTTTTCCACCTGCATTGTATTATTTATTACATTTCTGCATGTAACACAGTTGAAATGAATTACTCAAAGTCAGAAACGAAAATCAGAGAGCTGTTGCTGCCCTGGTATGAGAGATGATGAAAAGAGAATGGGGAGTAACCTTTTAAACGTAAAACAAGTATGTTTTTCAGGAGCAACTCTGGGTTACCTTTTCCATTCTTCTTTATGTGACTTCCTGCAGAGATAAAGCTATCATCTTTGCATGTAGCCATGGGACTGATGGCTGCAGACCCATGTTTTAAAGATATAATGAAACCAGCACTTTGAGGCAAAAGAATTGTGCCCAACTGGCAAAGACCCAGCGCAGAAAGACAGTGTTGCCACTGGCATACATTCATACAGTGGGGTGGAATATAGTCCAGATTCCCATCAAGAAATAGTGTGAGGAAGAGAGTTAAGGCTGTTCCTTCTTAGGAGGTCTCAGAGGATATATTTAATGATGCCATAGTTTGTTGTAGTTTGGCAAGTTTTCAGTCTATGGGTGAGGAACAATAAAGGAAAATGCTTAGAAAAAAACTCTTGGTTTTTGGAGCCTGATATCAATCTTGCCAAACTAAAGCAAACTACATTACTGATGCAAGATATACTCTGAGAACTTTTAGGGAGAAACTGTCTTAACTCTCTTCTTCCCAACCAAACTCTTTAAACTTTGCTGTCTCTTGCTCCTCTGGAATGCAGCCCTTTCCTCTTGGGAATTCTGACTACAATCCACCACATACAGCATGTATTTGCCATAGGTCCAGGCTCTAGGCCAGCGGTTCTCAACCTTTTTCAGGCCGAGACCCCACCTGCGCTGCCCATGCGTGGCGTGTCCCCGACCTGTGCCACGCATGCGCGGCGTGACGGCCCGAACCACGCATGCGCGGTGCGACGGGCCTAACCGCACATGCGCGGCGCACGCACGACGGCCCGAACCGTGCATGCACGGTGCAATGGGACGAACCACGCATGCGTGGCGTGCGCACGACAGCCCTAAACGCGCATGCGTGACGGCCTGAACCGCGCATGCGCGCCGCGACGGCCCGAATCGCGCGTGCACGGCACGCGCGCGACGGTCGAACCGTGCATGCGCAGCGCGACGGGCCATACCGAGCATGCGTGGCACACACGTGACGGGCCAAACCACGCATGCACAGCACGCATGCGACGGCCCGAACTGCGCATGTGCAGCGCAACAGGCCAAATCGCGCATGCGCAGCGCGCGACGGCCGAGAGGAAATGGGGAAAAAATGAAAAAAAAATGGTGGACTGCAGTGTTTGGCGACCCCCGTGAAGTGGTCGTTCGACCCCAAATGGGGTCGCGACCCACAGGTTGAGAACCGCTGCTCTAAGCTCAGATTTTGAGTCTGAAGCTGAAGCAGCCCCTCCAGCTGATTCTGTGGAATGCCAGCTAAAAGGAAGGACAAATTGCACCTGAGCATCTGGACCTGAGGATGATGATGTAAGCCTTCTTAGCCCCTGCATCAGACAAGTAGAAAAGAGAGCAGAACAGCGAAAGTCTATTAGGCTACTCACCAAGCCAAAGAGCCAGCAACGTGATATTAGTGACAGCAGGCAGTAACCTATATAACGATCTGTTCTGCCTCTTTTTTATTTTTGGGAAACATCTGACTTACGCACAACATTCAGGTGTGAATGTTGTTTCTTGGACCTTTTGACTGGCGGACAATCTTGACTTAGCTCTGAAAAGCTTCTTCCACACATTGTGGTTCTCAAAACAAACCTTGCAGGCAAGCTTACCTTTATTTACATTCCTATGCTTCCTTAACATTTCTTTGTTTAAATGTGGTCTTCAGCCTTGTGATAAACTGATAATCATCCGAGGAACAGCTTGTGTGTGTGTGTGACTATTATTTCCGGGAGTGTCTTTTCCACAGTCTTACTTGTGGCGGCAGCCATGACAGCCCAGCCGGCCCACTTCTGCGGCCCAAGGAAATGTCTCTGCAGCTGAGAATGGAGCTGTGGCCTGCATTTTGCCCTCAGAGGCCTTTCTGCAAGGCCTCTGCAGCCGAGAATCGAGCTACATATCCGTAGCTCGGTTCTCGATTGCAGAAGTCTTGCAAAAAGGCCTCTGAGGGCAAAATGCAGGCCACAGCTCCATTCTCAGCTGCAGAGACATTTCCTTGGGCCGCAGAAGTGGGCCGGCGAGGAGAGGCCAGGTGCGGGATGTGTGGGGCAGCTCCACCCCCCAGCCCAGCCCCCACCCTAGCTTGATTTTTTAGGTGTGTGCCTCGCCCCCAAACTACAACTTATTTTGGGGGTAGGGCTTATAATTAGGCCCACCCCCAAAAATCAAGCTAGGCCTTACTTTCGGGGAAACAGGATAAGTACCTAATTTACCTTTTATTTTTCTTTATCTGAGTAGGCTAATTTATTTCCCTTATTCCTGATTCCTTTTCAAATGCATTCCATGTTTTTTTTTTTAGCTAGACATGTGGCTTCATTCTTTTATGAACTGTTCATTAAAAGTAGGGTGACCAACCGTCATCCTTTAGGGAGGACAGTCCTCCTTTTGTGAGTTCTGTCCTCCCTTGAAAAGTGTCCTCCTACATGTCCTCCTTTTCGATATTTGAAGACTAATCTGCAGGGCTGTTTTTTTCTCATAGAACGCTCAGAACGGTGTTCTGGCATCTTTTTTGATGGTTTTTTTCAACTTTTGCGTGAGCTGTGCTACTCCCCCTATTGGCTTTTGAAAGCCAATAGGAATTGCTGCTGAGCGCACCAAAACACCCGGCTGGCAAACTTTGCACATGTAAGTTGTCTGCAACAAAGGCGAATTGGCAGGAACTTTGCACCCCTCCCTGCTGCCCAACTACTCATCTCCTAGTTAGTCCCGAAGATACCTGGAGGAGACTGGAGGGGCGACGCCACGGTAACTTTCTCTTGATCTTCGGCCCTGCTAGGGCAATAATGGCTGCGGGTGCAAGAGGTAGGGGCGGCGGGGCTGCAGCGGGAGGGGTGTGAGGGGCGGGGCTGGCTGGCTGCCCCCCATGCTGTGAGAGCCGTGGGGCCTGCTCTACATAGGGCTGTGAAAGGTGGGCGGTGGTGCTGGCGGGGTGGCTGCAGGCAGAGTGTGTTGACGGGCTGCCCCCAGGGCCGGAGCCAGCGCAGCTGGTGCTTTGGCAACCGCGGGGCCCGCTCTACACGGTGGGGCAGCAGTGCTGGCGGGGCGGCTGCGGGTGGGGGCGTGGCATGTAAGCATAATTACAATATAAAATGTTATTGTTACGAATGTTTTTATTATGCATTTATCATATTATAGTGTATTCTGTATTATTGTTGCAATGAATAAAATGTTTCTTTTATTTATGATATTTTTTTCTTCAATTTATTTGTGTCCTCCTTTTCATTGTAAAAAAGTCGGTCACCTTATTAAAAGCGTGAAATTTAACTATCTTGGTTTCAGGATTGGCACTAGGTTTATTAAGTTCTGTGTTTGTGGGTTATGGCTGGATCCACACAGCATCTTCCTTTCTACTTTCTTAAGAGCTGATCGGAAGGAAGAAGACTTTGTTAAGCCAAGAATATCACAGCTGGAAGTTCAGATGACATTTATCATAGATATCTTCTACTGAAGAATTCATGGATAAGATCTGTCGGGACACTCCTCCCTGTTCATAACAGAGAGCCATCATTTTCTTCCTCAAGCAGTTGGGTAAGATTACGAAATTAAGAGTAATTTTATCTGCTTCAAGGACAGCAAGATTTTCAGGAATTTAATACGGTTAATTAATCTGAATAGACTCTGAAAAAGTGTGTGTGGGGGGAAGGTTTTTGTGTATGTTTTGTGAACTGCACCCAAAATTGACTTTAATCTTTTCCTAAGCTATTAGACTGCATTTTAAATACCAAGTGGATTCATACATAATATGTTTAAATGTATGTTATGTATGTGTACACTTTGAGAACAAGCAACTAAATTTCATTTTTAATGTGTGCCATAGTGCCCACAATAAAAAATGACAATAAAGGTTATCTATCTATCTATCTATCTATCTATCTATCTATCTATCTATCTATCTATCTATCTATCTATCTATCCCCTGCTAAGCTGCCTTTAACCAGTTAATTAAACCCAATTAACTAAACTCACAAAATGTTACATTAGAATCAAAACAGCAATATGAAATAGAATGACACATGAGCCCATCCTATGCAGCAAAATTCTGAATTCCGTATTTTTGTGCAGATCATAAATATTTGAAATAGGCCATTTGACCCTAAGAGATACCCCTCTCCCCACATTAGCTATTAATGGAATTTGCACAGAGCAAATAATAAAAACAGTCAAGAAGGAAGGAAAACCACCAAGTCGCACCTGTAATGGCAGAATGAAAGTGAAAATGGACTGGGCAGAAATCAAGGATGCTGGCTGGAGACTCAGCAGACCTCCAACCTGTCCCAACCCTGAGACCGAGGTATTTTACAGGCTGTCTTTTCTCCTTTCTTCACCCAGGAGGCCATGATGGGATTCAGCTTCTGCAAAATGCAAACATTGCAAATTCTGCCAAATGCACTTGAGGAGCAGCTGAGGGAAGAGGTCATGCAAACCCGGG
Organism: Bothrops alternatus; assembly: GCA_034064705.1. Taxonomy (NCBI): domain Eukaryota; kingdom Metazoa; phylum Chordata; class Lepidosauria; order Squamata; family Viperidae; genus Bothrops; species Bothrops alternatus. Next base: position 25,472,452 of record JARGCV010000006.1, read on the forward strand.
AAAAGGTAGAAAATGCAAGGATACGGCATTTCAGACTTTTTCCAGCCACAGAAATAAAATATCTGAAGCCAAGCAACCACCTAGTCCAGTGGTGGCGAACCTATGGCATGCGTGCCAGAGGCGGCACTCAGAGCCCTCTCTGTGGGCACACGTGCTGTTGCCCCAGACTTGTCTCTCCCTGCGCCCCCTCCTCACCAGCAGCCCCCTGAAGGAGAGTTGCCCCCGAGCATGGCCCACGTGGAGCAGCGCAGCCAAGGACATGGCAGCCAGGCAGCATAGACAAGATTCTGCCCTCACGCCCCATCATGCAGTTGATGCTGCAGGGCGCGGACAGAAGGCGTGGCTGCCATGGCACTTCTGGGCTGCCTGGGCGATCTGCGGTGGGCCCTGGAGGTGGTGAGTGGCCCTGCGGGCAGACAGAGTGGAGGTAGGACAGGAGGTGGAGTGGGGGTGGGGCCAGTTTTTGGGCACTCGGTCTCTAAAAGGTTCACCATCACTGACCTAGTCCATATCATTCTCCGTTTCCATACCTGTTAATACAGAGAAAAGGCATTTTCCTCCATGCTGTGATTCCTAGGCCAACCTTGTAGGCATGGCATATAATGCATTACCTCTTTACTGGAGCAACTCTACGACACCGAAGATGATGGATCTTCTGTAGAACTCAGTAAATTGTGCTTTTTGCAGTCTTTGGGGTCTTTCCAAAAAAATGTGAGTAGTGATAGAGGGGAAAGAAACTTGCAGAGTTGAGGGATGAGATCTGCACTTAGCACAACATGCCCAGGGACCGTTTTTGGCAGTGTAAGAGTTTAGGTTGGACTCTTGGAGGTCAGAGTTTTGGAGATTCTCAAGCAAACAAAAATTGTCCTACTCCACTTCTGGTGGGGATCTGGGAATTTTTACAAAGGACAAGGTTCACCTATTAAGCAACTGATGCCCCCCAAAAGTTGATCTCCTGGTCTCACCCACTCACTTTTAAATGTAAATCTGAAGTTATCCAAGAGAGTCATGTATGTGACACTGGCGAAGACATGCAATAAATCAAATATAAATAAATTTGACTTGAAACATTTATTTGCAACCATAGGTATTAGCAAAGTTCATATAAAATTAAAACAATCTGTATCAATTCAATATATCCTCTTCAATAATTAACCGCACTATAAATAAATACACCAATCAATGCAAAACACACACTCTTTACCTGTTTGTGTCCAGGACCATTTTGAAAGTTTAGTGAAACTGATAGATCCCTTTGCTGAAAAACGTATTTAATGGCATGACGTGACATAAAAATAGATTGCATTACAAAGGAAACCAATGATGCTCAAAGGCAGTTGTGAAAATATTACTGTACCCCCAAAACAGCAATATAGGAATGCATGGGCTACTTTATTAATCCATATAGTAATTTACATAGGCTTATCAAAGGTAGCAAACATCTTTGGAGTCTAGAGGCCGTCACGTGGTAGTCTACTTGAACAAAGAATGATTTTAGGGAAAAGAAAGCTGCTGATTCATTCCAAGGTGGAGAAGCCCAATTCTGGGCCAAAGCTGAGATCCTAAAGCTCAGATAAACAGATCACAGATAATTCAAAATACATTCCTGTGTTTTCAAGCTGAGCTTGGATGGCCATTGCTAGCCAAACCTGGCCCTAGATTCTGCCTCGGTTTACCTTCCCAATGAGCAACCAAGTCAGAAGATCATTTAGGGCAGGGGTCCTCAACCTTGGCAACTTTAAGACTTTGCTGGCTGAGGAATTCTGGGAGTTGAAGTCCACAAGTCTTAAAGTTGCCACGGTTGGAGACCCCTGATTTAGGGTACCCTTTTAAAGTGGGATCTCTCTATGAAAAAGGAGAGAACCTGGAGCCCCATTTTTTTACATTCCTTTTTATAGTTAACACAACAAAGATAACGAACAGGATTAAAAAGTAACCTCCCCTTTGCATAGGAAGTCAGTTACAGGTAGTCCAGACACGTTACACCTATTTGCATCCCATAATATCACACATGTTCATTACAATGAGGCCTGACATCAGAAGGGGTGTAAATTGTAAGGAAAAAAGGTTGTTTGGAATTCACAAAAGAGACAAACTAGACTCCAATTTGTACTAACATATATATATATATATATTTCTTATCTGGACCTAGCCTCCAGCGGCAGGGGTTCTCAACCTTGGCAACTTTAAGACTTGTGGACTTCAACTCCCAGAATTCCTCAGCCAGCTTTGCTGGCTGAGGAATTCTGGGAATTGAAGTCCACAAGTCTTAAAGTTGCCAAGGTTGAGAACCCCGGCTCCAGCCCTTTTATCAGTTTAGGAATGTCAAAAGCTAATAAACCTGAACATCCTTTTAAGAGAGAGAAAACAAATCAAATTAAAATACAAAGTAACTATTATTCATTAGCAAATTACCAAATCCATGTCACACGTGCCCCTTTACCATCGCTCAGGAAAGTTTCATTGGGATGCCGAAGCAAACACAAAACACAGCCACCTTTTTCCAATTTACTACAGCTTTTCAACGCTCTGAATAATCTCCCCAATGTCCCGCTCACTTTGGGGGGGGGGGTCTACCTTGCAAAAGGCTTTGCCACCGTCTTCCACATCCAAGCCCAGGCAAAGGGTTTCCCGGGGGTGCCCCATCTGAAATGTTACCGAAGTCAGCCCCCTGCCGAGCAGAAAGAGGACGACGCCTTCGGTCCTGGATCCCGCGATGATCCCTCTCCCTATAGTAGCCGTGTGATCCACCCACCCCTTCCAGCCCTATCATTTCCAGGTGGTCTCCCATCCCGAGACCGGCACGAGTCCCACAACGGCGAAGGCATCCGAGATCCTTACGCAGAGGAGGGCGCAGCGCCACACCGCCCGTCGCCTCAAAGTCCTCCGCCCGGTTTCCCAGGCGACGAAGGCCACGCCCCGCGACGCGTCGACCCTCCTCCCGCCTCTCCCCGGGGGCGGGGCGCGGCGGTTGCCGGAAGCGGAAGCCGCTGCCGCTCCTCCCGGGCAGCGCCACGGCCAGGAGGAAGCGGCTGCCACGAGCCCGACGGCGGTGGGTCTTTCGAGCGGGAAGGCGCGGGCAGGAGCGGCGAGGGGCGATGGCAGGCGATGCATTGGGGGCACCGCTCTGTCTCGCCGCCGCGCCACCTGGGGAAAGCCGGTCCTCAAGCAGCAGCACCGAAGACGGGGGGGGGGGAGCAGCCCCGGCTTCTCCCTTGGACGGGAGCTTCCGGTTCTAGCGGGAGGGAGCAAGCAGGCGGGGAGGCCTAGACCGTCCCTCTCTAGGAAAGCCCAAGCCGGAAGTGCCGGGGGCGGGACCTGAGCTTCCCCGGAAAGCGCGGAATTCGTCCTCGGGTCCTGGTGGAGGGCTTGCTTGGTGCGCCCGCTGAGGCCCCGGTGGGGGCTGTCGGCGGCAGCCGTGTCAAAACGCGCGCAGTTTTGATGATAGCATTAATTGGTGGCTTTTGCTGTAAGTATAGAGCAGTGTTTCGCAACCGCATCTCCCTTTTAAGATGGTGGGGCTTCAACTCCCAATGTACTGGCTGGGGAATTCTGGGAATTGAAGTCCACTCACCTTAAAGGCAGTGCAGTTGAGAAACATTGGTGTAGAACAGGGGCCTTCAAACTTGGCCCTTTTATGACTTGTGGACTTCAACTCCCAGAATTCCTCAGCCAGCATGCCTGGCTGAGGAACTCTGGGAGTTGAAGTCCACAGGTCATAAAAGGGCCAAGTTTGAAGACCCCTTGGTGTACAGCAGAGAGAGGTAACTGTAAGCTGTATCTCAAAACTCTGCTGGCTTGGAAAGATGGTGCTGAAGAAATGTTAAATATATTTTCTGTATGAATTCTGTCATTTGAATTTGTTTCTCCCATTCTAGAGAGTGTAGAGAATATATTGATACTGAAAGTAGCTCCAGATTCTGCTGGCTTTTGACTACAAGCTCCCTCTTCCTGTGCGAATCAGGAGGAAAAACTAGGGGACCATGGCTTGTTCCTAATGCTGTGTGTGTAATAGTCTCTTGTCGTGCCTGTTGAGGATCCTCTTTATTACTTTCTCTATTTTGTACCAGCATTGAGTTTGTTGCAGACACAGAGAAGTCGTTTTGTTGCATCTAATCCAGATCTTTGAGACTGGACTATGTTGCATGAGCATGGGATCAGCCATGTCTTGTGATCTTCATCTTTCAGGGACATGTTGGTTGGGAAACTGGCTTTTCCCTTTTTGGCAGCCAGTTTGACTGGGGCTCTTGTTTGAAAATAGCCTGGTATCCTTACCTTTCACCCACAGCATTATGACTTCATCAGGTTCCCATCAGAGCTGTTGGCTGATCCAGGCACTGCTTTTGCTGGTGGGGGCTTCTCAGAGGAGGGAAACCAGGAAGAACGTATTTGTGGAGGCCCAGTTTTACAAGGAGAAGGCTTCTGTGCAACCACGGTGGGGTGGCACTAGATGCTTTAAAGAAGCACCTGTTAGCCAAACAGGAACTCCTATCCTGAGTTCCTAATGCCAGGAATAAACATGTAAAACTAGATGACTGTTGGATCAATAAATTTGGAGTTTTAAAGATGCTGTGGGTACTCTTACAAAATGGCCGCCTTGAAGATGACCTATCACAAAACCATTTCGTGGAAGAATGGCAAATGAAACTGTACTCCCACTATTTTCTCTATAGATTACTTTTGCTTTGGGGGAAGATAGGTGCGCACCTTTCTAAGCAAAACACTTGAGGTATGACCATGCATCATTTTCAGTTTTCTAAGAATCTTTGATTATATGCTAGAGCAGGGGTAGGCAACCTTGGCTTTTTTATGACCGCTGATTCAGGAATTCTGGGAGTTGAAGTCCACGAGTCATAAAAGAGCCAAGGTTGCCTACCCCTGTGTTAGAGCATACCCGGAAATAGTCATAAAAGAGCCAAGGTTGCCTACCCCTATTCTAGAGCATATCCAGAAATTCCATACTAGATGTTGGTGCTTTGCACTGTGCTGCCTTCTTTTTTATTTTGTTTGTAAATGTAAACCCTTTAAAATATAGGGCTTGCATGCCTCCTTTACTAGGAACCCAAGAGTTGCAATGTGAAGACCACTTTGGGGATGTTTTTATAGTATTTGTTGAGGGATATTGTAGCCAGAAGGGTATCAGATATGTACATATAGTGGCAAGGATGATGGTTAGTTGCAATTTCAACTGTCAGCAATGTACAGTTTGCCTCTCAAGGAGTAGCTCAGTTTTCCTGCTATTAAAGTTCCAAGATAGACTGGAAATTTCCCAAATTTCTATCCTTCATAGTTTTTATAGAACCAGTGTCTCTGGGAAACATAACAATGAGAGATCTGGACTAAATTTGCCTCTTTTCCAACACCCCAATATTATTATTATTATTATTATTATTATTATTATTATTATTATTATTATTATTATTATTATTATTAACACCTCATGTAACACCGCTCCTGCGTGAGCTGCACTGATTGCCGGTCGTCTTCCGGGTGCGGTTCAAGGTGTTAGTGACCACCTTTAAAGCGCTCCATGGCATCGGACCCGGATACTTACAGGACCGCTTACTGCTAGCAAATACCTCCCGCCGTCTGGTACGCTCCCACAGAGAGGGCCTCCTCAGGGTGCCATCGGCCAGACAATGTGGACTGGCGACTCCCAGGGGGAGAGCCTTCTCTGTGGGAGCTCCCACGCTATGGAACGAGCTCCCCCCCGAACTCCGTACGATGGCGGACTTACGCACCTTCCGTCGGGAACTGAAAACTTTCCTTTTTCAACAGGCCAGCCTAACATAGAAGCTCCGGCTCCAACCGGGTGAAAATGTTTTAGGGGGATTGTGTAATTTTTAGAATTCGCACATATTGGGTTTTATATGGGATTTTATGGCCTAATTTGTTTAATTTATTTTTAAATATTTTAATTTTGTACATTTATATGTTTTTTAAATTTTAAGGCTGTACACCGCCCCGAGTCCTTCGGGAGAGGGGCGGTATAGAAATTTAATAATAAATAAATAATAAATATTGATGTTACTGTCATATCTATCTCGGTTTTTCTGGGGGATCTCAAAGTAGCTTACTTTGTCTCCTCCAATTTCATCTGTATAGGAGCAGCTCTGGCTGGTCAGAAGTGTGACAGTTCCTTGAGATTGTATCTTAGGAGATTGTATCTTAGGGTACCTGAAATATTATGCAATGTTATTACTATATTTTTGGTTATCAGATGTTTGTTGCACAATCTAATGAATACATCTTTGGTTATCTGGCTATAAAGATCCTGATTTTGTCATCCTTTTTTTTTTAAACTAGATCTGAAACACAACTAATTATCACTTGCTGTGATGCAGTAGTGCTATAAAATGGCTAAAAGAGTGGCAGAGAAGGAGCTGACTGACAGAAATTGGGATCAAGAAGAAGAAACGGAGGAGGTAAGCAAGCCTTGCTTTCATTAACTTAGAGCAACAGTACGTGAAGTACACAAATGTATATGTCACAGTATTTTTTGATATCTATGAAAAAGTACTTTGCAAAACTGGAAAGGTACTGGGCCAGTCTGTCTAGCCTTTCTTGAATGTACCAAAAGTCAAGGCCAAAACAGTCACAGGCAAAAATCTGTTTCATATAATTTGGCTCTATAAGAAAAGACTGGGATCACCAGTGTATTGGTTATTGTAGTGTTAAAAATGACCTGTCTTGTGTGATAAAAACAGATATAAACTCATGAAGACTTTATTGATAATGTATGCCAGTTGTAACTGGACTTATTGTAACTTTTGACATTTGCATTTCTCTGTGTCTTTCTCATGACACAGAAACAGCTTCCTTAAGCTTTATATTGTCTGCCTCTGATGGGGCCTCGCTAATGAGGGAGTCAAGCCCAAAAGTAACTCTCACTTTTAAGTGCTTCTGCTGTGAGCAAGGGAGGGAAATCACACACATTTGTGCTGAGCCACTGGTATGACAAGGTTGTGTAGCCTCTTTGTGCAATGGCATTGTAAGGACCCACTTCAACCCCACATCTTAAGAAAGCAGAACTCTTGTAAACAATTTCTTCCAACAGGAACTTTTATTAAGAGTAGTTGATAACAGGCATAATAGACAGGATCTGAGAGATTCCTTTACAGATCGATACTTTAAAGTGTCCCCAAGCTAACCCCTCCCCACAGTTCATCCGGACGGTTCAGACCAGCCAATCCCCAGGTGTTAAATCCATCGTGGGAAAGGGGAGATAACATTGGTCCGGCTCCGGTCGTAGCATGATGTTCAAGCAGCTCTTCGCACCTCCTTTTGAGACCGGAGAAATAAGCCAGGCTCCGGAGGTTGTATTTCCTAGCTGACAGGTTAGGGAGAAGAAAGTTCAGAGAGAGATACAGTGCAGGAAGCAAATTGTTACATTGTAGCGGGCAGTGAACAAAGGCAATAAACAAAACAAAAGGTTACATTGTAGCGAATAAAGCAAGCGAAAGCAATAACCCCGCAGGCATATCCCTCCTCCCTCTTGGGAGTATGGCAGAACCCAGGGAAAGGTGAGATTTGTTTTTAGATTAGAGGAGATAGATAGAAATGGGTTCTCACAGGCATTGCCTTCAAAATCTCCTGATAATTTCACCCCAATATCTTGTAAGGTTTCAACCTTCCCACATACTAGGCCGGCTGAGGAATTCTGGAGTTGAAGTCCACAAGTCATAAAAGGGCCATGTTTTAAGACCCCTGGCCTAGGCAGAGCCAATCTGGAGACCATGTGCATCACATCAACTAATTGTTTTGGCTGCCAAACGTATCTTGCAAGTGGGTTGTAACAGGGCTGAGTTTCTTCCCTGGGATTAACGCTGAGCTCTCGGTAGTGATAGTTTTCACAATGTTTAGTCAAGAGGGCCAGCCATATAGATCTAAAACTATAAAACTACCGATATTTCTATTGAGAATATTACCAACAAGACACACGGTTTGAAAAAAAAACAATATAATTTGGGGTTGCTTTTATTTACACCTGTCATTCGGTAATAGTTTTTCAACTTCACGTTAAAGAGCTTGCAGTTTCATGCAACATAATAGCTACTGGAGAAATCTGCTATTAAAATTATACTTTAACATTAGAGAGCAGCATGATTCTGACTTCCGAATTCTCCAAACAAATCTGAATCTTGTGAATGCTTTCGTTATAAATCGATAAGTATTCCAAGCAGTTGGTGTGAGCTTTCTAGAAAATTTGGGTTTAATTATCCTTTACCTATCCTTTCCATGTCTTCAGTGTTTTATCATCAATTTGCTGAAGATGAAATAATGAGTAAATCATAAGTAGGCTACAATCCCCATACTGTAGATCACACCATAGTTCAGAATTCCATTCTCCTCTGAGGGGAAATTTGTTGATTCCTTTCTTCTCTATCTGTTACATTCTACATCAGGGTTTCTCAGCCTTGGCAACTTCAAGATATGTGGACTTCAACTCCCAGAATGCCCCAGCCAGTATGCTGGCTTGGATATTCTGGGAGAGTCCATACATCTGTTAAGTTGCCATGCTTGAGAAACACTGGTCTGTATACTTTGACTGTGTCGAAGTTACCCTTGTGCTTATAAGCAAAATCTACTAATGTGGTACAGCATGAAGACGTTGGGTTGGCACTGTCAAAGAGCCCCGTTCAGGTTCCCTTTCAGCCAAGGATCCCCTTGGAAGACAGAACTGCCCATCCTCTCTTCTCAGCCGAATCCATCTCCCAGTTGCTATAGAAAAAAAATTAGAGAAGAGATCACGGCATCCCATTTAGAACCTTTGAATGTACAGGTAGTCCTCAAATTATGTCTCTTTGTTTAATGATGGTTCAAAGTTACAACCTGGGACTACAATCTCGGAAGAAGGGACTTATGACCTGTACTCACACTTAACGACTGTCACACCCACCCCAGCAGTCACGCGATTGCAATTGAGATGCATGACAACTGGCTCACATTTACAACCACCTGCAGCATCTTACAGTCACATAATTGCAATTTGCAATCCTTTTTGCCAATTTCTGGCAAAATCTGCCCACTGTACAAATTGTCATCAATTTGGGTCCAGCTTGACTTACAACCACAAGGACTTAGAAATTCTGGTCCCAGTTGTTAGTTATAAGATTACCTATCAGGTGAATTTTATATATATATTGTATATATAGGAAAGAAGGAAATAATTCCATAATAAAAACTAACATGAGTGGTAGAATCTCTTAGAGGACATCCTTATCTATAAATAGGAATAATTATGTTTTTTTCTGAAAGGAATTTAATGATTTCTAAAGTTCATTGGGTAAATTACAATAAATATGCTTCTTAAAAATAATGACTCATTTGAGGGGAATCTGTCAGTTGGCATCTTTTGGGAAATATTTATGGAAAACATGTTCTAAATATTTTGAACAAGTCAGTGAGCAGCTATGATGCCCACAAATGATTCATAAGAAATCATCCACAAGGATGTTATAAAATTTGAATATGCCAAGCACTTGCATATTGTAATACAACTTTGAACCTCATGGTGTTGATAAGTGGATGATTACTTCTGAGAGCCAGTGTATTAAGAAAATGGGTTTTGCTGTGATTTCTTTTTCCAGACTACTTTCATTTTGCTTGTCTAAGAATTTAACCATTCTCTGCAGGTGGGAACTTTCTCAGTGGCCAGTGAGGAAGTTTTAAAGAACAGACCAATTAAGAAGGCAAAGCGTAGAAATGTAGTGACCGAGGTATATATATATATGTATATATTTATCATTTTAAAATAAGGTTTCGGCTAATTTGTCTAATTCTTTGCATTGCCTAAAAATAGTTTGTCACTAAGTGCTAGCTTATTATATAAACAGAACTCTTACTAAATACTCAGACTAACAAAGACTAATGTATAATTGCATTTCTTTTAAATTTTTGATGCAAAATGTCATTTGTAATTCTAGAAGATTCATAACATACGAAATGTCTCTCTGGGGGAGCATTTGAAGAAGATCAGAATTCTGGAAGATTTTGATGTTTCTAGCCATTCTTTTTCTAACAGCTGAGGATGAGAGAAGTTTATTTTTGTGGTTGGGCCCAACTATTAAAAAACGTAGCTTTTCACTGTTTATATGGATCCCTTACACTAACTCAGCGGTTCTCAACCTGTGGGTCGCGACCCCATTTGGGGTCGAATGACCATTTCACGGGGGTCGCCAAACACTGCAGTCCGCCATTTTTTATTTTTTGGGTCGGCCATTTTTTTGGGGGGTCGGCCATTTTTTCCCCTTTGCGATGCGGGCCGCCACGCATGCGCGATGCGGGCCCGCCATTTTTTTTTGGTCGGCCATTTTTTCCCCTTTGCGATGCGGGCCGTCGTGCCGCGCATGCGCGATGCGGGCCCGCCATTTTTTTTTATTTTGGTCAGCCATTTTTTTTTGGTCGGCCATTTTTTTCCCCTTTGCGATGCGGGCCGTCGCACCGCGCATGCGCGATACGCCCCGTCGCGCCGCGCATGTGCGATGCAGGCCGGGGTCGAGCCCCGGAAAAGGTTGAGAACCGCTGCACTAACTAATAATAAAGGAAACTGAGTCCCCGTCCCAGTCCTTGACTCTCTCATCCAGAAAAAGGGTGAATTACGTACCTTTGGTAAACACTTATATATTTTAATAGTAAAAACTTAGTTGGCAGAATGCAACATTGTACTTCCTTCAGGATTCTGTTTATTCCAAGCAGTTATTCAACTTCCATTAATAAGAGCTGTGGTGGCGTAGTGGTTAGAAAGCAGTATTGCAGGCTAACTCATTGCCAGGAGTTCGATCCTGACCAGCTCAAAGTAGACTCAGCCTTCCACCCTTCCGAGGTCGGTAAAGTGAGGACCCAGATTGCTGGGGGCCAGATGCTGACTCTGTAAACAGCTTAGAGAGAGCTGTAAAACACTGTGAAGTGGCATATAAGTCTAACTGCTATTGCTATATGTGCAACTGAATCATCTGAATTAGAAAAAACAATATTTATGGAATTAAAAAAATACTGTTATTTAACAGTTGTTTTATTCCTGGTGGTTTATAGTGAATCCCATATACTCTTTCTAAACTCTGTTTATGACACAGGAAAAGGCTGGGAGAGCTAACGGGATCCAGGGACTAAACTCAATATTTTTCAACCTCAGAAACTTTAAACTGAGTGGTTTTCAACTCCCAGGATTCCCCTAGGCCAGGGGTAGGCAACCTCGGCTCTTTTATGACTCATGGACTTCAACTCCCAGAATTCCTGAGTCAGCTATGCTTGAAGTCCATGAGTCATAAAAGAGCCGAGGTTGCCTACCCCTGGCCTAGGCTGCTAGGCTAATCCATGCGATTTCCAAGTCTTGTGAAGTTGTCCTCCCTCAAGCTGAAGGTGAAACGCACACTTGTTTGTGAGCCCTGCTAATGCATCTTTAAAATTATGTACTCTTGGGGGCCTCTTTTAATGTCTGAAGAGGGCTAAAATAGCTCTGTGTTACTATTAAGTATGGGTAGAACATTTTGAATTCAAAACATTTTCTCTTTTGGCTGTAAGGTCAAAATAGTCTCCTTTTAAAATAAGAACAGGGAGTTTAGCATTAAACACTTTTTGTCTGCTCTGACAAACTGTTGACTTATCTTTGTAACAGCAAGAAAAAGTCATCTTTAGATGGCTCACAGTCTTTAGTTTGGGGTCAGGGGATTGACTTACACAGTGTATGCTGTTGTTGGCATTTTCTCTCAAGTGGCATGATTCTGCCTTTTAAAAATGTCACTTTGGAGGCATGCTCGGATGGCTGCCATTGGGGGCTCCTGCCCAAGATAACGTTCAGTTAAGGAAGGCTTTCTTCCATGGAGGCCTTGTAGAAATGGAAGGACATTTTGTTAAAAGCAGTGGCTGAAACAACTGGAAACTGCCCAAGAAGCAACATTTGGGAGAAATGAACTAAGAAACCCATTTTAGAGGTGGCACTAAGCTTTTGTCTTTGAACAAGAGAGGAGCGGTGACCATCAGGAACATCCGGGGTTTACTGCAAATGCAGCCATCACGAAAAAATAGTAAGAAAATCCCATCCCTTCTGAATAGGCCCAGGATGGGCTTGTACTCTGAGAGACACAGAACAACTTATTTCTGTTCTTTTTTTTTTATTTGTTTGTTTAGTCAGAAGGTGGTGGAGCTTTTAAGGGATTTAAAGGCTTCGTTTTGCCTTCCGGGACTGGTGTTTTTTCTGGTTTCGGAAATGGCCCTGGAACAAAATCTTTTGGCCTGTTATCCAATGGTGGCAGCAGCTCCAGCAGCATCACGCACAGCTCTTCGCTCTCCAGCTTAAAGACAACTTCAGAAACAGAACCTACATTTAGTAAGTTTACTCTTTTATTATTATTTTTACTAGGGGAAAATAATTTTAATATCTTCAAATGAAAATTATTGGGGGAAAAACCTTCCTGCCGTATGGTTTAAAAAGGAAGGATTGCATTTAGCCTGGGGGTCCCCTGAGGAGAAAGATGCATTTTAACCTAGGTCAGGGGTAGGCAACCTTGGCTCTTTTATGACTCGTGGACTTCAACTCCCAGAATTCCTGAGCCAGCCATGCTGAGGGGAAAGGGAGAGGTTTCCAAGCTGAGCCATTCTGGCTCAAGAATTCTGGGAGTTGAAGTCCACGAGTCATAAAAGAGCCAAGGTTGCCTAGCCCTGGCCTAGTGGCAAAAGGTATTTTTTTTAACAAATTCAGTACAGGTAGCTCCCGATGACAATTTCTGTTGTGAGCAAGGCAGTTGTTAAGGGAGACATACCCGATTTTACAATCTTTTTTTTTTTTGTATCACTGTGGATAAGTGAATTGCTACAGTTGTTAAGTGAATCACGGGGTCCTTAAGAGAATCCGGCTTCCTCCACTGACTTTGCCTTGCCAGTCAGCTGGGAAGGCCACACACGGCGATTGTATGACGCCCTGACACTGCAAATGTCACAGATATGTGCCGATGACCAATGTGAATGTGGGGATGGTGAGATACAAGCGCAAGGACTTTGAGCAGTTGCTAAATAAAAGATGGGGAGTCAAGGGCTACCTACACCCAGAACTGCCATTGAAGCTGAACTCCCCATGTTTGGGGGTCTTTTTGGAACTTGGAGGGTACGCTGCAAAACCCACCCTTGGTTTCCGCAAGATCCTTTCTTGGAAGGGCTTGTAGGTTTTGTATCCTTAAAGAAGTACATATTCTAAGTCAGGGCTTTTCAACCAGTGGTATGGGTACCACCTGTGGTATATTGGCACCTGGCAGGTGGTACGTGACCATCCTAGAAAAGTGGTAGCAGGGGAGGGGAATGAGCTGAACCGGTGGCAGCACCACACAAGCCTGAGCGAGAGATGACTGGAGCTGCAGGGCTGTCAGGGCTCAGCGGAAGCGCCAGGATCAGCGCTTCTTCGGGGCTGTCAGGGCGCAGTAGAAGCACCAGGATTAGCACCAGGCTCCAACTGGAGCTCAGCCCTGATCCTGGCATTTCTGCTGAGCCCAGAAGAAGCATCGATCAGCTGGAATGTTGCAGCATCTCCAGGGTCTTGTGATTTACATTCAGATGCTTGGCAACTGATTCATATTTATGATGGTCACAGTGTCCCGGGGTCATGTGAAGTGACCAAAATCTGCTGCAACCACCCAGCAGGCAGAGGGAATAAAAACCAAACACCCCCCCACACCACCCCCACTGCCAATCCTCAATAGAAATGCTCACAATAATGGAAACCTCGGACAGGAGGAAGAGCACCGCCGGGTGGGCAGGCAGGTGTCTTGCTCAGCTGTGGCTTGGGGGGGCACTTTTTTCAGTGCCATTGTAACTTCGAACAGTCACTAAGTGAACTGTTGTAAGTCGAGGACTACCTGTACTTTATCACTTTTTTCCTCTTTTTTTGTGATCAAGTTTTTGACACCTTGCTAGGTGACTGGTGGTACTCGGATGTTGCCATATCCTAAAAGTGGTACAATGGGTGAAAAGGTTGAAAAGCCCTGTTCTAAGTAACATCTTGATCAGGGGTCTTCAGACTTGGCCCTTTTATGACTTGTGGACTTCAACGCCCAGAATTCTGGGCGTTGAAGTCCACAAGTCATAAAAGGGCCAAGTTTGAAGACCCCTGATCTTGATCATATTCTTCACACCTTTCCAGAAATAACAGACAGCAGTTTTAAGTAAAACAGAACTTCTGATATAGAAAAAACTATTTCTGCTCTTTCATTACTAAGAACTACTAATTGGCTGGATCCCTTTACAAACAGAATAGCGCTGTCTAAATTAATGGTATTTATTGAGTCTGGATCCAGATATTAAGAGGATTGAAAACAAGCTTCATGTAGGTTTGCTTGGGCTCAATGATGATCACAGGGATTGGATAGAGGATGATTCAAGAGCCCCTGATTATCTGCAAATTGCAAGAGAGGTCCTCTATTTATTCGTATTTATTTCAGGTCATTTTAAAATAGGTGTTTACTACCACGGGGTGCTTTCAAAAAAAGAAAAAAAAACCCTCTATCCATAATATCCACAATTCTGATTCTTAAATTTGAAATTTGGTTTCAGTGGACGAATGATTCCACCGGTCCTATGCCTTTTATTTTTCAGTAGAATTCAGAAAGGTACTCTCAGTATAATAAATTTAGTAAAAAGGTTGGGGAGAAAAAAAAAACACTGCTCAGATTAGAGCAGATTTACAAACAGAGGTGCAGGTTGCTCATTTTCCTGAACTAGATTGTTAAAAGTTTATAACCTGCGTTGCTGCGATGGGGAAGCTAAAGCTTCTTCTTGCTTTGGTAGGGAAACAGGTGGTCAATTCTATCGATCAACCAAGGTGGAATTTCTTCCTTGACCAGCCAGCCTGCCACATTGCCCTGCTTGGCTGTGGGAAAACAGCATTCTTTCTACAGTGAACACGGGAGTGAAGAAGGCTGGCCTCTAAGGTGGATGATTTGTTTCTTCCATCTGTCCTGGCCCATCCCTAAAGTAGAATTCCTGATTGGCTTGGATAGGAGGCTCCTGCTTAAATTGCATGAGGCTCTGGGCCCGCTTTGTTGCTTGTTCTCTGATTACATTCTTTACATTCAGCTATAAATTGTCCACAATCAAAAGGGTAATTTTCCACTGGTTTCCAGCAGAAAGGTGAAGAACAGTATGCGTTTAGACTAAGTTCACCTGAAGCCGGGGTCTTCAAACTTGGCCCTTTTATGGCTTGTGGACTTCAGCACCCAGAATTCCTCAGCCAGCGTGCCTGGCTGAGGAATTCTGAGAGTTGAAGTCTTCAAGTCATAAAAGGGCCAAGTTTGAAGACCCTTGACCTGAAGTGTTTTTCCTGGAGAAATTCCCTGAAATTAAGTTCTTTCAAATCCTTCATCACGAAGCTATCAGCTTGTCTCGGAGGCAGCTCTTGGGCACTTCTGTTAATACTAAAAAAAAAAAAAAAATGCAATCGCTGCATTCAGTTTTGGTCACCACAATGTAAAAAAAGATGTTGAGACTCTAGAAAGAGTACAGAGAAGAGCAACAAAGATGATTAGGGGACTGGAGGCTAAAACATATAAGGAACGGCTGCTGGAATTGGGTATGTCTAGTTTAGTGAAGAGAAGGACAAGGGGGGACATGATAGCAGTGTTCCAATATCTCAGGGGCTGCCCCAAAGAAGAGGGAGTCAAGCTATTCTCCAAAGCAACCAAAGGCAGGACAAGAAGCAACGGATGGAAACTAATCAAGGAGAGAAGCAACCTAGAACTAAGGAGAAACTTCCTGAGAGTTAGAACAACTAACCAGTGGAACAACCTGCCTCCAGAAGCAGTGAATGCTCCAACACTGGAAGTTTTAAAGAAGAGACTGGACAGCCATTTGTCCGAAATGGTATAGGGTTTCCTGCCTGAGCAGGGGGTTGGACTAGATGATCTCCAAGGTCCCTTCCAATTTTATTATTATGATCATTGCACAGTCAGCCAGATGTTCAGACTGGATTTGGCATTTTGTCTACCTATTGAGTCCTTACCAAGGACCTGGGATAGGCAGGCGTGGATGTTTTTATTATTATCATTATTATTACTATTATTATTATTAAACAATCCGTCCCCAACATATTGCCCAATCTTGGTTCAAAGGCAACATTGCAGTATTTGTTTAAGATGTATCACGTGAAGAGCTAAGATTGTTATAAAGAAAGCAACATATGGTTTAATGCAATAGATTTTTCATTAGAGTTTTAACCAAATTCTGATGTCTTTGGAACGCTGGGTGTGAGTCTAAAGATTATATTATTTGGGTTTTCTGTTTTTTTTTTTTTCAGTGTTCTTGCTATCAAAATGCTGGCCTCACATACTTGTTTAGATCATGCAGCTTTTAGACAAGCTGCTAGATCAGGGGTCCTCCAACTTGGCCACTTTAAGACTTGTGGACTTCAATTTCCAGAATTCCCCAGCCAGCCATGCTGGCTGGGGAATTCTGGGAGTTGAAGTCCACAAGTCTTAAAATGGCCACGTTTGAGGACTCCAGTGCTAGATTTTGGAGGCCTCTCCTCTTTTGTCTTTTTCTTTTTTTTTTTAAAGGTGATCCTCTACAATGGCCATTTGTAATCATAGCCCTTGGATATTTTTATATTTGACAGGTTCGGTGGTCTCCAGCGTCTCAGCCAATAGTGTTACCCTTGAGAAGGCCTCTGCACACCTGGAAGCCAATGGCGAGAATCCAGAGCCCTTGTCCTCGGGACTCACTCAGAGCAAAGCTTGCAACTCAGAGAGCTATCATAAACAGTTGGCTGCGCTCAATTGTTCTGTACGGGACTGGATAGTCAAACACGTCAACGCCAACCCTCTCTGTGACCTGAGCCCCATCTTCCACGACTACGAGAAATACTTGGCGGAGATAGAGCAACAGGGCCTGGCTGGCCACAGTAGCTCCGGAAGCAGCGGCAGCACCAAAGCCACTGACGCCCCGCCTCGTCCTGCCTTTGGGAGCTCGGCCCTTCCGCAGGGCTCCGCGTTTTTCTTTAACAGCGGCAAATCGGAGGATGCCCTCGGGAAGAAAAGAGAATGGGAGAAGAAAATAGAACTTAAAGCAGCCGCCGCCTCCACCGCCTTGTTCTCTTTTGACAAAAGTGACAGCTCTGATCTGAGTTCAGGGGCGGCCGGGTCTGGATTCTCATTTTCCCCTGGAAAAGGAGGTTTGTTCGGCAAAGAGGCAAGTCAGGCCAAAGTGGCGCCTTCCTTTTCCAATAATGCCTTAGACGCCCCGACTGAAAGCAGTAGCCAGGAATCAAGTAAGTGGGAGGTGATTTAGAGATTGAGAAACGGTGTGATCCCATTTAACTCTCTGATGAGAATCTCGGTGATCTGTCCCCGTTCGTGTGGCAGACGGCCTGTTGCTACATTTCTTTTGGGGAGGGGTAGTTATCAAGGTCTACAAATTCATTACATTTATTTTGGGGTGGGGGGGGATGAATGGCTGCATGTCCATTAGTGCAGGAGTCCCCAACCCAGGGTCGGGCCATGGGCTCTTGGCCAGCTTGCTGCAGAAACAGCTGGCCGGTGCACTCACGCGTGGGCGTGCATTTCCCCACACACACACACACTCGCACTAGCACCTGCAGCCTTGTTTGTGCATGCGTGCTGACGTGAATGGGAATGCTAGCGCTGGGCGGGTGTCCACAGCCCGTTTGCACATGCACCGCTAGCCCGGGCAGTTTGCACGATGCTGCTAGCCGCCGTGGCGGTTCACAGCCATTTGTACATGTGCACGACCTCACCGCATGCGCGAACGGGGCTGCTAGTGCTGCGCGCACACATGTGCACACACCAATTTTAAAGCTGCTCTCCTTCCCTCCGGTCCTCAAGCCCGGAGACCTCTGCATTAGTGTCCAGATCGAAGCAAGACACCTTTCTCCCAATCTCTCTCTGTTGCAGAGAATCGGAGGAGAGAAGCTGCATGGTGGAATTGTTTGGACTGCAAGGGAGCATTTTGTAGCCCCTGTGGGCTTCTCACTAGCCACGAAAGCTTTCTGAACTAGCCAGAGTGTTTGTTTTTTTGTGCTTCTGCTGCCAAGCTAAGGCAAGCAGTCTGAGCCTGGCTTGGTCTTCCCTTGGAGTCCTCTTAACATATATAAAGGACTCAAGTTATTGGTGCCCGAATAACAATAACAAGAGTTGGAAAGGACCTTGGAGATCTTCTAGTCCAGAGGTCTCCAACCCCTGGGCTGTGGCCCGTTCAGAAGCAGACCGCGCAAGCGTGTAAGTGTGCTCGCACGTGCAGCTCCCATTTGTGCAGGTGGTGAGCGCTGCTTGCACAAATGGAGTGTGTTCGCTCACATGAGCACCTGTCACTCACACAAAACCATCTCTCCCCCCTCCCCCACTGGAAAGGTTGGGGACCGCTGTTCTGATCCACCCCACTTGTTCAGGCAGGAGACCCTATACCAGAGATAGGCAACCTTGGCTCTTTTATGACTCGTGGACTTCAACTCCCAGAATTCCTGAGCCATGAAGTCCACGAGTCATAAAAGAGCCAAGGTTGCCTACCATTCTGGGCAAATGACAGTCAAATCTCTTCTTGCAAACCTCCAGGGGCACCCACAACTTCTGAATGCAAGGCCTTCCGCTGGTTAATTGTTCTCAGTGTCAGGAAATTTCTCCTTGCTCTAGGTCGCTTCTCTCCTTGATTGATTTCCATCTTCTTGTCCTTCCTTCTAGTGCTTTGGTAAATGGGTTGATCCCCTCTTCTTTGGGGTAGCCCCTCAAATATTGGAGCACTGGTATCATGTCACCCTAGTCCTTCTTTTCATTAAACTAGACATACTCAATTCCTGCAACCATTCTTTATGTTTAGCTTCCAGACCCTTTAATCTTCTGTGTTGCTCTTCTCAGCATTCTTTCTAGAGTCTCAACATCTTTTTGATATTGTGGTGACCAAAACAGGATGCAGCATGCCAAGTGTGTCTTGCCAAGGCGTTATAAAATGGTACTAACACTTCACGTGATCTTGATTCTATCCCTCTGTTAATGCAGCCTAGAACTGCGTTGGCTTTTCTGGCTGCTATAGCACACTGCTGGCTTATATTTAAGTAGTTATCCACTAAGAGTCCTAGATCCCTCTCAGTTAGTACTATTGAGCCAAATTCCACCTATTCTATACCTGTACATTTGGGGGTGATTTTTTACCTAAGTGTAAAACTTTGCTTTTCTCACCATTGAATTTCATTGTGTTAGATAGGGCCCAGTGTTCAAGTAGTCGAGATCCATCTGGATCTTGAGCCTGTTTTCTGGGGTGTTGGCTATTCCTGCCAGCTTGGTGTCGTCTGCAAATTTGATAAGTTCCCATCTATTCCCACATTTAAATTGTTTATGAAGATATTGAGGAGTACTGGGTCTAAGGCAGAACCTTGGGGTACCTCACTGCTTACTTCCCTCCATGTAGATGTACAGTAGTTCCGTTAAGGACTACTCTTTGAGTACGGTTTGTCAGACAGTTACAAATCCATCTGGTGCTGCTACTGTCTTTCCCACATTTTTCTAACTTACTAAAAAGTAGGTTGTCGTCTATTTTGTCAAATGCCTTACTGAAGTCTAAGTATACTACGTCTGCAGCATTTTGCTGATCCACTAATTTAGTCACTTTGAAAGGAATGAAATAAGATTTGTTTGCATGATCTGTTTTTGGCTTCTGGTTATGACTTTGCTTGCTTCTAGGTGTTTGCAGATCTGTTGTTTGATTATCTTTTCCAAGATCTTCCCAGACTAGTTGGCTTGTAGTTTCCTGGATCCATTTCCCCCCCCCCTTTTTTTTTAAGATGGGAACCACATCAGCTCTTTTCCAGTCCTCTGATAGTTCCCCGGTGCTCCAGGATCTTTGAAAGATATGATTCAGTGGTTCCAAGATCACACTTGCCTACTCCTTCAGAACTCTGGGACGTAATTCATCTGATCCTGGTGATTTGAACTCGTCTAGGGTGGATGATGTGCTCTTACCATTTTCTTGCCTATTTTAGTTTGTATTTCTGATTATTTTTGACATTAGTTGCAAATCTTAGTTCATTGTGAGCGTTAACTTTCCTGAGTTCATCTTTGTAGATTTGGGCTATATGCTGGTATTCTACCTTAGTTATCTATCCTTCTTTCCATTTTTTTATACTTGTCCTTTTTGTCTTTCAGTTTATCAGATGCAACCATGCTGGTTTCTTCTTTGATTACTTTTTTTTCCCAGTGGCATTGCGGTGGACAGTCTTTTATAATCACATTTTTCAGAGTTTCCCAAGGTTCTTGAGTTGTTTTCCCTTTTAAGATTTTCTCCCATGGAATCCTTCCCAAACTCTCTCTTAAGTTTGTTGAAATGAGCTCTTTTAAGTCCAAGACACTAGTTTGATTTTGTTCTATTGCTTATGTCTGCATTATGTTGAATTCCAATAGGACATGGTCACTCTCCCCAAATTCCTGCAACTTCTACCCCCTCTGTCATTTCATCTGACTCTCTACTTCCCTCCACTACCTTTTGGATGACAAAATTGTCAGCTAGGTTGGTTTGAAAGCTGTTTGATTTCCCCCTTGATGCAGAGATTGTTTCAGGGCAGTTAAAGTCCCCCATTATTACTGTGATATGTTTCCTACGTACATTGGTTAACTGATTAGCAAAAAGTTCATCTGTTTCTTGCTGAGTGGCATTAGCACAAAGTTCATTTATCTGCTACAGGTTAGGTAGGACTCAAAAACAACTTCAAAGCTTCCTGGGGTTTGCAAACTTTTATCCCTAGTGTGAGTTTCACCAAACCCGACTGGATTACCTAATGGGTTAGGTAGGAAATATATACTGGCTCTCCCACTGTTGCTATTGAAAATTCCCTCTGTGCTTGCTTCTGGATTTCAAGGACTTGCAAATACTAAGAATGGGGAGAGAGGAACTATTCATTTCTGTCTCTTTTCTCATTGGGAACAGAGCAGTTGCATCAAAGAGGTGTGTACCCACTTCAAATTCAAGAATGGGGATGTTCCAATTTACCAGGAGTAAGTAGGAATGGTTGGAAATGAGCTTGTTACGATTGAAACATAACAGAGAGCTGGCATTCAGGCTGGAAGAGCTTTTTTAAAACCTTCCAAATACAAAATGTTTTGAACGCCGCTGAAATAGTTCCCTAAATTTTCATTCGGGTCCCTCGTGCAACAAGATTTTTACACACAACGGTACGATTCCATGAACAATATAAAGTTTCTGGCGTGAAATATAATTCTGATCTGAAATGCTTTTCCCAGCAGGGGGTGGTGAAGAAGAGGAAGAGCCACCCAAAGTAGTCATTAATGAAGTGAAAGAAGAGGATGCCTTTTACTCGAAGAAGTGAGTTACTTTTGGGCTTGCAAGTTACATGATTAGCATTGTGTATGTGTATAAAAAAGGGGGCAAGATGGCTCAGTGGTAAAAGACGCTGTCAGCTTGGAAAGCTGACAGACCAGGTCCAAGAACCCCGAGCACCGTGCAACGGGGCGAGCATCCTTCCTTGTCCCAGCCCAGAGGTAGGCAACCTTGGCTCTTTCATGACTCGTGGACTTCAACTCCCAGAATTCCTGAGCCAGCCATGCTGAGGGGAAAGGGAGAGGTTTCCAAGCTGAGCCATGGTGGCTCAGGAATTCTGGGAGTTGAAGTCCACGAGTCATCAAAGAGCCAAGGTTGCCTACCCCTGCCCTCCTAGCAGTTCGAAAGCATGCAAATGCAAGTAGATAAATAGGTACCACATCGATGGAAGGTAACAGTGTTTCATGTGCCGGCGGCATACAGTCATGCTGGCCACTTGATCACAGAAATGCCTTCAGATGACGATGGCTCCCTCGGCTAAGAAACGGACATGAGCCCTGGCCTCTAGAGTTGGGCATGATGGACAGGGGAAACCTTTGCCTTTATGTGTCTAGGACAGCGGTTCTCAACCTATGGGTCGCGACCCCATTTGGGGTCGAATGACCATTTCACGGGGGTCGCCAAGCACCGCAGTCCGCCATTTTTTTTTTGTGGACCATTTTTTTCCCTATCGCATGCGCCACGCATGCACGCTGCAGGCCCGCCATTTTTGGGGGGGGTCGGCCATTTTTTTTCCTATCGCGATGCGGGCCGCCGCGCATGCACGGTGCAGGCCCGCCATTTATTTATTTTTTTTGATCGGCCATTTTTTTTCCTATCGCGATGCGGGCCTGCCATTTATTTATTTGTTTTTGTGCGGTAGGCGCGCTCGGGGTCGAGGCCCCGAAAAGGTTGAGAACCGCTGGTCTAGGAAGTTTTATAACAACTTCAGACCAAAAATCAAGTAAGCAATACCCCAGTCGAGAAATTGCCACAGAGGCATTAGTAAACAGCCCAGCCAAAGAATCCCTAAGACCGCCCACACCCACTCAGACGGGCAAGACCCCAGAATATAAACCGATAGCAAACCGCACTCCTTACTGGTAGCACTGATGATGTTACCTCGTTAGGGTAATGAAACGTCTGCAAGAAAGCAAGCAAGCTCAGAGAGCATCAAGGACCCCTCATTTCCACCCTGATCTACAAATATCCTCCTGTATTGATAATGAAGGCTACATGTGGCTACATCTATTGCCTTAGCTACTATGCAGGTGATCCTTGAGTTATGACCATGACGGAGCCTGCTGATGACATTCGTAACTAGCGACGGTTGTAAAAGCCTGATTTTTTTTTATTTTTATTTTTTTTGTACGTGAACATCGTGATCCTAAAGCAAACCAGGGCTTCGCTGTGAGCCTGGTTTTTCCAGAAGCTGGAAGCGAACGCTGGCTTTTGGCAAAACCATCGTGAAACGTGACCACATGGCCACGGAACAAATAATGGTGAATGCTGCCCAATTGCTGAGTGCCCAAAGTGTGGTCCCCCGACCCTGGGGAGGGGCAACTGGTGGAACTCCGAATCTGGGTCGTAAGTAAACACCGCCCCCAGTAGGAACATCAGAACTTTAAATGGTTGCTAAGTGACCGGTCGTAAATGGAGGACTACCTGTATCTCTTGCATTTCTGTTCTTTACATCTTGACCGGCTGCATCTACCAGTCGGTTGCATTTATTACGGAATGCGCTGAGGGGAGTGCAGGTGGTCCTCAACTTATGACCACAATTGAGCCCAAGGTTTGTGTTGTTAAGTGAGTTTTGCCCCATTTTATGACTTTTCTTGCCCAAGTTGTGACGCGAATCCCTGCCGTTGAGAAGTGAGTAACCCGGTTGTTAAGCGAATCAGGCTTCCCCATTGATTTTGCTTGTGGGAAGGTCGCAAAGGGGGAATCACAGATTGTAACGTCATAAATAGGAACCAGTTGCCAAGCATCTTAATTTTGATCACATGACCATGTGGGGGACGCTGCAAAGGTCGTAACTATGAAAAACGGCCATAAGTCCCATTTTTTCAGTGCTGCGTTGTAATTTTGAACAGTCACTAAACGAACCGTCGTAAGTCGGGGACTACCTGTATTTATCCCCATTCAGCTGCTTCTGATCTCTCTTATTTTCTGAAACCGATCTGCTTGAATTTTAAATCAGCTTGACGTATCATTCAGTCACAAATGAAAAAGAACTCATTGGTTTCTGTAGATCCTCCGAAATAATATTTGCACTAATGCAGCAGTTCTCAACCTTTTTCAGGCCGAGACCCCACCTGCACCGCCCATGCGCGGTGCAACCCCGACCTGCGCCGCACATGCGCGGCGCGATGGGCCGAACCGCGCATGCGCGGCGCAACGGACCGAATTGCGCATGCGTGGCCCGCACGACAGCCCGAACCGCGCATGCACGACGGGCCGAATCGCGCATGCGCGGCGCGCGTGTGACGGCCGAGGGGAAATGGAAAAAATTGGGGAAAAAAGGGGGGAAAATGGCAGACTGCCGTGTTTGGTGACCCCCGTGAAACGGTCGTTTGACCCCAAATGGGGTCGCGACCCACAGGTTGAGAACCGCTGCACTAATGAGATGGGTTTCTTTTGTTAACTTGTCCTCTTGGTACAGGCTCAGCCAAGGAGGTCTTCGAGCCTGTGTACGCTCACTTCTCAAACGGTGTGCTGCTTCCCCCCCCCCCTTTTAGGTGCAAAGTCTTCTACAAGAAAGATAACGAATTCAAAGAAAAGGGAGTAGGAACGCTACATTTAAAACCTGCCAGCAACCAGAAGACTCAATTGTTAATACGGGCAGATACCAACTTAGGTATGTGACTTTTCTTTTAAAAATATTTTTTTTTGCAAAATATGTCTTTATTATAAGGTTGAGGTCTTTCAGTCCATGAATTGTTGAAAGTACACCCACGAATATCCAGAGGAGATGTGTGATGACCCAGGACCCCGAACGGAGGCAAAGCAGTCGGCTGGCAAGGGCAACAGTCTTTTAATCACTGCCAAAGTTCACCCCAAAGCCCCCACAGATGCTGGCACGAGTTGAACAGTACAGCCAGGGAAGTTTACACTGTTCTCAAGGCAAGACAGATAACAAGAAAACGTAAAGAGTCCTTTTAACTCTGAGCTTGCCTGCAAACTGCTGACTGCAGACTGCAAGAAGAGATCAGGAATGCAGTCTGTGGTCGTGAAGCAGGAAACAAACTGGTCCGGAATACAAAGTGTCCAGATTACAAGAGCACAAGTCACAACAATCTCTCTCTTTTTTTTTTTAAATTTTTTTATTGGTTTTTTAATTTTTAACAAAAGAAAAATACTCAAATCAGATCATAATATTAAAGTAAACAATAAACATAATCAGAACATAAATACATATTTCAAAATCAACCATAAACATAACATATGTACTTATTTCAATACATCTACTAGTAATAACTCAACTGAGAATAATCATAAACCATATTTTCCAAACAATTAACATTGCTGCTCGGTACCCCCACCACCACATCCCCCTAACCCTAACCTTCCCCCCTCACTTACCATCTAACTACCTACTCTCCTCCCTCCTTCTCTATCTCCCTCCTTCTACTCCACCCAACTATCCCTTCTCTTCCCCCTTCTTATCAACTTTCTACTTACATCAGCCTTCACTCCTCCTTCCTCTTTCCATCAGATGTGGTGCCCAGAGGCCACCCGAACAACCCCTTAATAACAATAATTACACATTCTTGCATCAACCCTAATTGCAGTTGAAAAAACATAGTATATAAAATTATAAACCCTCCCTAGCCCCCCCCCCTGACTTCCCAGAGTGAGTACAGGGTAAAACAAAAAAAAAAAACCCCCACTACTTTTTTTTCAAAAAGATGATTTATTTATTTGATGTTTAATGGTTTGAAATGATTGTCTAGAATGTTAAAAGAGATGGATTATTGAAAGATATATATTAAACTTGATTGTTTGGGTGATTCTATATAACCTCTCAATGTGTGCCTTGTGGAGTGGGGTGGGCCGCTCTCCTCCCGAGCAAGTGAGCCTGCCTCCGTTGTTCTCTCCTCCTCTCTGCTCTCCTTGCTCTAGGACAGTGGTGGCGAACCTATGGCACGGGTGCCAGAGGCGGCACTCAGAGCCCTCTCTGTGGGCACGCGCGCCGTCGCCCCAGTCCTAGGCCTTCAGCTGGGTTTTATAAAACCTTTTCACTTTATGCTTTCGCGGTGTGCAAAAATAAAAAAAAGTTCAGTCAATTTCAACTTCTCGCAGGGAAAAAAAAGATCTTGCAAAGTTGGAATTGATTGTTTGAACTTTTTAGTCCCACCCAGTCTGCCGTTACCACCACAGCCACGCCCACCGAATGGGCCACACTTACCAAATTGGCCACACCCAGCCAATGGGCCACACTCACCTGGCACCCAACATTGCATAAGTGGGTTTTGGGTTGCAGTTTGGGCACTCGGTCTCTAAAAGGTTCCCCATCACTGCTCTAGGATCAGACGGGGGGGGGCTTGCTCCTCGCCTGAACTCTCCCTCCCCTGTTCCAAACCTGAAGGACCCTGGCCTGCCTCAGCCTGCTCTTCCCCACAGTCCTCTCAAGACACAGACACCCCCTCCTGGACCTCAACAGGGTCCTGTTCCCCTTGAGATTCAGGCTGGGATGGAGGCACAACAAGATGTAACACTGCACAGGACAGCTAGATCTGATTTTGAGTGGCCAAGATTCTGCTTATCTGGATTCGGGTTTGGTTTGTTCTTATTTAGAGCGGCACAACCCCATGACATGCTGTAGGATTCAAGCAGGTCCCTTGCATTTAAATAAAAAGGAGAGAGCATTTGAGAAGAAGACTTTGAGAATTCATCTCTGCAAAGGTTGGGCATTCTGAAAAGCAGTCCCATTCCATCCGGGAGCCTCGAAAGGTTGATGGTATCAGAAACCACCAAGAAGCCCAGCAAAAGTATTATGGGGCACATTCCCAGCGTGAACTATTCATTCAAGACGACCAAAGTAACCTTACCCAGTAAACAGGTCTCCCCTCCCAATGTTACTTTCATTAAATGTTTATATCCCCAGACTCATACGACCCTTGGCATTCTAAAGATGAACATTAAAAAAATTGCATTTTGCTTTGTGACATCCATAGCCTGCAGCAGCAGCAGCAAAAACACCTCTAAGCCCCATAGATATTCTTGAAGTAGAAGTCGTGGCTAATTGTAGTCCAAAACCCACATGATCCAAAAAAAAAAAAAAAACCATCCAAAGGAATGAATCGCTTCATTTAATGACTTCTGCACCCACCACATGGGTGCTTCAATTTACAATCCTCCTGTTGTGAGTGTCCCTAGACCAGCTTGGGAAGTATCAGAGTATGAGGATGAGCAGCCAGGCCCCTCTGGGTGTTTTCCCCTCCCGGCAGCCGAGGAAGAGCAGCCAGGCCCCTCTGGGTATTTTCCCCTCCCGGCAGCTGAGACAGACAGGGAGGAGATTTACAGGCAGTCTGGGTCAGATTCGCAAAGTGAGGGGTCAGATTTGGAGCAAGAAGATAGATGGCTTGATCCGAGATTCAGAAGGTTTGATAAGCGAAGGTGTCAGTTAAGTGGGAAAAGGAAGTAATGGGGGGAAGTGACGTATCGGAAACTATATTAGAAGGGGACAGAGAGACGAGCAACGTTACTATCAAGGAGTAGCTTGATGCCTTGCCCAGTTCGTTTGAACTTAGTTCTCTGATGTTTTTGGACTCTACGGAAGATTAATGAGCTCTTGGACAACTTTACAGATAAAGAGTGAGTTAATTGGAAGGGAGGGAGAGCATGTTAAAGCGGAATGTAAATAAATCAGAATTGGCCGGCCAACAAAATGCCAGCAGCTTGCTTTGCAATGAATCTCTTGAAATGTGTTAAATAAAACTCTTAAAGACATACTACTGTGGATTTTACTAAGCTGAGAAGGGCCAGACACAACACCTCCTGACTTACAATAAAAGTTGCAGACTCTGTTGTGGTCATACAGCTGGGGATTACCTATAATTCAGCTAAGTTTTATTGTTTCCCCCACGGTAAAATTTGCTTGTCTTCTTTGCAGGCAATATATTGCTGAACATTCTGGTGCCTCCCAAGATGCCATGCTCAAGAACAGGGAAGAACAACGTTCTCATCGTTTGTGTCCCAAACCCACCCATTGACGAGAAGAATGCCACAGTCCCTCTGCCAATATTGATAAGGGTGAAAACAAGTGAAGATGCAAATGAGTTGCACAAAATTTTGCTGGAGAAAAAAGAGGAGATCTAAGGTTTGGTGTTTCCGACGCCACGTGGAAACACTGCCAAACTGCTGCTGATCTTTTCCCCCCTTTGACTCTAAGTAGTAATTTTTTTTAATTCATTTCTCTCATATCTTAAGGACCGTCTTAGAAATTCTGAAGGGCTTGAGTGAGGAAAAGAAATTAAAGGTGGCCAATAAAACCTGTAACATTAGCATGGATCTTTTCTCCCTTCTAATTTGAAATACCTAGTGTGCAAACCATCTGTCAATAAAACTTGTGTATGAAATACAAAAAAAATCTTTATTGATTGTACATGAACAGTAAAGTTGCTGAAAGCCCCCTAATTAGCGCATATTTCTCTAGAAATGGCATGACAAGAAAATTATGTGGCTGAGAAAAAAAGGAGGTGGGCAAATCATATTTTTCTGGCTGGATTTGAAATCTTTTCCATTAGGGAAATGACCTTACCGTTTGCGTTCTGTTAAAAACTTTGTTTTTAAGTAACAACTGTTGGGAGAACTTTGATTATAGAGGGTCCAGGAGATACTTTGAATGTTGTCTGGAGAACAATTCTAAAATAATTGTCATTTCTTGATACTTAACTGCAAGATTCACAGCATTGTCTCCAGAGAAGAAGATTGCATCAAGAGGCTTGAGGCAAAATCTGAAGCCTTCATTCACCTTAATTCTAATTAGAGCCCATTAATGGAGCTGATTCTTCCCTCTTTGTGTCCTTTAGCTCTTCCCAATCTCTGTTTTCCATACATTCAATTTACAGCTGCTTAGCCTCTTGTTAAATTGGGAGGTGCTGGCTTTGTCACAAACTGGGTACCCTCTTAATCCCTGTACTTTGCCCACAAGTTCTGTAGTTGCATTTTATTGGATCAGCACTTGTTTAAATATCTTCTTATTGGAGACAGAATGTTCCAAAAGAAACTGATTGTAGTGAATCCCCAAAATAAGAAATGGAGTATTATATAAGAAGAAATATGAATCAATGCCTTTTTTTTAAACCAGATTGAAGTTCTGGGTATCTTTACAGGAATGTGTGAAATTATTTTAAGAAAGGGCGACTCTGAATTATAGTGAGAGACTATGCTGCACAAGATATAAATGTGAAATTTTGGGCATTATGCCTGTCAGATAGCTACTGAATTAATTTGTTAATATTAAAGTGGGTGAGACATCAGAAATGCTTATGTGCATATTAATATTCTAGAAATATTCATATTGAATGGCCAAAGGTGTCAGTAATAGTATTCTTATCTTTTGGAAGATATCTTAATATCCTCTATGATTTTTTTTCTCTTTTTAATCCATTTTGAATCTTGTACAAGTGAATTGTCTACCTATTCTGATTAGCAGACAACTAATATCTACATATTTTTAACAAATTTTATTTGCAGAAGCTTCATCTTACAGGAATATATTCAGATCCTCTTCACTTTTGTCAATTTTGTTATGCTGCAGCTTAGTACTCCATAATGACAAACTGAAAACAGAATTTTAGAAATATCTGTAAATTTATTAAAAAGCAAAAAACTGAAATACCACATTGGCATAAGTATTCAGACCCTTCACTCAGTACTTTGTTGAAGCACCTTTGGCAGCCATTACAGCCTCAAGTCTTTTGGGATATGATGCAACAAGATTTGCACACCTGTATTTGGGGATTTTCTGCCATTTTTCCTTGCAAATCCTCTCAAGCTCAGTCTGATTGGATGGCGACCGTCGGTGGACAGCCATTTTCAGGTCCTTCCAGAGATATTCAGTAGGATTCAAGTCAGGTCTCTGGCTGGACCACTCTAGGATATTCACAGAATTGTCCCTTAGCCATTCCTGTGTTATCTTAGTTGTGTGCTTAGGGTCATTGTCATATTGGAAAGTGAACCTTCAGCCCAGTCTGAGGTCCTGAGTGCTGTGGAAAAGGTTTTCATTGAGGATATCCTTGTACTTTGCTCCATTCAGCTTTTCCTCAACCCAGACCAGTCTCCCAATCCGTGCTGCTGAAAAATACTCCCACTGCATGATGCTGCCACCACCATGCTTCACTGTTAGGATGATATTGGGTAGGTGACGAGGATGATATTGGGTAGGTGACGAGCAGTGCCTGGTTTCCTCCAGACATAACATTTAGAATTAAGTCCAAACAGTTCAATCTTGATTTCATCAGACTAGAGAATCTTGTTCCTCACAGTCCGAGAGTCCTTCAGGTGCTTTTTTGCAAACTCCAAATGGGCTTTCGTGTATTTTGCACCAAGGAGGACCTTCCATCTTGCCACTCTGCCATAAAGCCCAGATCAATGGACAGCTGCAGTGATGGTTGTCCTCTGGAATTCTGTCCCAACTCCACCCAGGATCTCTCGAGCTCAGTGAGAGTGACCATCAGGTTCTTGGTCACCTCTCTTAACTAAAGGCCTTCTCCCCCAATTGCTCAGTTTGACCAGACAACCATCTCTTGGAAGAGTCCTGGTTGTGCCAAACTTCCATTTGAGAATTATGGAGGCCACTATGGTCTTAGGAACCTTCAGTGCAGCAGAAATTTTATTGTAGCCTTACCCAGATCAGTGCCTTGTAATAATCCTGTCTGAACTCTGCAGGCGGGCCCTTTGACCTCATGGCTTTTGTTCTGCTACAGTATGCATTGTCAGCTGGGAGGCCTTCTAGAGAGAGGTGTGTGCCTTTCCAAATCGTGTCCAATTTAATTTATCACAGGTCGGCTCCAGTCAAGGTGTTAGAAACATGTCAGCATCTATCAAGAAATGGGAGGCACCTGAGATAAATTTCAGTTGTTGTTGCAAAGGATCTGAATCTTATTCCTCATAGTCTGAGAGTCCTTCAGGGTTTGTTTGTTTTTTGCAAACTCCCAAGTGGGCTTTCAATTTTTTCTTTTTAATACATTTGCAGGATTTTCTAAAATTCTGGGGTACTGAGTATAGATTAATGAGGAAAAAAATTAATTTCAGCAACTGTAGAATCAGGCTGTAGCATAACACAACACACAACTGACAACGGGGAAGGGGGTCTGAATACTTTCTGAATGCACTGTATGCATTTGGCAGATTGCAAAAAAAAGTATGTGTATAAGAAGATTCAAGTATTGGAGAAACTGACATTTCAAAGAGAAAATACGATAGTACCTGACATTTTGGAGAGCCGCTTAAAAGGCTGAAAGTGTGCAGTTGAGCAAGACAGGTCACTTGATTGCTGGAAAGGTATAAAATGTAATGAGTAAAGCAGATAATATACCAGGAATATTTCCAGAATAACAAATAGAGCGAAGAGTGGAAATCCAAACAAGTATGCCAGCTACTTTTGAAAATCTGAAGCTTTAAAAACAAGTTTAACTGTTTAAAAATGTCACAAGAGATGGGCATCATAAAGGTAGAAAAAGGGCATTTTAATGTCCAGAAGCTTCCAATATTAACGCCGTCGAGCCCAATTTAAGGCTTATGCTTTATTTTCTGGATTTCCTGCCCCCAAATGATTATGTTTTTCATTGGCTGACATTGAGTGGCCTAGAGCAAGGTGTACTCAGGGTTGGGGAAAAGGAAGAAAAGGTTGGGAAACAAGTGTGGATCTGCTTATTTGAATGTCTACCTGCACAGATTTCTGCCTGCTTACGTTTCAATCTATTTTTTTTAATAAAAAATTATTTATTATTAGATAAACATTTGCCCATGTAAACAAAGAAAAAATTCAAGTTAAATGCCATTCAACTTAATACAATCATTTTAAATTTGTAGACCTTCTTCACTCCGTGTGTCCAAGTTTAACTATAAACCAACTACATTTTAAAAATTGTAACTTTCACTTCTTTTCAGATCAGTCCATTGGATATCAAACAAACAAGTCATCTTATTAAAATTAATAATTTTCATGTCGATAGGCCCTTCCCTCTATCAAGTACATTCTTAGTCTATTTGATATATACCTTCCAATAATCAATAGATAAATATTTGGATATGTAAACCAGGGAAAGTTCAAGCTAACTGCTATCCAACTTAATACAATCGATTTAAATTTAAATTTGTAAACATTCTTCACTCCCTGTGTCAAGATTTAACTATAAGCCAGATACATTTTCTTTGATTGGTGTTTCTCTTGTATGTAGTCTATCCACTGTTTCCAGTCTATCATATATTGTTCATTTGAGCGATCCTTCAAGTATTTTAGCCATTTCTGCCAAATTTGTTACTTTCAAAGTCCATTCTTCAATAGGTGGTATTTCTGGCTTCTTCCAGTATTGTCCCACCAGCAGTCTCGCTGCTGTGATCAAGTTCAGAATTAAGTTTGTCTCTGTGATGAAACACGTTTTAGTTACTGGACTGTCTTAGCCGTTGCTTGAAAGCATGTTCTGGTAAAAGGAGCCTTGCACTGTTTTGATGCTGATCATCCAAAAGTGAAACTCTTACAAGGAAAACCGACATCACCAGCGAGTTCAGGAAAAAAAAAGTGTTTTATGAACTAGTTAATTATACTGGCTCGTTTTTGGGAGTGTGTGTGACAATGGCCTTCCATTGCAAGAGCCTGGGACCTAAGCAGAAATTCTTACTTTGACATTCATCCTGCACCTTTTGGAGCATTTTGTTGCTCTTGAAAATGTCAGATCTTTTGTGTTGTGTGTCTCAACCAGCTTGTGTTGGGGATTCATTATACCAGTTTCTGCAAAAGCTCAAGCACTCTTCCCCCCACCCCACCCCCATTCCCACAGATTAATGTATACATTCAAATTCTCTGGTTTTTTTTTTTCTAAAATAGAAGAATTAACTTTGGGATTAATCCATTCCTTGAAACGATTGAAATTATGCAGGAATTATCACAGGATAAGGTATGCATGTAAAACTGTAAAATTCTGGTCTGGATTATGTTTCTTTGCTCCTGCTAAGGACAGATCTTATTTTTGTGATAATTTTGCAGGATCTCTTAAGAATTTGTTTTAAACTATTAATGTGCTCCCCCCCTCTCCTCTTTTTCTGGCACAGAAATGTCCCTTTAAATCAGTCAGTAAAACTCTTTACCCAAATGGGTCTATTTGATGAAGGGATGTTGTCTTAGTTTGCAGCAAAGTCTCACCTTGTAAAGTGGGTCAGTGGCTGATTTTCTGCTTGTAGGGTTAAGCAATTATAGCAATAGCAATATCACTTAGACTTATATGCCACTTCATGGTGCTTTACAGGCCTCTCTAAGCAGTTTACAGAGTCAGCATATCCCCCCCCCAACAATCTGGGTCCTTTTTACCAACCTCGGAAGGATGAAAGGCTGAGTCAACCTTGAGCCAGTGAGAATCAAACTGCTGGCAGTCAGTAGAATTAGCCTGCAATACTGCATTTTAACCACTGTGCCACCTTGGCTCATAATTATTCTATCTCAGCAGTTCTCAACCTATGGGTCGCGACCCCATTTGGGGTCGAACGACCATTTCGCGGGGGTCGCCGGACACCGCGGTCCGCCATTTTGTTTTTTTTTGTTTGTTTGTTTTTTTCGTTGCATGCGCGCCGCGCATGCGCAGATCAGGCCGTCGCACGCGCACCGCGCATGCACAGATCGGCCCGTTGCGGTCCACCATTTTGTTTTTTTGTTTGTTTTTTTGTCTCGCACGCCACGCAGGCGTGGATCAGCCCGTCGCGGTCCGCCATTTTGTTTTTTGGTTTTTTTTTTCATCGCACGTGCCGCACATGCACGGATTGGGCTGTCGCGCTGCGCATGGGCGGGGCAAGTGGGGTCTCAACCTGAAAAAGGTTGAGAACCACTGTTCTATCTGAACTCAGGGAAACTGTTCTTGGGCCATGGCAAAAGTGAAAAGTTTGGAGCAACTCCACTCCTGATTTTGTTTTTCCCACAAATAGCAAATGGGACCGATACGATTCCCACTGCTATGATGAACCTGCTTCTGGGGTGTATCGTTTTAGATTGGGCTTTCCTAATCCAGTACCCATGGTGTAGTGTTAGACTGCAACTCCCATCATTGGTGGGCACTGTGGCATGGCCAGCCCAGAGACAGAATTACTGTGATTGTAAAGCGGTAAAAATCCCTTTGAGAGATTGTTGACCTGCAAATTCTGTAGAGATTCTTTTATGAAGGAGAAAAATGGTCTCATGGCTCCTCTCATTTGAAATGTGTTTCAGGGAAATACATGCAGCTACATAAAAAAAATTAACAGGTGGGGATCTAACTTCATTAGGTTACCTTCCTGGGGAGGGGGGGAGGCTGAAGACTCCACTGTTCTAACATTCTAAATTACTATCAACAAAAGCTGCTCAATATACCCAATAAGTGACATTTGATATATTGCACAGTGCATGGAAGTAATGTATAAGAACAATAAATTATCATTTAAAAGATAATACAGTTTCTCTTCCACTAGCTGTCAAAACAAATTTGACTATTGACTAGTGGCATCGCTCTAGCCGTTTGTCATTGAACAAACTATTTTTCACTTATTACCCAGTAACTGTGTTTTCTGAAGAAGTGTAAAGAAAAAGAAAGAAAATCTGTAGAAATGTGAATAAACAAATGAGAAGTGTTGATTCTGAATTGGATTATTTGTGTGATTATGGCTGTAAGAATAGCACAGCAGAGAAGTCGTTGGGTTGACCCACTTCATGTAGCTTTGTATAGCTAAAGATCTTAGTGATAAAGCTTTCAACAAATAGGGCTAGTACCAATGTTGGAAAAATTAGTGTCGTGGCTTGTGTTGACCAAGGCTCCTGGTATGACCTTGGAAGTTTTTGGTGTAACCTGTAGGAATTGCAGTTGGATATATGTTTTCTTGATGGGAAAGTGTATTTCTCTCGTGCTTTCTGAGCTTGGTTGTTTTCTTGCAGATGTTTCATTACTCAAAGTAGACCCTGACTGGCACTGATGATGTTACCTAGTTTGGGTAATAAAACATCTGCAAGCTCAAAGAGCACCAAGGATCTCTCATTTCAGCCCTGAGCTACAAATATTCTCCTTTGTAAGGGTATTACTTCTCACCTGGGCTATGTTCCAAATCTGGAAGAAGCCCAAGGCAAGTACGACTGAAATGGAACAGACTGTCCTATAACCAAGGCAGAGCAAGTGGCTGCAACCCTCCCTTATTGTGAAGCTCTTCTGTGAAGCTCCGGTTCCCATCTGTTGCTCTGGAGCAGTGGTTCTCAACCTTTTTCAGGTTGAGACCCCACTTGCACTGCCCATGCGCGGTGCGACCCCGACCCGCGCGCGCGTGCAATGGGCCGATCCGTGCATGC
This sequence comes from Bothrops alternatus, assembly GCA_034064705.1. NCBI lineage: Eukaryota > Metazoa > Chordata > Lepidosauria > Squamata > Viperidae > Bothrops > Bothrops alternatus. The sequence goes on from JARGCV010000006.1 coordinate 25,507,280, forward strand.
GCGGTGCGCATGCAACGAAAAACAAAAACAAAATGGCGGACCGCGACGGGCCGATCCGCACATGCACGGCGCACGCATGACGGCCCGAACTGCACATGCGTGGCGCGTGCGCGATGAAAAAAAAATGCCGGACCACGGTGTCCAGTGACCCCCGCGAAACGGTCGTTCGACCCCAAATGGGGTCACGACCCATAGGTTGAGAACCGCTGCTCTGGAGGACTGCAAAGGGCATCAAGGCAGCCATTCCAATAACTATAGTAAGAGTAGTTACCTCTTGGGTAAAACGCCATGGGGGTGGGAGAAGGAGCAGCCTGCCCTTGCAGTCATGGGTTGCTCCAAACAGATTCTGGGACTGCAAAGCAAATCGTTTTAGTGCTACAGGCATTAGTTGGAAAGTATCTGCAGACACACAAATGTCAAGTTGGTGATCCTGGGCCTAGGAAATCACTAGCTTTCAGACATAACTTTCTCCCTTCTCAGAAGCTTGAGGAAATTCAAGAATCCAGTTAAACGGGGAAGTGAGGAATAGTCTAGGGCTAAAGTATCTTGAAAAATCATTTTCAGACCAAAATGGAGGACCTAAAGTGGCACAGGTAGTCCTTGACTTTGAACCACAAGGCAGCCTGGAATTTAAGTCATTGTGGCTGCAATTTGAGGCAAATCATGTGACTGGACGTGATTTTACTACCGTTTTATAACTGTTGTAAAGAGAGTCACTGTCATTAAGTGAATCCAGTATATCCAATCAGTGTTTCTTGCCCTTTTCTGTCTGGAAAATGGAAAAAAGTTGAAAATTTGCAGTCAGAATCATAGGGCTGGAATGGACCTTAGGGTTTTGTAGTCCAAGGTAGGAGACATTGCATTCTGATCAAAGAGGCAAGCTGTTCCTTAATTGTTCTTACTGTCAGGAAATTTCTTCTTAGTTGCAGACTGGATCTCTCTTGATTGAGTTCCACCAATTGCTTCTTGTCCTGTCCTCTTGTGCTTTGGAGAATAGGTCAACCCTTTCTTCTCTCAAAGTCATTGAGACAGCTCCTGTCCCATTCAATGGAAAAATACAAATGTCTTTTCCCATTCATCTTATGGTGAACATAAGAGTTCCTCCAAATCCCTCTTGTAGGAATTGGTGCCATTTTCTGAATGTGATACCATTTCTTTTAAGCTGAGGGGGATTAAAATTAGCCCTAATGCACCAGGAACACAATTAGTAGGGAAAGATTGTTTCCATGGTTGGTCTTAAGCTGGTTTCTAGACTTGGCAGAACCATTATCTGTCCTCATCATTTCCAGCCATTCAGTTGTGTCTGACCCTCAGCCACTCTGAATCAGCAGTCTCCATGCCCTCTTATTAAAATCTGCCCAGAAGTGGAGGCAATAGTCAAGATTTAAAGCATGCAAAATGTAGTGGAAATATACTCTCCTGTGATTCAGAACCATGTTGATATAGCCTAAAATTGTATTTGCTTTTATAGGTTTATGTCACACTGCTGACCCAGCTTCTGCTCAATTATGATTTGAGTAAAGGGTACAGGGACATTCAAAGTTCTTCAGGCTATGGAATCTGCTAGTTTAAAAACAAATGAAAATTCCCAAACAAAAGAGACAAAACTCTAGTGACAGAAAATTAGATTAGCCTTGTTAACATGATCATGATTGCCCTCTTTAATGATGGACCTCTACCCGCCCCCCTGCAGTGGACATTCCTGAACTTAATCCTTGTGTTATGATTTTTGCTTTAGCTCTCATGGTATCGTATCAACTTCATGAAATCTTAGTGTTGGGGGGGAAAAATCTGCTTTAGTGTAGCCTACCAGATTTTAGCTGAGGAGGATTAAAATTAGCCCTAAAATGCCAGGAACACAATTAGTAGGGAAAGATTGCTTTCATGATTCGTCTTAAGCTGGTTTCTAGACTTGGCAGAACCATTATCTGTCCTCATCATCTCCAGCCATTCAGTTGTGTCTGACTCTCAGCCATTCTCTCCATTCCCTCTGTCTTGCATCTCCTCCTTCAGATCTGTCATGATCATCCTGGTGACATCCTTTATATGTCTAGCCAATTGGTATTAGGGCAGCCCTTTCTCCTTTTTCTGCTGATCTATCCTAAGGATAGATCTATTATAGATATATCCCTAGGATGATAGGGATGATAGATAGATGATAGGGATAGATCGATCAGATAGGTAGGTAGGTAGACTGACAGAAAGACAGATAGATACATACACAGATAGATATAGATTATAGATAGATAGATAGTAAACTTAACAATTGAAGGATTTATCTGGTTTGCACTAGGACTAAGAGACCATAGTTGTACAAAGAGTTGCTTGCAATCCAATTCACTTATTTTGGGGAGGGGGGAGAGCAAGAAACTATTGCATTTTTTTAGAGGAAGAACAAATACAGTCATTTTTAAAAATGGTAAGTAGAGTGTTCCTATTTGGGGAGATTAAAGCTTATCCAACTCATTAAAACCCTTTTTAAAAAAATAAATAAGAAAAGCAGAATTTCTTTACCAAAACCCAATTCTTAGCTTTTCAGGCAACAGAATAAATCTTTAGCATTATTCTAGAAATATTTTTATAATTTCTTTATGGTCCGAATATCACCATTTGTACTTCTGCATCAACTGGTCTTAAATTTGAGTGGCAAGTCAAACTAAAGTCTGAGTAACTGGCAGTTAAATAAAAGGTTGGTGGCAAGAACCAGTTTAGTATAATGGTTGTGGTATTGAATTACAAATCATGAGGCTGAGTTATAGTCTTCCCTTAGGCATGAAAACTAGCTGGGTGATTTTGGGCGACTCTTATTTTCCCAGCCTAGCCCATTTCACAGGATTATTGTGATGGAGAAAATACGAGTCTTACAAAATAAAGGTGGGACTTAAATATAACAAACAAATAAATAGTCACATTATTCAACTCCACTAGGTTAAAAGATGACATTTATTATTATGAAAAATTCAGAAAATTTAAACGCTGCCACTGGCAGTGAGATCATATCTCCCCCCACCTTTTTTTTAAAATTTTACATGACTTAATTAAAAGAAAGTGGGAAGTATGCATTTTGCTGAAATTAAAACCACATATATACATTGCCAGCTTTAAAAAGGTACAGAGAATAAATGCTCATTTGTTTAATAAAAAGGAACAAAGAACCCGATGAATCTTCCAAATTTTTGGAGGACAATTCTCCGAAATGAGAATGGTAAGGAGCTGCAGTTTTACTTTGATGACAAATGTTTCAGCTTGCCTCATGGAGGTGTGGAAGCAAAATGCTGCCTTGTTGGAGGATTTCACATCATTCAAATAACTTTCTCTGAATGGGTTCTTGAGGGAGCCCAAGGTTGTACAAGGGGTTTTGCTTTATTCTTTAGAAATAAGATGGGGAGAGGAGACCACAGGTGGTTTCCCACCACAGCTTTCAAAGAGGCCTTTGCTTAAAGCAGAATTGAAGCAAAATCCCCCTTTGAAGCTTTGCCCTCTCCCACTTCTAAGTCTTCTGGAACTTATCTCCATAAGGCATTAACCCATTTGCTATCAGCTGCTGTTTCCTAGTGCTGTTCATTTTTCAGAGCCCAGCTTGCCAGACCTCCTGTAATTCTAGGCTCCTCCATCTCCAACAACAGGTGGAGGTTCAAATGTCTCCATGCTCTTTTATCTGGCCATTTCTCAATTCAGGAGGAACACAACCCGCTTAGCCTTCTGTTCAGGACACTTAAAGAGGAGGCTGTGGACCCATCATCTGAGAGCAATAAGCACTTTTGATCAAGGCAAAAATGGGCTGAAAGTCGTGTCAGCATTTTGAGAGTAAAGCCTTGCATTTGGCAGCAAGTATTCTGGCCTAAACCCCAACCTGCAGGCAGTGATAGGTCATATATTACGTAGTTTAGCTCTTTGACTTGGAATCTACAACTCAGTGTTTTTCACCCTTGGGAACTTTTAAGATGGTGGGCTTCAACTCTCAGAATCCACCAACAAGCCATGCAGAGTTGAAATCCACCCATCTTAAATTTCCCAAGGTTAAGAAATACTGTATTTGTAAGGTACAACCTTGTGGTTACCCAAATGCTTCTAGTCATCCATTAACCGATGGTTCAATTAACCTTTCATTCCGAACACAAAGAGAACTACAAAAGATGAATTGATATAATGCTGTGCGCTAAAATATGGGTAGTATTTCAGATTCAGCGTGTTTCCCAAATACCTATGTTTTTTTTGGAAGGTGGGGAGTAAAAAAGCAAGATTGTTTATGGTTGAATTGTTGTCCCTTTTGTAACTACATCACACACACACACACACACACACCAAATCCTCCTGCCAAATGCTGCCATCCTATTAATGCAAAAAGTAAATAAGATAGTGCAGGGGTCTTCAAACTTGGCAACTTTAAGACTTGTGGACTTAAAGTTGCCAAATTTGAAGACCCCTGAGATAGTGTTTTATATACTGGTGTAGGCTTTCACATTGGGTATCTGCCGGGCAGAGGTGGGCTTCGTGTTGTGACCACGGTGTACACAACAGATTTCCTGATGCTTCTCCAGGAACTGTGGTTGGCATTTTTAGAGGTAGAGTGATCTACCATGCAGACCACAAACAACCAAGCAGGCATCCTGGCTTCCAATTGGTCTTTAGCAAAGTGGTTTCTGATTGGTAGGTTAATGAATTCTTTGTGTGCCCAATGCCGATCGATCATTTTGATGATGGTGGTTCTTCATTGGTGCTTTGTTTATGCCAGCTTCTGACTGGTCATGGATTCCAGTTGGTTAGTCTAAGCAGCTATGCTCCAACAGGGTCCTGGTCCAGGGATGTTTCTGTTTTGTCCAGTTTTGGGAGATGATTTTTAGTTGGTCCTGCTTTGGAGTAGGATCTTGGTGTGGCTCAGGACAGGAAGCTTAATGTGATCGCTATAGAGCAGCACATATTCCCATTGACGATTTTTCAGGCTGTCCTAATCTGCAATGCCCTCGGTGTTCATCCAGTTAGGTGTGGAAACTGTTTTATGGTACAATGTCCACAGCTACAGGAGATGCAACAAACCCCGGCTGCTGTGAATGGGTCTCTGCCATCTTTGATTGGTCAAATGATGTCCTAGATTTTCTTAGCCAGACTTTAGATGACTTTAACATTGTGCTTTTCTAATTTTTTTTCCCTTTTGGGTCAGTGGCCTCTATGTAGGGCAGAAATGTATGTATTTATCTAAAAAAAAGATGTAGAAAATCATTTAAAAACTATAAAACTCAAACCAGTCAAATCATAAAATATTAAAAACAAAAACCTGGCCCCAATCGGTGCTTCCATGCCATCACCTAATCTTCTCCCAACATTGGGGGGGGGGAAAGCTGCGTCTATAAAGCCTTATGTAAGGCTAAAGGGGGTGGAGGGCTCCCAAAGCAAAGCTGGCTGAGGAATTCTGGGAGTTGAAGTCCACAAGTCTTAAAGTTGCCAGGTTTGAGGACCCCTGCTCTAGGCCACACTCATTCAACCCTGAAACCAGCACTGCCTGACAGATGCTGACAGTCTTGCTGGCACCCTCAATGCAGAAAGGGAGCGTTAGAGATCTTGAGTGATGCTTTACCTTGGGGTCTTCAAGCTTGGCCCTTTTATGACTTGTGGACTTCAACTCCCAGAATTCCTCAGCCAGGTATGCTGGCTGAGGAATTCTGGGAGTTGAAGTCCACAAGTCATAAAAGAGCCAAGTTTGAAGACCCTTGCTTTACGTGATCCTGACCCTCATAGGCTCTCCACCAGCAAAATGATATTCAGCTTTTTACTAGCTTCCAACAACTCCCCCCCAAAAATAATAATAATAATCAGTCCATCTGTGATTATTCGAGCTTATATCCAGAGAACTTACCCAGGGGTGTTTTTTGTTTCTCTGCGTCCTTCTGAGCTGCCAAGCAATTTGTTCAGCTAAGCTTCTTGCAGGGAAGCGCTCCTGCAAAGAGTAACTGGTGCAACCTGAATGAGCTTTAGGCATGAAATTCAGTGGGAATTCAATTAGGTATCCCTAATTCAACCAAACTTCAGACTCTGTTCCCACGACCCGTTTAACAGGGTGGGGAGTATCTGTGTTGTTAAGACCATAACATAAGAGTCAATAGATACAGCTGGGTTTAGCAAGCCCTAACTTGCACAAGGTTAAAATAACTCTCCCAAGTCCGTTGTGTTTGCAGGAGTAGCAAAACCACATCGATTGTCCCCTTCTTCTGAGCTAAACCTCAAAGATAAAGAGCTAAGAATAAGGAGGGGCTTTAAAAACCAAGTCTCTTCCATCCAGAATGTACCTGCAGTGAACAAGCCACGCCCATTTGCCCAGCCAATGGGGTAAGGAGCAGCTGAATTCAATTCTTGCTGAAAAGGCATCTAGATCAGCGGTTCTCAACCTTTTTCAGGCTGCGACCCCGACCTGCGTCACACATGCGCGGCGCGACCCCGACCCGCACCACGCATGCACGGCGCGACCCCGACCCGCACCACGCATGCGCGGCGCCCCACACAGCGCATGTGCGGCGCAATGGCCTGCATCGCACATGCATGGCGCGATGGCCCGCATCGCGCATGCACGGTGCTACCCCGCGCATGCGCGGTGCTGCCCCTTGCACCGGCCGAGGGGAAAAGGGGAAAAAAATGGCAGACTGCGTTGTCTGGCGACCCCCGTGAAATGGTCGTTTGACCCCAAATGGGGTCGCGACCCACAGGTTGAGAACCGCTGATCTAGATGGAGCTTTCTTTGGGATGAATTGCTGGTTGGAGATTCTGTAATTTCCAAAGGAAGATTTTTCATTCAAAGGGTGATTTTGCATTAGGGCGGGTCTATAATAAGTAAAGAAGTCTGACTAGATCAGTAGCCAAGAGGCTATAAAGGGTTATCTCATGCTATAGTCCTCAAGATACAATATGATTAAAAAGTCGAGGGCATCCATAAAGCCTATGAACAAGAGTGGGTCATGTACTCACAACTGCCATCTTTAATGTTGCACCTCTATCCCCTCTCCCCCCCACACACACACTGGACACACACCTCACCCTAATCCTTGTGTGGTTTACTTGGAGTTCTTTTTAAAGGAGCACACGCACATAGGTATGTAAACAGGCTGAACTTCATCTTGTAAACACGCACAAAATATTGTATTATACATTTAAAATAAAAGTGCAAATCAGGCGAAGATGAGGAAGGAGGACGCCTGACATTACAAGCCAATATCTCCACCAAATGCTCTTTTAAACACTTAAATGAGAATCCATTTAAAAAAAAAAAAGAATCAGTGCATGTGTTTTCAGGAATCATGAAATGCCATCTTCTACCCCAGACTACGTTTTATACATCTTCAGACACCCATACAATAGAACTGAGTAAAAATCCCAAATCCACAATTAACGCTGCACTTCTTCCAGAATTCCCCCCCCCCGATCCCCACAATTCTAGAACATCGGGGAGAGCTTTAAATAAGAATTAAGCCTTCCGTTTACTGAGAAATCACAGCACCACGCACACACACGTCGGTTTGAGGGGAACCATTGGAGCCGATGGATAGTCAAAAAGATTTTTAGGAGCTACTTTGATTCATTTTAATTTCCAATTGTCCAGGCTGAGGTCCTCTGGATTTCCTTCCTGTCCTCCAGTAAGCGTGTTCCTCCTCTCCCTCAAATCAGAGGCCCCATATGGTGGAAGACTGACTGAAGGCAAATGACACCGGAGCACTTTCCTACAACCTCAACCTTTAAGACATTTTTTGGCTGGATTTTTTTTTTTTTGCTGATCTTTGGTAGGTGAAGATGATGTCGCAGAATCCCCCTGTGCTACGAGGCTTTAAAAACATCCCTTGGAGAGAAGCAGAGAAACCTGTCCATCGGATTTCCCCTCAGCTCTTCCATGAACTTAAAATGATTTTTTCCCCTTAACTTCCCCATTGGTGTTATGCTACTTCACAATCCTATCCAATTAAAACACTTACAGAAGGGGCTGCTGTCTGATGCGCATGAAAAGAGCAATGTTCGTTGATTCACCAGTATGAAATCCTACGCAAGTCTGTCCCAAAGTATATAAAGATTAATGCATTTTATACAGGTTGGTTTCCACTTCATGAAAGTAAACGCTAACCAATGGTCCGTAAAACATCATTTTTTTTTAATATGCAGCCCCCCCCTTCTGCGATGGTGTTGGGTTACTTTTGTTTCCCCTTGTTTCCTTTTTTTGTTCCTTTTCTGCTTTAGAAATCTGCTACCAGTTTTATCTATAAAGCAATACGAGCCAGTTCTGTTTCTCTTAAGGGAGGAAAGAACAAAGAGGCACTTCTTGATTGGCTGGTAATTCCTAGAGATCCCTTTTTTCAGAGTTATGTTCCTGACACAAGTGGCGGCTGTGTGACAGAAGACAGCAAGAGATAGTTTTTTTTAGGCACTTGGCTGCAGGTTTTCCAAGGCAGCACCCGGCTCTTGGCTATGTCATCAGAATCGGTTTCTGTCGCACTTCCAGAATATCTGGGGGAAAAAAATAAAAAAGGATTACAGAGGGTTATAGGGGGATGTTCCAAGTCCATCTCTTCTATCACCATCACTTAAATATGAGCCAGCCGTGCGCTGCAGCTGCCAAAAAAAGCAAACACAGTGTTAGGTTGCATTAACAGAGGGATAGAATCAAGATCATGTGAAGTATTAATACCACTTTACAAGGCCTTGGTAAGGCCACACTTGGAATACGGCATCCAGTTTTGGTCACCACCATGTAAAAAAGATGTTGAGACTCTAGAAAGAATACAGAGAAGAGCAACAAAGATGAGCAGGGGACTGGAGGCTAAAACATATAAGGAAAGGCTCCTGGAATGGTATGTCTAGTTTAATGAAGAGAAGGAAGAGGGGGGGACATGATAGCAGTGTTCCAATATCTCAGGGGCTGCCCCAAAGAAGAGGGAGTCAAGCTATTCTCCAAAGCGCCTGAAGGCAGGACAAGAAGCAACGGATGGAAACTGATCAAGGAGAGAAGCAACCTAGAACTAAGGAGAAACTTCCTGACAGTGAGAACAATTAACCAGTGGAACAACCTGCCTCCAGAAGCGGTGAATGCTCCAACACTGGAAGTTTTTAAGAAGAGACTGGACGGCCATTTGTCCGAAATGGTATAGGGTTTCCTTCCTGAGCAGGGGGTTGGACTAGATGACCTCCAAGGTCCCTTCCAACTTTTTATTATTATTATTATGATGATGATGATGATGATGATATACCGGTATTATTACTCCCTAGAAATAACCTGCACAGGGATACTTGACTTCATTGATTTGAAAAGGTGTGGAGACCATTAGTGAGACATTTATGAGCAACCGTGTGGTGGAATGTAGTCTGGATTCACAGGAAGGAGGGGCTGTTTCTCAGAGGGCAAAGAGACAGCAGAGCTTGGAATGTCCGGTGGGCAGGAAGAGGACAAGGACAGACCCTCCCGAGTAGTTCACAGAGTGTATCTATACCGTGTTTCCCTGAAAGTAAACCCTACTCCAAAAGTAAACCCCAGCGGATTTTCAGGGGGTGGGCCTAATATAAGCCCTCCCCCGAAAGTAAGCCCTAGTGTCAGATCTTCCATGTGGCTGTTGGAGCGGCCCCTCCCCCCGCCACCGGCCTGCCATTGCCCTTCACCAGCGGCCGCCTGTGGAACTGGCTACCACCAGCCCCGCCCTCTCTGTCCCATCGAAGTTAGAAAGTTTGAACTTTTTTTTTCTTGTCCCACAAACACATGGCAAAGGCTGAGAAGCGAACGGAGAAGCACAATGCAGCTGAATCAGGTTAGTAAAAAAACGTGTGGGGAGGCGAGGGCATCTGGGCGGGGGCGGGCATGGCAACCTTATCCTACGTGGCTTCAGCAGGTGTCTGGCAGGGGTAGGGAAGCAACTCCACTCCCTGTCACCTGCCTTGCTTCACCTCATAGCAGTGGCGGCAGCCACTGGCTGGGCGGAAGGCAATCCAGCGGGAGCAGCTGGTAGAGGCCAAAAGCGCCCAGCCGACATGAGAACTACAGCGCACACCAGGGCCTGAAGAGTGCCAGGTTCAGCCCTTAGCCCGGCGCTTGCAGCACTTAGGCGTGCAGGCTGGCGCTCAAGCAGCCCAAAGGCGGAGGCGTGGCCAGTGCAGTTCTATCGATGGCCGCTGGCGAAGGGCCCTGGCAAGCTAGCGGCGGGGCGGCACTCTGGATCTGGGCCGACTCACCCCGTGCCAGGCTCGGCGCCCTTATCACAGCCCACCACCACGGCTGTACTGGTCTGCCACCACTCTCTCACCGCCGCGTTGCTTCTCCACCAACATGTACAGATCCTGCCCCACCCCCGCATGCTCACGGCCTACTGGCAAAAAGTAAGCCCTCCCCAATAGTAAAACCTAGTGCTTACTTCAGAGCCCAAAAGAAAGCAAGACAGGCTCTTACTTTTGGAAAAACATGGTAGTTATTGCAGATACTTGTTTTAGTCTGTCAAGATTCTGTCTGCAGATAAACAACAACAACAAAAAACCCACCCAGAAATTAACCACATCTTCTTGTTGGTTTTTTGGGCCTGACAAAAAGATTGGAAATGTGGAGATTATACTTCTGAAATACTTGATTATTAAAAAGAGGGAAAATGGAATGTTTAATTTCCAAATTTGAAACATCTGGTATTGTCTCAAGATTAAGTGAGTTATACTTTAAATACATTTTAAGTCAAATATTTGATCTGTGTCTAATTATCTGCCTTCATTTTAACTGACCCAGGGCAACCTGTATAGCACTTCACATCTTTCTTTACTTATAAATTAGCCCTGATTTGGATCTGGGCCACAACCAGATTGTCAGTCTAACAAGGCAGATCAGATTAAAAAACAACAACAATGCCATATAGGTCCAGACTATTTTTATTGTATTTGTTATAATAATAGAACCTTTCTAATCTGAATGTGCTTCTCTTCTCCCTCCCTTTAATCAGTGTTTCTCAACCTTGACAATTTTAAGGCATGTGGACTTCAACTCCCAGAATTCCACAGCCAGCAATGCTGGCTGTGGAACTCTGGGAGTTGAAGTCCACATGCCTTAAAATTGTCAAGGTTGAGAAACACTGCTTTATGTTCATGTGAACTAGGGAGGGGCAAGTCTGAGACATTTTCTCAAGTTACTTTCTTGGCCTGGGCTCAGGTCCTTCTTATTTGACCCCTGACTTTCTAGCTGCTCTTCTCCTGTCCTTCAGAAATCCTTTACACCAATACATAGGCAGAATTTCATTTTTCTGCAGCTTCCCTTCTAAAATTCCCTTATCTTCTGAGTCGTCATCATTCCACAACCCAAGGCCTCACTGATCCTTTTACCCCTAGTCGGTGAAGACAGAGAAGATAATGGGAGTCCAACAAGGGCAAATGATTGTCTATCAGAATAGAGGAATGGGTTTGCTAGGACTAGAACTTCAAAAGGTCCATCAGGAATAATGATTGAGACCCTGTTTCCTGAAAATATCTGAAGGCATTCCCAATATAGTTTCTCACTCACAGGAAGACCAAGTTGTGCATGCACAGATATTTGCACCAAGCGTGCTAATGTCTGAAGGTGAAAGATGTCAGATGAGTAAGCAATGGGCACCCATGCTTTGATTTTCTGATTGTCCACTGATTGAGCTCTTGGCAATTTCCAGGAAATTTAAGAATCTGCACTGAGATTTAAAAGGAAGGAAGGGAGGGAGGGAGGAAGGAAGGAAGGAAGGAAGGAAGGAAGGAAGGAAGGAAGGAAGGAAGGAAGGAAGGAAGGAAGGAAGGAAGGAAGGAAGGAAGGAAGGAAGGAAGGAAGAGAAAGGTTATCAAATGTATCAGTGGATAAGCAGAGAACGAACGCCCTTATTCTTCTCTCTTCATTCATTCCAGGAAATTCCAAAGGAATTTTAAGAAGGTAGGAATTGAAAAGCAGAGCAGCCTTACCAGTTAAAATCCGTTGCAACGGCAGAGTGACATAGGTTAAGTGTGCATAGAGGAGGAAGTTTTCATCCGTTCGGTTCAACTTCAACCAAGAACCCACAAGAGAACGGCCAGTTCCAGATAACGACCGGGAACGTAGGTTTGTTGCGTTATGCAAATCTGTCAGAGAAAAGTTGACTTCAGGAAGGAAACTGATGTATATGCATTGCCTTAATGAATCAGACCAGGTGTCCTGGTTAGGTCAATAGGGCACCTGTGACCAGGAGCCCCAGATACTCTCATATAAAGGACATCACCACTGAGGGCAAAGGTCAAATCCCAGCCCTTCAGTTCACTGTCATAAACTTGCTTTATTTACAATAACAATAATAATAATAGAGTTGGAAGAGACCTTGGAGGTCTTCTAGTCCAACCCCCTGCTCAGGCAGGAAACCCTATACCATTTCAGACAAATGGCTGTCCAGTGCTCCAACACTGGAAGTTCTTAAGAAGAGACTGGACAGCTATTTGTCTGAAATGGTATAGGGTTTCCTGCCTAGCAGAGGTTGGACTAGAAGACCTCCAAGGTCCCTTCCAACTCTATTATTATTGTTGTTGTTGTTGTTGTTGTTATAAACAGATAATACTCTGCCTAAAGATCAATTTCCTAACATGACTACCATTTTCTTCACAGAATCTGGACAACTAGAGTGAGGCAGTGTACAAATCTGATGATAGATAGATAGATAGATAGATAGATAGATAGATAGATAGATAGATAGATAGATAGATAGATAGATAGATAGATAGATAGATATAGATCAGGGGTGTCAAACTCAATTTCATTGAGGGCCGCATCAGCATTGCAGTTGCCCTTGGGGGGCTGGGTGGGTGTGGCCAAGTTGGGTGTGACCTACTGGGTGGGCGTGGAGGGAGTGGGTGTGGCCTACTGGGTGGGCATGGCCAGTTCTACATTGTTCGCTTCAATGTTGCCTGTGGGGGCTTGGGTAGGACAGGTCTGAGGGTCTCTGGCAGAAGGGGGTGGGACTGGGGCAAGCACCAAGGCATGGTCCACTGGAGGAGCCTCACTGTTCCTCTCAGGCCATGTTGGGGGGGGGGCTGAATGGTGGTGCGGGCTGCCCGGAGCCCTTGGCACCAGAGGGCAAATGCCCAGCCTGGCCCTCGAGCACCCGTGGCACCAAGCTCAGCCCCACAACTCCAAGGGGGTGCCCAGCTTCACTTACCTCCTCCTCAAGGCTGCTGCTGCTGTGCTTTCTCTCCTTAGCCAGGTTGTTCATAATGGGTACCAGGGCAAAGTCAGAGGGAGACTGAATGCGTTTCAGCATAGATGGCCACCACAAAATTGTACATTGGCTCCCGGCTGGCCGGCCTGGGCCAGGGCCAAGGCAGTGGGGGCCGTTCCCGCAGTGTTTCCAGGATGGCTTCGCGGGCCACATGAAACCACTTCGCGAGCCGCATCTGGCCCCCGGGCCTTATGTTTGACATGTCTGATATAGATGATACATGATAGATAGATAGATGATAGGTAGGTAGGTAGGTAGGTAGGTAGGTAGGTAGGTAGATAGATAGATAGATAGATAGATAGATAGATAGATAGATAGATAGATAGATAGATAGATAGATAGATAGATAGATAGATAGATAGATAGATAGATAGATAGATAGATACAGATAGAAGATAGATTCCATCCTTGAATTCACCAACTCCAAATCTGATTTAGCCATACCAGAATATTTTGGGTGGTTCTGAGAACCTCTCAGCACACATTGAATGTGGATAGTTTGATTTCTTCCCCATTTTCACTGGGAAACAAACCAAAAGCACGTCGAGACCCTTCCAACAAGCCAAATGCAAAAAAGGCAAAAACGTCTGCCCACCCATTCGTCTCGTTTCCTCCTTCCTGACTCACAGCCCTTTAGCATAATGCTAAAGAAAGGGTAGTGCCTTCCCCAGCAGCTGACACCCCAAGCTTCCACCAATGGGCTCTCCCCAATGCTCGCACCTCCATCTTCGTCATCCCGAAAGAATTCCTCACTGTCGTTGGCTGAATGGGATTTCTTCATCTCTGCAATTCGATTTCGGGTCACTTTCCTCTTGAGCGATGGGGAGAAAAAGGAAGGGCGGCTGTTGCGTTCTGGAGTTGGAGGGGTGCTGAAGGACGTGACCTAAGAAGGGGAGAGAAGCAGCAACAGGTGAGAAGCAACTGAGATGTATACTGATTGTCTTTGATGGTAAGAGCCAGGGTGGCACAACGGTTAGAATGCAGCATTGCAGACTAATTCTGCTGACTTCCGGCAGTTCGATCCTGACTGGCTCAAGGTTGGCTCAGCCTTCCATCCTTCCGAAGTCGGTAAAATGAGGACCCAGATTGTTGGGGGCAAAATGCTGACCCTGTAAAGCACTACGAAGTCGTATATAAGTCTAAGTGCTCTTGCTACTCAGTACAGGTAGTCCCCAACTTACAACAGTGCATTTAATGACCGCTCAGTTATAACGGCACTGGAAAAAGTGACTTATGACCATTCTTCACACTTATGACTACTGCAGCACCCCCATGATCACGTGATCAAAATTCAGGTGCTTATGACGGTTGCAATGTCCCGGAGTCATGTGCCCACCTTATGTGACCTTCCGACAAGCAAAGTTAATGGTGAAGCCAGATTAATTTAACAACCCTGTTACTACTGTGTTTCCCTCAAAGTAAGGCCTACACCAACAATAAGCCCTAGCTTGATTTTTGGGGGTGGGCCTAAAATAAGCCCTAGGGCAGGGGTAGGCAACCTTGGCTCTTTTATGACTCGTGGACTTCAACTCCCAGAATTCCTGAGCTAGCCATGCTGAGGGGAAAGGGAGAGGTTTCCAAGCTGAGCCCTGCTGGCTCAGGAATTCTGGGAGTTGAAGTCCACGAATCATAAAGCGGCCTAGGCCTAGGCCACAGGTAGGCAACCTTGGCTCTTTTATGACTCGTGGACTTCAACTCCCAGAATTCCTGAGCCAGTCATGCTGAGGGGAAAGGGAGAGGTTTCCAAGCTGAGCCATGCTGGCTCAGGAATTCTGGGAGTTGAAGTCCACAAGTCATAAAAGAGCCAAGGTTGCCTACCCCTGCCATAGGGGGTGAGGCATATACCTAAAAATCAAGCTAGGGCGGGAGTATGGGGGGTGGAGCTGCCCCACCTGCCCTGCACCTGCTTACCTTGCAGCCAGGCCTCTCCTTGCCGGCCCACTACTTCTTCTGAGGCCTCTTCTGCAGCCAGGCCTGCATTTCTCAGTCACACGGCTTTCCGGAAGGCCTCTGCATCCAAGAACTGAGCTATGGATTCAATCCATAGTTGGGTTCTGCAAAACCTCAGCAGCCGAGCACCAAGCTATGGATTGAATCCATCACTCGGTACTCGGCTGCTTAGGCCTTCTGGAAAGGCCTGACTACAAAATGCAGGCCCGAATGCAGCTGCAGAACATTGGCCCCAGAAGAAGTGGACCGGCTGGGTGGGACTGTTGGTGCCGGAGGTGAGGTAAGGTCTACCCCAAAAATAAGACCTGGTACCTCTTTTGGAGGCCAAAAAATAGTAATAAGAAGAAGACCTGGTCTTTCTCAGCTGTCGTAGTGGAACTGAACAGCATGCTGAAATTTTCGCTCATAAAATCAAGCCATCGGCT
Source organism: Bothrops alternatus (assembly GCA_034064705.1). NCBI lineage: Eukaryota > Metazoa > Chordata > Lepidosauria > Squamata > Viperidae > Bothrops > Bothrops alternatus. The sequence continues at coordinate 25,522,854 of JARGCV010000006.1, forward strand.
TCCACTCTTCTGAAAAACAGCTTTTAATATCCCCCTTGCCCTGGATTTTAATCTGACGCTCTACTCAAGGCCAACCCAAATTGCCACAAATGGCAAAAACACTCGTCACACAACATGGTGCGCTATCTCTAATAACGTACTTTATTCTTTCATGTGGCTTGTGAAAGGAGAAAAAAAAAGGGGAATGTCATTAACAAAGTTAACTTACTCGCTCATGCAGCGGTGAGCCTGGGTTTGAATCTTCTTCTGTGCCATAAGGAGATGTGTCACCCGTGGAAATGCGACCCACCGCCATTTCCGCGTGTCCTTTGGCCTGAGGCCCCTTCATACGCACAAACTCCATATTATTGTATTTATAAAAACCAAAGGACATCCTCTGGGCCATTTTGGCTGCCACGCTCACCTGCAAAAGGTAGTCACAATTCAAGCCACTACATTAGTGGTGGCGAACCTATGGCACGGGTGCCAGAGGTGGCACTCAGAGCCCTCTCTGTGGGCACGCATGCCGTCACCCCAGTCCTAGGCCTTCAGCTGGGTTTTATAAAACCTTTTCGCTTTAGGCCTCTGCCGCCGTATGCAAAAAAAAAAAATGGTTCAATCAATCAATTTCAACTTCTCGCGGGGAAAAAAAAGATCTTGCAAAGTTGGAATTGATTGAACTTTTTAGTCCCACCCAGTCTGCTGTTACCACCGCAGCTACGCCCAGCCAATGGGCCACGCCCAGCCAATGGGCCACACCCATCCGGCACTCAACGATGCATAAGTGGGTTTTGGGTTGCAGTTTGGGCACTCAGTCTCTATACCATTTTAGACAAATGGCTGTTTAGTCTCTTCTTAAAAACTTCCAGTGTTGGAGCAGTCACAGCTTCTGGAGGCAGGTTGTTCCACTGGTTAATTGTTCTAACTGTCAGGAAGTTTCTCCTTAGTTCTAGGTTGCTTCTCTCCTTGATTAATTTCCATCCATTGCTTCTTGTCCTGCCTTTGGTTGCTTTGGAGAATAGCTTGACTCCCTCTTTGGGGCAGCCCCTCAAATACTGAAAGGCTGCTATCATGTCATCCCCGGGTCCTTCTCTTAATTAAACTAGAAATACCCAATTCCAGCAACCGTTCTTTATATGTTTTAGCCTCCAGTCCCGATCATCTTTGTTGCTCATCTCTGTCTAACAGACAACCTCACCATCTGAAGGACACTCACCCTATTATCATAGACCTTCTTAAGGGCCTCGTAGCGGATGGATCCCTGGAAAATAACGCCTTGGAAAGTGTTGCTTTTGTCACTGGCCACCAACTCCACGCAAACCATCTCGCCTTCCCCTGCAGTCATGTCACTAAATACCTAACAAGACATCCAAATAAATCAAAGGAAAAAATAAATAGTGGCAGAGAAACTCAAGGCCATTTGTCATTGCCTATGGCTAAGTCACAACTGAAAAACTGGGATTTAATAGCACTGCAGGAGTCTATTAAACCAAATTCTCAGGGAAAGGTCTGGGGCACTGAATCTTCTGACCATTTTTAAAAAGTAGTTTTATTAGTTATAAACACCCCTAAGCCTCAATTTCTTATAATTTACTGCAATCTAAACCACCAAGATTATTTAGATCAATGATTCTCAATTTTAAGAGGATTTGGGAGTTGAAGTCCACATATATTAAAACTATCAGGGTTGAGAAGCATTGATTTAGATAAGTGAAACAGTGTGGGGAAAAAACAAATTCAGAATCAGAATTAATACTAGGAATAGAAAGGATATTTTAATGTATCTTAAGCACCATTTTTCCAAGCCTCTAAAACCAGTAGAGTTTCATGATGCAGCCCAAAAATGTAGGGGATTTTTAAAAATTAGGCTTTTAGTTAATATTCCATCAAACTGTAAGTGATTTAATACCTTTATGTATCAATGTTTTCTGTCAATTTAAAAGGATAAATTTAAATTCTAAGCAAACAGAGCTATAGATGTCTGACTTAAAAGCACTAATTGCACCATTTTTTTAAAATGAATTATTATCATTCTGCAAATGCAATTCGGGGGAAAATAGCAGAAAAAAGAAAAAGAGAAAGGACCTTTAAAAATATGTTGTAAAATTTCAAACTAATTTATACAATGGTATAAATCTGCATATTAAAATACTTTATATCAGTCTGAAGCTTTAAGTGAATACCAATGTTAGATTACAAGAGCATAATTAACAACTGTTGCCAATATAACTCAAGTCGTAAGTTATAAACTGAGATAAAGACGTTGCAGTAATATTTTCTAAACTGGAAAATTTGATATGTTATAGAAATCATAAAAAATTGAGTTTCACTATCTTATATTGGGGGGGGAAAGTCATTGGATGTATTATAAATCTATTTATAAGATGGGATTCCAAAAACGTCCACATTCAATTAATCTCTATATCAGATTTATTTTATTATATATGAAATTAATTTTTACAATTACACATAGTCCCAAACCTTCTACATTCTTCCACATAAGGGACCTACTCTGAGAGAGGACCTACCTCTTCAAAGTTGTCAATCATAAAAAATATATTTGGATAGCTGATCTTCGATTCCTCGCCCTTGCTGTCCATGGGGTGTTTACTTGGAGATGCAAAGACTTGCTGGAAAAGACCATTTGGAAAATATGATATAGCTTGCAATATATATACATAGTAGGATGTTCAGCTATGACCATTAGTTGGAGAAGGAAATGCTGGTGCAAGTTGACCCAAATTATGCAACAGTACTATTTATGCACTGACATGTTGTACACAATATTATTGCGATATCATCCCTTTTATACCTATAGAAGCTGCAGTCCAACTCATGAAGTGCAGAACTATGGTTCTGTAGGTTGTTGTTTGGCATAGTTTTCCACTCTCAAGGAAGATGAAAAAAAATGTAAATGTAAAAGAGAAGAGATAAATGCTGCTTCACTCGACTTGCTAGTGTTATTGAAATTATAAATTGTACACACCAAGGTTGCTATTAAATTTCACTGACTTCCTGAATTTGTTTTGTCTTTGTACCCCTAAATTGGTTGTGTGTTTTTATTCTCAATTGGTATTCAGATTTAGGGTGATTTAATGCAGGTTCTGTGGATTTCTAGAATCTGCAGGAATTGTGTTATTTGTTTTTACTTTTATTTAATCATCTCAATCATGGAAGAATAAAGCTTCACTTTTTAAAAGTTGTAATTGAGAGACAAGCAGATTTCACAACAAAGTTCAGAATTCTGCATTTTCAACTTGCTGAGTAGATAGAATAGAATAGTAAACTATGTGGGCATTGAATTTACCCAAAAATTGAGCAAGAAAATTATTCTTATTTTTAAAAGTCCCACAGTTACTGCCTCTTAAGAATCAATGGTAGATATTCTGTTCAATTGGACTTTAAAAAAAAACCCTGTAAAGCATTACTGAAGCCGACAGAAATATCAAACGCTTTAATCCAAGATAATATAAGATTGTAAACCTGGATCCTCCAAGGATAGATCAAGAGATGCTACCCTTCAGAATGTATCTTCTGGCATTCTTCCCATCCTTTTAATGGAAGCTTGGGCTTAGAAAGGAGGAGTTGCCATCTGGAACCCCTGCCCATCTGCCTTTTCCACAAGGATATGAAGGAAGAAATCTGGGGAAATGTTCTCTGAAGACCCCAGAGGAATCCACCACATTTTCAACTCAATCCTTTTGCCACCTTCTCCAGTTACAGTAAAGTGGATCCCGTTCTATTTTATTTTCAGAGAATTATCCTAGTGACAGACAGACAGAATGTTGGATCCTTCCATATCCTATCGACTTGGAAGGAGTAGCAAACTTGTAAAATTGGGCTTCTCCAAGTCCTCCCAGACCCTTTCCCAACAATGGTTAGGCCTCTAGTATACTCTTCTGGGTAACAAAGGATTGCATCTATGTATGTGTGCATTTCTATTCTCCCTGTGTTTTAGGTCCAAGTGTCTATGTTCTGATGGGGAAGCACAAAGTGGGATTGTATGTTCCATACTGGGTCACATGGCCAGGAGGGAAGAGGGCTTGAAATGCAGCAGTCCCATCAAGATCAATTTTCTGATAAACTCCAAGCTGGATTCAGCCCATTTTCAAACTAGATGTTTCTTTTTGCTGGCTCCCCCACCCCCCATCCCCTCACACTGCAAATGTGATTGTATTCTGTTCAGTTTGGGGAGGTTATCCTGCAGATTGATAGGCAGACAGAATCCTGAACCTTTTCTCCTAATTTCTTTCAGTCACCCTGTTGACTTGGGAACAGTATGAAGGGTCTGGCTTGAGGAAGTGGGAAGCAGAAGAAGAGGAGGGATTAATTTGATGAATGTGTGTTGACAAATTGACTAGGGGAATTTTACTAAGCCATTTGAAATTCTCCTCAAGGCTATTCTGGGGTTATGTCTGGGGCTGATTAAAACTACTTTAGCTGTATAAGAAAACCATAATATGTTAATGGGGGGGGGAAATGGGGCAAAGGTTGAAGCCCAAAGGAGGAGACACCCTTCAAAGTTCCTAAATTGCAGAGTTGCTCACCTGGGATTTCTTTTTATGGATGTGAATATCCCCTCCATCTGAGCGAGTACATACCGCACACGTCACTACATAATCCAGCTGAAAAAAAAATGAAAGTATTGGTAATGAAACGCCCATCAGATATCAGATTTCTCGTTAGGTTTTCCTTTGTGTCCAGATCCCCAATAGAAAATAGGAGATCTTTCAGTTTTCACTTAATGACATACTCTGAAGCTATTTCACAATAGAAGTAAGATTCTTTCTTCTCATGTTTCATGTTCAATTGCAACTAAAGGTCAATGCAATCCTACAGGTCACTTGCTGCTTCATCTAGATTTTCCATAGCTCTTGCCCCTTCTTGGATCTATGACCTCTTATCTCACCATCATTCCTCCTTCCAACCTTCTTTTCCTAATCTGTGTGCATGTAAAACTTTCTCAAAAAACTTTCAGAGTTTTTTTTCTCCTTTGGCTCAGCCTATTCCTTCTGTCCTGCATCCATCTGAGCATTGCATAGTTCAATTGATGAATGGGAAGTGAATCCTTCTTCCTGCTCTATTGCTCAGCTAAACCACCAAGAGAAATCCCAGCCACCCCTACTCATAAAATTATTTAGGCCAGTGTTTCTCAACCTTGGCAACTTTAAGATGTGTGGACCTTAACTCCCAGATGTGTGGACTTCAACTATCAAGGTGTGTGGACTTCAACTCCTCCCCCTGGGAAATTCTGGCTGTTGAGCTCCACACATCTTCATAGAATCATACAACCATAGAGATTGGTTGTGTGATTGGAGGCAGAAATCCTTATTTCATCATGGAAAAATGGTGGTCCAATCTTTTCTGGAAAATATCCACAGACAGAGCACCCATCACTCTGGGAGGCAAGCTGTTCCATTGATTAATTGTTCTCGCCGTCAGGAAATTCCTCCTTATTTCCAGGTTGAGTCTGATAAGTTTCCATCTGTCGCTTTTTATCCTGTCCTTGGGTGCGCTGGAAAATAAGTCGACCGCCTCTTCTTTGTGGCAGCCCTTCAAATATTGGAAGACTGCTACTAGGTATCCCCTAAGCCAGTGGTTCTCAACCTTTTTCAGGTTGAGACCCCACTTGCCCCGCCCATGTGTGGTGCGACCCTGGTGCGTGTGCGCGCGCGTGCCGGGCCAATCCACGCATGCGCGGCACGCGCGATGAAAAAAAAACCAAAAAACAAAATGGCGGACCGCAACGGGCCGATCCGCGCATGCGCAGCGTGCGACGGCCCGAACCGCTATGCGCGGCGCGCCCGCGACGGAAGAAAAAACAAACAAAATGGCGGACCGCGCCGGGCCAATTCGCGCATGCTCGGCGCGCGCGACGAAAAAACAAAAAAAACAAAATGCCTTAATTAGGCATCTTTAAGTTGTCAAGGTTGAGAAACACTGCTTTAGGACATTACAATGTGGCTTTCTAGATGAGAGAAGAGCATGAAAAGAAGATTCCTTTAAAGCAGGCAAAGGACAAGAAAAACTCAAAAGTTATGGAAGAGTGATTCCATGGAGGCCAGTAGATTCAACACTTGGTAATTTAATTGGTTAGTTGTCTTTCATCTTAATTCCACAAACTCTTCCTGAGATACAGTATTAAGAGACCAAGGAATGGGACAGTTTAAATTATATCAATAGTCTTTGAAGAAAAGAATATGTTTAAACTCTTTCCTAAGAAAATACCATATCATTGTTGAGCAACCTTATAATTAAGTAATCCCTCAAAGGTGGAATAGAAATCTAACAAGTGCTATACACTTTTATCCTATAAAATAAAAATATGTTTTCAAATTTAAACTGAAGGGCTGTTGATTAATCTAATAATTCCTGGAGCTGGGACTAGACAAAGGAGAGAAAAAATTTAAGAGGTAGGGCCAACATGAAGCTTAAACACTTCTTGCATCGTCCCCACAAGCAAAGTTCCAAATATTCTGGTCCTGTCCACTTTGGATTCTAGAAGTCAGAATCGTCCAAAGGATTTGCTCACTTTTGTCCCCTACCTAATACACTGAAATACTTCAGAAGCTTTCAGAAAAACAGATTTATTTATGCTGTTGGCTTATTGCAAGAATTTGATTGCAGCGTTTCAGTTTCAAGAACAGAACACAATCACAAATTAAAATCCAATCTGAAACAACAATATAACAGATATATATATATATATTTAAGAAAAGCCAACAGTAGGGCAACTTTCTATAAATCATTACAACCCCTGGAAATGAAACAAAACCGCAAAGGAGCGTGTGATGTCTGGCACTTTGATTCATAACAACAAAGCTAATTTAAGACTGACAATTAAAAAAAAGCAGTCTAGTTTTTTTCACTCCAGCACCCCACTCCAAGCGGCTGCCTTGTCCAGGAGGCACTCACCAAGCAGATAATGAATGACACCATAGTATCCTTATCCATTCTGCACTGCTATAGGATCATCGGCCTGCATGTAGTCTCTTTAGTCAAGCTGAAACTGCTGAGGAACAGATAGCCTTACTACAGGTTTAAAGAGATGGGAAGTCTGGAAATGACCAACTGATCGATAGATCATGCAGATTTAAGCTAAGGTACCATTTTTACTCTCAAATACCCCACAAATTGCAGGCATCCTCTCTCCTAATGGCAGCAAGCTTTGGAGAAGAGAAAGACTGAGGTCACCTTCTGCAGTATAAGGTTCAAGTAGACGCTCTCCTCCCAATCAATATCAGGATCTCCCAAACCTGGAAGCTTCTTGGAATCTCTGCGATATACTTCAACTTCAACCTGCTAAAAGAAAACCCAACAGTGCAGGTAAGAATCATACTTTAACTGGAAAGCTAGTATTTGGGGGTTCAGGAGTTTCCTTAGGAAGGACAGTGATTAGCTCACAAGTTCAAGTCAAATATGGATGGTACCTGACTAACTTCTCCATTTTCACCCTTTTCGCCATACATTCAGGTTAATCTGAACTGGGAAAGAGGTTCCCATTGTTATCTTTCAAACAAATAGGAGAATTTCAGTAATGTAGTGCCAGTAATGTAGTGTCTAACATCTTTCTTCCGTTTAGTATTTTTACTCTTATTGCCTCTTAGAACATAAGAACCTAAGAAGAGCCATGCTGAATCAGGCCAAAGCCCATCGAGTCCAGCATTCTGTGTCACACAGTGGCCCACCAATTGTACATGGGGATCTTGAGCAGAAAGAGAAGGCAAAACCCTCCCTTTCCCTTGACCCCCAACAAATGGTACTCAAGGGAATCCTGCCTGCCTCAACCAACATAGAGGCGGCACATGGACATCCGTTTTAATAACCACCAATACACTTGGCATCCATGAATCTATCTAGCCCTGCCTTGAAGCTGTCAAGGCTGACAGCTGTCACGACCCCTTCTGGAAGTGAATTCCATAAATCAACGACCCTCTGGGTGAAGAAATATTTCCCTTTATTTGTCCTCACTTTCTTAGCTATGAGCTTTAGGGAGTGCCCCCTTGTCCTGGTATTGTGTGATAGAGAAAAGAATTTTTCTCTATCCACCTTTTCTATCCCATGCATGATTTTATACACTTCGATCAAGTCACCCCTTAAACGCCGTCTTTCAAGGCTGAAGAGACCAAGGCGTTGCAATCTGGTTTCATAAGGGAGGCGCTCCATTTCCTTGATCATTCTTGTTGCCCTTTTTTGCACCTTTCCCAGTTCCATTATATCCTTCTTGAGGTGCGGTGACCAGAACTGTACACAGTACTCCAAGTGTGGTCTCACCATCGATCTGTACAGAGGCAATACAACACTTGCTGACTTATTTTCGATTCCCTTCCTAATCATGCCAAGCATGGAATTTGCTTTTTTTACTGCTGCTGCGCATTGGGTTGACATCTTCATCGAGCTGTCCACCAAAACCCCAAGATCCCTTTCTTGGGTTGTCTCAGAAAGTTTGGTCCCCATCAGTTGGTAAGTATAATTGGGGTTCTTTGCCCTGATGTGCATAACTTTGCACTTGTTTAGGTTAAAATGCATTTGCCACTTTGTTGCCCACTCACACAATTTCAAGAGATCCTTCTGTAGCTCCCGACAATCAGTTTCACTTTTCACAACCCGGAACAATTTAGTGTCATCAGCAAACTTGGCTACCTCACTATTAACTTCTACATCCAAATCATTGATAAATAAATTAAAAAGTAAAGGTCTGTCAGGTTATTGTTATGCTGTATGTCCTTTATTAAATATTGACTCTATAACTTATGAGATATCTACATGACACCCTACTTCGAGGGTGTGGCTTACAATGTCCATCAAGAAATTATGACAGATTGGTAATATGTTGATTTCTACAGTCAAGAGTTTGGCTAATCTTGAAAACAGCTAAACAAGCTTAGAAAAAGTTGGTACTGTATGTTCCATTTAATCTTGATGTTTTAGGGTCAGCAGGTTGGAAATGAGTGATTATGGTGGCATCTTTGAGCTTTTAATTATGATTTTGTCAGATCACAAAAATAGCTACCCAAGATTAGATCTGTAGCCCATGCCAAGTAAGTCAGGAAAGGGAAACCTAAATGTGGTCTGTAGAGTCTTCATGGGTCATGCTTGACTCCAGGAATTGTCTATTTTTTTAATATTGACTGACTTTATTATTTGTAAAAAGAGCTATGTATGTAAAAGTCCACTAAACATTGTAAAAAGATTCTTTCAGTTAGAACAATTAATCAGTGGAACGACCTGCCTCCAGAAGTTGTGAATGGTCTAGCACTGGAAGTTTTTAAGAAGAGACTGGACAACCAATTATCTGAAATGGTGTAGTTTCCTTCCTGAGCAGGGGGTTGGACTAGAAGACCTCCAAGGTCCCTTCCAACTCTATTATTATTATTATTATTATTATTATTATTATTATTATTATTATTATTATTATTACTATTATTATTATTTCAATTAACAATTGTACTATATTAAAAATCCATTGTGTTTGTTGAGGTCTTTTGAGCTAGCCTGAAACCTTTTGATGCGGCTTTAGCAATCTTATGCTCAAGGATGCTGTTAAAATACTTTTCCAGAAATGCTGGAATATTCTGATATTACAGTACTTTCTCCTTGTTTGGAGCCCTGAGGTCAAATTGGTGTTCATTATTTCTTTTGTGCAAAGTTTGTCCCACTTGCCCTATGCAGAATCTAGAGGCCCATTGCTCACATCCTACATTAATCTAGCTACTCCATCCATCTGATAAAGTGAGCTGCAGATCATCAAAGCTTATGTCTTCCAATAAAATATGTTAATTGGACAAGGCAATACCAGGTTCCATCTGAAATATTTAGATTGTACCGGTAGTGATTTAAACATTCTATAGTTAGAGTTAGAGTGCAGTTGTGTATCATCTAGAACAGGGGGTGGGGAACCTTGGCTCTTTTATGACTTGTGGACTTCAACTCCCAGAATTCCTGAGCCAGCGTTGAAGTCCACAAGTCATAAAAGAGCCAAGGTTCCCCACCCCGTTCTAGAAGCTGGGCCATTGGCTTTGCCTGGAACAATTTGACGGAATCCAGAACCAATCTAACCCCCTCTCCCCCAACCATCCTCCGCCTCAATATGGCAGAATTTCTGAATGGCTGTTGTAGGTCTCTGTCCTTCCAGAGTTACATCTTCCCATTTTGTTTCCATATTTTGTTCGGTATGAAAACTGCTGACAAAAGGAGGCTTATATGTTTGTTCCTAGAAGATGCCCTGCCAGAGAAATTTCTGGGAAATTCAATGACTCCATCCTGTAACCCTCAGATGTTTTTCCACAAATTCTTCTTCCTTATATCTATGGTGTATATATGATACACCAAGAAAGGAAATCTAGTAGCATGAGATGTCATCCACTTTTCTCCCTACGGGGAGAGGAAAATATAGGAAAACCTCTTATCGGTGATCCAGAGTTTATTTTAGAAGTAGCCACATAGGAAAATGTAAATGGTCTCAGTGAAATGCAGCTTCAGATTTCAAGATCGTGCCTAGATCATACAGATGATGTTAATCTCTGGTGGATATAATTTGACAGGCCTGAACGTATGTTTGTAAAGGGCTTGGCTTTGAGTGTTTCATAGTTTTTATGTAAGTCACTAGGAATTATTGGATTCTAATGGTACATAAATGAAAACAAGCAACTAAGTAAATTGTGTGAGGTTTCAGCACGTACTGCAAGAGCCGCAAAAGATTCATTGGAAAGGGAAATACCTCTATTAACATGTCCTGCTATAATTTGGTTGATTTATAATTCCATTTGCAGTCATGCTATTAAAAAGCAGCAGCTCCATTTTTTATTAGTTTGAATGCAGGAAGAAATGGATAAAATGCCATTTGCGATTCAGGTAAAATCAGGAGGGAAACAAAATGGGGGAGATGGCAATAGTCCATACAGACTAAAATATCTGCAGCAGAGAAGGAGGGAAGAGCGCCTTAGCATTTCAAATGAAGATCTAGACCAGGGGTAGGCAACCTTGGCTCTTTCATGACTCGTGGACTTCAACTCCCAGAATTCCTGAGCCAGCATGGCTCAGCTTGGAAACCTCTCCCTTTCCCCTCAGCATGGCTGGCTCAGGAATTCTGGGAGTTGAAGTCCACGAGTCATAAAAGAGCCAAGGTTGCCTACCTCTGGCCTAGGCCTAGGCCGCTTTATGACTCGTGGACTTCAACTCCCAGAATTCCTGAGCCAGCAGGGCTCAGCTTGGAAACCTCTCCCTTTCCCCTCAGCATGGCTGGCTCAGGAATTCTGGGAGTTGAAGTCCACGAGTCATAAAAGAGCCAAGGTTGCCTACCCCTGATCTAGACCAAGGTTGGACAAACTATGAGAGGGTTATCGATGAATCCATAATCTGAAGATTAATGCATTCTCTCCTTTTTGGAAGAATAGTAATCTAGGGACAAAAAAAACCCCATTTTTATTCTCACCATTATCAATTCAGCAAACCATTATTCTCTAAAAGCTTATATCTTTCAAAAAAGTGAAATGTTTTCTGAAGCTGACAAAGAAAAGTCTGGCACAGCCTTGTTCCTGTCTCAGAGTGGGTTGTTTTCCTTTCTGTTTAAAAACCACAAGGGCACACCCCAGCCTTGAGCTGTAACCTCAGCTCTTTTTAGTTTTTGTTTGAAGAAAAATCTCAAAAATGCTTGGCAGGCATTTTTTTATTGCTTCTCTTTTCTATATCTTAAAAGAAACATTATCTTTTTGCAATGTTTTTCTCAGCCTGGGTAACTTTAAGATGTGTGGACTTCAACTCCCAGAATTCTCCAGCCGACCATGCAGGCTGGGGAATGCTGGGAATTTAAGTTCACACATCTTAAACTTGCCAAGGTTGAAAAATGCTGCTTTTTAAAATGGATTTGCAGCTTAGGTAGGCCCATTATTAGCAAACAGCAGGCAATGTAGTAAGACATTGGTATCTTTGGAAACCAAAAATCAGGAGGAATCTGGTAGAACTTTTTCCTCAAGTGTACATTTTATTAAAAGGCAGAAGCTTTTGTGAGCATGCAAGGAAGCAACAAAAGGTTTCTCTATTCGGGTTTTGCCAATCAGCTCTGATTCAATTCAAACTGGAGACTGACAATTTGAAGAAAGAAAGATTTGAATGTGCAATCTGAGAGCAAAACAATTCGATTTGTTTTGGGATCTAATTTAAAAAGGAGACCTTTTAGACTATCAATTTTATAAATAAATCAAAATTAGCACGGACGGCTTGCCACAATATCCTTTTTTTTTAAAAAAAAGCATTGCTTGATAACTGGGCAGATACACAGGATTACTAGAACTGCTGTATGATTCCTTTAAATATGCAAATTCTGTTTTATTGCAGTAATCAAGAGGGAGCTATTGAGTTCAGAAATGCAATATTGTTCATGCCCAGGGGGAATTTTACATCAAACAAACAGAACTGCTACAAAATTCATATTTTGTATTCAATCTAAAAGGTGACAGGTGGAGATGGCTATAAATCACAGAACATTAATTTCATGCTTCACAAATGAAGGGGGAAGGGGGGAGGGGAAAGTGGAGAAAGGGGGGGGACTTTGACAAACTAATTTTGCTTTTCGAGATTAACCTGAAAAAGAGAACACAAAATCAAACATATAAAACAGTTCCCTCTATTTGAATGAAAGTATGTCAAAAGCTGCATTTCTAGAAATATTTTCAAGTAGATAGAATAAAGCTGAAGGTTCATGGGAGGCATTCTTCTCTTTTTGTTTTGGGAAAGTCAAAATGAACACAAATTTAAATGCAGCCCCAATCTGATGCAATATTATTAGATGTATAATTACATTCATAACTGCAGAGGATTTCTCTTCATAACATATGAAGACGCTGTAGCTTTAACTTGATTTTAACTATTTTCTTCTCTCTGTCTCTCTTTATCTGTTTCTCTCTGCTTGCCCTCTAGAACAAGGGTCCCCAAACCCAGATCCGTGGACCGCCACCAGTCCACGCCATGCTAGAAACTGGTCCACGCAAAGTGAAGCCCCATCCACGGGATGCAGGCAGCACATGAAACCACACCCCCTCCAGTCCTTGGAAAAACCTTTCTCCATGGAAAAAGGTGCCCAAAAGATTGGGGGCCACTGCTCTAGAACAGGGGTGTCAAACTGCCGGCCCGCGGGCTGGATGTATCATGGTGAAACCGTGCCTACCCCATTGCCAGCAATGGCAAAAAAGTTGCAATATGTCACGATACGGCACATGACGTTGCGAGTTTGAAACCCCTGTTCTAGAACATCATCCCTCCATATAATGGAACTGGAAAAGGTGCAAAAAAGGGCAACAAGAATGATCAAGGAAATGGAGCGCCTCCCTTATGAAACCAGATTGCAACGCCTTGGTCTCTTCAGCCTTGAAAGACGGCGTTTAAGGGGTGACTTGATCGAAGTGTATAAAATCATGCATGGGATAGAAAATGTGGATAGAGAAAAATTCTTTTCTCTATCACACAATACCAGGACAAGGGGGCACTCCCTAAAGCTTATAGCTAAGAAAGTGAGGACAAATAAAGGGAAATATTTCTTCACCCAGAGGGTCGTTGATTTATGGAATTCACTTCCTGAAGGGGTCGTGACAGCTGTCAGCCTTGACAGCTTCAAGGCAGGGCTAGATAGATTCATGGATGCAAAGTGTATTGGTGGTTATTAAAACAGATGTCCATGTGCCGCCTCTATGTTGGTTGAGGCAGGCAGGATTCCCTTGAGTACCATTTGTTTGGGGGTCAAGGGAAAGGGAGGGTTTTGCCTTCTCTTTCTGCTCAAGATCCCCATGTACATTTGGTGGGCCACTGTGTGACACAGAATTCTGGACTCAATGGGCTTTGGCCTGATTCCGCATGGCTCTTCTTATGTTCTTATGTTCTCCAGAGAATAAAAAGGACCCAATCCTGTTGGTCTTTTGGAAGGCCTTGAAGATCAGATTATGTGTCTGGGCTAGGGGTCCCCAAATGTGTGAAGGGCCCCATTTCCTGGCTATGCTAACATCTGCCCACTATGATATTTCTTAACTGCTACACATATTTAATTTTCCATTTGGGGCTCCGCTTTTAATTGCTTTTATGATTGTTTGCCACCCAAAATTGCTTGTTTGAGATGGGTGGATTAAATTAATCAATTAATCAATCAATCAATCAAATTAAATTAATCAACTTCTTGGCTTGTATTAGTGATAGTGCTTCCTGCCAGCACACCTTGCTTCTGATTTACACTAAATAGATATATTCTTTTTAACTGGGTAAAAAAAAAAATCTCCTTCAGTCGAAATCAATATCTACGTATGTCTTTGATCTTCTTTCTAATTTCCTCTCAGCGGAAGGAGAAACCCATTGGCCATTTATATGCGAAGAACAAAAAGGACCTTGCTTGGAGTTTCAGCTTTTTAATCGACCTACCTTCTTTTCTTCTACGCCATCTCCGCCAACGTAGGCCAGTCTCCTGCGAACATAGAAGAGCATATCATCTTGCCTCGGAGCCCATTTTTCCATAAAATAGGTGGAAAACATCCAGGTCCAGAATACAATGCGGTCATCTTTGAAACACCCTAACAAGGAAGTCGGAGGAAGGATTAAGAATCGGAGATATCAGATTGCATTCGTTGGGTTAATACAAAGATATCAACTGGAAAATTCGGCAAGCAGCACAGATGGTCTCCTAGTTACCCAAGCCCTGTCTTACCTTATATGGCAGCTTGTTATTTCTTTAATTTGTGTTCTACCTTTATTATTTTTACAAATAGCTCAAGGCAGCTAACATATTCAACACACCTTCCTCTTCCTCTTTTCCATATAACAACAGCCCTGTGAAGGGGGTTGGGCTGAAAGAGAACGACTGGCCCAAAATGACCCAGCTGGCTTTCATGGCTAAGGCAGGACTTGAACTCATGGTCTCCTGCTTTCTAGCCTAGTGCCTTAACCATGAGGCCAAATTGGCTCTTATGACATCTATGTTCCCCTGTCACAGGGGCCTTCAAACGTGGCCCTTTTATGACTTGTGGACTTCAACTCCCAGAATTCCTCAGCCAGGCATGCCTGGTTGAAGAATTCTGGGAGTTGAAGTCCACAAGTCATAAAAGGGCCAAATTTGAAGACCCCTGCCCTAACATTTTAGGACAAAATCCAAGTCTAGCATCTCCAGATTTCTTCAGCTGCGATTCTCAGGACTTGCCACAACAAAGATCAGCACGCTGTCATCAAATTCCCTCTATTTTAAAATCAGTAAAAGTTTGAAACGGTTACAAAGTGATCTCTTGTTTATTGAGCTGTAAGTTTACTTGTTCAAAAACACAAGTGCGTGGTCGGGGAATATTTTCATGAGGCAAATGACTGTGAAATTCATTAGAATTTGACCTCCATTTATTACTGTCAATCTGTCAGCCAGAAATGGAGACTCACAGCACCCTGCCAAGGCAATTTGGCAAGATCAGCCTACAACATCAACAACTTCACTGCAATCCTGCATTGGTTTGCTTGACAAACACATTAGCCTTGAAAGCAGCCTTTTCCCAACTGCTTGGCAGAGACCAAAAGCTGCACAGCAGAAACAAAGAATCTTCTCTTTCCGGCATTTCTTTTGCTGCAAATAGTTTGTTGAGGGATGCATTATGCGGTGATGACTTTTCAAATCGGGGAAATCCAGCCATGTGGAAAGATTAGCAGGTTCCCTTCCCTGTTTGCCCTGAGAATACCTGTGTTAGTATTACAGCCTTGTTCTGCTAACTTAAAAAAAGTCCATGCAAATAAACATAGAGCAGAATACTTGAAACAGAACACAACTTGCTCAAGGGCTTGTCGCTTAAGTCCAGCACCAAAACCACTTTGCTATTTTGCTTTGCTAATCTGTCTGGATGCAAAGGATGTGTCTGCCAGCCAACACTGATAAAAAAACAGCACTTTCTTGCGCCCTCTTACAACCCAACATTTAATTGCTCAGAAATGGCTTTCCTAGCCTAATCTGGGGTTGTTGGTTTTTTTTGCAATGGTGGAAAGAGAAGAAAAGGCCAGGCACTTCACGGTCAAGGGTGATTTGGAGATAAAGGCCAGACTAAAATATTTGGCTGTCCTGAGCAATTGATAACAAGTCTCCATAATGGGAAAGGGATAAAACTTCACAGCTAGGTTCAAATATTCCTGAAAATGCCCGCCTGCTCATAAAGTGAGCTGAAAACTTTCCTTGTGCAGAAAAAAGAGAGGAAGCAAAAAAAGGGGGGAGGGGAATCTCATCAGCTGGGTGTGACAGAGGGGAGAAGAAGTCTTCCGGGTGTGCTTCAAGGTGTTGGTTACCAGCTTTAAAGTGCTCCATGGCATAAGACCCAGTTATTTACAAGACCGCCTACTGCCAGTAAATACCTCCCACCGACCAGTTCGCTCCCACAGGGAGGGCCTCCTCAGGGTGCCATCGGCTAAGCAATGTCGGCTGGTGGCGCCCAGGGGGAGAGCCTTTTCTGTGGGGGCACCGACGATGTGGAACGAGCTCCCTCCGGAACTCCGGACATGTCATGATCTCCGCACCTTCAGAAGAGAATTGAAGACTCATCTCTTCAATCAAGCCGGCCTGGCGTAGAGCTCCTCGGGTTTTTATGTAAATTTTAAATTAATGTAGTTAGGGTTTTAGTGTGGGATTTTAAATTGGTTTTTAGTACAGCCTAGGTTATTTAATTCTGTTTTAAATATTTATTATTGTTATGTTTTAAATTTGGCTGTAAACTGCCCCGAGTCCTACGGGAGAGGGGCGGTATAAAAGTTCACAAATAAATAAATAAATAAATAAAAAGAACTCTTACACCAAAAAGAAATTGTCAGTATAGGCAGTGCTCAGCTTATAACCATTCATTTATCAATGGTTCAAAGTTACAACAGCACTGATAGCTGCAACCGTCGTAAATACACACCATTTTCCAAGTACCTGAATTTTTGACCACGTGACCAGGGGGATGCTGCAACAGTTGTTAAGTATGAGGAGCAGCTGAAAGAGACTTACCACTGGTCCTCACATTTACCACACGTGCAGCATCCCCATGGGTCATGTGTTCAAAATTCAGGCACTTGGAAAACAGTGTGCATTTATGACAATTGCAGCAACTTGGGATTCTGTTGGAGAGAATGCTGGATTTGCTTAATGCCTGCAGGATTCACTCCAACAACTGCACTGATTTGCTTAATGGCCATGGCAAAAAAAGGGTCACAAACTCAGGCAGGTCTCATTTAACAACTGACTTGCTTGGCAACAGAAATTCTGGTTCTAATTGTGGTTGTTAGTCAAGGACTACCTACAGTACACGCAGTCCTCGACTTATGACCACAACTGAGCCCAAAATTTCTGTTGAGAGATTTGTTTTGCCCCATTTAACGACATTTCTTGCAAGGACTGTGAAGTGAATCACTGCAGTTGATAAGTCAGGAGCCTGATTGTTTTATTAATTTTTACAAATTTTTTACAAAAAGAAAAAAAAATAAAAGCTCAACTGAAAACAATAATTTAAAGCATTTACCAAACAATCAAAGTTAGTGCTCGGTACCCCCCACCACCACATCCTCCTAAACCTGCACTATCCCCCTCATCTTACCATCTAACTACCTACTTTCTCCTTTCTCTACTTACCCATCCCCTCCACCAACCTCTATCCCCTATCTTCTCCCTCTTACCCTCTTCCTACTTGCCTCACCTTCACACCCCCTTCCTCTTTCCATCCAATGTGGTGCCCAGAGGCCACCCGAGCAACCCCTTAATAGCTATAAATAAATAAATACATACTCTCATATAAACCCCAATTACAGTTGAGAAAACATAATATAACAATTATTAGCACCCTCCCACCTCCCCCCCGGCTTCCCAGAGTGTATACAGGGTAAAAACGCAAGAAACCCCAGGAGCCTGATTGTTAAGTGAATCTGGCTTCCCCATTGCCTTTGCTGGTCAGAAGGTCACCAAAAATAATCACATGACCCTGGGATGGTCGTAAGTATGAGCCCGTTGCCAAGCATCTGGATTTTGATCACGTGACCATGGGGATGCTGCAAAGGCCATAACTGTGAAAAACGCTCATAAGTCATTGTTTTCCAGTGCCACTGTAATTTTGAACGGTCACTTAAATGAACTGTTGTAAGTTGAGGACTATCTGTTTATTTTGGCTTCTCCACTCTGTTCCTGCCTTCCCCACAATGGAGAAGGCAATAGTGATGAGGGCACCACACCCTTTCCTTGGTTGATGCTCATTTATCATCCAGTCTAAGCCAGAAAGTAATTACTGTAAAACATCCCAGAATAATCTCAACATCCCAGAATAATCTCCGGTGTAATTTAACATGAATTTAGGAACATTTGAAAACATGAAGATTGGAAACCCGGGAGCGTTCCCCTATATCAGGGCTTTCCAACCAGTGGTACGGGTACCACCTGTGGTACATTGGCACCTGGCAGGTGGTACGCGACCATCCTAGAAAAGTGGCAGCAGGGGAGGGGAATGAGCTGAATCGGTGGCAGAACCACACAAGCCTGAGCGAGAGACGGCTGGAGCTGCAGGACTGTCAAGGCTCAGCGGAAGCGCCAGGATCAGCGCCAGGCTCTAGCTAGAGCTCGGCGCTGATCCTGGCGCTTCTGCTGAGCCCAGAAGAAGCGCTGATGTTGCAGCATCTCCAGGCTCTTGTGATTTACATTCAGATGCTTGGCAACTGATTCATATTTATGACGGTCACAGTGTCCCAGGGTCATGTGAAGTGACCAAAACCTGCTGCAACCACCCAGCATACGGGGGGGGGGGAAATAAAAACCAAACACCCCCCCACCCCACCCCCGCTGCCAATCTTCAACAGAAATGCTCACAACAATGAAAACCTCGGACAGGAGGAAGAGCGCTGCCGCGCGGGCAGGCAGGTGTCTAGCTCAGCTATGGCTTGGGGGGGCACTTTTTTCAGTGCCATTGTAACTTCGAACAGTCACTAAGCGAATTGTTGTAAGTCGAGGACTACCTGTACTTTATCACTCCCCCCCCCCTTTTTTGGTCATCAAGTTTTTGACATCTTGCTAGGTGACTGGTGATACTCGGATGTTGCCATATCCTAAAAGTGGTACAATGGGTGAAAAGGTTGAAAAGCCCTGCCCTATATAATCTGCAATTCCCTATCTATCCCCATCACTGTCTTATCATTTCCTTTTCAGTTCAGCAGACTAGGAGCCTTACTGCTTGAAATGGCTCAGAAATACATATTTAAATCATAAAAAAGTCTTTGGATCAGTGTTTCTCAACTTTGGCAACTTTAAGATGCATGGACTTCAAGTCCCAGAATTCCCTGGCTGAGGAATTCTGGGAACCGAAGTCCAACATCTTAAAAATGCCAAGGTTGAAAAACTCTTCTCTGGATGCCTCTACCAAGCTGCCGAAAAGTTTTTAAAAGTACAAAGCCATTCTTTTGATATGTAAAGGCAACGTGTTATTTCAGTAATTCTAAAGATATTTTTCTATTTATTCCTATGATGTTCTTAAAAGCCAGTGATGTAATGATGAAACTCACCCCTTCAGGAAGTCTTAGATTGGGTACTCAAGTAGAATTAGGGCAAAGTCTTACTCCACATTTCAACTACAAGCAATGTTGGACAGTACACCAGGTGTAACGATGCTCAGCTAACCCTCCATGGAATGCCGCTTCTTGCTAGAAGCTTCCAGCTCTTCCATCAAGATTTTTGTAATTCTTGACTTTAATTCATTCATTCATTCATTCATTCATTCATTCATTCATTCATTCATTCATTCAATCACTCACTCACTCACTCACTCACTCACTCACTCACTCACTCACTCACTCACTCCAGACTTAACTGTTCATGTTTAGAGTGCATTAGCCATAATGGCTAATAAGAGTGTTACTGTTAATAATACCAATGTGTCTTCCTTAGAGCCAACAACATATAATTGCTTTAGTGAAAGTTTCCTTCATTAAGCATAACAAATTAAGACATCTAGAAATGAACAGCTCAACTAACTCTATTTTTAAGGTTGGATGCCACATGGATCCACTTCTGACTGTTTCCTTCTCTTTGAATTTACACAAAGCACAGAATCTCCCCAGTCCTAAATCCAGTTTCCTAACCATTACATCACATTGGTGCCATATAGTGCATTTTTCTAATCCAAAGGTCAATCTCTTATTAGCTCTATTATCTAAGATGTTCTGCTCATGCAAATTGGCATTAGAAAGCGATTATTTTAAGAATTATAACCTTAAAGGGACCAGGAGCTTCAGTGACCCTGAGAGCAATGTTTAAGGGAGCATGAACTGCATCCGGGTCAGGATGGAAGGGTAAAAAGTGAAGCAAAGTCCAATATGGGAGTGAGGGCATGGTAGAAGCCACCAGGAGAAGGAAACCCAATGAAGCTAACAGTAGGTTGACCTTTTTGCATTGTTGCCCAAAACACTTTAGGATCAAGAAATAATCCAAATAATGTAAATAGATGCCAAAAAGCATCTAGCACAGCGGTTCTCAACCTGTGGGTCGCGACCCCATTTGGGGTCGAATGACCATTTCACGGGGGTCGCCAAACACTGCAGTCCGCCATATTTTTTGGGGGTCGGCCATTTTTTTTGATCGGCCATTTTTTCCCCTTTGCGATGCGGGCCGTTGCGCCGCGCATGCATGATGCGCCTGTCACGCTGCGCAAGCGCGGTGCGGGCCGGGGTCGAGCCCCGGAAAAGGTTGAGAACCGCTGATCTAGCAACTGTGTAAAAACTTCCAACCTTCAAATGGGCTATTCCTGATATTCCGGAAATAGTCCAACATCAAAAGACTCATTCCAAGAATTCTAGTGCAGAACATCTGCAGTGAGCATGTATCAAACCTGGAATACAGGTGGTCCTTGACTTACAACAGTTCATTTGGTGACCGTTTGAACTTACAACGGCAGTGAAAAACGTGACTTAGGACCGTTTTTCACACTTATGACTGTTGCAGCATCCCCGTGGTCACACATGATTTAGATTCAGATGCTTTCCAACTGATTCACATTTATGACGGTTGCAGTGTCCTGGGATCATGTGATCTACCTTTTGCAATCTTCTGACAAGCAAAGTCAACGGGGAAGCCAGATCCACTTAACAACCAGGTTACTAATTTAAAGAACAGCAGTGATTCTCTTAACAAACGTGGCTAGAAAAGTCGTAAAATGGGGCAAAACTCACTTAACAAATTTCTCACTTAGGAACATAAGTTTTGGGTTCAATTGTGGTTGGTAAGTTGAGGACTATCCTGTACTCAGAACAGCCAGTTCCAAGATCAAGGTGGCTGTGATGGGATGTCCTCTGATGAACTACCATTTTCCTTCAATTATTGGTAAGTCGCATGCCGTGTTTCCCCCAGTCCCACACCAATGGTTTCCAGGAATTTGGCTGGACGTTTTCAGCCATCTTATTGGAGACTTTTAATTTAGATGTCTGCATTGAAAAAAGGATCATAGGTCACTTCTAGTTCTTGGATTCTATGAAACTCTCAAGGCTACCTTAAAAAAAAAAAATCTGTAGTCTGTCAGCAAGCTTTGTACATGGATTCATGAGATACAGTGAGGCCTGGAAAGCTATGAAAAGCTAAGCATTGTCATCCACCTTAAATAAGGTGAGTTCACACATTAGAAATAAAATTGTTTTCACGGCTTTCCATCCCAGACAGCAAAATAAACAAAGGCTGCATGGTACAAAGTCAGCACTGATACTCAGCTCCTAAACTGATTGCATTTGCAAAAACACCACCGAATTAAAGGGCATCTGGTGCACCAAAGTTTGTAAGCACAACCTTTTCATCTTATTAAACAAGTTTAACTAACAGTCTGTCATCGCCTAGCGATAAATTTCACAGGGTAGCGGGAAACGGGATAAACAGTGCCACTATTTCCAGTCTGGGAGGTCGCTGTGTCCTCAAGAAACTGTCTGCTTTGACTATCAATCAGCATTACAAGGTCACTTTAACTTTCTGAAAAGAGAAACTGAATTCTGAAATCTATTTTTCCTCACCCAGAATTTGGAACACCTTGGTTAATGCTTTATTTTTTTAACAGCATAAAGAGGGCTTATGTCATTGTAGAAGCAGCTGAAAGAATATCCAATACTTGTGACAATTCAAACCTGCTCCTGATTGTTAAAACAGGGGAAATGTTCTTGCATCCATAATAATAATAATGATAAAGTTGGAAGGGACCTTGGAAGTCATCTAGTCCAACCCCCTGCTCAGGCAGGAAACCCTATACCATTTCGGACAAATGGCTGTCCAGTCTCTTCTTAAAAACTTCCAGTGTTGGAGCATTCACCGCTTCTGGAGGCAGGTTGTTCCACTGGTTAATTGTTCTAACTGTCAGGAAGTTTCTCCTGAGTTCTAGGTTGCTTCTCTCCTTGGTTAGTTTCCATCCATTGCTTCTTGTCCTGCCTTCAGGCGCTTTGGAAAATAGCTTGACTCCCTCTTCTTTGGGGCAGCCCCTGAGATATTGGAACACTGCTATCATGTCCCCCCCGCGGCCTTCTCTTCGTTAAACTAGACATACCCAATTCCAGCAACTGTTCCTCATATGTTTTAGCCTCCAGTCCGCAGTGGGAGTAACCACTGCCAGTTACAGAGCAAGGCAAGCTTCAAGAGCAAAGTTCTGACAGCACGGAAAGAGTAACAGTGGCAATACATGAAGCCACATGCAGTATCCTCTTCGTGCCCAGTTTTTTTTTGGGGGGGGTGGTATTATCTGAGCTAGTAACTCCAACTTTTAAATTATTTTTGCATCTACTTAATCAAGTCCCTGAATGGAGAGACAGAATATTGCAAAATAAATGGGATGGAATGGGACTTTTAGAAGGCATGTCTGCTCAAATCCCAAGATGACTTTTCCCTTGTATCTTGGCCAAGACTAAATAGGATGAATTCTCAAGTAGGATGTCAGTTGGCTATTTTGGATCTTGCCCAGTTGGAAAACCAATTTGACCGATCTTTAAATTTTGTAAGTTGTGAGATTTAGTAAAGTTTCCAGTTTACTAATTTCATTTTGATGTATGCCGATTGGTGTACTTTCAAAATGACAATAAAGTTATTATTATTTACTAAGTTGAGTTAGAATTGATCTTACAACATACTTGGTATTTCCAATGTTACAGGTAGGAATGAGGCATTTGAAATTATATTGTCTCTAACTGTAATAGTATTTTTTTTTCAGCAGACAATTAATCCCACCGGATTCTCAAGATAGAGGAGCCCAGTGTGGTGGGCTCACAAGCTAAGTTTATGCAAGT
Source organism: Bothrops alternatus (assembly GCA_034064705.1). Classification (NCBI taxonomy): domain Eukaryota; kingdom Metazoa; phylum Chordata; class Lepidosauria; order Squamata; family Viperidae; genus Bothrops; species Bothrops alternatus. Next base: position 25,546,095 of record JARGCV010000006.1, read on the forward strand.
TGTCGTCCATATAGATGCAATAAGTAGGGAAACAAAACCTTTAAGCAGCCTTCATGTTTGCTTGGGATGTTTGAAAAATTGTTACTAAGCTACAGCCATCCTCATTAATATAATAATATGCATTCACAGAAATATACACAGCTTGCAGCAGACCAGTGGTGGCGAACCTATGGCACGCATGCCAGAGGCGGCACTCAGAGCCCTCTCTGTGGCACGCGCGCCATGCCCCGGAGATGGCAACTGTCCCTCTTCAACCAACCACCCGCTAACTCGGCGAGGTTCCACATGGCCAGATGCATCCCAGCATGGCTAGTTTCCTTCCTCCCCCCATCCCATCCCTCCTGGCCTCACATGCTCTCCTTTTCCCGAGCACAACCCACTGCATCGCCTTTTCAGCTGTCGGCCAGCTGTCCAGCTCAGAGGCGACTTCTCTGAACTGCTGGCGGTGGGCTGTGGAGCCCCAGAGTGCGCCGCTCGAGAGGCTGGCAGGCTGTGGCTGCTGATGGACATTGTTGGCCCCCATGCGCTCACTGGCCTCTGTGTGCGGGAGCTGATGGTGTCAGGCAGCCACCGCCCCAGCCCCTGCCTCACCTTGCCTCGCCCCGCAGGATGAGCCTCCTGCCCACCACCCCACCTGCCAGAAATCCCCTGGATCTCCCCCAGTCCTGCCCCCACAGGCATCCCTCCCCACGAGCAACATTGAAATGACCATGTCCTCCTTGGCTACACCCGCCCAGTCTGCCATGACCACAGTCACACCCACCCAGTGGGCCTTGCCCTCCTGGCACCCGGCGATAAATAAGTGGGTTTTGGGTTGCAGTTTGGGTACTCGTTCTCTAAAAGGTTCGCCATCACTGCAGTAGACTCATGGATATGCAGAGCCATGGATATGTAGATATGTAATATTACTGCATAATTTAAGACCCCAAACTCATCCTTTCAAACTATAACCCCCACAACTCCCACGAACTTTCCAGCCTGTCATGCGAGCCACACCCTCAATCCTCCCAGCCAGCCAACCATTGCGCAAGCCACACACCCCCACACTCCATGATTCTTCCAGCCAGCCACCCATCACGAGCCACACCCTCCCACAGTTCCCGCAAGATAGGAATGTGCTTTGTCAAATCGCTGGGGTAGGAATGCGCTTCGGGGAAACGGCTGTCACAAGGGGATGGAGAAGGAGGGCCAGGGGGCAATGGCAGTGGAGAATCGCCGGCAGAGGGCCAGTGAAAGAGGAAAGCCAGATCCGTATTGGCTGTGGCGAGTGGCAGAGAGTCAAAGGGTCAGTGCCTAATCGTTCTAGACCCTAAGACAGGGGTAGGCAACCCAAAACACTCAAAGAGCCACTTGGACCCGTTTCCCACCGAAAACAAAACACAGGGAGCCGCAAAACCCTTTTGATATCTAAAATGAAGATAACACTGCATATATCCTTTTTTACCTTTATTATAAGTGTGTGTGTGTGTGTGTGTGTGTGTGTATACATACACACACAGGTAAAAAAGGATATATGCAGTGTTATCTTCATTTTAGATGTCAAAAAGGTCTCTCTCTCTGTGTCTCTCCCTCCCTCTCTCTCTATCTGCCCTTGGTCTGCCAGTCCTCTTCCCCCACTCTCTTTCTCTCTCTCTTCCCCCACTCTCTCTCTCTCTCTCTCTCTCTCTCTCTCTCTCTCTCTCTCTCTCTCTCTCTCTTTCTCTCCCCCCCTCTCTCCTATCTGCTGCTCACCTGGGGTAGGCAACCCTGGCTCTTTTATGACTCATGGACTTCAACTCCCAGAATTCCTGAGTCAGCATACCTGGGCTAGCTAGCTCTCTCCTGCCCTTCCTGCTTCCTGCAGAGACGCAGCAAAGGGAGGAGTTCCGCCCAATAAGCTTTTCAACTCCTCGGAGAACACTGTGAGTGCACTCTCTTTTACACACACACACACACACACACACACAGAGAGAGAGAGAGAGAGAGAGAGAGAGAGAGAGAGAGAGAGAGAGAGAGAGAGAGAGAGAGAGAGAGAGAGAGAGAGAGAAGCAGGGAAGCGCAATTGCCTCTCTCTGTCTCTGTCTCTCTCTGCAAATGGCAGAGGAGGTTGGGAGCCACAGAGGAAGGCTCAAAGAGCCGCATGCGGCTCCAGAGCCGCAGGTTGCCGACCTGTGCCCTAAGAGAAGCCTTAACAAGAAAGAAAGTCCTGAAAAAGCACTTTTGGGACATGATTGTCTGTAGTAGGCTGGAGAAAAAAATTGTGGGAACTCTCCACACATTTAGTGCCATCCATCCAGTCTAAGAACATAAGAACATAAGAAGAGCCATGCTGAATCAGGCCAAAGCCCATCGAGTCCAGCATTCTGTGTCACACAGTGGCCCACCAATTGTACATGGGGATCTTGAGCAAAAAGAGAAGGCAAAACCCTCCCTTTCCCTTGACCCCCAACAAATGGTACTCAAGGTAATCCTGCCTGCCTCAACTAACATAGAGGCGGCACATGGACATCCGATACACTTGGCATCTATGAATCTATCTAGCCCTGCCTTGAAGCTGTCAAGGCTGACAGCTGGCACGACCCCTTCTGGAAGTGAATTCCATAAACCAACGACCCTCTGGGTGAAGAAATATTTCCCTTTATTTGTCCTCACTTTCTTAGCTATGAGCTTTAGGGAGTGCCCCCTTGTCCTGGTATTGTGTGATAGAGAAAAGAATTTTTCTCTATCCACTTTTCTATCCCATGCATGATTTTATACACTTCGATCAAGTCACCCCTTAAACGCCGTCTTTCAAGGCTGAAGAGACCAAGGCGTTGCAATCTGGTTTCATAAGGGAACATTGGTTGTAGGATCGTAAACCAGAGTTTCTCAAACTGTGAATCACAGCTCCCTAGAACAGTGTTCCTCAAACTCAGCAACTTTAAGGTGTGTGTTCAGAATTCCCCAAGCCAGTCATTGCCCTAAATCATAGCAACTGGACTGAAGTTTATTAAAACTGAGACGCTGGCAACAGTTGGTTCATTTCAACAACTCGCTGACTCTCTGCCTACCCAAAATTTTCATTTTGACTGAAGAAGTTACTTGGATGAGTAACAGAACATCTCAGTTTTAATAAACTTTGGTCCAATTGCCATGATATAACCTTTTTAGAAACCTGCTACAGCACAATCTGCACTTGGGGGGGGGCACTATCACGAAGGATCATTTATTATGTTAGGGCAGGGGTTCTCAACCTTGGCAACTTTAAGACTTGTGGACTTCAACTCCCAGAATTCCTCAGCCAGCAGCTGGCTGAGGAATTCTGGGAGTTGAAGTCCACAAGTCTTAAAGTTGCCAAGGTTGAGAACCCCTGTGTTAGGGAGTGATGGTACCACAAAAGGTGAGAACCTCTGCCTTAGAAAAATCATTGGTTAATTATTGCATGCTAAAACATAGCTTGCTTTAACCATGGGCTTACTGATTAAGCCTGATTAATGTATGGAAACCATAAACTATAGTTTACAGGCCACAACAGCCATGTTCACTCATTTCATTAAAACAAAACTGAACAAAGCTTAGAATAAAATGTTAATTCAGCTATCTTCCCAGTCTTATTTACCTTTCAGACTGTTGCTAGGGCTAACACTGGAGGGGGAAAAAGGGGGGGGGAGAGAGAATACGATAAGATACACATTTCTTGGAATAATCTTTAGTCAAATGTAATTTAGATTTTCCCTTTTTTTTGTTTGCACAGGTATTTGTTAAAAGGCTACTTAGAAACATAATACAATCCTCTGATCAAGAAAATGAAATGTAGAATCATCTGATTCAAATAATCTTCTCTCTTCCAAATTAAAGGTTTTAGGAAAGGGAAATTATTTCAGGATACACAATTTATTTACCTCAATCCACAGTCCAGTTCATGAGAGAACAAAAACATGTCATAAATGAGCTGATGCGTGGATAGAAAGAATCAATAAATGATTATTACTTGGAGTTACTTTCGCATCTCACCTGAATCCCAATTTAACCTCAGAGGATGCTGCTGTGATATTTCATGAGCTTGCCAAGCAATTATTCGGTATAGCAACATCAGCCTCAGGGCAACAATAAGTCAACTAACTGAACAATGGATCTGAGCAAGCAGAGCTTCTGTCAAGCAGTTAGGCATGACAAAACTAAATAACATCCCCCTTTATTAGACCTTTCAATTTTTTACCCATTAAAGAAGAGATAACACTTGTGCTCTGAAAAACATTTCTCTCAACACAGATACCCACAATTCTGAAAGTTATTTTGTGTTCTCACTACATTATGAAGGCCTAGCCCGGGGTAGGCAATCTTGGCTCTTTTATGACTCATGGACTTCAACTCCCAGAATTCCTGAGCCAGCCATGCCAACCCTAACTCATGCTAACCCTAACCCTAACCCATGCTGGGTCAGGAATTCTGGGAGTTGAAGTCCACGAGTCATAAAAGAGCCAAGGTTGCCTACCCTGGCCTAGCCAAAGACCTATTGCTGTTTGGACAAAATAAAATAAAAATAAAATAAAATTCCTTCGTAATCACTGTTCACTGATGAATCAACATGCAACTATCTACAACTGATAAATTCCTAGTTTCATATGCACTCCCTTAGAACTTGATGGCATCAATACATACAATTTGATGACCATTTTAGCCCTGCATCCATCTTCACCTTCGCTTATCTGCATTTTTTGCCCATATAGCTCCAAATGATGCCATATATATATACATATTCATTATATACAATCTCTTGTTCACTGAAGCACAAATAAGGCTAATGAAATTCCTCACTGAAGCAAGACTAGAATCTGATAAAAGTATGGGCCTCACCATGCTCTCTGCTCCATCTGACTGATTTTTTTTTTCATTTAAAAGTAAATATAAGTCAAGATTCCATGTTGTAATGCACAGCACCAATTCTTGCATCATTTTTATTATAACTATGAATCTGGTTTCACGTAGGCCAGCGGTCTTCAAACTTGATCCTTTTATGACTTGTGGACTTCAACTCCCAGAATTCCTCAGCCAGTGTGCCTGGCTGAGGAATTCTGGGAGTTAAAGTTCACAAGTCATAAAAGGGCCAAGTTTGAAGATCCCTGATCTATAATCTCAAAAACAATAAAATCATATCACATCTAATAGCATATAAACAGTATACAGATAGTCCTCACTTAGTGACTGTGAAATTTTTGCTGTGAGCAAATTCCTGAACGTGGGGTGAAGTGTCTGCAGCCCTGCAGGAACTTTAACATGTGTGGACTTCAATTCCCAGAATTCCCAGTCAGCATACCAGAAAAGGAACATGACCTTGACCAGGGGTAGGCAACCTTGGCTCTTTTATGACTCGTGGACTTCAACTCCCAGAATTCCTGAGCCAGCATGGCTCAGCTTGGAAACCTTTCCCTTTCCCCTCAGCATGGCTTGAGTCCTTGACAGAGATTTGTAAGATTCATTACTAGCACAACTGAGTGGTGAAAAGCATCTTAAGTTCTTAAAAAACATATAAGTGGCTCAAAAATACCCCTAATTCACTAAACTACAAAAGGAGGAATCATACTTGCACAATCATACTTGCGTAATTCTATTACCTATATGGCCAATCTCAATAAAATTTTGCTTTTATTTTGAATTAAAGTAACTATATCCTAAAAAAAAAAAAAAAGTAGTTTCAGCCATTCTGTGAAGTTGATTCCTTGGTCTGGTCTACATGATGGGGTGGACAGAAAAAAAGTCCACATGGAGCAGCTATGAAGGAGAGAAGAGGGAGGAGGGAAGGAGACACTCAGCTAGCTAGCCAGATCAGAAAAATCAATCCTGATAATCAATGGAGTGACAGATGTTGCAGGCAGATTGCTATCCCCTCCCATTGCCTTTTTAAAAAAAAAATAATTCTATTCAAATACAAATACTACAAACATAATACATATAAATCTAAATAAAAAACAGTATAAAAATACAAATATTACAGTGCACCTACCCCCCCTGGAGACCATTTTATTACCTATATTTCTTCTCACACAACTAACAATATACAATATATTTCAATTGCGCCCTTATCCCCTCCAAAACAGCATGTATTCCTGAGTAGGTTTATTCCCTTTGCCTTCCACCAACACTGTTTTTATAAAATCCTCCCATATTTCATTATAATTATTTACTTTAATCATCCCTTTTTTAAATTTAATTTCTGTTCTCAATTTATCACCTCCCATTGCTCGCTAGCAGTGGCAAGCACCATAGCACTGGAGTTCACCTTTCTCCTTCCAATAAATTAGTCAGGAGACAGGAAAATTCAATGTAGGTCATGGCCAGCCTAGGCAAGTGCTAGACAGATGCTTCCATTAATCTTCTTTCATTGCTAAGCCCTGCTCACTCACTTCCAGGAGCCCTCATCAGAAAGGCCAAAGCTTAAGATACAGGAGGATCTGGACAGACTTGAACACTGGGCTCTATCTAACAAAATGAAATTCAATGGTGAAAAAAGTAAGGTTCTACATTTAGGCAAGAAAAACCAAATGTGAGAGGGATCTCATAGTCCTAGTGGACAATCACTTAAATATGAGCCAGCCGTGTGCTGCAGCTGACAAAAAGGCCAACACAGTGCTGGGCTGCATTAACAGAGGGATAGAATCAAGATCACGTGAAATATTAAGGGAATTAAGGGAATTGAGGGGAAACTGATCAAATTTGCAGATGACACAAAGCTAGGAGGGATTGCAAACACCAGAGCAGAGAGAGAAAGGATTCAAAAAGATTTAGAGAAACTCGAACAATGGGCTACAACTAATAAAATGGTATTTAACAAGGGAAAATGCAAGGTACTACATCTGGGCAAGAAAAATGAAAAAAGCACATATAGTATGGGAGGAATCCAGCTGAGCAGCAGTACATGTGAAAAGGACCTCGGTGTCCTAGTAGATCATCGATTGAACATGAGGCAACAGTGTGAAGCAGCTGCAAAAAAGGCGAACACGATCCTGGGGTGTATCAAGAGAAGCATAGAGTCCAGATCACGTGAAATTATTATTCCCCTCTACTCTACCTTGGTCCGACCTCACCTGGAGTACTGTGTCTAGTTCTGGTCACCCCAGTTCAAGGAAGACACTGACAAACTGGAGCAGGTTCAAAGGAGACCTACCAAGATGGTGAACAGTCTACAAACCATGTCCTATGAGGAACGGTTAAAGGAATTAGGAATGTTTAGTCTACAGAAAAAAAGACTGAGAGGAGACATGATAGCTGTCTACAAATACCTGAAGGGCTGTCACAGTGCAGAGGGATCAGCCCTGTTCTCACTTGCTCAAGGAAGGACTAGAAACAATGGGATGAAACTGCAGGGGAAAAGATTCAGATTAGATGTTAGAAAAAAATTTCTAACAGTAAGGGTGATCAACCAGTGGAACAGGTTGCCACAGGAGGTAGTGAGCTCCCCTTCGATGGAGGTCTTCAAGCAGAGACTGGACGGCCATCTATCTGGGATGGTTTAAGGAATCCTGCCTCGAGCAGGGGGTTGGACTCGATGACCCGGGAGGTCCCCTCCAACTCCACCATTCTATGATTCTATGAAATATTAATACCACTTTACAATGCCTTGATAAGGCCACACTTGGAATACTGCATCCAGTTTTGGTCACCACAATGTAAAAAAGATGTTGAGACTCTAGAAAGAGTACAGAGAAGAGCAACAAAGATGATTAGGGGACTGGAAGCTAAAACATATAAGGAAGGGTTGCTGGAATTGGGTATGTCTAGTTTAACGAAGAGAAGGGGGGACATGATAGCAGTGTTCCAATATCTCAGGGGCTGCCCCAAAGAAGAGAGAGTCAAGCTATTCTCCAAGGCACCTGAAGGCAGGACAAGAAGCAATGGGTGGAAACTAATCAAGGAGAGAAGCAACCTGGAACTAAGGAGAAACTTCCTGACAGTGAGAACAATTAATCAGTGGAACAACCTGCCTCCAGAAGTGGTGAATGCTCCAACACTGGAAGTTTTTAAGAAGAGACTGGACAGCCATTTGTCTGAAATGGTATAGGATTTCCTGCCTGAGCAGGAGGTTGGACTAGATGACCTCCAAGGTCCCTTTCAACTTTATTATTATTATTATTATTGTTATTATTATTATTATTATTATTATTAATCATCGCACAGTCAGTCAGATGTTCAGACTGGATTTGGCATTTTTGTCTACCTATCGAGTCCTTACCCAGGACCTGGGATAGGCAGATGTGGATGTTCGATATCGTCGCAGGATGGAGGCGGTTCCTAGTAAGGCCGCCTTTTGCAATTGACTAATGGCAAATAATAATAATTATTATTATTATTACATTTGCAGCATGCTCTTCCCCTTCTTGATGAGTTGCAACATGGAGATGCATGTAGAAAAGCAATGTAGCTCACAATGTACCCTCACAACTCTGCATTGTTCACAATCTTGGGCTCCCACTATGTCTCCCCTTCTAAATTTCAAATTACCAAAACTTTGAGAAATGTGCTTGTGTTCCCCTATAAAACACAATGCGTGTTGATTTAGGTACATTATTGTACAAGCCAAGTCATCTTTCAGTAGCATTCACCATCCTTACAGAATTAATACTGTGATTCTCACTGGGATTACACCCAAAAATAGCTGGAATAATGTGGGGTTTGGATAGCAGAGGTTACGTTCAAATTCCTTGTGACTTCCTTGGCTTGCTACCACTTTGATTCAGCTACTTTCCTAAGAGTACTGCAATTGGGAGTGTAAAATAGGCAACATGTCTCCTCTTTGAACCTTCTTACTGTTGAAGTTGGATATAATATTACATACTGCTTTCCTGCATTCTCTCATTTAGTTCCTACAATTAACCAATTTAATTAGATTGTGCCAATAGCAGTGCATAAAATTAATTTGCTTTTGTGACTAGATGTGTCAGCCACAAGAATTGGTACCATTTTAAGAAGTGTCTACACTTGCTTTCTCCACTCCCTTTGGCCAGAAACCATTTTACTGTTATTCAGTTTCTAATAACTTGACTCTGCCAAGCAGGTGAGTGTAAAGCATTGCGAAACATTTTAGGATAAAAGCTTAATACCAAATGAGTTCAGATGGTTGAGCTTCCACAGTTCATCAGGAAATAGGAATTCAAAGATTTTAATCATCCTTTTTACAAACTGGAGGGAAAAGAACCTCCCATAATGGTTCAGAATATTTCCACACAACAGAATAAATAAGGAATAAAAATGCATCTAAAAGCCCACTCGGGAGGCATAAATCTGTACTGCGTAAAGAAAAGAATCTGTCTTTTACAAATAATTGGCCTGCCAAAATTATACCTGTCTACTACATTTTAGGAAATATTCCAGAAAATACATGGCTTAAAAACTAGGGCTTCACACTACACATAACAGCAGAAGCAAATAATCCCTTCACTTTTTTCCCTCTGTATTTTGAAAACATATCTGAATACATACAGAATACAGAATAACAAAGGTGGAAGAGACCTCGGAGGTCATCTAGTCCAGCCCCCTGCTCAAGCAGGAGACCTTATACCATTTCAGACAAATGGCTGTCCAGTCTATGGAGCAGCACTCACAACTTCTGGCGTTCCATTGATTAAGTGTTAATACAGTGCAGGTAAGAAAAGGACATTGATTGTTCAGAGTTCAATGTTATACTAAAATATTCTGCATTAACTACAATTTGTAAATTGCCTTCATGCAAGGCGTTCAAACTGGTCAGTCCTAGAGGAGATCAACCCTGACTGTTCTTTAGAAGGCCAGATCCTAAAGTTGAAACTCAAATACTTTGGCCACCTAATGAGAAGGAAGGACTCACTGGAGAAGAGCCTAATGCTGAGAAAGATTGAGGGCAATAGAAGAAGGGGACGACAGAGAATGAGGTGGCTGGATGGAGTCACTGAAGCAGTCGGCATGAGCTTAAATGGAATCCAGAAGATGGTAGAGGACAGGAAGACCAGGAGGAATGTTGTCCATGGGGTCACGATGGGTCGGACACGACTTCGCAACTAACAACAACAAAAATACGTAATCCATCTGAGAAAATACCAGAACATGGGCCATTGAATTTCATTGTCTACACATTTGAAGTACCAACCTAAATTCCTCAATTTTTTTTATCAACCAGCCACACAATTATACCATGTCAGAGTTTCTCTTGGCCACTTTAAGATGTGTGGACTTCAACTCCCAGAATTCCTCAGTCAGCCAACTCAGACTGTTTATTCAGTCTCATCCACCCATAGCTATAGCCTGGAGTTGACCTGTCTGGAATACAAAAAGGTGAATAATAATAATAATAATAATAATTTATTAAATTTAAATGCCATCCAATTCCCAATGCAATACTGCATCCAGTTTTGGTCACCACGATGTAAAAAAGATGGAGACTCTAGAAAGAGTACAGAGAAGAGCAACAAGGATGATTAGGGGACTGGAGGCTAAAACATACAAGGAACGGTTGCTGGAATTGGGTATGTTTAGTTTAACAAAGAGAAGGACGAGGGGGAACATGATAGCAGTTTTCCAATATCTCAGGGGCTGCCACAAAGAAGAGGGAGTCAAGCTATTCTCCAGAGCACCTGAAGGCAGGACAAGAAGCAACGGATGGAAACTAATCAAGGAGAGAAGCAACCTAGAACTAAGGAGAAACTTCCTGACAGTTAAAACAACTAACCAGTGGAACCACCTGCCTCCAAAAGCTGTGAATGCTCCAACACTGGAAGTTTTAAGAAGAGACTGGATGGCTATTTGTCTGAAATGGTATAGGGTTTCCTGCCTGAGCAGGGGGTTGGACTAGATGACCTCCAAGGTATCTTCCAACATTATTATTATTATTATTATTACTATTATTATTATTACTATTATTATTATTATTATCGTTCTCTTCATCTCAGAAGAACCTCAGATGAAGAAAAAGTTACCACAAAGACAGGATTTAGATGACTTGCAGATAGAGGACATGGACAAGACTGGACCAAGCAATTTTGACAAAAAAAAAGAATGAATAGATGAGGAGGGGGAATTGTGGCACTCATCCTGCCCTCCTCTTCCCTGTCCTTTACTAGGCCAAACATTAAAAAGACGTGGCCAAATGGAATTTTGGAGCAGATGTCCTTTCTAGATGAAGGCCTCCTATAGAGAATGAGAAACAAGTAAGTGTTTCAGGCAGCTCCTCGTGATTTTCAGCAGATGCCAGGAACTGTCATTCTTGATGCAGTTACGAATATGAGATGCAGCCCACTTATCTGCTCCTTGTGACCGTGGCATCAGTTTTTTTGTGTGTGCATTTCTGCATCTTGACAATCTGATATCCTGGCTTATCAGATTTGTTTCACCCCTCCCCCCTCTCTCATCCCTAGGAAGAATGCAGTTCAATTTATTCTCTTTGTTAAAACACTAATTGTATTTGATGACAGTAATTTTGCCTTTGCTGAACTATAGAAGACAAAACTAATTTTGTGTTTAATCTTGATGATTTTTTGTTGCATTCTGTTCTTGTTCACCGCAAACATCTGTCATATTTCTGCTTTAGCTTAGTGCATTTGATAAGAAGGAATCTATCTTTGTTAGACGCCTTTGGCAAAAATGTTTCTGCCCTTACTATCAGGTATCTAGCATCCAGGGAGACTGTCATCTGCTTTAATGTGTAAATTAATGGAAAGTTCTGACTTTTGTCCTTGAAATGTACTGGAAGTTCTCAGAAGCCTGGAGATAGCTTTGATGTTATAATCATTCAAAGTACTCAGGCAGTGTTTTTAAGTAGGTTTCTTGGTATGATTATTATCCATAATTTTTCTGTTTTTTTTCCTGTACCGCTCAGCCATATTTTAAGATGCAACTGAAGAATTCCAAACAAAATCCTGGAGAGATTTGTAACATTTATGATCGGTGCCCATGTTCATGTGCTGCTAAAACCTGACATTTTTAGCCTTATGATAAGTAACTGACAAAAGTAGCTATGCTAGACTCTAGAGCAGGGGTCTCCAACCTGTGGACAGTGGCCTGCTTGGCCACTGGGCTGCAGGGCAGGCTGGCCAGTGTGCACACGTGTGAACACAATCTCATCCCCACCCACGCTAGTCCCATGGTGAAAATGGGGCACTGCGGGGCGAAAATGGGGCAAGGCTAGCGAGTGTCACATGGGCACTAGCACTACTCCAATGGTGGGATTCAAATATGTGAACAACTGTTTCTCTGTGTTCTGGAAGTCCATTCTGGGCCTGGGCAACAAAAAATTAGCTACCGGTTCTGCCGAAGTGGTGCGAGCAGGGCTGAATCCCATCACTGCACTATCCCGTTTGCGTCGCACGGGCACTAGCACGCCCCGTTTGTCTCACTTGTGTGCTCGCGCTCCCGTTTGCATGCACGCACCCGTAAAATGCTTCCCCCTCCCTTTCCCTCCGGTCCGCCATCCGAGAAAGATTGGGGACCTCTGCTCTAGCGTTACCCCTTGGGTTTTCTATGAGTCATCCAGAGCAAGAAGGGAGTAAAGGAATGGTTTCCTGAAGAAGCTTAGGGTAATCCACTTTCGAAATCCTGCCAAGAAAACTGCATACCTGTGTTCAGGAACTCAACAGACACTGAGTAAGACATGAAGGCAATTTTAGCAGCTTCATCAGGTAGCCTGTTCCTCAATCTAGCTTCTTGACCTCAGAAAAGTAAGTAGAATGAGGCTTGGATGGGAATCCCCTTTAATTCTACCCGAAAGACAGTCTGTATGGGGCCATGCTTGTCAGAGGAGCTAAGCACAAAATGAACACATTTATTTTATCTTTGGAGCATATCCACAGTGTCTGATGGTGGCCCCAACACTGACACAGTGGTTGTCAAGTAGTGGGCTGCCCTGGATCTGTGTCGCAAAGTGCAAAGGGAGGTTTTCTTGGACAGTCCTTTTGAGGACCTTCTGTACCAAGTCTGAGACCATCCCTTCAAGCAGAACATCGAAGGAGAAAGAGTTGCAACTAAGGGACGGATCAGAGAAGAGGAGTGGGAGCCTGGGTCAAGTAAGTAACTTGAGAAAATATTTGAAACTAGTTCATATGAAGATAGAAGAACAACCGAGCATAAAATAATAGGGTTGGAAGTTGAAGGTCTCCTAGTCTAACTCCTTAGTCAGTGGGCCAGGCATCGTGGGAACTGCCCTTGTTTGTTGAGGACTGACTCATCACTGTCCCTAAAGGGAGGGAGAAAGGAAGCACATTCAAACTTGCAAGATTCTATTGCTAGATCAGAAGTGCTCAATCTTTTGGGCACCAAGGACCGGTTACGTGGAGAGAGGTTTCTCCGTGGACCGGAGGGGGCATGGTTTTGTGTGCTGCCTGCATCTGTGGATGGGGCTTTCCTTATTTATGTGGACCAGTTGCTGGCATGCTGTAGCCCGGTACTGGTCCACAGACTGGGGACCCCTGTGCTAGAGCTCTTATACTGAAAGGGGTTCCAACCTACATGGTATTGGTTTCTTGATCTACCCTGAAAGGCTGTCTGTTCTGAACTGACAACGAGAACTTGGAGCAGTTACCCACTGTATTCCTGTACAGACCAAGTGGCAAACTATACAGTAAATCCTCAAATTCTATTCTATTCTATTCTATTCTATTCTATTCTATTCTATTCTATTCTATTCTATTCTATTCTATTCTATTCTATTCTATTCTATTCTATTCTATTCTATTCTATTCTTACGGGACTGTCTGCTGCCCCATGAAACCCAGCGACCGGTTAGGGCCCACAGAGTCGGCCTTCTCCAGGTCCCGTCAGCCAGTGTCGCCTGGCGGGGCCTAGGGGAAGAGCCTTCTCTGTTGCGGCCCCGGCCCTCTGGAATCAACTCCCCCCAGAGATCCGTATTGCCCCCACCCTCTCCGCCTTTCGCAAATTACTGAAGACTCATCTTTGCCGACAGGCCTGGGGCAGTTAACACCTGGCCCCAGCCAGTGTATGTATGTTTGTATGTCTGTTTGGATGATTGGTCTTTTAATTGACGGTTTTACAATGTTTTTTATATATTAGATTTCTACATGTAGTATTTATGTTGTGAGCCGCCCTGAGTTCTTGAAATAGGGCGGCATAGAAATCTAAGTAATAAATAAATAAATAATTCTATTCTATTCTATTCTTATTCTATTCTATTCTATTCTTGGAATGGGAAGTCTTCAATCTAAAAAATGCATCTATGCCGTATTGTGCCATATTTCTTACAAAAGCCCACAGAAATATTTTTATTACTATCTGCTATATTACAGTTTCAAATTCTTCTATTAACTTTCAGAGTTGATGAAGAGTCAACTGTTGTCATCCAACTGGAATTTTTTTTTTTTTTTGCATTCTCCTTTAATCAATTCCTCCCAAGATGGTAAGATGGCTAACTCCATGACGCCTTGTGCGTTTTACAATAAGGTAGCTCTGGAAACCTTGCCAGCATTTTTTTTTTACCATCACTAATCATAGCAGAGAATTCTAAATAATGATCCTTCAGATCTTGGAGATGTTCCAAATGCAGCTCCAAGAGACCTACTGAATTAAAGGAGAAAAAGAAACTACTGAATGGCAGCCAAAGCATATGTTGCCTTTTCTTAGGGCAGTCACATCTCACATTACTAAGGGGAAAAAAATGTAATTTATGGTCAGAATGGGCAAGATAAAAAATAACTGCTGTGACAAAGACAGAGCAGTGTTTCTCAACCTTGGCAACTTTAAGATGTGTGGACTTCAACTCCCAGAATTCCCTAACCTGCCAAACCTCAGTTCCAGAGCCAAGCACATATTTAGCAAGCGTAAGATATAACTGATGCACCCAAACAGAACTTATTTTACCGCATTCAAACTTTCTGTTGGGAACTGAACTCATGGCTCCTTGTACTTTAGATGACTAAGATCTGGCTATGTACGTCTAATGATTCTCAACAAGGATGCAGCCAGTCACATTGTCCCTGCGGTCAATATAACTGAAAACACAATATAGGATATTCCCCATATACAGGTTCAACTCTGGAATCCTTCATTAAAAGACCTGGGAAAATCCTGCCATAGATTTTGGAAGCAGCTTGGAAAAACAGCACTAACCTTGAGGGAAATTAAAATGTTGACGTTTTAAGACCTTGTTTAACACTTGAAGAAGCTAGACACAGTTTATAGACAGCATCATGGCTAAACCTCATTCCTATGCTTTGGCTATTCCAAGAAGCCAATTATGATTTTTTAAAAAATGATGATTCATAATTTAGGAAATTAAAACCTCCTTATTAGTACAATGGAGTTAAAGGCTGAAACATATTACAGTAATTGTGTTTTTCTGTAGCTTCCTGTGCAAAACCTACAGTATTTAAATGCACATACAAGCTCTGTCTGAAAAAAGAAGGATAAATTAACTGTGATGGTTAACACTCATTTCAAAAGAGTTCTATTCATGTGTTTCAGTGCTGATGTCACTCTGCTTTACAGCAACAGACACAATCCCCAGTACATCTAAAGTGCCAAATTCTCAGTTAATTCATGAGAAATGGTAAGGAAAAAAATCTACTATCATGACCTTAATACAAATGGAATGACACAAATGGACAGAAAATTGCCTGCTACGAGGGACAAATGGAGTGGACATTTCTATGACTTAAGTACTAGATTGTCAGATGGGGAAAATTAAAGTACCGTAGTTCTCCTTCTCCAAGTCCAAAATATATACAAGTATGTGTGCGTAGCCTTGTTTTTGAAGCAAAACTAATATGTAAATCCATGATGTGGCGCTTTTTACAGATGTTGGACTTAAGACTGCCAACAGCAACAGTAATAATTAGGATTTATATATCTAAGAACAAAGTACTCAAATTCTTTGTGTTGGGATTCCCCTTTGCATGGAGTTCAGCTGCCCCAGACTTCACACAGTATTAGAAAGGAAGAGACAAGGTTGTAAAGAGAGGCAAGCAGAGAGATCTTTACTACCATATTTAAGTCTATGCCTACCTAACTGAATATCAGGTTAATATTAGCAGACACCTTTGCAAATGAAGTTAGATAGTGTAATATCCAATTAAGCACAGAACGCATTTTACTGACTTTCACAGAGGAATCACCAACCAAAATAGCATATTATAAGTACAAAACAGGAGAATATCTCTCGTGCTGATTTCTTTCCTCCTTAGCTAATTCTGTATCTTCAGTCTTTTGTCCCTTTGAATGGAATGGGACAATTTGGCGCAGCCAGCTTGGCTCCCTTTGAAGGCGTCCACTTTGATTTATTTCATTTCCAGCACAAAGACATATCTTTCAATCAGTGCCTGTAGTAATCCCGCCAGATAACCAACACTGCAGATTTCAACTTGGTAAATGCTGGAACAAAAATCCAAGTCAGAGTCTGAAAACCTTCCTAATGCACGCCAAGAATAAAAACCCAAGATAATTATAGCAAGATTGCTCGCTCATTTAAAATCCAAGGTGATTTCATGGGCGTAAACTGACTTCATTAATTATATGCTTTTGCTGGCAGCAAGAGAGAAATGGGAGCATTGGAGCACATCAAGGCGCATCAGCCTTCTGCTTGGGCATGATTAAGGTAGAATTCTGGTTAAACTGACAACATGTGATTGTGCACCCAGCCTTTCTCAAGCAAGGTACAAAACAGCAGCTGGAGGTTTTTAAAAAAATCTTCAGTAATTATTAGTTTGAAGCCAGTTCTGCAAAGCACATGGCCTAAGCATAATTTTATTCATATAAACCATTACTGTGCTCACTATTACACAGGCAAAAGCCATGGGGCCATTATATCCACCACCCCAAAAGATGTTCACATCAACAAACCCTCCAAAGACAGCTGGTCTACTTGGGTTCTTTCATATAGTGATACACGCAATAGATAGAAGGATATAATTATCTTCAGGAGGTCCCCATAAGGTCTAATATATTAGTTCAATAAATTAAGAAATATTGGCCAACATCAAGTTGTGACATTCTCTAAGAACAAAAAATTCAAATCTGCGGAGTTCAATAACAATATGAGATCATATTACATCCCATTGCCAACACATGTTTTTTGGTCACCACATTACAAAAAAAGATGTTGAGACTCTGGAAAAAATGCAAAGAGCAACAAAGGTAATTAAAGGCTAGGAGACTACAACATATGAAGAACGATTGCAGGAATTGGATATGGCCAGTCTAGAGAAAAGAAGGACTAGAGGTGACATGATAGCATTATTCCAGTGTTTGAGAGGCTGCCACAAAGAAGAGGAAGTCAACTTATTTTCCAAACCACAAGAAGGCAAGACAAGAAACAATGGATGGAAACTAATCAAGGAGAGAAGCAACCTGGAATTAAGGAGAAAACAGTGAGAACAATTAACCAGTGGAACAGCTTGCCCTCAGAAGTTGTGGATGATTCATCACTGGAGGTTTTTAAGAAAAGATTGGACAGCTACTTGTCTGAAATGGTATAAGGCAGACGTGTCAAACACAAGGCCCGGGGGACGGATGCGGCCCGCGAAGTGGTTTCATGTGGCCCACGAAGCCATCCTGGAAAAAGTGAGGGAACGGCCCCCTCTCTGTCTTGGCCCTGGCCCAGGCCAGCCGGGAGCCAATGTACAATTTTGTGGTGGCCATCTATGCTGAAACGCATTCAGACTTAGCTCCACAAGGCCATCTAGAAACAGCGAGGAACCAGTCCCGCCAACTGGGTCCATGCTGGGGAGGAGTCACCCTTTGTGAGGAATGAAGAAATGGACCATGCCTTGGCGCTTGCCCCGGTCCCACCCCCTTCTGCCAGAGACCCTCAGATCTGTCCCACTCCTGCCCAGGCCCCCCCAGGCACCCTTGACGCAAACGATGTAGAGCTGGCAATGACCACCCAGTAGG
Source organism: Bothrops alternatus (assembly GCA_034064705.1). NCBI lineage: Eukaryota > Metazoa > Chordata > Lepidosauria > Squamata > Viperidae > Bothrops > Bothrops alternatus. The sequence continues at coordinate 25,563,915 of JARGCV010000006.1, forward strand.
CCACACCCACTCCATCCATACCCACCCAGTAGGCTGCACCCACACTGGCCACACTCCCCCCCCCCCGAGGGCAACCGCAATGCTGATGCGGCCCTCAATGAAATTGAGTTTGACACTCCTGGTATAGGGTCTCCTGCTTGAGCAGGATTTGGACTATTCTAGTCCAGTGTAGGAATCCACCTCTGCAGCAGTTTAGACAAAACAACCAAACATGCTGTAGGCTCATGAAATTAATAATGCATTTGATGCTCTTTACTTCATTTCCACTCTAGATTGGGAAGAAAGACTTCCTTCTTTCTGATTACATTCATGTAGATCTTTAGGAAAGAAGAAAACTTGGTTGGTTTCATTCATAAAAGTGATGGAATCAATGGCTCAGCCTTGAGAGCAGAGTGTATCTGCTGTGAGACTAATTGAGCTTCCTCGTGCATTTCGTTGGTTCTTGGGAGAATCTGCTTAACCTCTCAAGAACAACTGACCCTGCTTTCCAGAAATTCCTTTGACCACCATGAAAGGCAAATTTATAATTTTGTGCATGGATAGGACCCCCTCTGGCTGTGAAAATCAATTCAGGTTTCCAAGTGAAAATATTTGCTAAAATACCAAGCAGAGAAAGTTCAGAAGCCAGCTATGCAGCTAAATAAAAAAAACAAGCTAAGTATATTTGCCTTAGAAGAACTTGAAACTTCCAAAGTAACTTCCCAAATTCTCAATATCCTGCATTATACTGGGGACCCATCCTGACTCTTCACCAGGTATTCCTCAATCAGGAAGAAACTGGAAAAACAGTACATTTCTTACAGACCTAGAAACCTCCTCAAACAATCCAATTAATAGCTTGAGATGGTTAGCCTGTGCATCCTCCAAGTGATAGATGAATGGATCTTTCCAATTTTGCAAGATGTGGAGTCCCCCTGACTTTTTTTTTCAAAGTGGAGGAACTGTACAATTTGCTTTGTCCAAAAGGCCAGTACTTTTGAAGAAACTGACAACTTCTTTCTACAATGGCCAGAAAAAAAATAGAACTCTTTTAGGACACAACTAGTCAAGTCTCCCTCCTATTTGCAATCTTTATTGCACTCCAGCTTGGGCAGAGAAGTTGTGTATGTGTTGAAGTGCCAACCACTAGTACTGCATCCTTGTTATCAAGGGAGGGGAATTGGATATCTAACACAGGGCTTTTCAACCTTTTCACCCATTGTACCACTTTTAGGATAATGGCAACATCCGAGTACCACCAGTCGCCTAGCAAGGTGTCAAAAACTTGATGACAAAAAAAAAGGAAAAAAGTGATAAAATACAGGTAGACCTCGACGTATAACAGTTCGCTTATGATACTGAATGATACTGAAAAAAGTGCCCCCCAAGCCACAGCCGAGCAAGACACCTGCCTGCCTACCCAGTGGCGCTCTTCCTCCTGTTTCATTGTTCTGAGCATTTCTGTTGAGGATTGGCAGCAGGGGTGGGGTGGCGGGGTGGCGGGGTGTTTGGTTTTTATTCCCCCCATCTGGGGGGAGCAGATTTTGATCGCTTCACATGACCCTGGGACACTGTCACCGTCATAAATATGAATCAGTTGCCAAGCATCTGAATGTAAATCACAAGACCTTGGAGATGTTGCAACATTCCAGCTGATCGGTGCTTCTTCTGGAGCCTGGTGCTGATCCTGGCATTTCCACTGAGCCCTAACAGCCCCGAAGAAGTGCTGATCAGCTGGAAAGCGGCACTGATCCTGGCGCTTCCGCTGAGCCCTGACAGCCCTGCAGCTCCAGCCATCTCTCACTCAGGCTTGTGCGGTGCTGCCACTGGTTCACCTCATTCCCCTCTTCTGCTACCACTTTTCTAAGATGGTCGCATACCACCTGCCAGGTGCCAATGTACTACAGGTGGTACCCATACCATTGATTGAAAAGCCCTGTTCACCCTTATCACAGGAGGCTAAGAACATTTCTCGTTCAGATTTCATTTTCAGACTGCTCTCCTTCCTGGGTTCAACACCATTTGATCTTGGAATGCAAGGATAAGGATTAGTGAAAGTCAAGTTCACACATTATTCTAAACCAATGTTTGCTTTAACAGTTGTCTGTTGAATAAGCTACAGAGCAAATATTAAGCCATCAATCTAGCGATTCACAACCTACAGGAGTTGTTTAATATATTTTTCACATGAAGATAATGAAATAGGAGATGGGGTCTTGCATCTGAACTGGAGAAGCAACAGTGGGCTTGTAACATTGACCTAACAACCATTTTTCCACTTAGCCAATTTCAATATTTATGTAGGAAAATGGCATTTACTCAAGAACGAACGAAGGTTTTAATAAAGGCCCCACCAAAGTCCTCAGGAATAAGAGACCACATTAACCTTTTCTCTCTGCTGATCTCAAGCAGTAAAAACCCCAGCACATCCAACTAGTTCAACATGCAAGATATTGGCTGGGGAATTCTGGGAATTGAAGTTCACACTTCAATTAAAGTTAAAGTTCCTAAGGTTGAGAAACACTGTCCTAAAGCATGGCTGAATTGTGTTTATTGTCTCAAAAACCACAGCAGGCTTTGCATTGCATGTAATATTTTAGAAGTACGCATGGCCAAATGGGAAAGCGTTTCCAGAAGTTTTATTAAGGCTTTAAGACAACCATCTCACCTCTAAAAACTACCTAAACTCTTAAGAACTGCCCAAAAGTCCAAAATATTTGGTCTTATTCACAGAGGAGGGTTTCAGGGTCCACCAAAGAAATCTGATGAGTCATCTTTCTGTGCACCACTGTCTAATACTCCCTCCTTCCATAACCCATAATCCAGACGTGCACTCAGATTGATGTTGATGGTTCTCATCTGCCTATCATTTTCACTGCACAATAGTCAAGTGTCTTTCTTTTTATTTTCCAGGGAAGATTGGTTTTTCACCTGGCATTTAGGCTGGAGAAATAGTCATTGGTTGTGGTCTTTCTCCAGTTACATGTTACAGTTACTAAGTCTGATTCCTTTTTTATAAACCAAGGCTAACTTATTATCTTGCGACTGAAAGGTGATATTAAATATGTGTCATATTTTATTTTAAGCCAACAATAGAGATTCACATTGAAGGGGAATTTTGTGGCATTTAAACTAGTCTCCCCCCCAGGTAGCATATTCCAGATGTGCTAGATCACAGTTGTCATTAATTTTCAGCAGGTTTACTTTAAAGCAGACATGTCAGACACAAAGCCCGGGGCCAGAAGCGGCCTGTGAAGTGGTTTCATGTGGCCCACAAAGCCATCCTGGAAACAGTGAGGGAACGACCCCCGCTGCCTTGGCCCTGGCCGGCCGGGAGCCAATGTACAATTTTGTGGTGGCCATCTATGCTGAAACGCATTCAGTCTTAGCTCCCCAAGGCCGTCTAGAAACAGCGAGGAACCAGCCCCTGCTGCCTGGGTGCATGCTGGAGAGGTGTCACCCTTTGTGAGGAATGAAGAAATGGACCATGCCTTGGCGCTTGCCCCGGTCCCACCCCCTTCTGCCAGAGACCCTCAGATCTGTCCCACTCCTGCCCAGGCCCCCACAGGCACCTCTACATTGAATAATGTAGAGCTGGCCATGCCACCCAATAGGGCACACCCACTCCATCCACGCCCACCCAGTAAGCCACACCCACCCTGGTCACACCCACCCGTCCCCCGAGGGCAACCACAATGCTGATGCGGCTCTCAATGAAATTGAGTTTGACACCCCTGCTTTAAAGTATAGATGAGAGAGGGAGGGGGAGGGAGGGAGAGAGAGATGGGGGAGAGAGGAAGGGGGAGGGCGGGAGGGAGAGAGAGAGAGAGACGGGGAGGGAGAGAGGGAGGGAGCTTCACAGCTCTCTATTATGGGAGCAAAGCCAAAAGGGGAAAGTTCGATGTTCAGAACTGAAAGCAAGTATTTCATGCTACAAAGCTAGCACCTTACTCTGCAGTCAAATTCAACAGTGACATCTCTCCCCCAAAATCATGTTGTCCAGTTGAAGTCTGGTAAAAGATCTGACATGTTTTAATACTGTTAATATTTAATGCTTAATAGTTAAATATTTAATGTTAATATTTAATAGTTTAATGCTGACCAGGGGATTGGACCAGAAGACCTCCAAGGTCCTTGGACTTTCAATTCTGTTGCAACACACTTCAGCCTCTGGGGCTGTCGTGCAAAATTTTGTTCCATGCAACAGGACAAACTACGATTGCTCCTGTTTCTTTCACAATTAAAATAAAAATCGGACAGCCCGTCTCTGAAAATAAAGACTATCAAGCAATCTTCTCTTTAGTTCCCCCCCCCCGCAGGTAACCCTCTGCAATCAACAGGTGCAAATGTTTGATCCCTCCTCCCCCTTCATATGGGGGACAAACTCCCTGTGTGGAGTTTGAAAGTGCACACAACACTGAGCCAATGCAGGAAGCAGCTTCTGCCTCCAAGATTCCGAATAAGTCTGGCATGGAAATTAACAGACATAACAAAGAAATAGTATTAATCATCCACTTTTTATTCAGTTGTGATTCATTAAAGCTGATTAAGAAGCACACTGTCAAAACCCTTTCCTGGGGGTGTTGGTGAAGAAGGTACAAGTACTGTATACTTTGACTGGTTACATTATAGACATATATAATTATAGAAAGTTGTGATATTTGATGTTCCTTTTTTTCATCTCCTCCTATGCAAAATTAGGACTATGGAAAGATCTCAAAGAAGCTGCTTTATAAGGTTTGGTGGTGCAGATAAAGCATCTTTCAAGTGTGGAAGGAGCCATAAACTTTCAGGCTGTGTGTGTGTGTGTGTGTGTGTGTGTGTGTGTTAATGCTTTGCTTCACTGGCATATTTAACACATAGGCAACATGGAATGCCTTTCAAAGCAGCCATGTAGATTTTGCAAATGACTCAACTTTTTTAATGCCCCAAAGAAGAGAGGCTTTATTTATATTAATGCTCTTTACAGACCGCTTCTTTTTTTTTAATAAAGTTTTTATTGAATACAAAAAAAAGAAAAGGATTAAAAACATTGAACATGGTAAATTGTGACTGACATCTCAGTCCATATTGTACATTAATTGCATATAATTTATCTATATACAAACTATACATTTCTAATCTCTATTTTAACTTATCTCTTTATTTGTGACATCTATTTTTTTCCCTCCAGCTATAAAATTTATTCCATATCAAATAAAATTCTGTGTCTTCCTGGTTTTTTAATCTTTTAGTTAACCTATCTAGTTCTGTGCGAAACCTAATTTTCTTTATTAGTTCTTCCTCACTTGGTGTTTCCATTGCTTTCCATTTTTGAGCAAATAGTATCCTTGCCGCCGTAGCCACGTGAATAATTAAATATGTGTCCTCTTTATTTACATTTTTCTCTAATATTCCTAATAGTAACTCAGGTTTGTATAGAATGTTTTGGCTAGTCATTTCTATTACCCATTCCCAGACCATACGCCAATACACCTGTGCTTCTCTACATCTCCACCATATATGCAAAAAGGTACCCTTTTCTTTTTTACATTTCCAACATGTAGAAGAATATCCTTTATACATTTTGGCTAATCTGGCCGGAGGGAGATGCCATCTGTAGATCATCTTATACAAGTTTTCTTTATATGATGTCGCCAATGTAATTTTGTTATTTCGCTCCCATACTTGCTGCCATTGATCCATATTTATATTATATCCTAAATCTATTGCCCATTTCACCATTGTTTCTTTAACCTGCTCCTCATATAGTTTATGTTCCAACAGGTGTTTATAAATATTCTTTATTTGTTTTTTATCTGGGCCTAGCAGTATCTTGTCTAAATCCGTATCTTGTCTATTAATACCTCATTTTTGCTTATCCTTCATGTATCTTGCTTGTATCTGAAAATAAGACCACCACTCCATGTATAGACCGCTTCTTTTGAAGGTTTTGCCTTCATTCAGGAATGAATCACAACTCCCCAATGTTACACTTTCCAGATCAGCCGGGGGGGGGGGTTGGGGACCACTGCTTTAGAGAACCCACCTAGGCAAATTGAAAGCAATCACATAAAATAACATTAAAAAAAAATAAAACCAACAAGTTTGGCATAAAACTCAGCTACAGATGGTAAGGCCTGGAAAAAAACTGGAAAAATTGGGAAAAAATACACAGGGTTTTCCCAGGTTTTTTCCAAAGCTGTTTCTCCCCCAATTTTTCCAGTTTTTTCCAGGGCTTCCCATCTCAGGTCTTTGTTGAAAAACACATTTCTGTCTTTCCAACGACTGCAATGGAGCTGGCTGGAGGTGGCAGTATATTTAGGAAGATAGGCAGGCCGATCTCCTCTAGATATTTTGAACTAATTCCCACAAGCCCCATCCAGGCTAACAAATGGTGAGGAGACCCACAGGATTTCTCCTGATCATCAGACTTTAGAGCACAGGGAAGTATAAATCACCTTACTCTTGCGGACTAACTATTCATCCCACCATTTCCAAAATGTTTATCCCTCCGACTTCTTCACTGATTAACTGAATAAACTGATAGCATTACTCTGGGGAGCTTCTGTTGCCCTTCTACTGTCTAATGATGCTGTAGCACAGGGGTCCTCAAACCTGGCCACTTCAAGACTTGTGGACTTCAACTCCCAGAATTCCCCAGCCAGCCATGCTGGCTGGGGAATTCTGGGAGTTGGAGTCCACAAGTCTTAAAGTGGCCAAGTTTGAAGACCCCTGCTGTTGCAGCAACTCTACAGCAGGGGTCCCCAACCCTCGCGCTCGCTGCTCGCACAAATGGAGCGGCGCACGTGCGCTCACCCGCCACTTGTGCAGAACCCTCTCCTCTCTCCCCTCCCGATGGTCCCCAAAGTTGGAAAGGGTGGGAAGTGCTGACCTACAGGATTCCCAGAGACCATGTGTGTGTAAATCAAGAGAAACTTAAGTGAGAACCTAAGAGATGCCTCACTACCACATTTCACGCAACACTTAAAACCGGGCTGCCCTCGCCTTTGAAAACTTCTTGAGGATTATGGTTGTTTAATTTTAGTTTTCATTTCTTGTATGCTTGTGTTGAGATCAAACTGGGACAATTTTACGGGGGGGGGGGAATAGAAGAACCAGACCAGATCCCTGCCTAAACGCACTCTCAGGTGACACTGACTCTTGCAAGGCTTTGAAAATTTCCACATCCTCACGAAATGTTGCTCAGATGGAAATTAAGACATAGCAAGGTCAGATGCTTTTGATCTGTCTTTCCCTGACTAGGAAATTCTCCTCCTAATCTGAAAGAAATGAAAGTAGGTTTCAGAGGACCTTCAGAAACATGTTCTTCTCACATTCTCTAGGCCAGCTGTTCTCAACCTGTGGGTCGCGACCCCATTTGGGTCGAACGACCGTTTCACAGGGGTCGCCAAACACCGCAGTCCACCATTTTTTCCCCCATTTCCCCTCGGCCGTTGCACGTGCACCGTGCATGCGCGATTCGGGCCGTCGCGCCGCGCAAGCGCAGTTCGGGCCATCGCGCCGCGCAGGTCGGGGTCGCACCACGCATGGGTGGTGCAGGTGGGGTCTCGGCCTGAAAAAGGTTGAGAACCGCTGCTCTAGGCCCAAGCTCTGTCAATGAAAATACTCCTACAGTTCCTTAATGGTAGTTAGCATTGTGCAAGAGATCCACGACAAAAAATAGCTCAAACTTAAATTAGATATAGACAAGATAAACATCTTCTGAGCTGGCTTTTTGGATACAATAGTACCGTGTTTCCCCGATAGTAAGACACCCCCGATTGTAAGACGTATCGGGGTTTTCAGGGGGTCGGCTAATATAAGCCGTACCACGAAAGTAAGACATATTACTCCTGCCCACTTCCGCCTCCTGCTTAAAATACTTAAATACTTAAAATACTTAATATACTTAAAATACTTAAAATAAAACTGACAATTGTTTTCCAATCAATATAAGCCGTACCCCGAAAGTAAGGCATAGTGGGGCTTTTGGGGATAAAAAGAAAGTGTGACCCTGTCTTGCTTTAGGGGAAACACGGTAGTAGTAGTAGTAGTAGTAGTAGTAGTAGTAGTAGTAGTAGTAGTAGGAAGAAGAAGAAGGAGAAGGAGAAGGAGAAGGAGAAGGAGAAGGAGGAGGAGGAGGAGGAGGAGGAGGAGGAGGAGGAGGAGGAGGAGGAGGAGGAGAAGAAGAAGAAGAAGAAGAAGAAGAAGAAGAAGAAGAAGAAGAAGAAGAAGAAGAAGAAGAAGAAGAAGAAGAAGAAGAAGAAGAAGAAGAAGAAGAAGAAGAAGAAGAAGAAGAAGCTGGCTTTTTGGATATAATAGTAATAATAATAGTAATAATAGTAATAATAGTAATAATAGTAATAATAATAATAATAATGTTGGAAGGGACCTTGGAGATCATCGAGTCCAACCCCCTGCTCAAGCAGGAAACCCTACACCATTTCGGACAGATGGCTGTCCAGTCTCTTCTTAAAAATCTCCAGTGTTGGAGCATTCACCGCTTCAGGAGGCAGGTGGTTCTATTGGTTAATTGTTCTGTCAGAAAGTTTCTCCTTAGTTCTAGGTTGCTTCTCTCCTTGATTAGTTTCCATCCGTTGCTTCTTGTCCTGCCTTCAGGTGCCTTGGAGAATAGGTTGACCCCCTCTTCTTTGTGGCAGCCCCTGAGATACTGGAACACTGCTATCATGTCCCCCCTCGTCTTTCTCTTCGTTAAACTAGACATACCCAATTCCAGCAACTGTTTCTTATATGTTTTAGCCTCCAGTCCCCTAATCATCTTTGTTGCTCTTCTCTGTACTCTTTCTAGAGTCTCAACATCTTTTTTACATTGTGGTGACCAAAACTGGATGCAGTATCCCAAGTGTGGCCTTACCACGGCATTGTAAAGTGGTATTAATACTTCATGTGGTCTTGATTCTATCCCTCTGTTAATGCAGCCCAGCACTGTGTTGGCCTTTTTGGCAGCTGCAGCACACGGCTGGCTCATATTTAAGTGATTGTCCACTAGGACTCCGAGATCCCTCTCACAGTTATTACTATTGAGCAAGGCACCCCCTATACCAGGGCTTTTCGAACTTTTCACCCATTGTACCACTTTTAGGATATGGCAACATCCGAATACCACCAGTTGCCTAGCAAGGTGTCAAAAACTTGATGACCAAAAAAAAAAGGAAAAAAGTGATAAAGTACAGGTAGTCCTCGACTTACAACAGTTCGCTTAGTGACTGTTCGAAGTTACAATGGCACTGAAAAAGTGCCCCCCAAGGCACAGCCAAGCAAGACACCTGCCTGCCCACCTGGCGGTGCTCTCATTTTCCTCCCCTGCTACCACTTTTCTAGGATGGTCGTGTACCACCTGCCAGGTGCCAATGTACCACAGGTGGTACCCGTACCACTGGTTGAAAAGCCCTGCCCTATACTACACCTGTACATTTAGGTTTTCTTGCCTAAATGTAGAATATCTCTTCTGACTTCCCTTCAACAAAGCATTCCTTGTCTGGCATAGCGGCCTCATAGCCATGGACTAATCAGGTTTTCTATTGCTTAGATCTGTGATGAGCAAACAGAAGCCCTGAAATAGCATCTAAGAAAGTTGTGCAAAGCCATGTTGCATAGCACTGAATTAATACGAGATGTTTATGCAAGGTGTGAGCCAGAAGACATAGTTTTAAAAAAAAGAGTGACTAGAATCCAGATCTTCTTTTATATGGTACACACCAGAACAACAGAAAGAAGGGGGGGAGATATTCATCATGGTTTCCCAATTCCAATATAGGTTTTGAGAGCAGATCAACATGTCTGCTTCCTTTATCTTGTAAGCACCTGATCTCTGATTGTGCGCACATGCCACAGCCAGACAGAAATGTGACAATACTGTTCATGAACAGACATAGCTTAAACCCGTTCTGCTAGATTTCTCCTTACCAGGAGCTGAACAAACCATAGTTTAAAAGTCAGGATTATTTTCCTCCCCATTATGGCTTCCTCTCGCCTGTCTCTGATGTGCTTAGGAGAGGCGAAAGGGGATGCACAATGCAAAATTTGTACAGCAGAAAAGACACAGTACAGAAATGTGTTGAGCTGCTTCTGTTAGAATTGAAGCCAGTTAGCTTGTTTCCAAGCCAAAATCCTCTAGCTCAGGGGTCCCCAACCCCCGGGCTGTGAACCAGTACCAGTCCGCGGCATACCAGCAACCGGTCCACACAAACAAGCAAAGCCCCATCTGTAGGATGCAGGCAGCACACAAAACCACACGCCCTCCTCTCCACAGAAAAACCTCTGTCCACAGAACTGGTCGCTGGTGTCCAAAAGGTTGGGGACCTTTGCTCTAGCTGCAACTGACTATCATTGCAATAAGTGTTATTATAAAACACCCAGAGACTTTTAACTATTTGGTGGTTTTTTAAAAGAATAAGGAATAAGCCAGGGGTTCTCAACCTTGGCAACTTTAAGACTTGTGGACTTCAACTCCCAGAATTCCTCAGCCAGCTTTGCTGGCTGAGGAATTCTGGGAGTTGAAGTTCACAAGTCTTAAAGTTGCCAAGGTTGAGAACCCCTGGAATAAGCAAAGTTAAGAGAGCAAAGTACAAATGCTACAACTCTTTGTAGAATTGAAGAAGCTTCTTGGATGAGAAGCGAAACATCTTCAAGAAAAGCAAAGAAAGTCCAGTCAATTTCTGTTCAGTCAGGGATTCCATGAAAAATGCAATTTGGCTGGGGTGCCTACATTTTTGCAAGCAACTGTACAGGCAAATACAGTGACCGCTTCTCTTTAAAAAAACAACAACCAACAAACAAAAGGACCAGGAACATGAATTTATGGAACAAGATAGTAAAAGAAAGCTTTCTTATCCAAGGCATATCTTATGGAATTTTTTTCCCAATTGCATTGTGGGAACACAGCCTTCCTGCTGCAATATCCTTATGTGCATGCAAATTTTCTTTTTCTTCTGGACTTGGTTTTTGACAGAATCAGTTTGGTGTAGCAGCTGAAATGCTGGACTAGGCAGCTGGATGACATCGGACTGGTGCTTCTATCTCAGCCATCTTACCTCACAAGAGTTCTTATTGTCATGAAAACAGAAGGCAGGACTATTACCTATGGCCACCCAGCTCACATAAAGTGACTGAGTGGTACACAATAAAACCAACTATTAGAACCGAACATAAAAACATAAATAAGAACAGATTTGTTACTTAAGATAACAAATATGATGAAAACAACATTCTGTCAAGGGATCCCTAGGCCTCATGACAAAGCATGGTTTGAGAGCTTTCCAACAGGCCATACAGATGAGGGGCATGACTTTCCAGAAGATGGGCACCAAAAAAGAAAAGGTTCCCATCAGATGACATTCCTTAGCGGATGAGACCTGCAAAATGCCTCTCCTACTATACTTGATGGGATGGGTAGAAGATTTTGGGAAGAGGTGATCTCTCAAGTAGCCTGGCCCCATACTGTGGAGGGCTGTGTATTTGCTTGTATCCCACATTATTTTTAATAAATAATTCAAGGCAGCTAACATACCCAATACTCCTTCCTCTTCCTATATTCCCCATAACAACAACCCTGAGGGGCGAGTTGTCTGAGAAAGTCAGTGACTGGCCCAAAGTCACCTAGCTGGCTTTCAGGCCTAAGGTGGGATTAGAACTCACCGTTTCCTGGTTTCTAGCCTGGTGCCTTTAACCCCTACACCAAATTGGCTCTTGCACCCAGAAAGCAGACTGGAAACCAAAGCAGCTCACACAGCACACAGGTGTAGTGAATATTCTTCTAGGAAGACCCATGCCACTGCATTTTGCATCAGCTGAAGTTTCCAGGTACTTTTCAAGGGTAGCCCCATGTAAAGTGCATTACAGTAGTCCATTCAGGCAATGACCAGAGCATGATTAACCGTAAGAACTTCATGATACAGGAACAGGTGCAATTAGCACACAACATAAAGTTGTCTAAAAATGAAGATGGGATAGAATCAAATAAAGAACAGACTTAGCATTTTGCCAATAATACCTATCAGGAAACCCACTGCACTGATTTTGGGCACTGTGATTTCATGCCATTGTCACCAAGAGACAACTGAGTCAATATTCTTATGGCTTAACTGCAGCATAGTTCAGGGTTAAAAACTCCTGCTTTGCCATTGCAAGGCTCAAGCACCATGGGTCTTGCCAGCAGATCACTTTTCCATGGGCAGAAACTCTTTTCAGTTTTCCACTGCCCTGCAATTGCTAAATTGCTGTAGAGCAGTGCTTCTCAAACTTGGCAACTTTAAGATGCGAGGATTTCAACTTCCAGAATTCCTCAAGAGAATGCTTGGAGTCCACCTATCTTAAAGATGACAAAACTGAGAAAGCCACACTTCTCTGTGCATTAATGATTCACCTATGGAGATGGTTACCAGCATCAAATTCCTGGGTGTGTAGTTAACAAGTAGGCTGGCTTGATTGTTCAACAGCGAGACACTGCATTTTCTCCATCGCATGAGAAAAGCATATCTTTCTTCCCCTGTCCTTCCCACTTTCTACAGAGGAACAATCGAGATTATCCTGTCATGCAGCATCACAGTCTGGTTTAGAAGCATCACTGCTTCAGACAGGAAGGCAGTGCAGAGACTGGCGAGGATGGCTGAAAAGATTATTGGCAGTCCCCTCCCTTCCATCCAGGACATAGCACATAAGCGTTGCTTGAGCAGGGTCCGTAAGATTGTCTGGGACACTACACACCCTCTTCACGACCTGCTACCTTCTGGGTGGAGGCTCCATGGTATCCGAAGCAGAACATCCAGATTCAGTCAGTTTTGTTCCATACAGTATTAACCTTGTGAACTCTCAAGCTTCCTCTTTCCACTATGTATCCACGATGGACAGTGATCAATATTTATATGTCACTTATATGTAAGGGTGTAGGTCTATACATAGGCTGTGGTGTTAAATGTGTGTTATGTATGTGTACACTTCGAGAGCAAGCAACTAAATTTCATTTTTAATGTGTGCCGTTGTGCCCACAGTAAAAAAATGACAATAAAGATTATCTATATATCTAAATACTGCTTTAGAGTCTTTGTATTCTTCCTTCTGGAAGGAATATTGTGCATCTTCTTCTATAAGATAACATTTTAATGATGGCTGTGTTTTGGTTAACAGTAAACTTTACTGATTTTCTTTTACTACTGTTAAGGAATATCCTATTATTTTCCATATTTGCTTGATAATCATATGCAGATTAATCAAATGTATATATTTATCACCAATCAAAGCTACCAAATTAGCAAACCTCTATCAGCACTACTGCAAATCTTTTTTTTTTTTTTAAATATTTTTTATTGACTTTTTTTTCCCCCAATTTTAACAGAAAAGAAAGCTAATCATATCAAATCTTAATATACAAATAAACAATCAACAACAAAACATAAATACAATTTCCAATACTTCTGATAATAATAACTCAACTGAAAATAAGCATCTCAAACAATTTACCATCATTCTTCCCCCTTCTTATCAGCTCACACTTAACTCATCCTTCAATCCACCAAAGGCCACCCAAACAACCCATTAGTAACAATAATTAATTATTCTTCCACCAACCCTAATTATACTAAGATATATTATGATAAACTAAATTGAATAAGAATATAATTATTATTATTAATATCATTATTATTATCTTGAATCGAGGGATTTATTGATATTGTTATGGTTAATATTATTTGTTTAACTTTAATAAGATGGGTTTTTTTTCTTGTTTTTTTTTGTTTTTTTTCCCTTTTTTTGTTTTTTTTTGTGTGTTTTGAGTAAGAGATAGTATATAGTTTAAAATTCTTGTTAAGTTCATATAATAATTTTGTTTGATGTAGTGGGGCTTTCTTTTGTTATACCCTGTAATCATTCTGGGAAGCCGCATAATTTTAGGTATGATGTTTTTTTTAGCTGTAATTAGGGTTAGCACTACTGCAAATCTTGAAGTTCTTTACAGTTTAATCGTGACTGATTTAATTCTTTTAATTTATAATCCACAAAATGACTTGCACAGTTTTGGTTCTTAATAGTTTCACGTTTGTCAATCTTGGTAACATTAAGATATGTGGACTTCAACTCTGAGAGCTGAACTCCACACGCATTTTTAAACACTCATTTAAAACATTCCAAGACGATTTCTGAACTGTAAAACAAAACTCTCCTTTGTATTTTGCCTATATACTAACTTCAAAAATACCAAGCAAAAAAATTGTTCCAAGAATCAGCAAAAAATGGCTGTGCCTTCTTTTCATCATACTATTATGACTCTCCTTGCTAGAACAGAAACCACTTTTTTCTTACCTAAAGGCATTATATTTTATTTATAATTTATTTTTTTAAGGCTGGCCAACCCACAATAATTCTAGCATAACCATCATATCCGAAATATTAAGACGGCTCTGATAAATTGAATGCCATCGAATTAAGCTGCTTTTCAACTTGTTCCCTTAAGAGTATGGTATTCAAGAGAGTGAATTGAAGAAAAGTGCCATAGTTTTTACGCTAGAGCTAGAGAAACTCCAATATTCTTGTACTGGAAAACTAGAGAGATAAAGATGTAGCCTGAATTATTTTGACAGAGAACTGTATTGCATATAAATCTACTGGCAGCTGACTTTGCAATGTAGTCCTAACATAATGAACTGGGCTGCAGATTTCTCTCCAGGTTTCTAAAAGAGCCACAGTTAGAAACAAGCATTGGGAATCTTCTGAATCGCAGTGCATGAAACACAAACGGCTGTTTCCATAATGCACTTAGGAGATCTTGACAAATGCCATGAAGTCACCAATTCAGAGCAGGGAGGGTACTACTTTAAGGGAGGGTAGAAAGGAAACAAAGGGAGGGTGAATTGTGGGATGATCATGAAACTTCTAAGGCACAGCCAAGACTGTGAGCAAGGAGACTGTATTGAAATCTTCTCCAGGAAGAAAGAGAATGGCCATTAAGCAAAGCAGCAGCATCATACAGCAGGCAAATGAGAAGACCAAGCATGACCTCAAAGGCTGTAGAGTTCGGCCACAGAGGATCTCTAGTCTATCTTAGCTGAGCTTCAGTCAGACAATAGCAAGCCATGGACATTTGTAATGGGCAGCTACTCATTGAATTAAGACAAAAGTTTTGGAAGAAAGCAGCTACGACTGTGTCCCCCCCCCCCATACCAGCATTTCTCAACCTTGGCAACTCTAAGATGTGTGGGGAATTCCGAAGTTGAAGTCCACACATCTCAACGTTGCCAAGGTTGAGGAACACAGCTCTAGAAAGTGGTATTCAGTCTTCAGGGAATATCTTCCAATTGTTTCTACAATCTGCCCACACTGCAAAAGCCTCTGCATTGTACAAGGGATTCTGGGAAATCATCACATACTGTGAATATGGGGCAACTGAGACCACCCAGAACCAGTTTGGTCTAGTGATGAATCCAAGAGGTGAGATCTGTAGTCCCACCTTAGGCATGAGGGCTACATGGGGCTACCTTTGAAAAATGTTCGGAGACTTCAGGTAATGCAGAATGCAGCCGTGCGAGCAGTGTTGGGCTTGCCTAGAAATGCCCACATTTCGGCATCACTCCGCGAGCTGCATTGGCTGCCAATTGGTCTCCGAACCCAATTCAAAGTGTTGGTTATGACCTATAAAGCCCTACATGGCATCGGACCAGGTTATTTACGGGACCGTCTGCTGCCTCATGAATCCCAGCGGCCGGTTAGGGCCCACAGAGTGGGCCTTCTCCAGGTCCCGTCAGCCAGACAGTGTCGCTGGCGGGGCCTAGGGGAAGAGCCTTCTCTGTTGCGGCCCCGGCCCTCTGGAACCAACTTCCCCCGGAGATCCGTGTCGCCCCCACCCTCTCCGCCTTTCGTAAATTGCTTAAAACACACTTTTGCCGGCAGGCCTGGGGCAGCTAACATCTTGCCCCTAGCCAGTGTATGTTCGTGGAATGATTGGTTTTTTGTTTTTTTGTTTTTTGTTTTTTTAACTTAAGGGTTTTTTATATGTATGTAATTTCTATTATGCTGTGAGCCGCTCTGAGTTCTCCGGAATAGGGCGGCATAGAAATTAAATTAATAATAATAATAATAATAATGAAAGATGGGTGAGTGACTTTGAACCAGTCACACTCACTTTTTCTTCTCAGCTCAACCCACCTCACAGGGGAAAATAGGAGGAAAGAGTATTAGGTATGTTCACGGTCTCAAGTTAATTATAAAATATTGCTTTCTAATGACCTCCTAGATCAGGGGTCTTCAAACTTGGCCCTTTTATGACTTGTGGACTTCAACTCCCAGAATTCCTCAGCCAGCGTGCCTGGCTGAGGAATTCTGGGAATTGAAGTCCACAAGCCATAAAAGGGCCAAGTTTGAAGACCCCTGTACTAGTAACTGGAACAGCTTCCCACTTTAGGGGTGGGGACCTGGCAAACCATGTAACAGAAAAGCTCGTTTATCACTTCCTATCTTTTGCTCAAAAATCTCCCAATAAACCCCTGGAAATCTCAGGATTTCCCAGAATGGGAATAAATGTTAAGACACTTATTACATGCCAATCCAATAAATACTGCTGCCATGCAATTTGTTTGCAGAAGTAAGCTGTAAAGAAGACATCTGTTAAGATGCTTTAACCAACTTCTTTAGAGCAGGGGTTCTCAACCTTGGCAACTTTAAGACTTGTGGACTTCATCTCCCAGAATTCCTCAGCCAGCTTTGCTGGCTGAGGAATTCTGGGAGTTGAAGTCCACAAGTCTTAAAGTTGCCAAGGTTGATGAGAACCCCTGCTTTAGAGGATGTTGGAGATGGGTTTATGTTAGATTCTTGAATGTTACAAATCCCAGAATGTACAACGGGTGTTAATCCAACATGAAAACAACAACAGACTCCAATGTGGGGAACAAAGGCCTTTTTTTCTGTCTGGGAGGGGATTTAATTGTTTATATTGCATTCTAGAAACTGGAGCATACATCAAGCTTTATTCTCCCTGCATAAAGATCTGGCTTTGTCCATTTTCCCTCAGAGAAATAACGTCAACGCTGCTTTATCAGATTCCCTCACAGATGGCAAAGCATTGGATTTCTCTATGATGGGGACATAAGTGAGGGCAATTCCCACATCCTGGTTTTTGCCTGCTCTGGTCGCAAGAAACATGTTATATTACGGCCTGTGTTAGAAACAAGGCAGAGAGTTGATTTCAGCTGGTATCACTGAAATAGGGAAGAGGGTTTTTTTAAAAAAATAAATAAAACCTCCCAGAGGCTTTCAGTTGCAGCAAGATCCAGCAGTAGTTTCCAACCCAGAGAACATTAAAATGACAGTTTTCTCATGTCTCCTTCCCATTTTTTTTTTCCAGGCCAGCAAAGTAGCTGAGACACACCTTTGATATCCTACATGAGGCAAAACAGGCTGAACCCAAAATAAAGCTAAAGTGCAATTCACAACAGACCCCCTTCCTGCTCACCTCTTCCAAAATAAGCCCTGGCAGATGAGACAAACTTTGTTTTCCTCAAAAGAATGAGTTACTCAAATACAGATTTGTCTTACTAAAATGATCTAGCAGGAAGCAGAGACAATTCCCATATAGGGGGATTACTAGGCCTGCTATATCCATGCAACTATACAGGGAACAATTGTATCTCCCACATTTAAGAGTCTTTGTGCAAGAATATTTCAAGGTTTATTTACAGATTATACCAATAACCCATGAAAGGATCTCTTCCCTTTTCTTAAACATTTTAACAGACCGGAGCTTCTAGTGGTAGCTGGGTCACCCTAATTCAGCAACTAGTAGCCGGTGTTTCATTTTGCATGGCCACAACAATGGGCACTTTGGAGACTACAGCCAGATACAACTGGACAGCTTGCAAGTGAGAATCATCACTCACTCAATCAATCAATCAGAACAGAGCAGGAAGGGACCTTGGAGGTCTTCTAGTCCAACCCCCTGTTCAAGCAGCAAAACCCTATACTATTTCAGACCAAGAGGAGGCCTGTTCCTTTAACAATAATGCAGAGGCAGAATTTTTTCCAGGCTTTGTTTTTTTTTTTTAAGGAACCCTTTCGCCCTGAAGCAGAAAAGCTACAAAAGGCCAGTCCTGTGCAAGGCGGGCTCCCACCTTAAGGGGGTCTCCAGCACTTCGCAGGCTGGGGGGCGGGCAAAGAACCCAGCCCCTGAGCATGTGCAGAGGGCTTCCGAGAAGGAGAGTCAGCGCAGAGAAAGGGACGGCGGCGCCCAGGAGCATTTCTCCCGGCCAGCAAGGCTGCGATTTTCTCTACCAGGGACGACTCCGGGTTGCCTTCGCCCCCTTCCCCCTCCTCCCACCGGCTGCTGCTTTCCCTCGGCCCCCGACGCCTCGCCACTCACCGAGCCCACTGATCTCGTGGCGGAGGCTAACGCGGGTCCTCTCCTCCACTATGGCCCGCAGCATCTGCTGAAGGGAGCGGTCCAGCTCCCCGCTGCCACCGTCCTGCTGCCCGGGCGCCGCGAAGGAGGCCATGCCAGCAGCGCCCGCCAAGCGCCGGGCATCTCAAGCGCTCGGGCCGGACTGCCCCTCCCCTGCCCCAGCGTGGGGACGAGGCAAGAGAGCTACTGCGGGGGCATGGCCGCGGACGAGCGGCCTCGCGGAATTGCCCCCCGCCCTCCTCCTCCTTCTCCTCCTCCTCCTCCCGGGGAGGCTTCCCCGCCGGCCGGTGCCTCTTCCGCCTCCGCAGCAGCAGCAGCAGCAGCGGATCTGCAGCTGGTGGCGCTGGCCTTTTAGAACGCCTCCTGCCACCCGCTAGCTCGGCGCGTCGCAGCCAATGGGGGGCGGCGAAGAGGGGAGGGCGTGGCCGAGCCCGGGCGGGACCCCTGACGTCACCCACTCCGGGACCGCCAAGCGGTCTTTGCTGCTGCTGCTGCTGCTATTGCAGCCGAGGCGGAGAAGCCGCGGCGTCCGGCCTCTTTTCTGCAGCCGGCAGGCGGGATTCACCACCCTGCCCAGCCCGCCGGCTTCCTGGAACCAGCACTTGGGCCCCCCCGCTGATGTCGGGAAAGGTAAGGAAGGAAATAAGCAGGGGTTCTCAACCTTGGCTACTTTAAGACTTGTGGACTTCAACTCCCAGAATTCCTCAGCCAGAGGAATTCTGGGAGTTGAAGTCCACAAGTCTTAAAGTAGCCAAGGTTGAGAACCCCTGGAATAGGGACAGGGGGAATCGAAGTTGCGCAACCCTCTTGGAACGTCATTGCCGTTCCTAAATTATTATTACGGTCCCTTTTATGTCTTCCAGGGACAAGCAGAAGGGCCTCGAACTGGTTGCATTGCGGAGCTGATTCCGGCCCCAAAAGCCTAAAAAGCGAAGTACCGATAATCGTCCAAAGGTTTAGCGGGGAGATAAGACGCTTCGGCGGATAAAATAACGCTTTGTAGGTATTGCGCGATCAAAGCAAACGCCTTGCTTTGATCACGCCCGATGAAATTGCATCATGCAAAACCCGTGATTGTACAGTGGGCTTTTGCATCACGATGTTGCAAGATTTCCATGGGGACGGCTTTGTGAATCCATATCGTAAATGATAAATGAGACATCACTCCCATGGGCCATCTTTGGCTCAGGCATCCTCCACAGATGCCCACCTGGAAGCAGGCTCTCTCGGGGTTGCAGAACAGCAATTTCACGTACCTTCAAAATCTGGGTTTGCATGACACAGGGGTCTTCAAACTTGTCCCTTTTATGATTTGTGGACTTCAACTCCCAGAATTCCTAAGCCAAGCTAATTGGGAGTGGCAATTCCTCCACTAAGCGAAGCAGTTACTAAATGGTAAACTATGGGAGTCACTCCTCACAGTCACCCATGCCCTTGTCACCCCGAGGTTCGACTACTGTAATGCTCTCTACATGGGGCAACCTTTGAAGAATGTCCAGAGACTGCAAGTAGTCCAGAATGCGGCCGCGTGAGCTGTCTTGGGTCTCCCAAGACATGCTCATATCACTCCAGCTCTCCGCTAGCTGCACTGGCTACCTATTGGTCTCCGAACACAATTCAAAGTGTTGGTTATGACCTATAAAGCCCTTTATGGCAATGGACCAGGATACTTGCGGGACCGTCTTCTGCCTCATGAATCCCAGCGACCGGTTAGGGCACATAGGGTTGGCCTCCTACGGGTCCCGTCTGTTAGACAGTGCCGTCTGGCGGGGCCTAGGGCAAGGGCCTTCTCCGTTGCTGCCCCAGCCCTCTGGAACCAGCTTCCCTCAGAGGTTCATACTGCTCCCTCCCTCCTAGCTTTCTGGAAATCTATGCCGACAGGCCTGGGGTGTATGAGCTGCGTTCTGCCCCTGGGCCCTAGGAATGTCCCTCCATCAGCGACTGTGAGCTGATTGTGTTTGTATGTTGTATGAATGCAGTTAATTTTTAAATTTTTTATTGTTGTATTTGTTGTAAGCCGCCCTGGGTCTTCGGAGAAGGGCAGCATATAAATTTGATTACTAATAATAATAATAATAATAATAATAATAATAATAATAATGTGTCCAAGACTATTTTCTGGATGGAAAGTGACAAGATTACTCAATTACTGTAAGCAATTTCTCCTTTGCCTGACACTTTTCCACTGTGGGCACAAAATCATTGGTTTTAATGTGCAGAAGAGCCAACAACTTACTCTCCTGCTGTCCCTTTCTCTCCAATCTCTCAGCTCTGTAAAGGGGGAAATAAAGGAAAGACAGACACAGAACAAGATATACTGACAGTGGTGGCGATCACATGACTAAGACACTGCAAAGGTCCTAAATGGGCTATAATTTTTCACCACCAGGGTAATTTTAAATGGTCACTGAATGAGTGGTTGGTTAAGTGAGGACTGCTTATGGCAGGGGTGTCAAACTGCCGGCCTGTGGGCCGGTTTCATTTTACCGAAGCCATACCCACCCCATTGCCGGCAAGGCAAAAAGAGTTGTGATATGTCGTGACACATGACGTGGCAAGTTTGACACCCGTGGCTTATGGTAAGACATTCTATTAGAAAATATAGAGAAGTGTAAAATGGTAACTTTAAGTCAATTACTTTGTAATGATTATTTTAAGCAATTTCTATCATCTTCAGACAGAATTTTTTGACTAATATATAAAACAGCAATCTAATCAATTCAAGCATGCTTTGATAGGTCAGTATGGACCATCTGCTTTAACTGCCTCAGAGAAACCTAAGGAGGTGTTATTTTTACAGAGTCTGCTTTGGATGTCAATTTGATTTCTTAGCTAGATCAGAAACATTAGCACAGTGGTTCTCAACCTTTCTCAGGTTGAGACCCCACTTGCCCCGCCCATGTGCGCCGCAACCCCGACCCGGAAAAAAAATAAAAAAAAAATTTAAAAAAAATAATAAAAAAACAAAATGGCGGTCGCGGCGGGCGGATCCGCGCATGCGTGGATCGGCCTGTCGCATGCGCCACGCATGCACGCATCCGCACGTCGTGGGCCACCATTTTGTTTTTTTAATTTTTTTTTAAAAAGTAAAAAAAAATAAAAAAAATGGCGGCCGCGATGGGCGGATCTGCGCATGCGCAGATCGGCCCGTTGCATGCGCCGCGCATGTGCGCATCCGCCCGTCGTGGTCCGCCATTTTTTTTTATTTTTTTATTTTTTTTATTTTTTTTATTTTTTTTATTTTTTTTTAAAAAAAATTTCGGCGCAATGGGCGGATCTGCGTGTGCATGGCGCGCGCGCGCCAAAAAAATAAAAAAAATAAAAAAAAATAAAAAAATTAACAAAAAAATTAAAAAAAAATTTAAAAATTTTTTTTAAAAATAAAAATTTAAAAAAACAAAATGGCGGCCAGCGGTGCCCGGCGACCCCCGCGAAATGGTCGTGCGACCCCAAATGGGGTCGCGACCCCAAGGTTGAGAACCACTGCATTAGCACATCTTTAAAGTTGAAACTGTATGATTTATGGAATAACCAATAATGCAGGGATTCTCAACCTTGGCAACTTTAAGACTTGTGGACTTCAATTTCCAGAATTCCTCAGCCAGCTTGCTGGCTGAGGAATTCTGGAAGTTGAAGTCCACAAGTCTTAAAGTTGCCAAGGTTGAGAACCCCTGCAATAATGGAACATGAATTAATGCAAGTTTTTTTTAAAAAATGTTAAGCTTGTTTCTTTGGATTTGAGGTTGAAATTAATTGATGAAATTTTTTATTCCCAGTTTATTTTCTTGCTGATATAAGATATTTTAGGGTATATTAATCAAATGATTTTGTTCTTTATTTCTTTTTGGATTAATACTACATATACAAATATGAAAAATATCTAAGTGACTGAGATTGAGTTTGGAAAAGTACTGCACTTCAGATGTCAAGGAAAACTGATTGTGGTTTTATTAAAAGCCAGTAAGACATCTGTTAACATGAACACAGCCGCCTCTCCCACTGACAAGAATTAACACCAGCTCCCCCTAGTAATTAAGGACTCCACCTTAATTACAAGCAGAGCCCTTGAATACTTAAAACTGTCATATTTTGCTGCCTAAGATAGGAACACAGACCCCAAACCTGGTCAGATTATTCTGGTATTTAAATCAAAATATCTCTCCCACCTCATTTTTCCTTTCGTTAGTAAGTTAGTTTAGTTAGTTTGGGGTTCTTTATTCCTAATGTTTTCTTCTTTTTAACATATTTAGCTGTTTTGTGATTTTTTTTCTTGTAATTTGTAAATATAATTTAAAAGACATTTAAAAATACACATTAGTTTTGCTCATTTCCCCTAGAATTGATATCCTCCAGAAGTCTTTTGACTCTAACTCTCTAATTCCATCCAGGCTTACCAAGGAACTGAAGCTGAACATCTCTGAAAAGCGCCAGCTTGGAGAAGTCGAGAATGCAAGAAACTTTCACCATCTTTACCTTGGTCAATTAAAAATGCCTGAGCTGGCTGGGTCTCTTATGCTCCTGTCCCTGAAGGGGGATTGTCCATTTAGCAAGCCATTAAGAGACTTCCAGAAACATTAAGGCTCCCTTTCAATCAGTCCCCAGCCACTCATTCATAGCGATGAACTGGTGGTGCAACTCCCAAAATGGAGGATTTCAGCACGGTCCCACTTAAGTCTGGTGAATGTTTTTCCTACATGTGAGAAGGGAACTCTTAGCCTGATCTTCCTGTGGTCTTGCTCATTACATAGGAAGGGCAGAGGACATACCAGTCCTTTACAGCAAACAGCTTCTAGAACAGGGGTGTCAAACTCAATTTCATTGAGGGCCGCATCAGCATTGCAGTTGCCCTCGGGGGGGGGCAGGGGTGTGTGGCCAGGGTGGGTGTGGCCTACTGGTTGGGTGTGGATGGAGTGGGTGTGGCCTATTGGGTGGGCATGGCCAGCTCTACATAGTTCGATTCAAGGGTGCCTGTGGGGGCCTGGGCAGGAGTGGGACAGATCTGAAGGTCTTGGCAGAAGGGGCTGGGACCGGGGTAAGTGCCAAGGCATGATCCACTGGAGGAGTCTCACTGCCTGCTGAAACTCCTCCGCCAGAGCCCATCAAGCCAGATATGTGAAGTAGGTGAGGGCCATTTGCTGGCCACTTCCAGGCGATGGTGCATTTCTTCATTCCTCACAAAGTGTGACACCTCCCCAGCATGCAACCAGGGGGCAGGGCCAACGCGGCAGGGGCTGGTTCCTCGCTGTTTCCGGATGGCCTTGTGGAGCTAAGACTGAATGTCTTTCAGCATAGATGGCCACCGCAAAATTGTACATTGGCTCCCGGCCGGCCAGGGCCAAGGCAGCGGGGGCCGTTCCCTCACTCTTTCCAGGATGGCTTCGCGGGCCACATGAAACCACTTCGCGGGCCGCATCCAGCCCCCGGGCCTTGTTTTTGACATGTCTGTTCTAGAAGCTGTTGAAAGAGTCTTCCTAAAATGAAGCTTTGGTACGGCAGTTCCTACCACACGGGAGAGACATTGCTGGAGTAATAGAATGTGAAAGGCCTGAGATAGCAATAGCACTTAGACCAGGGGGTCCCAACCGGGGGTGCAAGACAATATTCCAGGGGTGCAAAAACTTGGGTTTTCAAAATTATAGTATATGGCATAATTCGTTGCCATTATTTCGAACTTTTGTAAGGGGTGCGAGAATATATCAGAAGCATTCTATGGGTGTGGGATATAGAAAAGGTTGGGAACCGCTGACTTAGACTAATATACTGCTTCACTGCCCTCTCCAGGCGATTTACAGAGCCAGCATGTTGCCCCCCAGTAATCTGGGTCCCCATTTTACCAACTTCGGAAGGATGGAAGGCTGAGTCAACCTTGAGCTGGTGAGAATGGAACTGTTGACAGTTGGCAATCAGCAGAATTAGCCTGCAGTACTGCATTCTAACCACTGCGCCACCACAGCTCTTGATGTTCCATTGGAGAAATTTCAGTTAGATAAGATAGACATGACATTAGTTAATGCTCAAAAGTGGCTTCAGGAACACATTCTCAAAAATGTAAAGCTGGAACAAGTAATTGTTTGAAGCATGTGCGTTTCCAAGGCATGTTGACAACTGTCCTCAAGTTGTCAACTTAGCCAATTAGGAAAGACATTATTTCTGGGTCCAGCATTTGCAATTATATTTCAAGCTTTGGGGTGAAAAGACTGCAAACATCTTTGATTATCTTTAGAGGTGTAGAGCACAGCCACTGGTCCATGTGGCCAGGAACTATGGGTCAAATGATCTCTTGGGATTTCTGTGAAATTAAAGTGAGACAGTACCTATATATCCATTTTCTTGACCCCTTTGGAGGCAAACAGGACACAAAAATTACCTAAATTGTGCCATCTATAATCGTGTTTACAACTGGTCAAATCCCACTGCAACTGGTGGACTCTAGCTGACACATTTCATTTTTAATGCCAGATTTCTGATCAGCCATAGTGTCCTGTCTCCTAACCAGGAGTCCTCAACCTATGAGCTGCAACCCGTTACCAGGCTACGGGCTCTTGGCAAGCGAGCCACAGAAATGGCTTACCAGGACATGCACATGATGTGCATTCCCCCCATTCACGCTAGCACCTATTGCCCTATTTGCACATGCATGTGGGCATAAGTAGGAACACTAACATGGGGGCGTGCGCCCCCCATTTGTGCATGCGCAAACAGGCCGCTCATGTGTGTGCAGTCCATTTGCGCATGCATGAACGAGTGCTAGCCACCATGGTAGTGTGCAGCTGTTCACGCATGGTGCCAGCGCATGCCGCATGTGCAAACGTGGCCGCTAGTACTGTGCTAGTGGACATGGCCCCATTTGCGTGCATGCGTGTGCGCACAGTAATTTAGAAGGTGCTCTCCAGGCCGTGAAAGGTTGGAGAACTCTCCTAAAACAATGCTGCTTAACCTCAGCCATTTTAAAGTGGGTGGACTTCAACTCCCAGAATTCTATGCTGGCTGGAAAATTCTGGGAATTGAAGTCTACTTGCCTTAAAGTGGCAGAGGTTAAAAAATACTGTCCTCGACCATTCTCCTCTAGCCAATCCTCCAGATCTGATCATATTCTACACATTATGCCCAATATGTGCCTGTCCCAATAGGGTTGGTGATCTCTGGGAAACAGAAAATTTTGGAGATGTCTACAATATTTGTAATGCCAAAAAAGCTGTCTTTTAGTCTATTTAAAGGAATATTGTTTTTTTTGTGTGTGTGGAATGTTTTGAATAATCGTTTTTTATGATGGTTCTTTATGCTGCCAAGAGTCACATTTGTTAAATAGGCAGCAACATAAATGTGAAGCACCAATAAAGTTTAGCACTGGTTCATTTTTCAATTACTTTACATTTACTTACTGGACCAGATTTTAAGTCGATCAGCAAAAAACTAGGGATTTTTATACCTCTTTGCTTCTCCTCTAATGGTCATCTGATTTTTGAAGTCCAGGTGTGGTGGGCCTACAATTATCCTGACTTTCCCATTCCTGCAGCTTGCAACAGAATTAATTGAAATAAATGTACTGAACCAGCTCTCTCCAAAGTGGCCAGAAATTAAAGTGGAATATTTGCTCTGATCTTAAAGACCTGTAGTTTTCTCAAGAGGCTGGGTTTATATTTAAAAAATTACTCGTGATTTACTTAAAGCAGGGGTCTTCAAACTTGGCCCTTTTATGACTTGTGGACTTCAGCTCCCAGAATTCCTGGCTGAGGAATTCTGGGAGCTGAAGTCTACAAGTCACAAAAGGGCCAAGTATGAAGACCCCTGACTTAAAACAGTGTAATCAATGAAGCCCCATTTTTTTTATTTGGAATGTACAGTGACCCACGACTTAACAATATGGGATTTCATCCCAGAGCATTTTAATCTAAAACACAGGTAGTCTTCGACTTAAGAATCACAATGGAGGCCAAAATTCCCATTGCTAAGCAAGATGGTTGCTAAGTGATTTTCCCCCATTTTATGACCATTTTGCCACAGTTGCTAAGTGAATTACTGCAGTTGTTAAGTTAGTAATACAGTTATTAAATGAATCTGACTTCCCCATTGACTTTGCTTGTCAGAAGGTCGCAAAAAGTGATCGCATGACCCCGGGAGACTGCAATGGTCATAAATACCTCCAAATCTGGATCACGTGACCATAAGTGGTCATAAGTATAAAAAACGGTCAGTCACTTTTTTCAGTGCCCTTGTAATTTTGAATGGTCACTAAACAAACGGATATAAGTTGAGGGCTATCTGTGTAGTGTCTTGCTCAGTCTCCATATGAACTGAGGGGTTGGTTGATAGATTAATAACGTGTGCCACCTCCCTTCTCATCCTGCTCCTTCCCACCTTTTAGTGTTGAATATTTGGGTTTTAATAGTATTATATTATTTATAGTGTTGCAAGAAAAGTCTTCATCATGGTTCAGTCCAAGCCGGGGTTAAACAACATGGCGACTGCTTTAGGAAGAAGCTTGCAGATTATTGAAGAGGAGAGCCAGACAGGAAGATGGCTCTGGAAGGAAAGAGGAAAAAAGGGGCTGAGCACATGTAGGGAGTGGGTTTTTATACCCTCTGGAGCCTTTTGTTTGGAGTTATTTCCTGTTCCCTGTTTTGAGGCTTTGTATTTCCTGTGTCATATATTTTTGACCTGTGTCCCTTTGGCATCTGTGAGCTAATCCTATTATGTCCTGTCTTGGACTTTGAGTGGGTTATGTAGATTTTAGGTGTCTTTGTTTTCCTAAGCTTCTAGCTCCAACATTCCTGATGGTTTACATCTGAACATAAGAACATAAGAAGAGCCATGCTGAATCAGGCCAAAGCCCATCGAGTCCAGCATTCTGTGTCACACAGTGGCCCACCAAATGTACATGGGGATCTTGAGCAGAAGGAGAAGGCAAAACCCTCCCTTTCCCTTGATCCCCAACAAATGGTACTCAAGGGAATCCTGCCTGCCTCAACCAACATAGAGGCGGCACATGGACATCCGTTTTAATAACCACCGATACACTTGGCATCCATGAATCTATCTAGCCCTGCCTTGAAGCTGTCAAGGCTGACAGCTGTCACGACCCCTTCTGGAAGTGAATTCCATAAATCAACGACCCTCTGGGTGAAGAAATATTTCCCTTTATTTGTCCTCACTTTCTTAGCTATGAGCTTTAGGGAGTGCCCCCTTGTCCTGGTATTGTGTGATAGAGAAAAGAATTTTTCTTTATCCACCTTTTCTATCCCATGCATGCATTTCTACAGAGCTGGTTTCTGCTTGGGGGAGGGAGACATAAAAACTGGGTATGTTTTTCTGTCTCTTTAAGATCCTTTGAGGAAATATATTTTTCTGCCTTTTTAATATTTCCTCCTCTGCGGGACTGACTTCCCACAATAGATTTTCTGTAGTCTTATCTTTACTATTGTAAGCCACTCAGAGATGGGATAAACATACAGACAAGCAAATATAAAAACACCCAAAGAATAGATACATACAGCAGCGCAGATAGTTAACCAACTAAAGCTAAGAAACAGGGTCCTTAACACATTTAGGCCTGGGTATATAACCAAGTTTTTTAAGCCTTACAAAGGATCAGCAGGATTGGAGCCATTCTAATCTCCAAGGGGGATATTTCACACAGCCACTGCAGAAAAGGCCCATCTTCTGGTCCCCACCAGCCAACGCTCTGGCTGATGGGATTTGCAGCATGTCTGATCCAATGAATCAAACTGGACTGATAGAGACTCTTGGAAAAATATGGTCTCTCGGGTAACCCTACCCTGAGCCATGTAGGGATTGAAAGGTGACAACTAGGACCTTGAATTGTACCCGGAAACCAGTGTGGCTTAGTGGTGTTATATGTGCCATGTATCTGGAACCATTTACTATCTGTGCAGCCGCATTCAGTACCAATTGAACTTTCTGAATGCTCCTCAAGGGCAGCCCCATGTAGAAGATGTTATAGAAATCTAAGCGAGAGGTTACAAGGCCATGAGTGATGGCAAGCAGGTTCTCTTGGTCTAGGAATGGGTGCAAAAGCTCTCCTAGCCACAACTTTACCCTACTCTTCAAGGGGGAGTTGAGATGGGTGGGGAAAAAGGCTGGCTCAGGAATTCTGGGAGTTGAAGTCCACAAGTCATAAAGGGGCCATAATTCCCCACTTCTGGCTCTAGGAGGACCCCAGATTATGGATTATGGACCAGGTCTGTCTGGGGCAATGCCACCGCACCCAGAGTTAGACATGGAAGATCCTTGTCTATAGGGGGTCCAAAGTTGCTCAGTCTTGCTAAGGTTGAGTCTAGGATTGGATATAAACTTATCCAGGCACTCAATATTTAACTAAGGAAGAGCTGCAAAACGTAAATTCCTACTTTGAGCTGTGCCGCTTTCTGCTTCTGCCCAGGATGATAGGAAAAACAAAACACAGAGTACAAAGTACAGGTATTCAGGCCCCAAATTGGAATGCACTGACTATTGTAATCTCAGTTCCTTAGTGGAAGGAAAAGTAAATGAGATCATTTTTGCTAGAGGAGAAAAGTGAATTAAATTGCCTTAAGGAAAAATATCACAAAACATTTAGGCTTAAAGCAAGAGTATAGATACAAGCCATGCTCCTTGGCTGAACAAGGTAGACATGTGCAAGTCCAGACTTTCTATGCCATTCGTTCTCAAACTTGGCAACTTCAAGATGTGTGGACTTCAACTCCTAGAATTCCCCAGCCAAAAAGTTGCCAAGTTTGAGAGATACTGCTCTATCCAGTAAGGGGAGGGGGGGAAGAGAAATTGAGCTGTGGAAAAATATAGGAAAGTTAAGAATAGAAGGGCTTCTAATTGCCCCCATCACCCTGACACAAATTCTATTCAGTACAGCTTAGTATGTCCAATCTTTTCAGAAGTAGATAACAGTCTCCCTTCAGATTTTATGATCAAATATTGTCTTGTGCAGCTATAATCATCAAGGTTGGATTATCCTGCAGGACGTCTTTGCAATTAGCCAAGAACCCCAGGGAGGATTCGACAGGTACAACTTGATGTTGCATAAACAGAACTATCCCGCTGATTTCTGCTGCAGAAAATGCTTCCAGAACATTGGGGATGGACAACAGAAGTCAGCCCTTCCAGCTATTTTGAAGAAATGAATGGAAGCCAAAATGAGCTGCAGCATTTGACCTGTGTGATTGTGCATCTCCTCCCAAATTATCAAATGCTGACAATGCAGACAAAATACTATCCGGATCCAAAACTGTACTGATCCAAGTTGGTGTGGAGCAGCATGTCTGCTGGACCCAAACATCTGACATGCTTGCAATCCACAGATATGGATTAAAAGTGTATAGATTATCCCATGGTTATCCTTAGGATGATGACTTGGGAGACCAAGGTCATCTATTGAGTGGCTTGTAAACAGGAGAAATCGGTTAAGGCTGTTGGTGGGTGGGATGCAACTTCTTCTCTAGAATTGTGCAGTGCAAGCCTTCAGAATCATTAGAAGCTACAGTATGTTAGTGTGGCTTTCGGAAAGAAGATTGCCTAAAAGGGGGGGAGGGAACCCAAAAGTTAAACCATAAACTTCTGGTCTATTAAAGAAACTATTTTACTTGGACATGGGCATTCTTAACAGTGAGGACAATTAACCAGTGGAACAGTTTGCCTTCAGACATTATGGGTGCTTCATCACTCGAGGTTTTTAAGAAGAGACTGGACAGCCACTTGTCTGCAGTGATATAGGGCAGGGGTCCCCAATCCCCGGTCCATGGACCGGCACCGGGCCGCAGCATACTAGCAACCGGGCCACGCAAACAAGTGAAGCCCCATCTGCAGGATGCAGGCAGTACATGAAACTACGCCCCCTCCGGTCCATGGAAAAATCTTTCTCCACAGAACTGGTCCCTGGTGTCCAAAAGGTTGGGGGCCTCTGATATAGGATCTCCTGCTTAAGCAGGGGGCTGGGCTAGAAGACCTCCAAGGTCCCTTCCAGCTCTATTCTGATTGATTGATTTTGTCCAAGCCATGATGATGTCATGGGGGTCATAATACAAATAAGATGAATTTTGTCATTTAAATTTTTCCACCTGTTTCCTTTGGGCAGATAGACCTTGTGAGGTCAGGTTGTACTATGGTGCTGAGAAACCAGTTTCCTGCTCTTTGTTTCTAAATAGAACAAACCATAGAAAGTTTGGATGCTGCATGCTTTCTTGATATAACTCTGTGGGGGAGATGCCTGCGGAGAGGTCATAAAAGTCAAGATGGCAACTGCGACAGTGCAATCAAAACTCCACCAGTTTACGTGCATTTCATGCTCACCCCTGACCCCTCTGGTGTCATCTCAGTGTTTGCTGGGTCCAAATGCATCAGGAGAAGCCTATATGCTCAATGGATAGCCTTCAGATTAAATAAGCAAAATAAAAGTAACATGAATAAAATCATAAGGGTGTAATGATGGTTGTCTCTCAGTGAGGAGCTGCAAACCATATCTGGTCTGGTTTATCCATGATGAGCCCTTCTCATTCTTCTCCAAGAAATGAGTGGGGGCTTCATGGCTTTCACCAAAGATGTAATTTAATTTAATTTAATTTAATTGTTTACACTTATATGCTGCTCCTCTCCGAGGACTCGGAGCGGCTTACAACATATACAAACAATATTCATATCAAATACAAATTAAAAAAAACATTTAAAGATAAAAACCAACACTCATTCATCATTCACACAACAGTCACAATCATCCCCAGGCCTGCAGGCAAAGATAGGTCTTAAGATCCTTTCGGAAGGCCGGGAGAGTGGGAGAAACGCGGACTTCAGGGGGCAGTTGGTTCCAGAGGGTGGGCACTACAGCAGAGAAGGCCCTCCCCCTAAGACCCGCCAGATGGCATTGTTTCACTGACGGGACCCGGAGGAGGCCGACCCTGTGCACTCTCACCGGTCGAAGGGAAGTATGTGGCAGAAGTATCCTGGTCCAGGCTCTGCTCAGGTGGAGAAGGCAGATGGTAGCAACAGCCTCAGTTACCATCATAAAGTGGACGTTAACAGGAGCTCCAGGCCATCCAACTGAAAAATCCCTGTGAAAAAGGGGAATTTGTTGTAGAAGGTATCAACATCTCAAAGATAGTGGGCATCACTTCCAACACAATGCCATGCCCACCAATTTTCAGATTTTGAAGGCAATTTTGAATACCACTGTTCCTGACATCCTGGAACTCATTGGCTTTTGGGGAGGAGCATATATTCAGCCACAGTTAAACAATATTATTTATTATTTGTTTACAACGAAAGGTAACCACACAATCTCTTCCTTTGGCATCAGTGGGATTTAGAGATACTCATCTTTTAAATAATAGGAACCATCTTTAGACTGTATTCAATTTCTATTCTACCTTAGATTTAGTCCTGCATGGAAGAATTGTGCACGTTAACACTGAAAAATATCTGACACAACAGAAAGTGCTGAATATTCTGCGGATGTTACTACATCCTACATTTTTTAGGTATTTTCAGGGAGAGAGGGAGGGGTATAAATGCAAGTTGAATTCCACAAGTGTCTTCAGGTCGTTTCTCAAATAAAGTCTCCTTTCAGTGAGGTGAGCATGTTCAAGATCCGTAGCAACAACAGGCTCTATTTATATGTGAAGCAATTAAATATTATAGCCTGTGAAGGCATCTAGTAGAACCTGTTAGCACAACTTATCAACCAAATAAATAGCAGGTCAATGATGGAGCAATGGGCTGAGTGAGTTTACTTGGGCGTTGAAATACTTTTTGGCCAATTTCTGGGTGAGAAGGCACTTAGATGACATCACACTCGGATTATCAATCAGGAAATATTTTTTCTTTGTGCCTTTCTTTGTGTATCTTTTCCCCCTTTTCTTTGATTATTTTCATTTAACACATTTTAAATAACATTAAAAGTTCATAACTGCAATTGGTCCAGTAAAATTTTATTTTTTATTTATTTATTTTATTAATTTAATTTCTATGCCGCCCTATTCCGGAGAACTCAGGGCGGCTCACAACATGATAGAAATTACATTATATACATAAATATAAAAACCCTTAATTAAAAAAAGAAACCAATCATTCCACAAACATACACTGGCTAGGGGCAAGGTGTTAGCTGCCCCAGGCCTGCCGGCAAAAGTGTGTTTTAAGCAATTTACGAAAGGCGGAGAGGGTGGGGGCGACACGGATCTCCGGGGGAAGTTGGTTCCAGAGGGCCGGGGCCGCAACAGAGAAGGCTCTTCCCCTAGGCCCCGCCAGGCGACACTGTCTGGCTGACGGGACCTGGAGAAGGCCCACTCTGTGGGCCCTAACCGGCCGCTGGGATTCATGAGGCAGCAGACGGTCCCGTAAGTAACCTGGTCCGATGCCATGGAGGGCTTTATAGGTCATAACCAACACTTTGAATTGGGTTCGGAGACCAATTGGCAGCCAATGCAGCTCGCGGAGTGATGCAGAAATGTGGGCATTTCTAGGCAAGCCCAACACTGCTCGCGTGGCTGTATTCTGCATTACCTGAAGTCTCCGAACATTTTTCAAAGGTAGCCCCATGTAGAGAGCATTGTAGTAGTCGAACCTCGAGGTGATAAGGGCATGAGTGACTGTGAGAAGAGACTCCTGGTCCAAATAGGGCCGCAACTGGTGCACCAGGCGAACCTGGGCAAATGTCCTCCTCGCCACAGCCGAAAGATGATGTTCCAAATTTAGCTGTGGATCGAGGAGGACGCCCAAGTTGCGGACCTTCTCTGAGGGGGTCAAAAGCTCCCCCCCCCAGGCTAATGGACGGATAGATTGAAATATCTTTGGGAGGCAGAACCCATAGCCACTCCGTCTTGTCGGGGTTGAGTTTGAGCCTGTTAGCACCCATCCAAACCCTAACAGCCTCCAGACATCGGCACAAAATGTGAGGACATACTTCTTTTTTTTATAAATAAAGTTACACAATGTAAGTACAATAATTTTAAAACCAGGCAAATATGGTTTGAGACTGATTATAGGTCCTTTGTTCCATTTTTTTGTATACTAACTTTTTTTTCCCAAAAAGACCACCTTTAGAATTGATCAAGGGAAGGGAAAGCTAGCCATTAAGAAAATGTGTGGTTTTTAAATCAACTTTTACAAGTGCTTTATTTGTAATTGCCCTGCTGAGAGGCTAAAACTGATATATGGTTATTCTCAGTGTCCTCTTCAGATCCACAGCTTATGCAAAAAGAGAGCAAAAAGTGGGACAGACATTCAAAGAGCCCTCAGTCCAGATTATGTGTGAAACCGATGCACAAGTCAAGGCCTTGAATAACTTGGACAAGAGGATGAAAGTTAGGCCAATGAATAGTACAGGTGGAGTCTGACAGAATCTGGATTGAACTTCTTTTTCAGGTTTCAATGTAGATTTCTGAACAAGACACTGTTTTACTGGTTCAACCAGTAAGATTTTGACATCCATGAAACCAAGAGGGTTTCATGTTTCATCCACTTCACATTTGTGAAGCTGCTCATTGACCATGTCAACAACTCATTACTTTCTCCAGTATCCTGTCTAATATCTGACATTAGGAAGAGGAATCACGCTGATTGCTTACATACGGTGTGTCTCTGTGAATGACATGCCAAAAAGCCCAGCTAGACTCTTACACCTGAGAAGGTCACAAATACCAGGTATTGTGGTTTGATCCTTCAGAAATCTCATCTTCCCAAGTGTGAACCAGAAAATGAAGGAAAATGCAGGAAATTCTTGTTTAAGAATAAACAAGGGGTTCTGTAGTGTGGTTAAAAAAAAAATCAGAGTGGTAGCTGGGATGCGTGGTCAAAGCTCTGCCTGGTTTTTATCTGCTTGGAGCATATTCAGATGGTGCAAAGCCAGTCTTTCCCTCATAAATACTTTGGTGCAATTGTTTGGCCAGACCCAATAACAAGCACCATTGCATTTTTTCCCCTTACCTTTACTTGAGAAATTATGCAGCGTGAAAGAATTAGTATAATACAAAGAGGAGAAAAAAATAAGCAAGAATAAAATAATTTATTCTGGTGCAGATAGGAGTCCAGAAAAGCTAATTTTCTCTATGTACAATAGAGCTTGACTGGAAAGATTAAAAGAAAGCTTGAGTTTAGGATTATCTGGACAATATAAAGAAAAACTGAACATTCCTGTGAGAGGACAAGATATATACCAGGAAATAGATGGTAAGAATTCCTCTGCAAGTGTGTATAAATGAAGGCCTTATATTTCTTCCATATCTAGGCTACTTTCAAGGTGCTTGTCCATTGGACCCCTACAACGTGGTTCCATCTGGTCTGGTTCTTTCAAGGAACTCTCCAGCTTTAATAAAGCCATCATAAAATCTTTGGCTGATCTGGGGTGGGAAGTGGGAGGGCAGAATTAAGTAGGGACAGATCTTGGATGAGAAATCTACAAGAAATCTCAGGGTGAGCATCTTGGACAGGAAGCCAGAAAAGAAATTAAGAGAATAGCAAATGGGTCCTTTATTATGCAAAGAAATGTCTACTAAAAAGAAAAGGACTTGCCTTAGATTTGGATTGTTTTTCAGATTCCTACATATTGGATCTACAACGAACATTTCCTTTAATTAAGTGGGCCTGAAATGTACTGAATTTTTTTTTAGCTTTCATCGATTGAACTCGATTGCGAAGTTGGGGAAGAAAACTGCAACATTTTCATGTTGTTTCCAACTCATAACCCTGAAATCGTCAGAGATCTGGCTTGAGACAAGGGAAGTTTCTGTACTTCCAGCAAGGCTGATAAATTACCTGAAATATGGACAATCCATTCCTTAGAGCAGCGGTTCTCAACCTGTGGGTCGCGACCCCATTTGGGGTCGAACGACCATTTCACAGGGGTCGCCAAACAACGCAGTCCGCCATTTTTTTCCACCTTTTCCTCGGCCGGCGCAGGGGGCAGCACCGCACATGCGCGGGGTAGCACCGTGCATGCGCGATGTGGGCCGTTGCGCCACGCATGCACATGCGCGATGTGGGCCGTCGTGCCACGCATCTGCGATGCACGATGCGGGCCGTCGCGCCGCGCATGCGCGATGCGGGCTGTTGTGCCGCGCATGTGCATGCGCGATGCAGGCCGTCATGCCACGCATGCGCGATGCAGGCCGTCGTGCCATGTATGCGCATGCGCGATGCGGGCCGTCGCGCCACGCATGCGCGATGCAGGCCGTCACGCCGCACATGCACATGTGTGATGCGGGCCGTCATGCCGCGCATGCGCGGTGCGGTGCGGGGTCGCAGCCTGAAAAAGGTTGAGAACCGCTGCCTTAGAGGAAGAAATATGGCTTGTTTGTGCTTAAGCATTAAAGCACTAAAATAAGCTGTATGGATGAAGTGGGATTTTCTTCAACGTACTTAAGCCTAAATTTCTTCTTCAAGATTGTGAGACTATAGTCACTTCCTCGGCAGAAAGAACTCCAGTGGACTCAGTAGTACATGACTACCTCTGAGCATAATACATAGGATTGCACTGCAAAGGATATATAAATAATATGAACACTTGAAAGCGTGTGTTTGCAGTGCTCTTCTCAATGTAACAATGTAAGGAACCTGAAAATAACACCGTCTGGTTTCTGCCCAGATTCCATAAAGCTTCATGCTTTGAATATTTGGTAGAACCCCTTGCACAACAGATATCCCACCTTACTAGGTCCATGGCCTGATTCTCTGGTTTACCCTGTTTCCCAGCCTAGTTTTATGTTTGCCAAACATTAAGGACCTCCCTTTCTTTTTTTTAAAGGAGAAAATCTATCATTCTGGTCACTGCCTTTCAGTTGTTAAATCAGGTGGAGTTCAGCGAAGCTTCTAGGACGCCAGAAGAAAATCGAACCTTTAGATTCCAGCCATGCAGCTTTATGGTGGGAAGCTGGGTTTGCTTCTGTTTTTTGCTGGCAGTTTGAGATCAGGATGGACCATTCCATTAGAAAATCTTGAGAAAATCCGTAAGTATGACTTTCTTCAGTGAAACCAAGGTTGGAACTGCATGAATTAATATGGACATTCCCAACGGGGGGCATTCAGATGTCTTGGTACAGAGCCTAGCCAGAAGGACCACAGGAACTGTAGGTCAAGATTATCTAAAGGCACAACAAGGAGAAGATTCCATAATTTCATCATTGGCCAAAGCCAATTTGTCAAAATGCAGATATTATCCATGAGAGTCCAAGTGTGCGGAGAGAGTTTTACAGGCAAATAACTTTATTAAACCATACCAATTCATTGCTTACTTGGGCAATTTGGGGACAAATTAAAAGGGAACATCTTTTTCCATTCAGACAGATTAAATTCTAGAACATTATCTTAATTTTTTTTATACATTCTATTTTAGGATTTTCTCTTTCACTGCTACAAAGTAGGATTGGTAAATCCTTCTCTGCAATGTCTCCTGTGGTTTAGGAGGCGAGAAGGAGAAATCTAGATGTTTCTTCAGCTTTTCCTTGTTCGTTTTTTTGTTTCTTTTTAAGCATTGAAGCAGTGAAATATTCTTCCCTTAGTATTTGGATATATATTTAAAAAATTAATTGAACCTATTGGATAGAGTTAAATGATGCTTTGTGGAATAGAAGAAGCAGCTTTCATAACATTGCAGGCTTTTTATGTTAATACTTTTTGGAAACTGCGTTTCTGAATAAATTGTACCAGGCTGTCATATTTCATGAAAAATGTGTCGTCATGTGGCTTACAGACTGAAGAAATACACTAATATTCGTCCTAATTTCATATTTCATATTTTAGCCCTGGATTTCTCCTATAACAACACCATGCTTCTTACCACCTTCCTGGGCACCAATTTTATTATTAATATTCCAAAATGTGTCTCTTCCTCCAAGTTTACGCCAAGCACAGTCAGACTAGCAGTGGCTCAACTTCCGGATGCATCCACTTTACCAGGTACTATAGATGAAATATGCAAGTCTTTATTGTGTTTAACAACTTAAATACAAGATGAGGAACAGATAAGAGTGAACTTCAGGCTAAGAAATTTCATTTGTGCAATCAAGCTCTTCTACTAAAATTTCACAGATGTTTCTCAGAGGAGGATCTTCCCAACTAGCTTTCAAATTTTGATTTCCAAACCAGTTGAGCAAACAACTTAAAAACCCAATAGCTCTTGCTGAGGCCATCTGTCTTTTGTTTACAAGTCTCTCAACTTCAGTATTCATGCTTTCTAGTTACTGGAGATGCTTAGTTCCTTTTTAATAATAAATGCCTTCATTTTTAAGGCATGGTCCCTGAACTGTAAATGGAACATGTTGTTCCTCTACCCCAGCTCAGCCCACACATCTTCAAGTTGTCAAGGTGAGAAACACTATGAACGAAGGTGAATATACGTGTCCCAGGATGAAGTTGCAGGATCCAATCTGTGTTGGTCCTGGTGACCAACCTTGAGAAACACTGCTCTCTACTCTTTGGATAAATATGCTATGGGAACAGCAGTGGGAACTATATTAAGAAGGAAAAGGGAGAGATGAGAGGTCTAGTAGGTATAGAATGAGAGAACTCACTATAGGCACTGGACATAGAATATCCAGAATTAGAGAATGAAAGAATTCATTGTGGAAACTGAGAAAGGAAGCTCTCATTAAAGAGAAGTCCAGTAGAAGATTAGGAATAATTACATTCTGTAGCTGTCTTGAAGATAATCAAGCATGGACATTGAGAGCAAGCAATCTAGATGGGTAGCCATTGGAAGTACCAGCCCTTTGAAATAGGCCAGGTCAGGATTTGGCAAAGATTCCAGGTGTCCCAGTTTGTTGTTGTAGGATAAAATGACAGATGGTTGAAAGCCTGCCAGTTTCTCTCTGTTGTTCTTTTGATTTTTTTTTTTTTGACACTCTTCCCATGGATATCTCTTGTTGGGTCTATGTAGGCTTTGGATGGGAAAAAAATGTCCGCAAAAGAAAGCTGTGAGATGCTGCTTCCATGCTGCTGTCAATGGTATGAATGGGTCTAAGGCAGTGGTTCTCAACCTTTCTCAGGTTGAGACCCCACTTGTCCCGCCCATGCGCGCCGCGACCCCGACCCGGAAAAAAAATTAAAAAAAAATTTAAAAAAATAATAAAAAAACAAAATGGCGGCCGCGACGGGCGGATCCGTGCATGCGTGGATCGGCCTGTCGCACGCGCCACGCATGCACGCATCCGCACGTCGTGGGCCGCCATTTTGTTTTTTTAATTTTTTTTTAAAAAAATTTAAAAAAAAATTAAAAAAAAATGGCGGCCGCGATAGGCCAATCTGTGCATGCGCAGATCGGCCCGTCGCATGCACCGTGCATGCGCGCATCCACCCGTCGCGGTCCACCATTTTTTTTATTTTTTTATTTTTTTATTTTTTTTATTTTTTTTTTAAAAAAATTTCGGCGCGATGGGCGGATCTGTGTGTGCGCGGCGCGCACGCGCCAAAAAAATAAAAAAATAAAAAAATTAAAAAAATTAACAAAAAATTTTTAAAAAAATTAAAAAATATTTAAAAAAAATAAAAATAAAAAAACAAAATGGCGGCCGGTGGTGCCCGGCGACCCCCGCGAAATGGTCGCGCGACCCCAAATGGGGTCGCGACCCCAAGGTTGAGAACCACTGGTCTAAGGAATAGTCAAGATTGAGCTTGAGTGGAAGGAGATTTTAACCTTATTCTATAAGAAAAGAAGGAAAATAATAGGTCCCATCGAGGTCTGTGACTCAGGCTGGAAATATTTTCCTTTTTCATCTTGCATGAGGCAGTTCTCTGCATGGACAGGAAAAACTTGCTAATCAACAATTTTAAAGAACTCCATAAGCTGCTGCAGCATCTGCCATATTTGTTCTGAAATGGTTAACAGAACCGGATTGTTGCAGCAGCAATTCAGCTATTCTATATGAAGTGGAGGGTTAATATTCACTTCTTCTTTGGACAAGGTCATTCAAGAAAGCAAGAATATGACATTTGAAATGTGTTATTCTTTCTTTTCCCAGGTGTCCCCAATGGCTGTTTCCTTCATGGAACTAAGCTATAATGTGCTTTAGTGTTTGGTGAACCTAGCCACTGTGCTTTGTAAACCCGAGTTTCTGCTTTAGTGACATGGGAACCCAACTAATTTGGAGACTTATAACTGGTGTTATAGTTTAGCGTTAGTCCTAATCAGCAGGTGAGATCTTAACCAACAAATTCAGCATGAATCCACAAATACC
Organism: Bothrops alternatus; assembly: GCA_034064705.1. Taxonomy (NCBI): domain Eukaryota; kingdom Metazoa; phylum Chordata; class Lepidosauria; order Squamata; family Viperidae; genus Bothrops; species Bothrops alternatus. The sequence goes on from JARGCV010000006.1 coordinate 25,603,449, forward strand.
ATCTCCCATTCTTTTTCTTCAAAGCATTTTATATTACTTGGCATTAATAAAAATATCTCTAAACAACTTAAAACAATGTTGCTCCTTTGGCTGGGTTTCAAACATAGAATGAGTCCAAAAAAATGCCTTTTTTGTTCCACTGAAATCTACTTCCCCATACAGATTTGTGTATGGATGATCCACAAATCCCATTGAGCTAAGGCTTTTCTTGATCCCTGCCTGAGATCAACTTTGGCTGATCTCAAAGGCTGAGCAGGTTAGACTATCCTGATTAGTCCAGGATGAGCAGTCCAAGGATAATCAGTTTAAATAACACATTTTTAAAAAGTCAATTAAGAAGAGACAATATTAAACCCTTCTGCACAATTGCTAGAAAACCACAACAATATGCCAAAAAGTGTTGGCTCAACTCAAAGGTGCTTATACCTTGATTTACTTAATATGTAACATAATTAGCATAATAATCTAGGTCAGTGTTTCTCAAACTTATCAACTTTAAGATATGTGGACTTCAGAATTCCCCAGCCAGTCATTCTGACAAGAAATGTAGATCTAATGCTGCAACTTCAGCCTAAACTATCTTTGTAGTTTATCAATACTGCCCAATTCTTTTCTCATCTTCTTTCACTTCAGTTTTGAGGGTACAGCTTTATGCAACATCAAGGAGAAGGAGGGACAGAATCCATTCCCCCATCAGTTTCACAGAAATAGACTTTGGTTACACCATTGTAGCCATCATCTTGACATTCTGACAATACCTTGCTTGAGGGAAAGTGGTTTTCTAGGTTTCCCATATCTAGGCTGCCAAACAAAACAAGCCATCATATAGCCACAGATGCGCCATGTCTGTATAGGGTAAATGTTGATCTAGTGCAGGGGTCTTCAAACTTAGCCCTTTTATGACTTGTGGACTTCAACTCCCAGAATTCCTCAGCCAGCGTGCCAAGTTTGAAGACCCTTGATCTAGTGGTTGTCTAGATATTTGCAGCCCATATCTCATTGGTCTAATTTTTTGTCATAGCTCATCCTGGCTGCAGTGAGTCATCATAGACCCTATCCAGTTGTAGAATTATCTACCTGGCAAGTATATCTAGGATAGCTGAATTCTTCCCTCTTTCTGCCCATTTGAAAAGTTGGTGATTCTTCTGGTGATGAAACCAGCCAGTAATGTTTATATTTGTGTTGCCCTTTTTAAACCTCTTTTCAGGTGTAACAGATACTGAACAGATTGAAAATCTCCGCAGGACTCCTCAGGCCCAGGTGTATTTTGCGGATGAATTCAAGCGCCTCTCCTGCAGGGTGACCAGGGACCTTCTAGTTCTTGACCTGGATAATAGCCAGTATGAGTTGATCACTGTGATTGGCTACCAGGTGGGAACCGAATTCTGCCGTCAAACCAAAGGTCCCTTCTGCAACCAACCCCTTAAGCCATCAACTTTTTATAGGTAATTGTGAACCGAGAAATATATAAATGTCTTCCCTTTTTTTTTCCAGACTTCAACTTTCCTCTCTTAAGGAAGACCCTGATTTATGACCGGTCATTTAACAACCATTCAAAGTTATGGTGGACTTTTGAAAAGCTACTTACAATCTGTCCTCAAAGTTATGACGACTACATAAACACACAGTCACATGGTTGCATTTTGGATGCTTGGCAACCAGCTTACATTTATGACCAGTTGCAGCGTCCTGTTATTTGCTACATTTTTTGCCTTTTTCTGGCAGAAAATGGCAAAAAAACACCCAATGGATATGCTGGATTCGCTTCATGACTTTCCTTTATAAAGTTATAAAAATGGTTGTAAAATCAAATCCAGTCATGTGGTGCCTCAACTGACGACTGCAATGACATATGACTTAAATTCTGGTCTCCACTGTGGTCATAAGTTGAGGACTACCTGTATTTTCCATGGAAAAGTGAGGTAGAACAGAACAGAATAGAGCTGGAAGGGACCCTGGAGGTCTTCTAGTCCAGCCCCCTGCTCAAGCAGGAGAATCTATACTGTCTCAGACAGGTGAATGTCTAGTCTCTTCTTGAAAATCTCCAGTGATGGAACGCCCACGATTTCTGGAGGCAAGCTGTTCCACTGGTTAATTGCCCTCACTGTCAGGAAGTTTCTCCTTAATTCCAGGTGGCTTCTCGCCTTGACCAGTTTCCAACCATTATTTCTCGTCCTTCCCTCTGGTGCTTTGGTGAACAACCTGACCCCTTCTGCCTTGTGGCAGCCCCTCAGATACTGGAACACTGCTATCACTAGATACTGTGTGCCCCTCATCATAGTGCCATTTAAGGTTAAATTTCTGTACTTGTTTTCACAGTTATCTATTTGTGGGGGCCTGTCCCAGTAACTCAAGATAGCAGCTGCAATTGTCAAAGCCCCACCCTTATGCCATGCATGTTAATACCACACATATTAAAAGGAGGCAGGCCATGGCTATCCTTTTTTTAACACAAGCCCCCTGTTTTGATGTATTGCATGTGTTGTGCATGTAAAAAGGGTGTGGAGCTTTAATCTTGACTTTTTTGATCCATCTCCATAGAAACTTCTAGTTAGGGGTTTTTTTTTATGTTTTATGACTGTCCTAGTAGTTGGATGGTCTTCAGCCATTGTTTCATGAGGTTCTTCCTTCTTGTTTTAAGGATGTTAAGAGATTTATTTTGTTTTTGTTGTTTTTTTTGCTAAGATACAGCATTTGCTAAGGGTCCAGGACAGGGATAGGCAACCTTGGCTCTTTTATGACTCGGGGACTTCAACTCCCAGAATTCCTGAGCCAGTATGGCTCAGCTTGGAAACCTCTCCCTTTCCCCTCAGCATGGCTGGCTCAGGAATTCTGGGAGTTGAAGTCCCCGAGTCATAAAAGAGCTAAGGTTGCCTAGCCCTGGTCCAGGAGATACCAACATCCATTTATAATCTCTCTATCTTTTTGAAGCCCCATCTGCCATCAACCCTCCTTCCACATTTCTAAACATTTTCTTTTCTTGTCTTTTGCTCCTTCTTTCATTTCAAGGGTGAACTACTTTTTTTTGGATGAGAAATCTGTGATAAGAGCACATACAGATTGGTCAATAGCCATACAGACCAGAAATGGTAAGTATCAAGATCTTTCATTAAAAACAAAGCTATATTAATAGAGGATTATTTCTTGGCTGCTTTGTGAACATTCTATCTACCTTCCACTCTCCGCCCCCCTCTCTCTTGTATATGATTGCCCATATCAACATTCTTGAGTTAGAGAGATTTTTCCCCCCACAGTAACGTATCTTAAGAAAATAGCTAACTTCACTAGTTAATTAATTACTTCATTAGTAGAGGAAAAAATGAAATTTCCCCATTAAGAAAATATTTTCTGGCCCACAACTTCCTGACTGGATCAATCCATTGCTTTAATCTAGAACCAGGAAATCCCAGCAAATTCTCAAATGAACCTCATAACATACACCTACAAGTGAGGGTTTTTTTTTTTTGCAAGGATGCCCCCTTGCCCGAAGAAAGTGGCAAGGTTGGTGGGACAAATGAGAAAATTTAGAATTTGAGCAAGTGGGCATCCTGGAAAATTAGCATTTTTGAGCCACTTCCTGGATGCGCCTTCAGCTCTCAATGATGTCATAAATGCTAATTCATCCCTCAAAGGTTGGCTATTTCCATGCAAGGCCATGACTTTAAACATAGTTTGGGGAACACAATGCTAAAGCCATAAGCCATGGTTTACACGTCATATGGTTGGATTCATAAATTGGGGCTGCATAAATATTCAGAGGTAGCGGCTGAGAGTTCTCACCTTCTTGGATCAAACTGCATCAGCCAAAAAGTGATGAAGTATTGGAATCAAGCTTGCCAGATCTCATGAGCTGCTTTTTTTGCTGGGGACCCATCTGAAGTCAAAGTTTAACAGCTTTGTAAGACCAGGCAGTGCCAGTATGATTGTAAGCCACTCAGTTTTATTCTGAGGTAACATGGGCAGCCAATACATTTTATAAATCAATCAATTAATCAATCAATCCAGTGTGCAGAATACAGAACAATAGAAATGGAAGTGACCTTGGAGGTCCTCTAGATCAGGGCTTTTTCAACCTTTTCACCCATTGTACCACTTTTAGGATATGCCAACATCCGAGGACCACCAGTCGCCTAGCAAGGTGTCAAAAACTTGATTAAAAAAGAAAAAGAAAAAAGTGATGAAGTACAGGTAGTCCTCAACTTACAACAGTTCGCTTAATGACTGTTTGAAGTTACAATGGCACTGAAAAAAGTGCCCCCCCAAGCCACAGCCGAGCAAGACACCTGCCTGCCCACCCGGTGGCGCTCTTCCTCCTGTCTGAGGTTTCCATTGCTGTGAGCATTTCTGTTGAGGATTGGCAGCGGGAGTGGGGTGGGGGGTGTTTGGTTTTTATTCCCCCCCATCTGCTGGGTGGTTGCAGCAGGTTTTGGTCCTTTCACATGACCCTGGGACACTGTGACCGTCATAAATATGAATCAGTTGCCAAGCATCTGAATGTAAATCACAAGACCCTGGAGATGCTGCAACATTCCAGCTGATCGGCGCTTCTTCTGGGCTCAGCAGATGCGCCAGGTTCAGCGCCGAGCTCCAGCTGGAGCCTGTCGCTGATCCTGGCGCTTCCGCTGAGCCCTGACAGCCCTGCAGCTCCAGCCATCTCTCACTCAGGCTTGTGTGGTGCTGCCACCGGTTCAGCTTATTCCCCTCCCCCGCTACTTTTTTAGGATGGTCGCGTACCACCTGCCAGGTACCAATGTACCACAGGTGGTACCTGTACCACTGGTTGAAAAGCCCTGTTCTAGTCCAATCTTCCAACTCTGTTATTCTGTATTCTGCATATTGGAAATACTGATACCCCCTGGTCTTATAAAGCTGCTAAACTTTCACTTGATGCAAATGGAAGGAGGAGGAAAAGATGAAAGATCCCAGATCATTGGCAGGAAAAGAGATGTAACAACTGCTCTAAATGGATGCCTATCCCCACATTGTAGCTTAACTAAACACCAGTTTTATAAGGGGGCTCTTCTGCTGCCCAACTCTTGGCAGCAGGAGAAAAAGAATCTTTGCTGAAGGAAATGTGGAACTTATAGGAACTTTAAATCTGGATCTCTTTTTCATGCATGAAAATCAGTGGTGGGATTCAAATATGTGAACAACCAGTTCTCTGTGTGGATGCCACTTCCGGAAGTCCATTCTGGGCCTGGGCAACAAAAAATTAGCTACTGGTTCTGCTAAACTAGTGTGAACCAGCTGAATCCCACCCCTGATGAAAATGCATGAAAGAGATCCAGATTTAAAGTTCCTACAAATTCCACATTTCCTTCTTGAAAACATTTGTTTGCTGATGTCAACTCATTCCTCCTTCTTGCCTGGAGAACTCAACCAAATTCTTGGTTTCCACAGAGGAAGTTATGAGCATTTCCAGGCTATGAGGTTGATTTTTAGACCTGAATGTAATTTACAGACATAACAAGGATCTAAATCAGAGTTTGTTTTGAAACTTCATGGAATGTTTGCCTCTTAACTCTGTATTTCTTTGCATTCCAGTGACCAACTATGAATCAGCCGATATAATGTTTGCAGGACGTGCAGGAGGCATGATCGTAATTACTATTTTGGTCTCTGTGGGTGGAGCTGTCCTTCTAATTGCCTTAATTGTAGCAGCTGTACTTTCTAATAAGAAGTAGACCGTTCCTTTCATCTGGATTGAAAATGATTGTGGGTATGGAAAAGGAGAATTTGCTTGGAAGTCAAAGGGGATTCTGCTGGCCCTCACTCAAGGAACAAACTGGTAAAGAATGAAAGCAGCATCAAATAAAACAGAACATTTACAATTTCTCCAACACGATTCTTCAGATTTTACCTGCCTTACTTCGAACACATCATATTTTGGATGCATTTTGAATCATTTGTCTGCAACGATAATCCTGGATTCAGCAAATTATTTTAGAACACCTATTATCAGTATTGCCCTTGTTTCATATGTACTAGGATGGCAAAGCTTGGTTGACTGCCACATAAAATATGAAGAAATTCTGCATAAACTTGGACTTAACCAAGTTCCTAATTCTAATTGTGTACAAAAGTTCTAGGAAGAGAAATACCATATTATGAGTGTTCATAGGGGAGGCGCTCCATTGCAATTATGACACAAATTACCTATTTTTAAAGATAATTTGGACCAATGACATCCTCATAGCTTCTACCACACACAGCTAATGCTAACATGTCTCATTATTAGGGTAGTTCCCAATGGGCAATATCTATATGCTTACCAGAGTCCCTTTTTCAATATCCCTCTTCAAAGAACATTTCTGTGAAGCCCAGAGGCTGATTAAGTTGGCAGACTTTCATCCAAGGTGATGAGTAGAAGCCATGATGATGTCTCATGGAACATGATATCAGCCAGTATAGAATTGTATAATTTGCAAATGAGAGCAACTGAGTAACTTCTTCCGTGACTTCATAATGTGTGTGTCATTTACCTTCCCAATTTCATATCTTTGGTATTTAGAAACTTTTTGTCAGGAGTGGAAGAGCCTCTAGGGCTGCACATTAACATCTGTCCTCAGGAACATAATTCCAGATGTTCTCACATAGAAGGCAAAATGCTCAGTTCTCACATTGTATAAAAGTATTGGGAAAGGAGGATGAATAGAATCCTAATGCCTGAATTAAATAACTGAAAAACTATTTGAGACTTTGTGTTTAGGACTTCTTGGCCTGCTACAAATACATACATACATACATACATACATACATACATACATACATACATACATACATACATGTATATACATATATATATATGTAGGTCTTTGGTTCTTCGGGTTTTCTCCCATGTAGAATTTGAAGTGTCTTGGTGACGTTTCGACGAAGTCCCATTCGTCATCTTCAGGCTGGTGCTTTCGGCTTCTAGAAGGACGAAGCCGAAAGCACCAGCCTGAAGATGACGAATGGGACTTCGTCGAAACGTCGCCAAGACATTTCAAATTCTACGTGGGAGAAAACCCGAAGAACCAAAGACCTACATACAAACACCCGCAAAAACCTCAGAAAACATATATATATATATATATATATATATATATATATATATATATATATATATATATATATATATATATATATATATATATATATATATATATATATATATATATATATATATATATATATGTCAATAATATCAGTAAAAACACGATTCCTGGGTATATCCATACTAAAAAGACGAACTAAACACGAACACCAGGAAAAATTCAAACTAGAAAAATTTAATATATTACCAAGCTTTCATCGGAAAATTACCAACATTGTCAGGGTCCAATGCTAGTCAATGAGAGGAACTTATATAAGGTTAATCAACGTTTGCATCCGGCTCCTGGACCTCGTTACCGGTCCTAGCTGATTGGGCTGTGTTCTAAGCGTATTCTTAACATCAACGCCCATCCTCTTCCTGCTCCCCTTTCCTATATGTGTATTATTGCCTATCCCCTCATCACAGGTTCTTGGGCTAAGCGGAAGACGAAAGCTTGGTAATATATTAAATTTTTCTAGTTTGAATTTTTCCTGGTGTTCGTGTTTAGTTCGTCTTTGTAGTATATACATATATATCCCAGCTCACTCCACAGGGCTATCTGGGAAAATAGGAGGAGCTGGGAGTATTAGGTATGTTTGCTGTCCTGAGTTATTTATAAAAATAATAAAGGCAGGATAAAAAATCTTAAAAATCTAAATCTAAAATTATGGATTGTGTGGTGTATGGATTGTGCTGAGAGGGTGGGAAATTGTGACCAAAGCAGCCTTCAGTCCCCAGTTTTAGACATTCTCAGCTTTGGCTGTGTACTTTCAATATAAGGGAACATTATTAAATATTTCAGGAATGGGAATTCTAACAGGTCTTATTTACATATTGTTCTATATTTTATACCTGTATTTTTCCCTTAGCATATGCAGCCAGAATTATTTTTAATTTTTCAAAGATGTATTGCATTTTCTTTCCTTCTTCACTAGAGGGCAAATACAACCTATTCACGTCCCTATGTGAGTATAGTGCCTAGAACAGTGGTTCTCAACCTTTTTAATGCCGCAACCCCCAACCGGTCATAAGTTGAGGACCACCCAACCGGTCGTAAGTTGAGGACTATCCAACCATCATAAGTCGAGGACTTCCTAACTGGTTGTAAGTCGAGGACTATTTCCCTGCCCGGGAGCGCCACGCATGCGTGGTGCCGCCCCCTGCGCCGGCCGAAGCGTAGCTGGCAAGGGGCCGCGACAGTGCAGGGCGACCACCGGTGGGCCACCAGCTGGCCCAGCCCAAGGGAGGTAAGGCACCCGCCGGGCCCCATGCACGCTAGCAACCCTCCCTGCGTCCATTGGCCTCCCACCTCCCACCCCTGGCTCTCTTTTACTTACATTTTTAGTAGTTGCTCAGCAGGGAGGGGTGGAAACTTCCAGACAGCTCACCTTCGCTGCAGACAACTTGCCGCACCGTTTGCAGGCTGGGACTTTTGGCGGGCTCAGCAGGGCGGAGACAGCCTGGACAATTCCTATTGGTTTTTGAAAGCCAATAGAATTACACTCTATTCAAGAGAATCTATTCTATTGGCTTTCAAAAGCCAATAGAAAAAGAGGGAGTAGCACAGCTAAGAAAAAGGGGGGGGGGGAAATGGCGGACTGTGTTGTTTGGCGACCCCCGTGAAATGGTCGTTCGACCCCAAATGGGGTCCCGACCCACAGGTTGAGAACCGCTGGCCTAGAAGATGACTGCCACAGTCATCTAATTTTTCAAGTCTTTCAATCTAGTATGTCTAAGTTAGGTTCTACAAAGAACAGAATTGTGCAAGCCATGGTGTTTCCTCTGACACTCTTGGAACAAAAAATTGGACTCTGAGGAAGCAGGATAGTAAGAGCATTGGTGCCCTTGAACATGGTGTTGGAGAAGACTCCTAAGAACACATGTATCAACCAAATGGGACATTGAAGAAATCGACCCAAAATTCTCAGTCAAGGCACAAATGACTAGTCTCAATTTATCCTACTTCGGACATATTACAAAAAGACCTAATTGTTTGGAGAAGGGTCTAATGCTGGGGAAGATGGAAGGAAAGAGAGGAAGAAGACGATTAGCAGCAAGGTGGATAGACTGTTACAGTGGCAAGGGATGCAATATTGTAAGGTTCAGATTGGGGACTAATTCTGTACCTGTGTGGTTGTAAAAAGTCAACAACTTAATGGCATATAGTCAATCAGTCAGTCAGTCAAGCAAGCAAGCAAGCAAGCAAGCAAGCAAGCAAGCAAGCAAGCAAGCAAGCAGAGAAGTAGTATAGTCCAATTAATAATATTTAATAGCATTCCCACCATTACGTTTGCGTTTCAGGACTTTAGAACATAAGAACCTAAGAAGAGCCATGCTGAATCAGGCCAAAGCCCATCGAGTCCAGCATTCTGTGTCACACAGTGGCCCACCAATTGTACATGGGGATCTTGAGCATAAAGAGAAGGCAAAACCCTCCCTTTCCCTTGACCCCCAACAAATGGTACCCAAGGGAATCCTGCCTGCCTCAACCAACATAGAGGCGGCACATGGACATCCGTTTTAATAACCACCAATACACTTTGCATCCATGAATCTATCTAGCCCTGCCTTGAAGCTGTCAAGGCTGACAGCTGTCACGACCCCTTCAGGAAGTGAATTCCATAAATCAACGACCCTCTGGGTGAAGAAATATTTCCCTTTATTTGTCCTCACTTTCTTAGCTATGAGCTTTCCTTATTCCTTATCCTTCTTCTGTATTTGGTTACACTTGTTTTGACCTCCATGTATCTAATGCTATTTGCATGTAGGATGCTTGCTAGTTTTTGTAACTGTGCTTTGTGGAAGATTTCTTAACTTGCTTCCATCTGGCATTTCAGTTCCATCACTTTTAATCAATTCTTTTTTGTTTACCATGATTGATGCATTGAGAGTCTTCCAAGGTAGCTCAGGCTTGAACACCAAAGCCTAATATTAAATACTAATATTCTTTTTATTACTAGATTGCACTAACAGAATCTCACGATTTTGAAGTGCCTCTAACCCTCCCTGCTTTTTTATATTCAAGAGAACCAGACAGGGTCAAGTCTCAGTTGCACTTTCAAATTATGTTTCTTGCCCAGGGTTCAAATTTCTTCTAAGTGACCATTTTCTTGCTTGCAGCTCTTCCTTCTTCTGTTCAAGGTTATTCTGCCCAGCAATCCATGCTTACCTAGCTGAAAACCCATGTCATGTCATTGCTATAAATTTTGACCGGATGAAGTAGTGATTCAATTTCTAATTGTGATTTTTCCAGACAGTGTCAGGTCATTTGCAGACAAGAGGTGAGAAAGTTTAATTGAGTTCCTTCATGTCTGAATGTCTGATACCCGCAACATCTTTTATTCAAAGTTATTGATCATGGAGTCGATGATATTATGAATATTAAGGGTTGAGAGGGGTTTTCCCTGAACTATTCATCTGCTGATGTTATCTTGGCCAATTTTGTTCACCATCCATCATCAGCTGTGCTTTCCAGAAGCTGATTGTCTTAGACACATGTTTCTTGATGTGATTACTCCCTCCAATGTTACCCAAGCTAGAGTTGTATAATCCAATTGTGTGTGATAATAGTCTGATACCTTCTTAGAATCCATCAGAGCAAGGTGCTCTTTTTTTACAATTTTCCAAAATCATTTTATCAATTAGAGCCTGATCTTCAGCTCTTGTTCTAGTTTTTGTCTGTTTCTTTCTATTCAGCTGGTAGCAGGTTATTGTTTTCTAGATGATCTTGCTATTAGACCAGCCAAAAGTTTAAATTATCTTGTCTAACTTGATACAGTGCCCTGTCCATGATCTTTTCTTCTTCTTCTTTCCATTCAATTGTCTTTGATTATCAGAGATTCCCGGGACAGGTCCCTGCAGTTTTTTCAGCAAGGTTTTCCAGAAGTGGCTTGCCATTGCCTCTTTCCTAGGCTGAGAGAAAGTGACTAGCCCAGGGGTAGGCAACCTTGGCTCTTTTATGACTCGTGGACTTCAACTCCCAGAACTCCTGAGCCAGCATGGCTCAGCTTGCAAACCTCTCCCTTTCCCCTCAGCATGGCTGGCTCAGGAATTCTGGGAGTTGAAGTCCACGAGTCATAAAAGAGCCAAGGTAGCCTACCTCTGGCCTAGGCCTAGGCCGCTTTATGACTCGTGGACTTCAACTCCCAGAATTCCTGAGCCAGCATGGCTCAGCTTGCAAACCTCTCCCTTTCCCCTCAGCATGGCTGGCTCAGGAATTCTGGGAGTTGAAGTCCACGAGTCATAAAAGAGCCAAGGTAGCCTACCTCTGGCCTAGGCCTAGGCCGCTTTATGACTCGTGGACTTCAACTCCCAGAATTCCTGAGCCAGCATGGCTCATCTTAAAAACCTCTCCCCCTCAGCATGGCTGGCTCAGGAATTCTGGGAGTTGAAGTCCACGAGCCAAGGTTGCCTACCCCTGGACTAGCCCCTGGTCACCCAGCTGGCTTTGTGCCCAAGGTGGGACTAGAACTCATCTTCTCCTGGTTTCTAGCCTGCAACTTTCACCAAACTGGCTTTGTCCATGTAGTAATCTTTTACCAGGAGATAAATTTACCAGCTGTAATCCAGTCACTTATTTCTCCTCTGTGCAATACAGCATTCACTTAAACATTTGAGCCAAAAGCCATGCAGTTCATCTATTCCCAGGGCTGTCCAATTCTTAATCATTTGGCCTAGTGATGAAGGTACAAAGCTAGAAACTGGGAGATTGTAAGTTCTAGTCTCACTTTAGGCATGAAAAACTGTCTGGGTGACTTTGGGCCAGTCACTCTTTCTTCAATCCAACCCACCTCGCAGGGAAAATAGGAGAAGGAAGTTTGTTAGATATGTTGGCCATATCCAGCTATTTATAAAAAATAATGAAAGAAAAATTAAAACAAATACTTTTTATAAAAAGTAAAAATTGTGGTGTTCTCAGATCCCCCTATGCCACCTATTCAGTTCATCTCTTTTTTGCCTGTACTGCATTCTAGTTGCAATCTTTCCTCATTTATTTTATTATTCAGTAGTCCCATTCTAATGACAATAATTTATTCATTCCTTCTTTGCAATTTAAAATAACAATAATAAAATTCGTGCCTGTTGCCACAGCAGAAGATCTGATTTCACCATGACATCCTCAAGAGCGAGATGTAATTATCCCAAAACTGGACAGAGATATTATGAATAGGAAAATGAGACTGGCTGGGTGAAAAAAATAAATAAAGGGTTGACAGCAAGACTAAACGAATGAAGATTCAGCTTAAGCTGCTGAAAGCCTAACAAGATAAAGATAGGCAGGGGAGAGTTGTCTAAAACGTGACGAAAATAAGGCCTGAAGGGGTAGAATGATAGAAAGAGATTGAGGACTACATGCTCCACGACAGAAGATGGATGGCCTCAACATGACAACAACATGTAGCTAAATTAATCAGAACACCCACAGCACTAAATGGCACTGGGAAAAAAGCAAAACAAACCTAATGCCAACAAGATTTCAATTGAAGTTTGCATTTTTAAAGGAAAGAGACTTTGCAATACATTTCTGCAATCAACCTGCCTCCAGAAGCAGTGAACGCTCCAACACTGGAAGTTTTTAAGAAGAAACTGGACAGCCATTTGTCCGAAATGGTATAGGGTTTCCTGCCTGAGCAGGGGGTTGGACTAGATGACCTCCGAGGTCCCCTCCAACTTTATTATTATTATTATTATTATTATTATTATTATTATTATTATGTCTGCTTTGTCATAAATAGTTTATTCTACTTATATTGTACAAATCAGCAGTTATATCTAATTTTATTATTATTATTACGATTATTATTATTATTATTATTATTATTATTATTATGGACATTGCTATAATTTGCTGTTTAACAATTTCCATCCTTCTCATATCAAGCTGGTATATTTTCTTACTAAATGTTATTTGGCTTTTTATGCTTCCTTTTATTCTCCTTCAATTGTTTCTGTTTATTATTATTATTGACTGAATTTTATCAACATTAATTTTTTTGTTAAAAAGCAATACATGTTAATAACAATAACAGGTATATTTGTGAATTATAAAAGTATGCTATAATAAGCTAAGTTTGTGTAAAAAGAATAAAGCTCAACTAAACTTTAAAAAGGGTTTAAAACTTTTAAAAAGTTGAAAGAACCAAAAAGAAAACCTTTTAAAACAAACAAAGGCCTGAGATTTCTCCCAGTACTAACAAAGTCTGAGCCTGCTTAACTTTTTGAAATACCATCTATGGCTCCATGAAAAGACTGGTGACTCCATATCCAAGCTATTTTATTGGTACCGTTTGTTTAGGATCTCTTTCAGACCTCTTAGTATAGCCTATAATCCGGGGCTTTCCAATAGTCCACCCCCCAAAGCAAGGTCAGACCTGCCAGTTCATGGATGGGAGACCACCAGGAGATCCCTGGGAAGTCTATCCCAGAAGAAGGCCACAGTGACACGGCGCAAAACTGCTGCTGGGCTGCCTCTGCACATCAAGTCCCTTCAGATGGAGCTGGAGAGCCAGGCTTCATTTTCCAAAGCACCTGAAGGCCAGACAAGGAACAATGGAAGGAAACTAATCAAGAAGAGATACAACCTAGAAATAAGGAGAAATCTTCTGGCAGTGAGAACAATCAACCAATGGAACACAAGTTGCCTTCAGAAGTTGTGGGAGCTTCATCACTGGAGGCTCTCAAGTGGAGACTGGTCTGCCATCTGTCAGAAATGATGTAGGGTCTCCTGCTTAAGCAGGGGGTTGGACTAGATGAGCTATAAGGTCCCCTCCAACTCTGTTATTCTATTCTATTCTATTCTATTCTATTCCATTCCATTCCATTCCATTCATTCCAATATCTATTCTATTCTATTCTATTCATTCCAATATCTATTCTGTTCTATTCTATTCTATTCTATTCTATTCTATTCTATTCTATTCTATTCTATTCTATTCTATTCTATTCTATTCTATTCATTCCAATATCTATTCTGTTCTATTCTATTCTATTCTATTCTATTCTATTCTATTCTATTCTATTCTATTCTATTCTATTCCATTCTATTCCATTCCATTCCATTCCATTCCATTCCATTCCATTCTATTCTATTCCATTCCATTCCATTCATTCCAATATCTATTCTATTCTGTTCTGTTCTATTCTATTCTATTCCATTCATTCCAATATCTATTCTATTCTATTCTATTCTATTCTATTCTATTCTATTCTGTTCTGTTCTGTTCTGTTCTGTTCTATTCTATTCTGTTCTGTTCTGTTCTGTTCTGTTCTGTTCTATTCTATTCTATTCCATTCTATTCCATTCCATTCCATTCCATTCCATTCTATTCTATTCTATTCCATTCCATTCCATTCATTCCAATATCTATTCTATTCTGTTCTATTCTATTCTATTCTATTCTATTCTATTCTATTCTATTCTATTCTATTCTATTCTATTCTATTCTATTCTATTCTGTTCTATTCATTCCAATATCTATTCTATTCTATTCTATTCTATTCTATTCTATTCTATTCTATTCTATTCCATTCCATTCATTCCAATATCTATTCTATTCTGTTCTATTCTATTCTATTCCATTCATTCCAATATCTATTCTAGTCTAGTCTATTCATTCCAATATCTATTCTATTCTATTCTATTCTATTCTGTTCTATTCTATTCTATTCTATTCTATTCTATTCTATTCTATTCTATTCTATTCTATTCTATTCTATTCTATTCTATTCTATTCTATTCTGTTCTATTCATTCCAATATCTATTCTATTCTATTCTATTCTATTCTATTCTATTCTATTCTATTCTATTCTATTCTATTCTATTCTATTCTATTCTATTCTATTCTATTCTATTCTATTCTGTTCTGTTCTATTCATTCCAATATCTATTCTATTCTATTCTATTCTATTCTATTCTATTCTATTCTATTCTATTCTATTCTATTCTATTCTATTCCATTCCATTCATTCCAATATCTATTCTATTCTGTTCTATTCTATTCTATTCCATTCATTCCAATATCTATTCTAGTCTAGTCTATTCATTCCAATATCTATTCTATTCTATTCTATTCTATTCTGTTCTATTCTATTCTATTCTATTCTATTCTATTCTATTCTATTCTATTCTATTCTATTCTGTTCTATTCATTCCAATATCTATTCTATTCTATTCTATTCTATTCTATTCTATTCTATTCTATTCTATTCTATTCTATTCTATTCTATTCTATTCTATTCTGTTCTGTTCTATTCATTCCAATATCTATTCTATTCTATTCTATTCTATTCTATTCTATTCTATTCTATTCTATTCTATTCTATTCTATTCTATTCCATTCCATTCATTCCAATATCTATTCTATTCTGTTCTATTCTATTCTATTCCATTCATTCCAATATCTATTCTAGTCTAGTCTATTCATTCCAATATCTATTCTATTCTATTCTATTCTATTCTATTCTATTCTATTCTATTCTATTCTATTCTATTCTATTCTATTCTATTCTATTCTATTCTATTCTATTCCAATATCTATTCTATTCTATTCTATTCATTCCAATATCCTATTCTATTCTATTCTATCCTATCCTATCCCCCAAGAAGCGCCACTGGGAGCTCCAGCCCGCCTACTTGGCGGGGCCAAAGCGCCGCCTCTGCCTCTCCGCGGCTTCGAGCTCGGGGCCGTTGCAGCGCTGGATTCGCTTCAGTCGAGCATCTCCTAACGGAGGCTGCTCTCTCTCTCTCTCCTCCTCCTCCCCGCCTGGGCGCTTCTCCAAGCAGGCTGGGCGGAGCCGGCGGAGCGGCCTTCCTGCCCCCCCTCCCCGGCCAGCTGGAGCCGGGCAGGCCGGCGACCTTCGGAAGTGGGGCGAGGACAGGCGAGGCGCGCTGAGCCCCGGGCGCGGCGGGTGAGTGGGCGGCGTCGGTGCGCGCTTGGAGAGCCCTTAGGCGACTCCCTGCCCTGACGGGTGCCCCGAAAATCTCCCGGGGAGGAGGGATGCGGGGTCCGGAGGGCGCCTGGGCGGGAAAAGCGGGCGAGCGGGCAAGAGGTCCTCGGTAGGGAAGATTGTCCCCGTCCTCCCTCCGGCTCCGAACGGAAAGCCAGGCGGCTCCTCCTGCTTCGGCGATCTTCGGCTCCTTGGTCCCTCTGGTTCCCCCCCCCCGAATTCAGAACATAGTCCTCAGTTTATGACCAGAATTGAGCCCAACATTTGTGTTGCTAAGTGAGACCTTTGTTAAATCAGTTTTGCCCGGTTTTACGACTTTTTTTTACCGCCGTTGTTAAGTGAATCGTTGCAATTGTTGAGTTAGTTAAGTTAGTAACACAGTTGTTAAGTGGATCTGGCTTCCCCATTGACTTTGCCTGGGGAGAAGGCCTCAAAAGGAGATCGTGTGATTCCCGGGATGCTGCAACCCGTCATAAATATGAATCAGTCGACCAAACGTCTGAATTTTGATCACGTGAAAACCTGGGGAATGCTGCAACGGTGGTTAAGTGTGAAAAATGGTCATTAAGCCACTTTCTTCAGTGCCGCTGTAACTTTGAACAGTCCCTAAATGAACTGTGGTTAAGTCGAAGACTGTCTGTAATGTTCTCACTCCAATCCAGAGGAATAGACTCTGGTTTGACGCAAGGGCTCTGGGCCCACAACCCTGAACTGGCCTGGCAAAGAAACTGTTCCAATGGCCTGCGCTGCCTCCAGGATGAGCCCAGATTTCCCTCCACCCCTCCCACAACACACACACACACACACACACACACACACACACACCATTTAAGAATCCCCCCAGAAGAAGCAGAAAGGAGAGAGCAGAAGTGCTTTGAGACACTTCTGCCTGTCTAGCAATAGCACTTAGACTTATATACCGCTTCACAGTGCTTTACAGCCCTCTCTTAAGTGGTTTACAGAGTCAGCATCTTTCCCCCAACAATCTGGGTCCTCCTTTTACCAACCTCAGAAGGATGAAGGACTAAGTCAACCTTGGGCCCGTCTATAGCCACTTCCATCTGGTTGAGGCCCAGAACCAGTGGGGACCCTGCTCTCTCTCTTCAGGATCTCTTTTTCCAGCAAAAGGAGGGGGGGTCAAGAAAATGGCTGCCATCTTGTTGTGCCAAGGCAAATTCTGCCAGATCTTTCCTGCTCCAGTTCAGATGCAGCTGGTGTTTCACTGGAGCCAGAGTTCCCCCCCCACAATCTGGGGGACTCTTCTCCCCTCCCCCCCCCATCTTCTTCACTCCCTCCTTTGACAAGGTGGAGCAAGAAAAGGAGGAACTTTCTTTTTTTCTTTCTTTGGTGATAACCAGGTGAAACCTTTAAGGATTTTGGGACTTTCCCCTTCTAGGTTGTGGGACAGGAAATAGGTCATCTTGACTGTTTGGATCATGCCCCTGGGCACCTTTACTGAGCTGAATACCAGAGTTTTGTAGGCTGCATCATGTTCATCCAAAGCGGAACAAATGAAGGCTGGTTTAAGTCCAATGTGTGAACGCAGCTTTCGTTTTGACTCAAGGGTTATTGTCGTCCTTTTTCTTTGCTTTGAAAACTGGGTTTTCCTATTGCTTCCAGAGCCTTTCCAGAGATCGAGTGGCCGCTGTCCTTGGTCAAAAGAAACAAGTAACAAGTTCTGCCTTCAGTTGCTGATTCAGTTCCTGGAAACTCCCTTTTTCTTATAAGGTAGGTAAAAGGTAGCTTGCCAAAATGACAGGATGATGACACAATAGCAGTCTTCTAATGTTTGAGGGGCTGTCCCAGAGGAGAGGGAGTCAAGCTATTCTCCAAAGCGCCCGAGGGCAGGACAAGAAGCAACGGATGGAAATTAATCAAGGAGAGAAGCAACCTAGAACTAAGGAGAAATTTCCTTTTCTTTTCATCTATTTTTATTTTATTTAAAAAAAAAGTTAAAATACGAGACACCAAATTTGTTTGAAAGAGACACATAAAAAACACAAAATAAACATTTAAAAAGTGCATTAAGAAACTAATACCTATACACATATCCTCCCAGTTGAATATTGATTAATATATTACAACAACATTATTTTCCCACCCTTTGCGAAACAGACCCAAAAAGTTTTAAACCTCTAGAGCAGGGCTTCTCAACCTTGGCAACTTGAAGACTTGTGGACTTCAATTCCCAGAATTCCTCAGCCAGCTTTGCTGGCTGAGGAATTCTGGGAGTTGAAGTCCACAAGTCTTCAAGTTGCCAAGGTTGAGAAGCCCTGCTCTAGACTACTAATTTTATTTGCAAATTATTAACCTGTCTTCTATGTACTATATTAATGACAAAATAGTTAACAGGAAGAACAGTATTGATAAAAAAGACCAGGTTAAAATTTCAAAACCTTCTGTTAACTGTTATTATAATCAACTCTCTGCACTGCCTTCCTGTCTGAAGCAGGGATGCTTCTAAACCAGACTGTGATGCTGTATGACAGGATGCTCTCAATCGTCCCTCTGTAGAAAGTGGTGAGGACAGGGGAAGGAAGATGTGCTTTTGTCATGTGATGCATAAAATGCAGGCACTGCTGTGCCCACTTCACCAGTTTCTCACTGTTGAGCCTACTTGTTAACTGCACACCCAGGAATTTGTCATTGGAATGGCTTGCCTCTGGAAGTTTGCAGGCACTCCACCACTGGAGATTTTTAAGAAGAGATGGAATAGCCACTTGTCTGCCATGACATGGGGTCTCCTGCTCGATCAGGGGGGTGGGCTAGAAGACCTCTAAGATCCCTTCCAGCTATTATTATTCTAAATTCTAAGACTGCAAGATCAAGTTCAGCTTGTTTGGGCTGCAAATCCTAAAATGACCACAAGATGCCGGCAAAATTTTCTTTATATTTGGCTGTCATCTAATAGTTCTGAATTTTGCAGCTCCCATATAGTACAAAAAATGAACATTATAGCCACATTATGCAAAGCTTGGTTATAAAAATTAAATGACATCAGTATTACTGTTACATGACCGGAAAATGAGATTTGTTTTAGACAGCTGTGAATTGAGGGTGCAGATTGAAGAAGCAGTGGCTATCCCCATTGAAAAACAGAATCAAAGATTAAACTTGGATGACAAATTATTTAAACCCAATTTGTCATATTTTCTTTTCTTGTTCCTTCCCTTGTCAGGGAAAGTGTTCTATCACTACCTTTTCTTATCTTTTTGTTCTCTTTCTCTTTCGTTTTTTTTTCTTTTTGCTGTTTCTATTGGGAGCAAGGAAGGGACGGTATGAATATTCACATCCTTTCTTTCATATTAGTAGGTGGTAGGTGGCCTATGAAGGGAAGAAGAACGACAAGTGCTGAAATCCAGAGGGGCGTTTTGGTAGCACCAAAGACATGCCAAAAAACTTGGCTCCTTGAACATAAGAACATAAGAAGAGCCATGCTGAATCAGGCCAAAGCCCATCGAGTCCAGCATTCTGTGTCACACAGTGGCCCACCAATTGTACATGGGGATCTTGAGCAGAAAGAGAAGGCAAAACCCTCCCTTTCCCTTGACCCCCAACAAATGGTACTCAAGGGAATCCTGCCTGCCTCAACCAACATAGAGGCGGCACATGGACATCCGTTTTAATAACCACCGATACTCTTGGCATCCATGAATCTATCTAGCCCTGCCTTGAAGCTGTCAAGGCTGACAGCTGTCACGACCCCTTCTGGAAGTGAATTCCATAAATCAACGACCCTCTGGGTGAAGAAATATTTCCCTTTATTTGTCCTCACTTTCTTAGCTATGAGCTTTAGGGAGTGCCCCCTTGTCCTGGTATTGTGTGATAGAGAAAAGAATTTTTCTCTATCCACCTTTTCTATCCCATGCATGATTTTATACACTTCGATCAAGTCACCCCTTAAACGCCGTCTTTCAAGGCTGAAGAGACCAAGGCGTTGCAATCTGGTTTCATAAGGGAGGCGCTCCATAAGGACACTACACAGCTGTATTCTAGATACGATAGCCCAGTGGTGGCGAACCTATGGCACGCGTGCCAGAGGCGGCACTCAGAGCCCTCTCTGTGGGCACGTGCACCATGCCCCGGAGATGGCAACCGTCCCTCTTCAACCAGGTGCCCGCTAACTTGCTGAGGTCCCACATGGCTGGATGCATCCCAGCACCCATGCGCTCACTGGCCTCTGTGTGCAGGGGCCAATGGTGTCAGGCAGCAGCCACCCCGGCCCCTGCCTCACCTTGCCCTGTGACAATGGCACCCACACCCTGCCTCACCTCACCCTGCAGGATGAGCCTCTTGCCCACCACCCACCTGCCAAAGACCCCCTGGATCTCCCCAACTCTGCTCGGCCCTCACAGGCGTCCCTCCCCACGAGCAGCATCGAGGTGATCACGCCCATCTTGGCCACACCCACCCAATCTGCCATGGCCACCACAGCCACGCCCACCCAGTGGACCATACCCACCCGGCACCCAACGATGCATAAATGGGTTTAGGGTTGCAGTTTGGGCACTTGGTCTCTAAAAGGTTCGCCATCACGGCGATAGCCTTAGATAGGATAGGTTCCTGCCAAGTTGTCCAAATTGCTTTGTCTGAGTTTTATTGAACTACGTTTTTAATCAATTAATCTCATCAGCTGCTCATGAAAAAACTCCCTGACTCTATGCATTCTTACTTCGCAGGAAGGGGAGAAAGAGAATGGAGCCTTCAAAAAAGATGCAGAATAGGGAGCAGAAATCAAGGTAAGTAAAAGAATAAAAGGTTAAACTTGATAATATGTAAACAGGGGTATCCTGGGAAGCGTATGTGTGTCAAAACATACAAAACTGGTAACCACAACCACTCAGTTGAAGCGCTGCCCGTTTTTTAAATGTGATGTTGTGGGGCAGGACTTTTTTTTTCTTGACCCCTCTGTGGGAAGATGATTATTGATGACGATTTCAGAGAGCACCTTTCCTAGACATAACATCTTTCCATTCTTTTTTTATTGGGCTCACTACTGTTGCCATTTCATAATCATCATAAATCATGCATGGGATAGAAAAGGTGGATAGAGAAAAATTCTTTTCTCTATCACACAATACTAGGACAAGGGGGCACTCCCTAAAGCTCGTAGCTAAGAAAGTGAGGACAAATAAAGGGAAATATTTCTTCACCCAGAGGGTCGTTGATTTATGGAATTCACTTCCAGAAGGGGTCGTGACAGCTATCAGCCTTGACAGCTTCAAGGCAGGGTCAGACAGATTCATGGATGCCAAGTGTATCGGTGGTTATTACAACGGATGTCCATGTGCCGCCTCTATGTTGGTTGAGGCAGGCAGGATTCCCTTGAGTACCATTTGTTTGGGGGTCAAGGGAAAGGGAGGGTTTTGCCTTCTCTTTCTGCTCAAGATCCCCATGTACAATTGGTGGGCCACTGTGTGACACAGAATGCTGGACTCGATGGGCTTAGGCCTGATTCAGCATGGCTCTTCTTATGTTCTTATCAAGTTGTTTGGCACAAAAGGATATTCCTTACGCCTAAAAGCAGAAACCTCTTTTTTAAAATCTCGCTTCCTCACATGTCCTTTTTCCAGATTAATCAAGACTGTACCCATTCTTTATCTCTTCTTTTTATCCTGTTGATTACCCCTAAAATCTATTTGGTTTATTAAAATAAGGACAACTTTGGAGCCCTTTAAAGCTACTGTACTGTAATCTTTGTTTTTCTCCTTTCAGCTCAAGGGTAGAATTAAAATGGGAAGATGCACATAATACATGTTTATCCAGCAAAGTTTTTCCCCATCCTAGTTGTTTCCCCTCCTTCCTTCCTTCCTCTTTCGTTTCATTTCCTTTTGTTTCCTTTCCTTTCTTCCATTGAACTTGTATCCCATCCAACTCCTGACAGCTCTGGATGGCTTGATTAACCTCCATTATTAATTCCAGAATCTCATAATTATTTTGCAATCTGTCTTCCTGTTCCTGTAAGGGGGTTGGATATTTTTAATCTATGACATAATCAAGTGACTGTCTAGAGATGCAGCAGTAGTGATCCAAAATAGAGTTTTTCTGGACTTCTCTTTAGGAAATTTTTGAAAAGCCTTATACGGAAGCGGCCCCAAGAACTCCTGCTAGTAATTGGAACGGGGGTGAGTGCTGCTGTTGCACCAGGAATCCCAGCCTTGTGTTCGTGGCGGAGTTGCATTGAAGCGGTCCTTGAAGCAGCTGACCAGCTAGAAGTGTTGCATCCTGGAGACGTGGCTGATTTCCGGCAAAAAGTGTCCAAAGACCGAGATTTGCTTGTGGTTGCACATGATTTAATCCGAAAGATGTCACCGGTGAGCATTTCTCAGATAAGGATCTGAAGTGAATGTTATTCCTGCTTTGAAAGTGAAGATTAAGTGGGTCTGTATCCCTGGTCAGGCTTTCCATTGTAGGTAGTCCTTGACTTATGATAGACAGATACACCTGTTTCCCCAAAAGTAAGGCCTAACCTGAAAATAAGCCCTAGCTTGATTTTTGTGGGGGTGGGCCTAATATAAGCTCTACCCCAAAAATAAGCCCTAGTTTTGGGGTGAGGCACACACCTAAAAATGAAGGTAGGGCAGGGGTGGGGGTGTGGATCTGCCCCATGCACCCCGCACCCACTTACCTAGCAGCCAGCCTCTCCTTGCTGGCCCATTTCTTCTTCTGTGGCGTCTTCTGTAGCCAGACCTGCATTTCTCAGTCACAGGCCTTTCTGGAAGGCCACTGCAGCCGAGAACTGAGCTATGGATTGAATCCATAGCTTGGTACTTGGCTGCAGAGGCCTTCTGGAAAGGCCTGACTGCAAAATGCAGGCCGGAATGCAGCTGCACAATGAAGCTGCTCCTTCGGTCAGAAGAAGTGGACCTGCTGGACGGGGCTGTCGCTGCCAGAGGTGAGTATAAAAGACACCCCCCCCAAAATAAGACCTGGTGCCTCTTGGAGGCAAAAAAAAAGAAAAGAAAATTAAGACCCGGTCTTATTTTCGGGCAAACATGGGTAGATAGATAATCTTTACTGTTATTTTTTACTGTGGGCACAATAGCACACATTAAAAATGAAATTTAGTTGCTTGCTATCAAAGTGTACACATACATAACACACATTTAACACCACAACCTATGTAATAGACCTACACCCTTACATATAAGTGACATATAAATATTGATCACTGTCCATCTTGAATACATAGTGGAAAGAGGAAGCTTGAGAGTTCACAAGGTTGACACTGTATGGAACAAAGCTGTGACTGAATCTGGATGTTCTGCTTCGGATACCACGGAGCCTCCTCCTCCCAGAAGGGAACAAGGAAAACAGGTCGTGAAGAGGATGTGTCGTGTCCCAGATAATCTTACAGACCCTGCTCAAGCAACACTTCTGTGTTATGTCCTGGATGGAAGGGAGGGAACTGCCAATGATCTTTTCTGCCATCCTCACCACTCTGTGCACCGCCTTCCTGTCTGAAGCAGTTATGCTTCTAAACCAGATTGTAATGCAATATGACAGGATGCTCTCAATCGTCCCCCTGTAGAAAATGGTAAGGACAGTGGAAGGAAGATGTGCTTTTCTCATGCGACGCAGAAAAACCTAGTGACCATTTGATGTTACAATCAACCAGAAAAAGGGAACATATGATCCAGATTTGAAGTTCCAGCAGTCAGGCCCTCTGCTCAGTCTGGTGGCCAAACTTTGGGCATTTGGAAACATAATTGCATTTACATCTGTTTGCAATGTCCCACAGTGACCTGACTGCATTTTAGGATTGCCGAAAACCAGCATTTACTTCCAGTTTTTGGCAGAATTGCACCCATAGCAAAGCAAGAAGCAATGGCTCAACCTAGGCAGGCAGCCATTTTACATTTGGATGAATAAGAGTTTCTTCTCCCCTGAGTTTAGCCAGCCAGCAAAAGGAATTCAGCAAGGGAGTTGCTATCTCCTGCCCACAGAAAGGTCTTCAGTGTCTTAAGATGCACACTTTTGAACCTTCTACCTCCCCCCCCCCCCATTTGCCTGCATGTAATTAGTGAGGGACAGATGCATGGGGTGATCCAGATCCTCTTGTTATCTGGCTTGAGCAGGGGGTTGGATTAGATGACCTGCAAGGTCCCTGCCAACTCTGTTATTCTTTTGTGGCCACGGACCACCAAGACTTAAGACTTAAATTATAATATTTCTTCAAGCCTTCACAGAACCCATGAAGACATCATGCCCTCCCAGGGGTCTATGGGCCACAGGTTGAGAGCCACTGCTCTAAATGCCCAGGTAAAAATAAATATGTTCAGTTGCCTCCTAAAGTAGAAAAAAAGACTGTCCAAATGACATAATTTCTTGGCCCATCAATGGAAGAATCAGAGTTGCATGTTGAAAGTTTCAGGGGATAAGATGGTCTGAAGAGCAATGAGTAGCCCTGAAAAATGTCCAATGTGGAAATGTTTTGCAGTTCCAACATCATCCAAAATGTTTAAGATATAAATCATTCCATTTCCCTGATGCTGTTCAGTTTCCTTCCGCAGCGCACCGGGGATGCTAAGCCCAATTTTTTCCAGGACTGTTTAATGGAGGTATTTGACAACTTGGACCAACACATTCAGCATCCTGCTGTCCTCTTGTCCATCCTTCAACTAATGGAACGGGGCACAATGGTGCTGACCACCAATTATGACAATTTACTTGAAATCTTTGGGCAACAGCAGCATAAAGCTATGGAATCGCTTGACCTGAAAGATAAAGACAAGGTATGATGTCACCAATAAATAGACTCTTGGGTTGGTGGAGCCTAGACTCCTTCTGCAAGTTGTTACTGAACAGCTGGTCTCTCTTCAGGTTCTCCAGTGGGCCAAAGGTCTCCTTAGATATGGTGTCCTTCATATTCATGGTTTGTACACTGATCCCTGTGGAATGGTGCTGGATCCCTCAGGATACCAGGAAGTGACTCAAGACCCTGAAGTGATGGTATGTGGATCCAAAGGCCGGATAAACTTTTTTTATTGAGAAGCTGTGGTGGCGCACTGGTTAGAATGCAGTATTGCAAGCTAATTCTGCTGATTGCCATCAGTTCGGTTCTGACCAGCTCAAATTTGACTTTCATCCTTCCGAGGTCGGTAAAATGAGTGCCCGGATTATTGGAGGCAATTGTAAACCTCTCAGAGAATGTTACAAAGCGGAATATAAGTCCGAGTGCTAATGCTGTTGCTATTCTTATTGTTGAACCATGCAGTCTTATAGGACAGCTGTGCCTCAAAAGTACCCTGAGAAGAGCTGATGGATTGCATTTGTGCATCCTTTTGGGACAATGATCCATTTAGGCATAGCCAAGCTGGGCCATGATAACTGAGTTAAAACTTTATGTTCACTACAGCTGCTATAGAGCATATTCACATAATGTAAGAAGCATTTGACAGACATGGGAAGGACTAGTGGATCTTTACTTTCACAGCTTCCTAGATTTCAGAGTGGGATAGACTGACTCCTCAGTGGGCTGTCCCTGTGCTTAACTCAGTAGAGAGATCTTAGCTGAAGTCTCCCCAGCCTAAGATTATGTCTTGCACTTTGCCAACTCAATTCAAATGAGGTCAGCATCTAAACAGTTCATGACACAAAACATTTAATTGAGTAACTGCTTCTTGTTGTTTTTTTTATAGGAAGCACTACAGAACCTATACCGGAGGAAATCCTTTTTGTTTGTGGGCTGTGGGGAGACCCTGCGTGATCAAATCTTTCAAGCTCTCTTTCTCTACATGGTTAAAAACAAAGTGGAACTAGAACATTACATGTTGGTGCGCAAAGAAAACGAAGACCAGTTCTTTAAATTTCAGGCCGATATGCTTGTGCATGGCATAAAAGTCGTATCCTATGGGGATTGCTTTGAAGATTTCCCAGGGTATCTCCAGGATCTCACTGCACAGATCTGCAAACAAAGAAGTCCAGGTGTTGTATGAAAAATTACGTTGGTTACCATCCTGCTTTCTTTTGCTCCTTTAAAATGTTTTAACCTTTAATTATTGATAGAATGGAGCTCACCAAGCGGCTTATTTGATTGACTGACTGTTGTTGCCAGGGCAGCAAGGATGGTGGTGGTGGTGATGATTGTTTTTTATTGTTTTTTATTGTGTTTTTATCTTTGTAAGCCACCTTAAGTCATTGAGTGAATTGGGCAGCCCTATAAATATTCTGAAATAAAATAAATAATAAATACAATATGACTTAGTTGAAAAATTGGAGATTGCATCGGTTCAGATCCCTTATAAAATAAGGATGCCATGTACCTATGCAGCTCCTGCATTTGATGTCTTTGATAACTGTCAACTCTGAAATGAGTTTTTCAACTGATGTGGATCGTAATAGCCTATGTCTAATTTTAAAGTGAAGACGCAATGGGTACAACGCACACAATAGGCAAAGCTTCGATTACACAGTTGCTGCCACCATCTTGATTTTTTTGAGCAGACCTTGTAGACACCCCTGCTTTGATTCATACACAAAACACACCAAGCCAACCATCCTGTGGTTAGAACGTACACAAAGTCCCAAATGTCTCTACTGATCCAAAATGTTGTCTTACGTCAAAGCATACATTGCAGTGTATTATTTGTATATGTTTAGGAGGGAGGGAGGGAGGGAGGGAGGGAGGACCATTGGCATCACAAAGGAGAAATGCTGTAATTTAATAATTCTGCTAATTGCACTCTATTGTTCCAAGAGTGTCTCTTCTATGACTATGGGGTCTTTTGTGCTCTCTGAGATCGGTTGCTCTCAGTTTGAGAGCAAACCCCACTCTCTTCTAGCACTGATGATGTTATCGAGTTTGGTAATGAAATGTCTGCAAGAAAATAATCAAGCTCAGAGAGCACCAAGGACCCCAGAGTTCAACTTGAGCCACAAACATTCTCTTTCCGCTTCTGTGCCTTCCTTTGCTAATGGGAAGTGTTACTAACAATAAAACAGAACTAAGTTATTAATGAAACTGAAAACCCAAGGTGTATATATGGTTTACTGTTAAATTTAAAAGTTTGCCTAGAGACGCATGTTTTAAACTATTGTACCCAGGTTAATTCATTGCTTAATTTTCTCCCTTTTTTTTCTAGATGCAGACAGGGTGGATAGCACAACCCTTTGGGGTAAAGTATAGCCTTCCACATATTTCTTCAAATTTCAAATGTTAATAATCCCTTGGTATTAGCTGGACAATCACTATCACCTTACCAGAACCATGGAGCAATGTGAACATAAAAATCTTGGGATGGTTCCTGGCCAAGTCTCACATAATAAATAATAATAGTAATAGTAATAATAATAATAATATAATAATAATAAAATTGGAGGGGATCTTGGAGGTCATCGAGTCCAACCCCCTGCTCAGGCAGGAAACCCAATACCATTTCGGACAAATGGCTGTCCAGTCTCTTCTTAAAAACTTCCAGTGTTGGAGCATTCACCGCTATCAGTGGGGCTTCAGCTGTGTGAGGATTTGGAGCTGACTGGCTGATTCTGCCCCCAAAGAGGCTCCCCATAAGGAAACCCCCACACCAGGGATGGGGCCTGCAGCTGTAACGTAGCCCCATTTGCTTCAAGGTCCTTCTAGCTGGGGCTTTATACGTGCCCACATCCCCCTCTTGCAATTTGCTCTTAAAAACCTGAATTTGACCACACAACTTCATTTTTCTGCAATATAACTTATTTTGTTCTCTAGCAGAAGTGAAATTTGGCTCACAATGGATGCTTATTAATGCGCAAGAACTAGCAATAAGGGGGAGGCTGCTTCAATGGCTGTTTATGTTTTTAATGGTTTTAACTTAGCAGTAGATTTTGTAAGCTGCCCAGAACTTGCTGGAATGGGTGGCTATAATAAATTTAAGTACATGTATATTGTACATAAACACATAAAATACGCAACATGAAGCTGCTTGTTCCAGATGGTTCTGTTTTTCCCCCTGTAACAGGGACTGATCTGGGCCTTTTGGAGTTGGTTCTTACATCTCCAGAAGAATATTGCCTTTTGTAGAAGTACAAAGTCCCTTTTGCCCCCCCTCCAATTGAAAAAAAAAAAACCCACAAACAAATAACTTCTTAAACGATAAGGATATTGAGATAGAGAGGAAAAGAGGGAGAGAATTCAAAAATAAAAACTCATTCATAATAAAGTAGAATTAGTTTATCTGGCTGAGTTTCCTGTCTAGTCTACATAGTAAGGCTGACATCAGTCCTGCAAGTATGAAAGTATAGTTCTCCATCCTTACTGGCATTGTGGTTAGATTAGGTGCCATCTCAAAGACCAGCAGAGTATCAGTTGGTTTGTAAAGGCAGAGGAAGACCTAGAATTTAAATCCAGGAGTGGAGACCAAACAAATAACATTGTATATAGTTGTGGACAAATCTTTCATCTACCATTTCATTCTTGGCTACAGCAAAGCAATTAATCTATTGGTTTTGTCTGTGAGCTTTCTCCTGGATAAGCCAAGAACTAAATAAGAGAGCCAAAATTTAAAGCTGTATGAATCCTAATGATCCTGATCTGGTTTCCCCATTGCTGGTTAAGGGTGTACAGTCATTTTTGGGGAAGGCATATTTGAAAAATCTTTCTCCAGGATTGTCAGCAGTGGGATGTCAAAACGTTTTGCATATTTTGATCTTCCCCACGGATACCACTGGTCTTCACCTCAAGTAAAAGAAGGCATATTTAGCTTCAATTAAGTTGTGTTAACATTATGCTGGCTTTGGTGCCGAATTACACTCTTTGACTACAAACCTCCCACACACACACAATTTGGTGATTAGATATTTTTCTTGTGACTCTTGAGTCTCTGTTCTAGCCTTGTGGATAGGAAAAAACCTATCTCAATAGAGCCAGAGTGAAAATGATGCCAACATTTTCACATAAATCATTTAACGTTGTTGCACATATGTTGTTGGTAACACTTCTTCCTACAGGGCCATCCTGCGCAGATTGCACAAAAAGGTTAGGAGAGAGTGGGAACGACCGAGCCAAGAAGGCTAGATATCCAAAGGATGGTAATTATCATTTCCAATTCTTTTTATTTTGAAGAAGACACATAACACAGTCATATAAACATATCTACCTTGTCAACCAGGAGCTGGAGAAAAGCTTCGACAATATGAGGCACCTGATTTATCTGAAGGCCAGATCTTATTTAAATTAGGAAGACAAACTGCCAGGGCTGTTCTGCAAGGGCTTCTGTGCCATTGGAGGGATTAAATTCTGCAAATGGGCCTGCATGCATTATGCCAGTTGAGACCCTGCACCTCTTGCCTTGCAAGTTGTGTCTTCTGGCACTGTGGATAGCTTGTGTGTACAGGTAGTCCTCGACTTACAACCACAATTGAGCCCAGAGTTTATGTTGCTAAGTGAGACATTTGTTCAGTGAGTTTTGCCCCATTTTACGACTTGCCACATTGGTTAACTCAGCGGTTCTCAACCTGTGGGTCGTGACCCCACTTGGGGTCGAACGACCATTTCAAGGGGGTCGCCAAGCACCGCAGTCCGCCATTTTTTTTTTTGGTCGGCCATTTTTTTCCCTATTGCGATGCGGGCCGTCGTGCCACGCATGCACGGATCGGACCGTCGTGCCGCGCATGCGCGGATCGGCCCGTCGTGCCGCGCATGCACGGTTCGGCCCGTCGTACGCACGTGCACGGCATGGGTCGGGGTCGCGCCGCACATGGGCGGCGCAAGTGGGGTCTCAACCTGAAAAAGGTTGAGAACCACTGGGTTAACTGAATCATTGCAGTTGTTAAATTAGTAACACAGTTGTTAAGTGAATCTGGTTTCCCCATTGACTTTGTTTGTCAGGTCACAAAAGATCACACGACCCCAGGACACTGCAGCCATCATAAATGTGAACCAGTTGTCAAGCATTTGAATGTAAATCACATGACCATGGGGTGCAATGGTCGTAAGGGTGAAAAATGGCCATGTGGCTTTTTTCAGTGATGTTGTAACTTTGAATGGTCACTAAATGAACTGTTGTAAGTCAAGGATCACTGGTACTACGTAACTAGAAAGGCATTTGTGTCTATTTGGAAAACCTTCTCTGCATTTATTTTTATGATGGCAGGGCAGGTCATGCTTTACTCCTTAGTCTTATCCATATTTAGCTGTGGGGATGGTTGTATTATGTGTGAGGTTACCTCAAGGGTTGTATTGCCACTGTCCAATATTCATTAGCCTTCCTCACACTAACACTTATCTTAACAGGGGTCATAATGGTATGAGAACAATCAGAGTCATTAAGCCATCTGTGCAATATGGTTAGAGTTTGGTATTTGATTGGCCCGATATTTATTTGTATATATTGATGTGGGAACAGCAGAGTTGGGCGCTCTTATCCCTAAGCGACTCCTCCTGCAGTTTCATGTAAATGTGAAAATATCAGCACTGGAAACAAGAGGGAACACTGAGGTCATCATAGGTCACTAACCACGATCTTAAATGAGTAGATCCATCTGCACTATCCTCTGGCATGTCAGGAAAAGCCAGAACTATTGCTCAACGATAGTTCATACTAAAGGAATGGACACCGTATGTGCGCATGTGTGTATAAACCTAGAGAGGAAAAACTTTTTTTTTTTAAAAAAAAAAAGGTAAGTAGTTTTGAAAGTGAATGATTGTTTTGAAAGTCCAATTAACTCTTTTTTTAGATTTGGTAATCCTGTCAGAATTGCATAATGTTGACCAACTTACTGATTGTTCTCTTTGGCTTTTGGGTCATTTTCTCCTTTTGTAAATCATGAGTGGTGTAGATTGCTTCATGTTTTACTTTGTACAAAAAAGAAGAAGAAAACAACGCGCTGGGTTCTAGTCTGAGGGTCGCTGTTAAAGGGAGGAGACATTTTCAAGACTCCGATGCTCCTTATCCCATTCTAATGGGGGGAGGGGGGAACCGGATTGCAGGAGCAATCCAATGGTTGGAGGTGACAGTCAGGAGATGGAAGGAATTTTGGATCCTGCACAATCTAATTAACTAAGTGTAGCTTGGAATGACTGAGAGCATTCCTTTCTCCTGCATGATAAACTGTTTTAAATCATGTGGGCCGAGATGGACAAAACTGACTTTTATGTTGTTTTAAACAGATCCTGCTGAAGATGGTGTCATCCTGTGACTATATCAGACCAGCCTTGAGAAACACCTCCTGACTTTGGCCATTTGCATCTGCTGGGAGTCAAATAATGGATAGGTGTAGATTTCTTACAATGTCTGCTTGGGAGGGTGAGATCCTTATAAATATCATATCCAATAACATTTCATAGCTGTCCTTAGGGAAGAGAAAATTTCTAAATATCTCAGGGATGAAATCTTGGAAAAGAGGGAGGTGTGGCCTCTCTGAAATATTATTTAGTTTTTAACTTTTTATTCCTCCCATCTTACTTTAATCCATGCACTGTAAGTTAAAACACAGGAAGCCTGTCCCTTCTCTTGAAGGGCTACACGACATCTTGTGAGAGGAAAAAGGCACACAATCTGAGCACATTCCATGTGTCTAGGCCAGGGGTAGGCAACCTTGGCTCTTTTATGACTCGTGGACTTCAACTCCCAGAATTCCTGAGCCAGCTATTCTGGGAGTTGAAGTCCATGAGTCATAAAAGAACCAAGGTTGCCTACCTCTGGTCTAGGCAAAGAACTCTTGAATTTTTCCTAGCATGGAGTTCTCATGCAGGTAGCTGCAAAAGACCAGTGGCTAAATGCTAGTAGTGTTTCTGAATCTTGGTAACTTGAAGATGTGTGGACTTCAACTCCTAGAATTCCTCAGCTAGCATGGTGGGAGGAATTCTGGGAGTTAAAGTCCATATACAGTATCTTAAAGTTGCCAAGGTTGAGAAATACTATTCTAATGTAATAAGGTTTACATCAGTGGTAGCGAACCTATGGCATGGGTGCCAGAGGCGGCACTCGGAGCCCTCTCTGTGGGCACACGTGCCGTTGTCCCAGCCTTGCCTCCCCCCCGTGACCCCTTCCTCTCCAGCAGCCCCCCTGAAGGAGAGTCGCCCCCGAGCATAGCTCACATGGAGCAGTGCAGCCAAGGACATGGCAGCCAGGCAGCGTAGACAAGACTCTGCCATCACACCCCATCATGCAGTTGATACTGCAGGGCGCGGGCAGAGGGTATGGCCGCCATGGCGCTGCTGGGCTGCCTGGGCGATCTGCGGCAGGCCGTGGAGGCGATGAGTGGTCCTGTGGGCAGGCGGGAATGGGGCAGAGTGGAGGTGGGACGGGGTGGAGCAGGGGCGGGACCAGTTTTTGGGCACTCAGTCTCTAAAAGGTTCGCCATCACTAGTTTATATGTTTTGCAAGCTCTTGAAGAAAAAAACTTGAACAAAATGAGAAATTTTATGTGTGTTAATTTCTTTGTATCTGAATAAATAATTTCCTATATAATTCAGAGATGTTCTCTTGTGCATCTATTAGATCTGAAAAATCAATGATTGAAGGTTGATGAACTGATATAAAGCATAACACATCCTTTACTCATGCAAAGATGTTTCTCAATGTCATGTGATAAAAATGTTCTATTAAGATAAAATTAAACTTATGTTAATCTGAAATTAGATGGTAAATTTCACTCTGGCTTGCAATAAAGTTTAGCTCTGCATAAAGAAAAGACACATAGTAGATAAGAAACTTGATATCCGAACACTAGGATTGTTTTATTTAACTATCTTCAAATACAAGTGTATATGGTGGACAAACTTAAATCTACATCAAGAACTATTAATTGAAATCTCTAATGAGTACATCACACTGTCTACAGATGTTCACCTGAAACTAGATTAGCATTCACTTGAAATGCCCCCCAATTGGCAGTTAGTCCTATAGCAGGGGTCTTCAAACTTGGCCCTTTTATGACTTGTGAACTTCAACTCCCAGAATTCCTCAGACAGACAGACTGGCTGAGGAATTCTGGGAGTTGAAGTCCACAAGTCATAAAAGGGCCAAGTTTGAAGATCCCTGTCCTACAGTGACCAGAATGATAGGCAGACATGACGTACATGCAGATATTTCTAATACCACCCCAAAGCCCTGATCAAATAAAAAAAATAAATGCATGGCTAAAAGACAGAACTAATACACAAAAACAACGAAAGCTTTATAGCCTATACTGCCCTTCCCTATACACTATTTAGTCTGAATCCTACTGCTTTAGTCTCTGATAGTTTTATATGTGCTGCTGTTTGGAATATGTATGTGGGATCTTTCAGGTTAATGCTAAAGCTACAAGAAGAAAAACAGAATAGAAAGTCTCATTTTCTTCAACCCCCCTTTTCTGTTTTTATTACAATGTGTACTACACTATTTCTCTGTTTTGAATTTCTAGTTTGGGGTCTCGGGTATTGCAGATATGAACCATCAATGTTCATCCAAAAAAAGTATACTTGGATAACATACTTCAGAATGGTAATCAGTTCTACATTAAATATTTCACGATGTGGTTTTAAACTAAAGTAAGGGCCTTTGTAACTACATTTAACCAATGCAACATTTAACCTTATCTAGAGCTGTAACTTAGTAAAACCAACAGGCATTAAAGCAGAGAGCTCTTCTTGCTTTTCTGTCTTTCATTCTCCTCAGAGTCTGAATATCGAGCAAGATCCAGGATCAGTATCTGACTAAACATAAAGTCATCTTGCTGAAAATGGAAGAGAGATTGAGCACAGATCATCTTATTGTGATATAGGGATGGTTTTCAAAATCATTAAAATTTCATTTAATAGAAGCTGGGTTTGTTTTTCATCTCTGAAATGAATCAGAGAAAGGCATTACTTACTTTAGGGCAGACTCCAATTAAAACATCTGCTTTAGAATAGAATTCCTCCTTCAAAGAAATAACTATAATCTGAAAGCTTTCTTCTGATTGCTGCCTAATAAAGTTTGATACCTTTTTGGAGAGAAAAAAAAAGGGATGGCTATGAAAATTGCTAAGAGTTATATGAAATATAATACAATTCGGAAGGAAATTTATTTTACAAATTGGTAAATAAGCTGCTGGGAAAATTCGATTTAAACCACAAGTATAGTAAATAAAGTTTAAATATATAGTCTATTTTTACATAGTGCTTTTTCAGCCAATACACTTATATAAGGTATATAAGTATATTGGCTGAAAAAAGCACTATGTAAAAATAGACTATATATTTAAACTTTATTTACTATACTTGTGATTTAAATTGTTACATTTAGAAAAAAGAGGAAGAATACACTATGATAAAAATAACTGTTATTTCTGAGTTATTAAAACTTATTTCTTTATAAGGTAACTCTTGAGTGCTGTATAACTCCCAATAAATAATTGACATTAAAAAATAAATAAATTTGAAAACAAGATTACACAGAATAACATTATATTGGGAGCTCTATCCAAAATAAACTAATTCCTCCTCCGACGGGAGAGGAACGGCATGTGTGTGTGTGTGTGTTGAGAATTGAGAAGACATGCTTCCAAGCCTTTAAAGATGGGGGCCATTAAGGGCCCATGTGCTAGATGTTACTGGAGGAAGACAGTCCTGAGAGGAATGGGACAATTCGTCGTGGCCATGTGGCCATGGCCACCTTGCTGCGGCCATCTTGCCATGGCCAACTTACTGCAGACAACTCCACACTGGATAACTCAGCACAATAAATGTTATCTGCCAATGTTTCTTTGTCGATATTTGTAGAGAGTAAGGAAGATAGGCAGGCTAGAATACAGTTCTAATCCTGCCTTAGGCATGGAACAAGCTGGGTAACTCTGGACCAATCCCTCTCTCTCCCATCCCAACCCACCTCACAGAGTTGTCGTAATAGGCAAAATAGGAGGTGAGATCATTATATACCCCGCCTTGGGTTATTTAAATAAAAAATTGGATATAGATACAATAGACAGATAAGTGGATGACTTACTTTTCCAATGTTTGTGTTATCTAGAGCTGCATCAACTTCATCTAAAACAAAAAAGGGAGCAGGCCTAAAACTGAAAGAACAAAGTAAACACAATTAAATGATTTATTAAATATTAGTGAGAGGTCAATTCTCATGAATTGCAGGCCGAAGGCTGCTACCTTTATAATTCAAAAGCAAGTAAAAAACCTACTTTGTACAATGAAGCCTTGATTACAGTATATGGGGAGCTGACTCACAAATACTTAAAAATATGTAGTCTACCAACAGATATTGAAGACTTATTTTTGCCTGAGTTTGGGGGAAAATGTTTTCAAGAGGTAGTCGTTATCTTTTGAACTGGATTTGGAAATCAATGATGTATACAAAGTTAGAATCAGTTTGAACACTGAGTGCTCCTCCAATTATTGTCATATTTATCAGGACGACAATTTGTGATAGGGTTTGGGAAAGGCATGTGAAATCTCTTCACTGAAATTTAAAGAAGGTAAGTTCCAGATCTTTCCGGATCTTTGATATTACAATTTCTATTTTTATTCTTTTAAAGACCTTGTTATGATGTTAATGTTTCAGTGCTAGAAGCCACCCAGAATCATTTGCTAATAGATGGGCAGCAAATAAATTCTATAAAAAACAAACAAATAAATACTGTATTCAAATGTTAAAGGTACATGAAATATCCTTAAAGATATTTTAAATAATAGAAAGATATTTAATAAATAGATAAAAAGATGATGTTATATTTTATATTTTTACAAGAGTCTTATCTCAGAAATGAGAAAATCATTTGAAATTAATCAGGTACTTCACATATCATTGGTAATAGTATTAATGCAGCTGGAGTTATATTGTTAGTTAGGAAAGAGATTAAGAGGGCAGAATATTGATCAAGAATATATTCAACATCAAAAATACAGTATACTGATCATGTGGACATATTATTCTGAGGATATTTAACTTATTTATTGATGATTTTTATGAGATTAAAAACAACCCTGATTATTTCATAGATATTTTGCAAAATAGTATAGATTAGCATATGAACTTTAATTCTAAGTAATGACATCATCTACTGATGTATCCAAATAGAAACATTCCTCCTAAAAATATAATCAAATTCAGAAGCTAATCTGGGGTTATACACAAAAGTTTAATTTGAAAGGTATATGGCGTAAATTTCACCCTCAGAAAAGGATCTTGTTTGTTACCCAGCCACCCCAGAAAAGAAATCTGGGGGGGGGGGAGATTTTATTTTGTCTTAAGTTTATGAAAAGTTGCTCATTCCTGCCAGTGAAATAAAATACGCTCCCAAAGAAATGCCTCATTCTGTTAGAAATCCTTGGAGTGAGCATCACTGCCTTCTACAGAGTTTGAAGCTCTGAGAAGGCAGGATCGATCTGAGCAATTTAGTAGAAAAAATACCTCTCGCATTACCTTCCTTTTCCAGAAACAGTAGCAAGACCCAGCTTGTTACCTGTGCATCGCAAACACAAGAGCCAGAGCTGCAACAGACTTTTCTCCACCTGAGAGGTTGTCCATTGGCATAAATCGTTTCCCAGGAGCTACACAGTTATAGCCGATACCTCCCAAGTAAGGTTCTTCGGGATTCTCCGGACTAAGAAAGGCCTACAAGACACAACATTTTCTTTTTTCTTTATTAGGTTTTTATATGGGTAGGGAAAGATGGGGTCGGGAGGGGTACAGGGAAACCGGGATAAAGGGGACCGGGTGTGGATAGTAACAGATATGTGATTCAACGAACAAGCTGTCGTCCGGGTCTTCATATTGAATATTATTATTTATATAAATACTAAACATTTATAAAAGTAAATCGGTATAGTAACAACAAACTTTTGGTAAAGCAATAATATTCCTTTAAATAATTAGCATAATTAATAACATAGCAACTATTTCTAAACATCAAGCTTAATACTTAATATACTAAATCTCTAATATCTCTTCTTATTCTAACTGATAAAATTTTCCGCAAGTTTTATAAAAGATTGAATCCTCTTTCTCCTTCATCTCTAACGTTAATCTGTCCATTTCTGCACAATCTAAAATTTTCAAAATTATAATCTGATCTGATGGTAAGTTTTCATTTTTCCAAAACTGGGCGAAAACTATTCTTGCAGCTGTCTATACATGTAGTATTAAATAATCATTTTCTTTACCATAGTTAGGTCTTAATATACCTAACAAGAACAGTTCTGGTTTAAATTCTATCTGAATTTTCATCATCTTTACTAACCATCTATGAATCTTAGACCAATATTTTTTTGCAATAGAACATGTCCACCAGGCGTGATAATAAATACCCGGTTTTTTCTTACATTTCCAACATGTATCTGATAGATTTTTAAACATTTTCGTTAAACGAACTGGTGTCATATGCCACCTATAAAACATTTTATATAAGTTTTCTTTGTATGTTACTGCTTTTCTAAGTTTAATATTTTTATCCCACAATTTTTGCCAATCTTCTAATTCTATAGAGTATTCAAAGTTCTTCGCCCATACTATCATTGTCTCTTTTACTTGTTCTTCTTCCATTTTCCAATTTAATAAATGTTTATAAAGTTTCTTAATCAAATGTTCATCTGTAAGACACAACATTTTCTCATTCAGCTCAGAAGTAGAGGACATTAAGCTCAGTTTTATGACGATCCCATTCTTTGCTAGGGGCAGCAGAGAGTTGTTTCCAAAGGTAATTGGGCTGCTACTTCATAGTGTCATTATTGTCCTGAGTTCCTCAGGGGATATATTGTGTTCTCTAGGCTATTTAATACACAGACAATTCCACCCAGAGATATCTGAAGTTTGGTGTTTGGAATTTGGTGCCACCGGAATTCTGAGGACATCTAATTTTATTTCTCCATATAAATTCACAAAAGCTGTTTGGTGTTAGAATGGCAAGAGACCTGAAGCTTAAGTGAGATGATGATGAAAAGGGAT
Organism: Bothrops alternatus; assembly: GCA_034064705.1. Classification (NCBI taxonomy): domain Eukaryota; kingdom Metazoa; phylum Chordata; class Lepidosauria; order Squamata; family Viperidae; genus Bothrops; species Bothrops alternatus. The sequence goes on from JARGCV010000006.1 coordinate 25,641,313, forward strand.
TCAATCTGCACTAGACAATATGCTTGCTTAAAGATAGCAACACCTGCATGTATTTTTAAAAATACATTCTGGAATAATCATGTTGCTGATTAATTATGTTTGCCTCCTCCCAAATACATCACTCCATACCTTACTACGGCCAGATGTGGCCCTTCAAAGTGTTCCTACCAAGAGGAAAATCCTCTTTGAGTAACACCCCTCTGTGGTGCAACGCCTTCCATCTTCAAGCTTACCTGGTCTTTTTTTGGGGGGGGGGCATGAGACCTCTTATTTATTTTTCCAGATATTAAAAGACCTCTTAGGGATGTTTTAAAGTTTTAAGACCTCTCGCTGTTTTATGTAACTGTTTAACCTGTATTGGGTGTTTCAATCTGTAATTACATTTTATTGTTTATGTCTCACTTTAGTAACTTTCACATTTATGGCCCAGCATGGAAACAGCATACATAAAGTAATGTTAGATTCTTAATAGTGATGTATGATGTATTGGTTGTCAAATTTCTAGTTTTAATTAATCAATATTAATGAAATATTAACCTGAGCACTGCTGTTTCTACTAAGTTTCTTGTAGATCTGATCAATAGCGACTGACACGTGCTCAAAACACTGGCTGAACCTCTCGTATCTCTTTTTTTTCACTTTTTCAAATTCTTGCCTACATAATCTGGCTTCCTTCCTATGGACTTCAAACACTATGGAAGATTAAATGGAACAAAATGCAGCAGTTAAACATTGATAGCATTGATATTATTAAATATATTACCTGACCGTAAGTTATCAGCAAACACAAAAATAACTATTATCAGGAACATGTGTGTCACAGGGTACTCTAAAGTTTAAACATACATTTCATTTCAATTTATAGGCAATATTATTTTAATGGAGGGAAAGAATTAAAAAATAAGCCTCAAGTGGCAACATTTGGTCCTGTTTTTTTTTTGTCCTTCTTGCTTCAAAATAATCATCACTCTGAAAAGAATATATTATTTACGGTAACTATTCTTTTTTTTTTTAGCAGTATTACAATGCAGCTGTGCACACAGTTGGAAATAACAAAACAGCATACACATTTGTGTCCTACTGCACATGCCAGCACTAGTTTACTATGCTGCTCCTCTTGATCTTTCTGAAGCATCTGAAATTTTCAAATGTACAAGGGTTTAGGTGTAGTGTACAATATGCTGATCTATATTTATAAACCTGCACATACGTACAAAGTTAAACTGGAGCCCAAATCTGATTCACTGGCAAAAGTCCAAATTAGAGATAAACAAAGTGAAGTGCTGGAAAAGAAAAGTGCCTTCATTCCTGCAAATAATTAATGAGGAAGTGTTTAGCGTTAATTACCATTGACAGATTCTTGAAATCTGCCTGTAACAATATGAAGCTTCTCCAGTGCTTTGAGATTTGGTGCTGTTGTTTTTAACAAAACACTTTCTTCATGTGCCACTTCTTGCTGAAGTTGTTCTAAGTGAGTCTCAATCTCTTTGTCAGACTGCAATTCCTAATTGTAAAATGAAATGATTAGTGATGATAACAACCAAGAAATATTTCTGAACCATTAAGGACTGATTGGAAGTCTCAAGAGTAAGTGGAGTAGATCTATGGGTAGCTACAGCATTAATTAATATGATAAAATAATGTAGAATTTTAAAAATAGAAAAGAATACAAGTATAGCATGACTTTTGAAATGTGCCTTTTGAAAGTCATACCTTGTATTATTTGTTTACCAATTATATCCCAGGGATTTCTACAGTGGTGCAATCAAAATTCTGCCTACTTTTTTTATGTGCGATACACTAAAAACCAGGCTGAGATTCAATTTATTATTATGATGGCCATCTTGATTTTTTCTTTTAGGACCACACTTTGCAAACACTTCTGTTATGCTCATTGTACACTGGAGAAATAAAACTTCTCGGTAATAATCTTGTATAGGCATGATGCTGAAATTACCCAATTTTAATTACCGGTAGGTAAAGTAGGTAAAGTAAAAGATTCAACTTTTAGAATCTGAATCAAACCAGATATGAAATTGTATGATTGTGAGTTAAAGCACTTGCTTTAAAAAACTGAAGTAGTGTAACCTACAAGATCATTTAAACTTATTGACTGAAAGGCACTTTCAAGATTTCTTTATGAAGTCCTAAATAAAAATTGACTGAAATACCACTTCCCACATCATTTCAGTCGATGAAATCATTTTTTTTTTAGACATTATGGGCCACATGCTGCACATTTTTACTCTTGTATTCAGTTGAACAGAAAATGTTTTTTATACACTACAGGTAATAGTACTCAATCTATGTTTGCAATTGGGACTAGAATTTCAGAAATAAGTCATGACATCCTATATGACCGGAACTGATTTTACAACTGTTTGTTACAGTGATTAAGCAAATCATGTAGTCGTAAGTCCAAATCACACAGTCATTAAGCAAATCATACAGTTGTAAATTGCTTCGAGTAATAAGCAATATCCTATATGGAAAGAATATACATTATATTACCTTTAACTGTTTTCTAATACTGCTATAGTCTATCTGAAGTGCCTCCTCTCTTTCATAGATGTCTGCAGTGACTTCTGTGCTTTCAGTATCAGGTTGCAGCTGTAACAAATAGCTAAGTTAGTATTCATATGTAAGAGTTAAAATAAAGAAAAGAGCAACACTATTTCACTTCTCCAAACCCAACCAACATTTGAGGGATTAAAACGTTTTCATTACGTATTTTTTTTAAAACTTGAACAGAAAAAAATAATGCAGAATGAGCAATCTTTAATTCTCCACCCCAAAGGTGTTTTTTTTCAAAAGGCAACTGGACTTCGTTTTTCCTTGAAGACGTTTTGCTTCTCAGCCAAGAAGCTTCTTCAGTTCTGGTATCTTTAATTCTTATATTTGCAATATCAATATTCACTTTTTAGCTCTTGAAAAAAATCTAGTTTGATGCAGCTGTATTGGCTTACACAATTATGAACAGATTCCCAACATCTAAAATTTCCTTAAGATTCCGCCATAGAGGAGGCTACTGTACCTCAATTTCACTAATGTCATCCAGAGATCCCAAAAGAAGGTTTATTCCTAGATCTTGCAGCTTACAATCAAGAAGACTATTATGCTTTTCTAATTTCTTCTGTTCCAGAGAGGTCTCAATAGCCCCTGCTTCCTTTTGTAATGTTGCTAACTCTCTGCCAGCAAGAGAAAAGCAAATAAAATGTGTCATTGGTAAACTTGAAATTATGATGAAGTTTTCCATGTAACATTCAATTAATTACTCTAAGATAGGGGTGTCAAACTCAATTTTATTGAGGGCCGCATCAGCACTATGGTTGCCCTTGGGGGGCCAGATGGGTGTGGCCAGGGTGGGTGCGGCCTACTGGGTGGGCGTGGGTGGAGTGGATGTGGCCTACCGGATGGGCATGGCCAGCTCTACATTGTTCGCGTCAAGGGTGCCTGTGGGGACCTTGGCAGGAGTGGGACAGATCTGAGGGTCTCTGGCAGAAGGGGGTGGGACCGGGGCAAGTGTCAAGGCATGGTCCATTTCTTCATTCCTCACAAAGGGTGACACCTCCCCAGCATGCACCCAGGGGGTGAGGCCGACACAGCAGGGGCTGGTTTCTCGCTGTTTCTAGACGGCCTTGTGGAGCTAAGACTGAATGCGTTTCACCATAGATGGCCACCACAAAATTGTACATTGGCTCCTGGCCAGCCTGGGCCTGGGCCAAGGCAGTGGGGGCCGTTCCCTCACTGTTACCAGGTTGGCTTTGCGGGCCACATGAAACCACTTCCCAGGCCGCATCCGGCCCCCGGGCCTTGTGTTTGACATGTCTGACATAGACAGATGATGTTGTGTTTTTTTTATCGAAGTGATTCCTATTTCTTAAAGACACAGAAATATAGCTTTGTTCATCTGCTAAACATTGTAATCCAACAAAATTTTCATTATTTTATCTAAAGAGCTTTATAAGGCAATATTTTAAGGGTCCAGGCACCCAGTGCAGAATAGCTCGTTAAAGAAATTTGGAGATGTTCCCTTCAAGTATTATAATGGCATGTTGCATAACAGTGTGGGTAGACATGCATATACAGTATATATATATATGTATTGAATTTTCAGAAAGTAGCAATACTTAGAATGAGATTGATCTGACACAAAAGATACACAAAGACAAAATGGCTTTTAAATATTTAACTCTTAATGGTTAACTCCTTGCTCTGGAGGAGATTATTTCAGGATTCTATTAATTTAGTTGTGATTTGAAGAATTACTGCTAAGGCATGGGGGTCCTGGGAATTTGCTTTGCTGTGCCAAACAAGGTTTACAGATATGTATAGTACAGATAGCTGAGATTCCAAAAGGCTCATTGAGAGGCCTTAAAATAGAGCTTTGGCTGCTTATTGAAAAAAAAATGAATGTAGTGCAAAATAAGGTCTATGCTATACCACATAATTAAAAGATCAAGTTCCACCATGAACATTAGGCATTAGTTAGGGAGAAAAATGGAAAGAATTTCATCTTGTTGAGAATGAGGATAACCCTGAGAGGAACAATGTCAAGATACAGAACTAGTATGTCTGCTGAAAGGGAACTGCCAGAGTTCACTGCCTGTCACGTAATCATTAATATTGTTCAAAAGGCATCCTTATTTATAAATAAATATTAAATAAAAATAAAATAAATTTAAAATAAATAAACTGTATTTGTTTTATAAATAAAAATATTGCAGGTTGTAAATGGCCAAATGATATGGGAGCAAGCTGATTTCACACTAGAGCAGATAAGATGGAATTACCACAGGTCTGAATCTTCTCCCTCCAAAAACCTTAAATCGCTAAAATTTGCATCGTTGAAAAAAAATAAAGCTGAATTAGTGGTCAGGTAAATTTAAAGCATTTTTCAAGGCATTAGACTTTCATCTGAAGAGAAAATGCAAAATATGAAGGCAAGAACTGAGTGCTAGTCCCAATCCTTTGAAAGAGGATCTATTATAGTTGAATTAAAGTTCAAGGTAATGTGAGAGGTTTGTAACTCAGGCCTGACAAGACCATTTCAGGTGAAATTAATTATCTTTTCAACAAGAATCAGTTACCTATTTAAAGTTAATAATGCCTTCCTTGATTCTTCAACTTCATTCTGTGCTTTTGCAACATCGCTTTTACTAATATTCTGCTTTTTCCTAAGCTGCTGTAATTCTTCCATGACTTCATTTACCATTTGTAAAAAGTTTTCTTCATCCTATATAGAAAAAAAATGTCATTTTTTAAATATAGAAATGCCCAGTTGTTAAACAGGTTCTTCACCAGATTATCTAATGAAGGATGCCAAATACAGATTAACGGTAATATCAAAATTAGTGACTTTGCCGTGATTATTAACTTCTCAAACATGCATATATTTACATGAAATTTTACACAACAGTTTCAATAAAGAATATCTGTATTTCATTTTAATTATCACTACATCATCTACATCTATAATTTATTCATAAATCACACTTATACGTTAGTACTAATCTAAATACAGGGGACAAGGCACCTCAAGCATTCCAGATACTGTTAGACCCCAACCACCTTCCTATTTGGACTTGCTGGATGCGGCTAACATAATCTGCAAAACTTATATACTCTCTTCTTCTATTTATAGGTAATGCAAAATAATCAGTACAGAATGAATAGATTTCATTAAATTTGTATAAATAAATCAGCAGAATCATATATAGATTTCCGATTAAGATAAAATTATGGAGAAAGTAGATTTACATTTTTACAGTTCCCTGATTCTAAACTATTAATTTACAGTACAATAAAGTCCCACAGGTGTTTCTGTAATCATTAATAATTTATAGTAAGAAGTACTGTTATATTTTTAACTGACTTGCATATATTTCAAATTATTATAAAACTATTAGTTGCCTTTTTCAGTTGAATTATTTCAGCTTCTTCTTTGTGAACGTCCTCCTTTAGCACGCGATTTTTCTTCACCGTCTTTTCTATAAGACTATTAATAAACTCAAATTGTGTATTCAGTCTTGTCTTCTGGTTTTCAAATTCAGATCTAGCCAAACACAGTTTTGCAAAATAGAAGACAATATAAAAACTCAGTTTATTTTGTCAACTAGTGAGGATAGGGATTCTTGTTTCTCACACAAGAAATCTACAACAGGGTTATCAGGAAACTCATGAATACTCTTTCCTAAAATTTATAATAAAATATTTAAATACTACAGACTATGCTATACTGTATATTTTACATAGATAAAAAATGCATTTATGGCATACTTTTCCAGATAATTGAACTATGGTACTATCCAAACTTAATAAGGGGATTTATTGTTTTACTTCTTTCCCAAAGCTCTATTTCTCCTTTCACCTACTGTACCTCACTTTATAAAAAAAACATTTTCTGTTCACCCAAACATTTTATCTTGGCAGGAACTTCCTCTTTCTATCTAGATATGAAACATATTAAAGATTGCACTTAACAAAGAAATTACTGAATGAGTATTTTTTTTCAATTCTGAGTATTTACCTCTTCCTATCAACTTCTTCTTGCTTTTGTATATGTTCTTTTTCATATACACGAATGTTCTCCACACCAATTTCTTCACAGAATTCATGAAAAACATTGTCTTCCACCTATTATATAACCATCCACCATCCAAAGTACAGGAATTAAATATATTCTCTAAAAACAAGAATGCTTCTTTTATCTTATAAAGTAATATGGAACAGACACAGGAATTTTAAAATCTGTCATTTGTTACGCAATTTTACCAGCATAAGAAAATTGTTCTAGGTAGAAACTATTAGAAGACAGGGGAATAATTTTGCTATTACATGTTTTCTTCCTTAAGCTGGCAAAACCACTGTGGTATTTCACTATCTCAAATGCAAGAATTGTGGGCTGGGTTTCTGTGGCATTTCCTCTTCCTCACATTTCCAATATTATACAAACATTAATTTCAATTTATTAAGCTTTTATAATACCACTTACTATTGCTGAAATGATTGGGAAAATATTATGAATCTTAATGAGATTCATTGTTTCCAACAAATTCGCAAAGCAGGATAGAAAAAATATTTTAAAAGTTTGTCTGCATTTTAAACTCTATTTTGTGGTTTTATATCCCTTCAGCTGCATTCAGCAGTTACTACTTTCAATGTTTTCATCCAGGGAGTAATAATATTCCATTCCATATCAGTTTTATACTGACAGAAAACATTTATTTTTAATATTCTTTTGAAGACAAAAATTATCGGATACTACGTGGATTCCACTCCTTATTTACTGTATAATATTTAAATATTTCACTTAGGAATCCAAAAATTGTTAGTTTCTAATTTCAAAAACATGACTTAAGCTTGAAGCAATGTAAAATTTCAGCCAAGGCTTTTCAAGGGAATTCACAGGATTACATTCAAGGTCACATTCCATAAAAATGGCATCTTAGAGTTAAAAATATTCTTTATTTGTAAATATCACCTGTTAGGTAGAACAAAAAGACCCTAAGTCAGTGCTATAAGCTAGCTAGCCACAATTCCAAGTGCTGCTATAATGGAAAATCTATACCTCATTAATTTTTTTTTTGAGCTCATTCGTTTTTTCAGTTCTTTGTAAAACTCCTTCATTCAGCATGGTGTATTGTGACTGTATATTGACCAGTTCACTTTGCAGCATAGATTTTTCCTAAATAGAAATAAAAATGAAAAAAAAAATAGGTTTATTTAATGGATGAATATTCTAACTGCTTTGATTGATTAATAAAGTCATGATTTAACAAACTTGGTTTAGTGGATGTTGAACTTAACAAAAGTTGCTAAACAGGAATATACTGGCAGATCAATGAATACAGAGGTGGAGTGGCTGGGATAGCAGGCAGACAGCAGATCTTAGGACAGGTCTTGCAAAGAACTGTTATGAGGAAGAAGGGGGACACATATCCACTTTACCCTATTTCTCAACCATGCCCTAGCCAGAGTCCTTGTTAGGGTTGGGGTGAATCTCTAATTCTGAACATTTTTCTTTAATGGACACTCTTGCTTACTATAGTGGTCAGATTTCATTTGTCTAGGTAAGTAGCAAGAGCCAGTCAACAAATGACTTCAAAAAGTTAAACAGGGTCAGACCTGTTTAGCATTTTAATAAGAGACATCCGGCAAAGTCAAGGATTTTTCAACTGAACAGTTGAAAAAGCATTCAGGAAGAGGAAATGACAAATATGGCAGAGTTTATGTCACTACCAGAAGTCACATTCAATTCAAAGTAAACTTAACTTTTACTGTAACACTTTATAAGATTATCCCAGTATGGGTTTTTTTCAGTTCACCACAACAGTATTAAAGAAATGTATCATAAAAATGTATCATAAAAATGTATCATACAAAACTTAAAACAGAAATCTGTAACTTAACTAAGTAATACAATACATAGAACAGTGGTGGTAAACCTATGGCACGGGTGCCAGAGGCGGCACTCAGAGCCCTCTCTGTGGGCATGCACGCCGTTGGCCCAGCAGAGTTCGCCAGAATTGTGAGCATGTGGCGTTTGGAAGCAACAGGGCAGGAAGTGAGCGAGCAAGCGGCGTTGGCCCCCTGGGGATGCCCCGGAGATGGTGAGGGACTGGCCCAACCACACTCACCCAGTCTGCCATGACCACTGCAGCCACACCAACCCAGTGGCCCATGCCCCCCCGTCCCACCTGAGGGCACCACAATGCTGATGCAGCCCTGGCACTTTGCAATAAATAAGTGGGTTTTGGGTTGTAGTTTGGGCACTTGGTCTCTAAAAGGTTCGCCATCACTGACATAGAACATACTACATAGATTTTCAAAAAGAAAAAGAAAAAAGTAACATTTTTTCCATTATAACAGAGATTTAAAATACATTATTTGGCAATAGTTAGACAAATGAGAAAATATGAAAGCCTGATTCTACCTTGTAGAAATTAGCCAGACGTTTTTTCTTAAGAATCTCTAGTTCATTTTGTGAATATTTGTATCGGGTTTGAATTCCTTGGCACTGAGCTTGTAAATGCCTTAAATCAGCCTCCTTGTGTTTAATTTTTAGTAAGATCTATGGAAAGATGTTGTACAGTGTAATAGACATTCTACAAATTCCAGATATGAAACAGTTCATCCATTTTGGGAGGAAATGGCGTATCTTGCCAGAGAAGAAACATGCCTTAACCTGGAGAAGAGTTGGAGAATCAGAAGAAATAATCATCTAGGAAAGTGGAGCTCAGTGCAAATTAGGATCCTTTTTGAAATTACATTCTGGCTTGATTTAAGCTGTTTCATCCTATCCTTAATGTTATTTTGTTCTAATTGTACTGATGTATTCCAACCTGGAAGATTAGCTAGGAGTTAAAGATTGTGTCATTCATGGTATTTTCCTTTTATCTTCTACCACTGCCTTCAATTCTCAATTAGTTCCTCATCCTTAACCTATTTAATAAATAACATGTTTATTAAGTATACCATGTTTAAATATCCCAGTATTTAAAAAAATTATGTGAAACCAACAATTTAAATTTGATAGATTTATGGCTTCTTAATTAGAACATAGTGCCACATATAAACGTTTATAGCTTTACCTTTAGTTCATCCATCAGTTTCTCCCTTCGTTCCTTTAGTTCATTTATTTCTTTTTCTTCCCAGTATCTAGCCTTCAATTTCAAATAACTTGAGCCCCCAGAAATTATTCCAGATTTCAAAAATAAAGTTCCATCAAGAGCCACTGTCTGAAAATTGGGGAAAAAAATTAAAAGATAACTACTGTAGTTATTTTCATCATCTTTATTAATACTACTATTTCATTTCGCCCTTTTAATATATAACTTAAGGCAGTGAATTTACCTAATACTCCTGCCTCTTCTTTCCCCCACAACAACCACCCTATGAGATGGCCTGGACTCCTCCATGGTCATCAGCCAGCAGTTATACCTGAGGGAGGTCTAGAACTCATCATGTTCTAGTTTTTAGGCCAGCACCTTAACCACTATACTAAATTGATTCCTGGACACGAGTACTGTTGATACTCTTGACAAAATATTCATTTTTTTATTTTTGCATTCTATTTTACAAGAACAGAGTCAACAACAACATTTAGAATATCTTGACTATCCTACATTTGACTATCCTGCATTTGGCTTTAGGATCCAAGTTATCACAACAGAATCAGAGCACAAGTAGACCTCGCTTAATGACTGTGCTGTTTAGCAACATTTGAAGTTAAGACAATGCTGAACAAATCATTATGAGCAGTCTTCACTTTTATAACCTGAGCACTATCCCTGTGGTCACATAATCAACATTAAGACACTTTGCAACTGGCATTTATAACTGTTGCAGATCAGCAGTCACCTTATCACCATTTGTACACTTTAAAACCAGAAATTAACACCAAGGTTAGTATTAGATTAATAACCAAGCAGTAAACAACACCCCAATGAAAGAACTATTAACTAGGACACAACAAACTAATAGTAAACAACAGTCTAATCAAGGAACCAACAACAACATTCCCACTAGTGATAGGGCAAACCACTACGAGTATATAAAAAAAGAGAGCAAATCTCATTCCTTTCTAGCACTAATGAAGTTTCTAATTCGGTAATGAAATGTCCGCAAGAAAACAGCCAAGCTCAGAGAGCATCACAGTTCAACCCTGAGCTACAAATATTCTCTTCTATCGATGCTTTACAACCAGTTTTCAACAAGGAGAGTCAATGGAGAAGCCAGCAGCAGCCAGTCATGGTCATGTGAGGTCTCATTTAACAACCCACAGTGACTAACTTAACAACTGAATGAGAAGTGATATCATAACTCCATCATGGTCATGTGATGCTTCACTTAGTGGCCATTTCACTTTATTTACAGAGTTGCTAGTGCCAGTTGTGTTTGCTAAGCAAGGACTACATGTATATTTCAAATATTTATTACCTAAATGCTTATAAAGAGCTTACAATATATTTTAAGGACTACCAAACTTTTTTTCAGTTCATTATGAATTGAATTCATGCTAATTAAAACTGAGTATTTCAAAGTAAAAAATTAAAAGCATTCACTTTCCTTGTCAAGTAAATAGAAGGGACCTTTCAGAACAACAGCAGCTTAAAAAGTCAGTACTTTGCCATTTCTAAAAGCCAACAAGCAGAGAAGAGATTTAAACCTGAACCAGGACTTTAGCTGTTACAAAGATACAGCCCAACAGTCTATGTTCCCACTGTATTTTCAAAGGATATAGTTCCATCAGAGCCAGTTAGTTATTTGACTAACACGCAAAGCTTATTAAAGACCATTTTAAAATTATATTTTGAAACTCAGCTGCCTAGTACTTACTTTCAGTCGATGTTGGCCATCAAATGCTAACTGTTTTGCTTCCTTTATTGTTTCACAGACAAGGCCATTTCCACAGACAAACTGAATAACTTTCTTCAACGGAGGAAAAGATGTTTGTATGACATCGATTATCAGTTTTGCACCTCTTATTTCTCGTAATTGTTCATTTATTGGTTCAACCTACATATAAAAAGGTGTGGGTAAATCTCATATTAGATAGAAGTCCTGACAAAATGACTTGAGTTCCTTGTAATAGAAAAGCAGAATAAAATATTTTAATATATACACTTGAAGTAACAAAAGCATCTAAGAAAAACTAATACACATTTTGTTATTAACAAACCAATCTGAAGTTAGGAACAAAAGAGAAACTTATGGCACGAGTGCCAGAGGCGGCACTTGGAGCCCTCTCTATGGGCACACGTGCCATTGCCCCAGTCCTGCCTCTCCCCGCGGCCACCTCCACACCAGCAGCCCCCCTGGAGGAGAGTCTCCCCCAGGTACAGCCCGCCTAGAGCAGCGCAGCCAAGGACATGGCAGCTGGGCAGTGAGGACAAGACTCTGCCCTTGCACCCAGTCATAAAAAGTTGATGCTGCGGGGCACAGGTGGAGGGTGTGGCCACCATGGTGCTGCTGGGCCGCCTGAGCGATCTGCAGCGGGCTGTGGAGGTGGTGGGTGGGGGTAGGGAAGGAGTGGGGTGGGGGTGGTAGGGCAGTTTTGGGCACTCAGTCTCTAAAAGGTTCGCCATCACTGTTATAGACATTAGACAATGGACAGCAAAACAAAGCTAGTGAGATAAAATGGCAATACAAAGTATACCTCCTTATAAGATTCATGTCAGAACACAATAAAAATGATGAATAAAATTTAAAATATTATGATCTTTCCATGAAAGATTCTAAGTGAGATTTGGAATTAAACAGATGCTACTATGTTTTCTTTAAACAGCTTACTTCAAGGTAATCCAAAGGAAGGAATGTTTCCGGCTCAGCTCTTTCTTCCTTGAGGAAACGAATGCAATTTCTAGCTGTCTTTTCTGTGGCCACAACAATTGCAGTCATGTATTTGCCAAAAACTTTGGTGACAGCAAGCTGGTATTTTTTATGGATGGGGTGACACAAGTCCACAAGTCTTCCAAACTAAAAGAAGAATAGTGTATCAATTTGCAACTATTTATACTTTTACATAAATTTACTTCAACTAATGGAGACACCAGTTTCCATAAACATATATGGAAATAACAGCAAATAATTTTGCGCTTTTGTGACTCCCAAAGTGTAAGTCAGCCAACTAAATTACTTCATAATAAAACTAAAAGTACTTCGATTAAGATTAGCTATGGTAACAAAATCTTGCCACTCTGGACTTTCAGTTTGCCGACACAGCTGCCATGGACATCTGGAAGGCGAGCTCTGTCTTCCGCGTCCAGTTTCGCTTCGCTGGGGGACCCTGGAAAGGGTAGAAAGTCGCTCTGTAGGGCCAATTAGCAAGGAGGGGATCCCCGTTTGATCGCGGGAGGGTGGTAACCCTTCCGTTCGATCCGGGGCAGCCCTCCAAACCGGCGGAAGACCAGCCATAGCAATATGGCTCGTCACTAGGCTGCAGACAGCAGAAGTCACACTTACCACCAGGCAATTATAAAGCAGCATGGATGAGACTAGGTGAGATCTACCTCTCTTAAATCCTAACTATCTTTTTTACCTGCATAAGCTGCTTAAAGTACCTTCCCCCCTGTGGAGAGGGGAGATTTTATCTCTCCCTCTAGAAACAGCAGCGACTGACTATCCAGGGGAGTTTAAAACATTGAAAGAATAACTTGATCCTAATTGAAATTCTATTTTTTAAAGTTTGTGGACTAAAATATTTTCTATTCTTACAGAAGATCTGGGTTTTTACTTATAAAAAAGAAGCAAAACTGAAAAGATTATAAAAACTTTGGATTTAAAAGAAAATTTTAAATCAGCGGTTCTCAACCTGTGGGTTGGGACCCCATTTGGGGTCGAACGACCATTTCACGGGGATCGCCAAACAACGCAGTCCGCCATTTTTCCCCTTTTCCTTAGCTGTGCTACTCCCTCTTATTCTATTGGCTTTTGAAAGCCAATAGAATAGACTCTCTTGAGTAGAGTCTAATTCTATTGGCTTTCAAAAGCCAATAGGAATTGTCCAGGCTGTTTCTGCCCTGCTGAGCCCGCCAAAAGTCCCAGTCTGCAAACGGTGCTGCAAGTTGTCTGCAGCGAAGGCGAGCTGTCTAGAAGTTTCCACCCCTCCCTGCTGAGCAACTACTAAAAATGTAAGTCAAAGAGGGCCAGGGGTGGGAGGTGGGAGGCCGGTGGGCGCAGGGAGGGTTGTTGCCACACATGGGGCCCGGTGGTTGCCTTACCTCCCTTGGGCTGGGCCAGCTGGTGGCCCAGCCAGTGGTCGCCCTGCGCCGTCGCTGCCCCTTGCAAGCTACACCTCGGCCGGCGCAGGGGGCAGCACCACGCATGTGCGGCGCTCCCGGGCAGGGAAATAGTCGACTTACAACCGGTTGGGAAGTCCTCGACTTACGACCGGTTGGGAAATCCTCAACTTACGACCAGTCGGGTAGTCCTCAACTTACGACCGGTTGGGGGTCGCGGCATTAAAAAGGTTGAGAACCACTGCTTTAAATGGTAGAGGAGACATCTTGTGGCTAAACTGATACTACAATTTGTTATTGCTTAAAAGAGACTTGGCCAGTAGCCCAGACAATAGATAAGATTTATGTAACCTTGAGACATCAGCTGTGAGAAGCCCAGCTGTGTTTCATACTCAGTGACATTTTTTTTGCATTCTCTGATTGTAAAGCTTTTAACCTAATACATTACTAAGAGAATATGGATGAAGATTAGGAACAGATTCTTTCTATGCTGAAAGCAATTCATCAAACTATTCTTATAGCTATTGATGAAATAAGAGGTTACAGAAAAGAACAAGATGTCAATCCAGATATACAAACTCAAACTTTGATTACAACTAAAAAATCAACTACACAGAATATAACAGAAAAAGTGGAACAATTAAATATTATGACAGAAGATTCAACTGATCAACAGATCACTTTGGGAAACCTTGTTTAAACTCATATTGAAAAATATTAATCTGTCTTGAAAGTTCTTGCTGCATTTATCTCCATGGAATTGAGCTTGTCTTGAATAATGTTCAGTATTACCAAATAACCAAGTAGGATGTACTATTAAAGGAGCTATTTATTTGTAAACAAACTGAAGTGAAATTAAAAGAATTAATCTCATTAATTACCACAAAATCAGGATATAATCTTTTGAGGCTCTCCAAATTTTCTGCCCTCTTCTGCTGGCGTTTCCCTTCATGGACATCCATTTTAGCATTCTGCAAATCACTAACAACTTTACCTAGTTCTTCATTTATTTTGGCTATTCTGATCTTTGAAGTTTGAATTTCATTTGTCAGCATTTCTTCTTGTTGCTTTTTTTCTTCCAAAGATTCCCTTCAATTCAAGCCAAAAAGTAAAATAAAATAAAATAAAGAATTGGATAAATAATTTAATTTAATAAAATTATTATAAATTCTGACAGCCAGTGTCTGTAGTTTGCAAATCCCAAATTGAGATGCATGTCTGAGTTTTGTGAAATTAGTGCATACTTAAATAACGTGAAGGAGATGGCTCATATATCATGTACCACTATTACACTCACTCCAGAACTTCTGAGGATATGCTAGACATACAGATCTTAACGTTTGCTAGACTGTTCTTGAATAATCCATTTGGACAACAATGTAATATAGAAAACCAAATGAACTTTAGCAAGATTTGCATCTTAGAAGCCTGTTTTAGTGCAGGAAATTATTAATTAAAATAGATGCTATAAATACATACGAGCATGTCCTAATGTATTCCATGAGCTTCTCCATCCTTTTTTCATTATCTTCTATCTGTTCCATGATATGCTTTATATTTTCCTAAAAGTATGTAGTAAGATATATTAAAAATTGGTTATACAAATAAGAAATAATTTAACTTTAGTAGTAACTGTGAGAGGGATCTCGGAGTCCTAGTGGACAATCACTTAAATATGAGCCAGAAGTGTGCTGCAGCTGCCAAAAAGGCCAACACAGTGCTGGGCTGCATTAACAGAGGGATAGAATCAAGATCACGTGAAGTATTAATACCACTTTACAATGCATTGGTTTAAGGCCACACTGGGAATACTGCATCCAGTTTTGGTCACCACAATGTAAAAAAGATGCTGAGACTCTGGGAAGAGTACAGAGAAGAGCAACAAAGACGATTACGGGACTGGAGGCTAAAACATATGAGGAACGGTTGCTGGAATTGGGTATGTCTAGTTTAACGAAGAGAAGGACGAGGGGGGACATGATAGCAGTGTTCCAATATCTCAGGGGCTGCCACAAAGAAGAGGGAGTCAAGCTATTTTCCAATAGCTATTCTAGGAGAGAAGCAACCTAGAACTAAGGGGAAACTTCCTGACAGTTAGAACAATTAACCAATGGAACAACCTGCCTCCAGAAGCAGTGAAGGCTCCAACACTGGAAGTTGATGACCTCCAAGGTCCCTTCCAATTTTACTACTACTACTACTACTACTACTACTACTACTACTACTACTACTACTACTACTACTACTACTACTACTAAATTTTAAAGAATCTTACTAAATTTTTAAAATTACTATTTATCATTATTAAATTGTGTTTTTCTCATAAAATGTTTTTCAATTTAGTACAACAAAACAAAATCGTTTCAGACCATTCTTCCTTTATTGATGTGTATTATACCTTATAATGAAAATTTTCCTCTTGATTTTATTCTCTAAAATAAGGAACCGTTTATTACATATCATGTATCTAGATTGTACCTAGCAACAACTGAAATTCTCAAAAAGAAAATTAAAGGTATTGGCATGGGGTTTTTTTTAAAAAAAAACTACTACTCTTTACTTTTTTACATCTTTTTTTGGCCACCCTTTAGTCCAGCGGTTCTCAACCTGTGGGTCGTGACCCCATTTGGGGTCGAACGACCATTTCACGGGGGTCGCCAAACAACGCAGTCCGCCATTTTTTCCCCCTTTTCCTTAGCTGTGCTACACCATTTTTTCCCCTTTTCCTTAGCTGTGCTACTCCCTCTTATTCTATTGGCTTTTGAAAGCCAATAGAATAGACTTTCTTGAATAGAGTCTAATTCTATTGGCTTTCAAAAGCCAATAGGAATTGTCCAGGCTGTCTCCGCCCTGCTGAGCCCGCCAAAAGTCCCAGTCTGCAAACGGTGCTGCAAGTTGTCTGCAGCGAAGGCAAGCTCTCCGGAAGTTTCCACCCCTCCCTGCTGAGAACTACTAAAACTGTAAGTAAAAGAGGGCCAGGGGTGGGAGGTAGGAGGCCGGCGGGCGCAGGGAGGGTTTTTGGCGTGCGTGGGGCCAGCGGGTGGCTTACCTCCCTTGGGCTGGGCCAGCTGGTAGCCCAGCCCGTGGTCGCCCTGTGCCGTTGCTGCCGCGGCCGCCCAGGAGCGCCTGGGCCTGCCTGCCACTGCCCCAAACGGGCGGCGGTGAAGGCAAGGCTAGCGGGGCAGCGGCAGGCGCAGGGAGGGTTTTTGGCACGCGTGGGGCCCGGCGGGTGTCTTACCTCCCTTGGGCTGGGCCAGCTGGTGGCCCAGCCTGTGGTCGCCCTTCACCGTCGCCGCCGCCACCCAGGAGCACCTGGGCCTGCCTGCCGCCGCCACGAACGGGCGGTGGCCTACGCCTCGGCCGGCGCAGGGGGCAGCACTGCGCATGCGCGGGGTAGCACTGCGCATGCGTGGGGTAGCACCGCGCATGCGCGATGCGGACCGTTGCACCGTGCATGCGCGATGCGGGCCATTGCACCGCGCATGCGCAATGCGGGCTGTCGCTCCGCGCATGCGCAATGCGGGCCATCGTGCCGCGCACGTGCAATGCAGGCCGTCGCGCCGCGCATGCGCAATGTGGGCCGTCGCGCCACACATGCGCAATGCGGGCCGGGGTCGCGCCGCGCATGCGCGATGCAGGCCGGGGTTGCAGCCTGAAAAAGGTTGAGAACTGCTGCTTTAGTCTATAGTTTTAGTATTAATATTAAAAAAATTTAAGGAGATATTTTAATTTTGAATTTTACAGTATTGTGCTAGCAATACTAATTTTTAGTTATCTCCTGTCTGTTTTAAGCTTTAATGGAATTGTTGAGATGGATGTAATTATTCCTGTTTGTATTTTACATGGTCCATGACTAAAATGAATTTTTGTGGTGATTGTTCTCAGTATATTTTTTTCCACAATGTACCAAGAACAATAATATATCACAATACATTAGTCAGAGAAAGGATTGTGCTCAGCACTTCTCTAGTACTTCCTGTAATTTTCCCCTAAACAAATTTTCCCCTCTCCAAACAAGACAGCACTTTTTATGCACACTGAGAACTCTTATCACCAACTCTGCAGAGTTTGCACAATCCTTTTGAACTTTGAGCCTTTCCTCTCAGGTGTTAGCAATCCCTCCAGCAAATCCAGTATCTTTTTCTGAATGTGACAATGGTGCTCCTCGTCAGACACTGGATCATATAATGTCTAGCTGCCATTTGAGAGTTTATACAGGAAGAAAAGCAGACTTTCTCCAACTAAGAAATACTGCGCTTAATTGGATAAATGGCCTAGATATTTATAGAGTACATTCTATTCTTATGAATCAACATATTTTAAAATGCAACCCATAACTAATATATAATTTCTTGAATTTTTTCAAACCTTACAAAATTAACTAGATATTTCTATCATATGTGTACCATAGTTTTATGTGCTCCTTCTATATAATTTTATTACTGTTATCCATGTGCTCTATGCCATACGCTGAATAAATAAATAATCCCTCCAGTTTTGTGTGTGCAAATTTCTAAGCTATTTATAAATATCTAAAAGACCATTGGACCCAGGACAGAATCTTAGGGTACTCCACTGAATACCACTATCTTGGAGACATACTGTAGATCCATTAAGGATTACATGTTGGATACTGCTGTTCAACCAATTCCAAATCCATCTGTTAGTGGGACCACGCACCATCCATCTCACACTGTTTAAACATCAATCAAAGAAAATGTATCTTGCTTATAGTTAAATCTTGATATACCGAGTGAAGAATGTTTACAAGTTTAAAATGATTGTATTAAGTTGAATAGCATTCAACTTGAATTTTTTCTTTGTTTACATTTACAAATATATACTTAATAAAAAAAATTAAAAAGAAAGAAAGAAAGAAGCTAGGGTCATCTTTATTAAATGTTTTACTGAAGCCTACCAACTATACTTATCTTTTGATCTACTAATCTAGTTGTCAAAAAAAGCAATACAATTTGTCTGCTATAACCTATTTAAGCAAACTGATTCTTGCAAACCTATTGCTTGATTATCTTTGTTAGAATTTTTTCAAACATTTATGTTAAAATTAAACTTTAAGTCTTCAGCATAGCCGTAATAAAAAGCTCATTATTTTTAGAACATTATTCTTTGCTCCCAAATAATGATTAATATTTATATATACCTCAGTTTCTTTTTGTCTCCGCTTATCAAATGACATCTTTTCCATATCTGCTTTCTGCTCCCATAACAGTTTTTCCCGTTGCTGAGTTAATATGGCTACTTTTTTATGAACTAATTCTTTCAATTCCTGATACTGATTTACCTGCACACAAATAGAGAAACCTTCATCATGTATATGGGATTATATTCCTAAATAAATCATATAAATCATAATCCAGTATTGATATATATATATAACATTTTCTTAAATTCTGGACATTAAAAAAATACATCATGTATAACACAGGGAACAAACAGTCATTCAATACAGGTAGTCCTTGATTTACAACAGTTCATTTAATGACCATTCAACGTTACAACAGCACTGGAAAAAGTGACATAAAATAAAATAAAGAATTGGATAAATAATTTAATTTAATAAAGTTAAATTAAATTCTGATGGCCAATGCCTATAACTCAAGGGGCCTTAGTTTGCAAATCCCAAATTAAGATGCATGTCTGAGATTTGTGAAATTAGTGCATACTTAGATAAATAACGCAAAGGAGGTGGATCGTATATCAGGTACCATTATTACACTCACCAGAGAGAGTGGGGGAGGAGGTAATTTATCCAAGGCAAATGTATTATTGTTCTTCAGAGAACTACATATAGTCCAGCATGTTCATTTCTAAGATCTAAGAAACATTAGATCTTTACATTTGCCATTTTTATTTGAAATCACCCATTAGAGTTATTTTAAATGAATTATAGCAAACTTTAACTTTTCATAAAATTTCTCTATTATATCATCTTGATTTGCTGTAGAAGTATATATATCTTGTCCATGATAGTATTTTAAGATGTGATGCTAGTTGATATACAATCCAATCTGGATATGAAATTTAAGCCTTTATCTTCGGGTTATATTGTTTAGCATTATGGTTACTCCTTTATAATGCATTTTCCCCAAAATATTCTAGTTTCTTTTCAGATTATTTAAATCTTATTACTTGCAAAATAATATATTCTTCCAGATATCATCATTAGAGCCTAGTGAATTAGAAGTTAAGTCGTTCAAGCTTTAAGGGTGGATGTTCATTTGAATAAACTTTTAAGGAAGAAAATGTACTAATAGTTAACCAATTATACATCAA
The DNA here is from genome assembly GCA_034064705.1 of Bothrops alternatus. Taxonomy (NCBI): domain Eukaryota; kingdom Metazoa; phylum Chordata; class Lepidosauria; order Squamata; family Viperidae; genus Bothrops; species Bothrops alternatus. Next base: position 25,661,349 of record JARGCV010000006.1, read on the forward strand.
AATTTAAAGGGGGGGAAGGCACATATGAGGATTCAAGATTCAAGACTGAATTATATATTAATGTGTACATATAATGTAGATCTCTCTCACTCACAAACACACACACACTCACCTTATTGCATTTATTTATTAAATTTATATTTTTCTATTTTTTCCCATTACAACACTAAGTGAGTTGGGCTGAAAGTGATCGGCCCAGAGTTACCAAGCTTCCGTGGCTGAGGGTGGGATTGGAATTTAGGTTTCCCCCATTCCTAGCCAAACACATTAACCATTATCACTAAATCTCTCTCCCTTTCTGTGCAAATCTGCATTGTAGATATGCAGTAGAGTGCAAATTACTATTAACATAGTGTAGCAATGATGATCATAAAGAACCATTAACTTCTGATTTAAGTATGTAACTACAATTATCCAATTTATAGTCTAAATCTGCTCCTTTGAATATTATAGAATTATTTGCCTTGAAATTTACCTGACTTTCCTCCAGCAAAACTTCTCTTTCTTGATGTTGTGCCTCTTCTTCGACCTTTTTTTCAAATGCTCTCCAAACTTTATCAATCTCAGTCAGCTCTAGCTCCAATTCCCTTCTGCCTTCTTCTTGCTTAGCTTGCTCTTTCATATGGTCTCTTAATTTTTTTTTAGCCGTATCTACTTTTTTAATTTGGTGAGAGGTTTTTTCCTTTGCTTTAATATACTGAGGTCTCTTTTGATTCAGTATAATTTCTAGAGCTCTAGAAAGGAATACAATTTTTTTTAAAAAGAGGTTATTCTGAGAAAAAAACATCTAATATAAATGGATGACAGGCATACCTTATTTGTTAGATGCACTCACCTAATTTCTTTTTCAATGTGCTGATTGCTTCTAGTTAGCATCCCAAAAGCAGATTTCTTGGCTTTCATGGTTTCTTCTGCATGAGAAACAGCCATTTTCTTAGTGCCGATAATCCTGGTTTTTTCAGCTACTTTATTATTAAGAAATTTGATTTTTTGCTCATTGTGATACAATCGGAAAAGTTGCAACTGTTTTTTATGTTCTGTCAGTTCTTCAAACAACTCCTGATAATGTTCTGCCTATAGTCAACAAAATGATTAGCTATGAACTCATACGCAATGGTAAATCTTAATTGTGAGTTAAGCACATGCATTTCAATTATAAAGAGTCTATATTGATATTTTGCTAACATTTGTAATAGTATTAGTAGCTTGTTGTACATGTACCAAGAGACCCATATAAATAATTAAAGGTAAGAATATTCTTTCTGGATAGCTATATAGCTGCAGTGTACTATGTAGTTTGCTCCTAAAGTCAAGCGATTAATAGCATATTAGAGTGAGAGACTCACTTCCATTCAAGCTTCAACATTATCTTTTTTCTTTATCGCATAACAAAGAAAGTTTAACTATGATTATTGTCTATGGTGATTCTGTCATCCAGGTCACAGTTATTCCAAAGATGCTTTTTCACGAGTCAACTGGACTTTCTTAAGGAAGCCCACTTGCCTCATGAAAAAGCATCTTTGGGATAATCATGATTGTTAGACATATATTATAGGAAAGGATTGTGTTCATATTAATGATTGGCTTAGTAATACATGTTCTTAAAATTTCTATATTATATTACATTGTTATAGAATTCTTAAAATTGCTTAATAAGAGCTGGAGATACTGGCTAGAATACACAGCAACACATAGGATGCTATCCTTCTTTCCTTCCTTCCCTCCTTTCTTTTTTTATTGTTGAGTTTAATTATTTTAGGTATATGATTTTTAGGATATGAAGGAAATCTGGCTGCAATTTCTGTCACCCCATTGTTAGGGTATGGTATCTTTTTCGCTAATAGTTTAATTCCATTTTAAATTAAGAACACTTCTAATATTGTTTGGACAGCATTAATACAATTTTCCTAGGGTCAGACTAGCTGCTTCAATATGAAAATGTTTCAAATTTCAAAAGGATTCTGATAAAATTAATAGCACCTGAGTTGGTTTTCTGATATTCAGAATACTCTCAATTTTTTTTAAAAAAATCTGATCAAAGGTTAGTAGCACCATGCAATCTTTCTTGTATTACCATTTTATTTATAACATAGTCAAAATAAGGCAGGAAAATTAACAGTATCACGGCATAACTTAATCTTTATTCTCACGATAAGAATCTGCCAGAAAACCTAATTTAAAAAAGATAAACTCAACTATGATTTTTTCCACTGAAAACATAAAATTTTCATTTTATATACTAACTTAAGAACCCAAACTATTTTTTTCTGAATTCACCTCCTCTTTTTCTAATTTTGCACGTTTGCGCTCAGCTGCAACATTTTTCTTCTTGTTGTAACTGAACTGTGCATCTTCCTCTGCCTTTTGCAAATCCCTCTTCTTTTCTGCATATTCAGCAGCAAGCTCTCCTGAGTTACTAATTTGTTCAAAAAGTTGAGTTCTTTCTTTGGGTTTCTTCATTGCAATTGCTTCAACTTCACCCTATAATAATAATAATTCTATTTATTTTAAAATGTTTAATTGAACAAAATGAAAAGGATTCTGGAAATAAGACCTCAAGGATCAATTTTATAGAAAACAATCAACATTCTTTACTAAAGTTCTTTCATTGTTATGGTGATAACAATATCATCTGATATATCAATAATATTCAGAGCCAGGAAGGGCCAGACATGAGGGTCTTAATTTCATAAATTTCTTTTTTCAGTCCTATAAATTAATCCTATATCCAGTGTCAGAAAAAAAGGTTAAAGATAGTGCATAAATTACTCCAGATACTGGAAGTATCATATAAATCCATCTCAAGAAAATATACAGTGACACGTATTCAACTCTCAGATTATTTACCCATAAATTCCTTTCAAACATGGGAAATGGACAATCAAGTAAACATTAGATTAATAGTACAAAAAGGGAAGTCATGTTAAAACTGGCAGTCAGTGTAGCTCTCCTGCTACATTTTATGGCAGAGCTAGGAATCTTCTAGAACAGACATATCAAACTCGTGACTGTATCGGAAATGTTTTACTGGCAATGGGGTGGGTGTGGCTTCTGTGTGACGCATCTGGCCTGTGGGCTGGCAGTTTGACACCCCTGTTCTAAAACATATTTGCTGCTCCATTTGGTATGAGCAGAAGTTGCAGGAACAGGCCTAAGGGACACTCCAGATTAAAATGTGAGTTTACTAATTTTGAAGACACTGTGATGCAAGTATCTCTCTCCAGAAATGCTTATACTTGGCAATGCTTATACTGTACCAAACAAAATAGTAAAAACAACTCCTTGCCACCAGTCACTACAATTCAAGAGAGATTTTTAAACTGAAAAGATATGCAGTACAAAGTGACAGTTGTATAAAGTGGCAAATGTGCTGCTGTAAGATTAAAAAAAATCATTGTTGAAGCCATTTTATCCCACACATTCTTCTAAATATTTGGATCAAAATTAAAAAAAATATTACCAACAATATAAACATGTAATTTATGCTATATTAAATTTTGAACACGATTATTTACCTGAAAAACTAGACAATTCTTTGCTCTTGCAATTATGCCAATTTCCACAAGTGCCTTTGTATACATAGATCGGTTAACAGCACTACCATTAACAAGAAACTCAGATCCACTGCCTAATTTTGAAAGAAGCAACAAAATAAGACGTTAATACCTAATCCACCATTTTTCAAAATGTATACAGTGTACTGAAATCCAACATTTGGAAAATAAATAATGAATATATTTTCACTGTAAAACATTAGCTATAAACGGACTATTTCTAGAAGATGGCTGTCTGAAATTATATTTTTACACTTAACTACAGATCTCATTATATTGTCCTTATTGTTTATAGCATTAAATAAGCTTCTTGCCTCTTTATTGTACAGTACAGAAACCCAATAAAACAAATTTCTTTTTAATTTTTAAGAAATATTTTTGTTACAAATAATTTCGTTATTTGCAACAATCAAGCTAGTTTTTGGGCTAGATCCTTGCATGAAATAAAGTAAGCGTTTTTGGTTTTCTAAATTTTTTTCCTTCTCTTTGTAAGGTGTCTTGTTTTGCTTGATCATTTTTCCTAAATTCCCTTCTGCGTAAGTATAAGGCTTTCTTTCTTTCTTTCTTCTCTTTCTCTCTCCCCATCCCTTCCTCCCCTTTCCTTTCCTTTTTCATGGATACACAGCTTGGACCTAACAGCAAACTATTTTTTTTTTAAATCTGTACTGCTGAAACTGAGATGTTGCAAATTTTGCATTGCATAAATATTTCACTTCATATTTAAAACTATTATGCATATTGTAATTCTGCATGTTAAGCAGCTGTTTTGTTTATGCCCCTAATAATTTTGTTGTGTTTTACTTCCTGAATTTCACTTGCTTATAATTTATTTTTTAAAAACCTTAGCAGTAACTGTGAGAGGGATGTAGGAGTCCTAGTGGACAATAATTTATGTTATGAGCCAGCAGTGTGTGACAGTTGCCAAAAGAGCCAATGCAGTCCTAGGCTGCATCAACAGGGGGATAGTATCAAGATCACGTGAAGTATTAGTGCCATTTTATATTGAACTGGTAAATTTACACTGGAATACTGCATCCAAGTTTGGTCACCATGGTACAAAAAAGATGTTGGACTGTAGAAAAGAGTGCAGAGAAAAGTAACAAAGATGATTAAGGGATTAGAGGTTAAACCATATGATGAACAGATGTGGGAAATGGGAATGTTTGTCTAACAAAGAGAAGGACTAGGGGTGACATGATAGCAGTCTTCCAATACTTGAGAGGCTGTCCAGAGAATAGGGGGTCAACCTATTCTCCAAAGCAACTAAGGACAAGATAAGAAGTAACGGATGAAGCTTAACAAAGAGAGATCCAGTTTAGAATTAAGGAAAAAATTCCTGTCAGTGAGAACAATTAATCAGTGGAATGGCTTGCATCCAGATGTTGTGGGTACCCATCACTGGAAGTTTTTAAGAAGAGATTGGACAGCCATTTGTCCAGAATGGTAAAGGGTCTCTTGATGGAAAAGAAGAAGTTGGACTAGAAGACCTTCAAGGTTCCTTTCAACTCTGTTATTCTGTATAATATTTATTTTGCCTATGAAAAATATCATTTTTATAACAAAATGTTGTCTTATACTGTATTAGTATCTATTCATTTTGTTTTGCATGTTTTTTTTAAAAAAGTATTTGGTGTATGCCTTTAAAATAATGTACATTGGCAGTTTTATTCCTAACAACAATTACCTTGATATTTATTTTATTTATTAAACTTATATGCCACCCATCTTGCCTAAAGCGACTTTAGGTGGTTTACTATGAATAAAAGCAACAAAATAAAACATCAGAACAATAAATATTAACACTAAAATTGACTTAAAAATTAACAAAAATGGAAAGGAAGGGAACAAGATACATACATGGAAGAGCTAGGATCTTATTAACTACTTCTAAAATGACCTGCTCCCATCAGGGCTTTTCGGAGGGCCAAAGGGTGGGCGCAATCTCATCCAGGAGGCATAAATGTTCCAGAGGGCAGGATTTCAGGGCAGAAAGTGATATTATTTGATATTGTATAATATATCCTATTAAGTATATCAATACTTGATATTGTCCAATCCATAGATTTTCTGCTCTTCTCACTATGCTTAGAGAATCATATACCAGACAGCGAAGATATTCCCAGACTTTATAAAATGTGAATTTATCCAATAGCCTATGACCGTGGTGGCGAACCTATGGCATGGGTGCCAGAAGCGGCATTCAGAGCCCTCTCTGTGGGCACATGCGCCGTCACCCCAGTCCTAGGCCTTCAGCTGGGTTTTATAAAACCTTTTCGCTTTAGGCCTCAGCTGCTGTGCGCAAAAAAAAAAAGGTTCAATCAGTCAATTTCAACTTCTCACGAGAAAAAAAAAGATCTTGCAAAGTTGGAATTGATTGATTGAACTTTTTAGTCCCACCCAGTCTGCCGTTACAACCGCAGCCATGCCAATCCAATGGGCCACGCCCACCCAGAGTCACACCCAGCCAATGGGCCACACCTAACCAGTGGGCCACACCCACCCAGCACTCGATGATGCATGTGGGTTTTGCGTTGCAGTTTGGGCACTCAGTCTCTAAAAGGTTCGCCATCACTGGCCTATGACATAAATTTGCCACATGTAATTGAACAAAACAATATTAGTATCTATATAATCCATTGTTTATATTTTCTTTATACTTCACAATATTTAATTTTTAGAAAAATTGTACTTGCCTCGAATAATTCTTGAAAATCTTTTCTCTTCCCCATTTTCTTCTACGTACACCATTGTTACACTTCCACTTGAAGAAACTGGCTTTCCAACATGTGCCCCATGTATCAGTTCCTGAATGTGCTTCACTCTTAAATTAGATGTCTTTTCACCCATTACAAAGCTAAGGGCATCCATTACATTTGATTTCCCTTTAATTGCATAAAATGTTAAAATAGCTTTTTATAGATACAAATTAGAATTACAAATATCACTATTTTAAATTTCATGAAACCATTTTCACCCTACACTGATATATCCCTTTACCTGCTGTAAACACATACTAACGGAACTCTTAACTCTTGATGTTCCTTCTAAACAGAAAATTTGTTCTCTTTCTTCCCCAATGGAATGGCATTTCTTGTACAGATTAATATTTTACTGCCAATATAAATTAAATAGCTATTTATACAGCTTAATTTGTTTGTACCCTTTAATCAATAATATTTTACTTACCTAAAGCATTTTTGCTTTTCAACAGGAACAATAGCACAATATTGTACTACAGCCAGTCTAGCAGGTGAGGGAAACATCTTGGAAAAAATACAACCATGCATAGGATAAAATAGGTACAATGGGTGTTGTAAAAGGATACAGAAGTCTAGCAGGGCCCTAACTGAACGGAACTGCTAGAAATCATTTCCACACATTCATTACCTGAGCCATTAGGACCAATAATACAAGTAAATTTCTTGAACGGCCCAATGCATTGTTGTCCCCGCCAGGATTTGAAATTCTCGATCAGCAAAAGCTTTAAGTATCCCATCTATGGATGAGGAAGGAAAGCAAAGGGAATGTGAGACAGAAGAATGCCGTGATTAATGATGGAGTCAAAATAAGAACATTTGCTATATTGCTTGTTTTATTATGCTGGTATAATTAGCGTTCATAACCTCGTATTGAAGCACATTTCCCAATTTTCTAATTTCATTTTTACTTTTGTATATTGTTATTCTTAAAGTCGCTAAATTCTGCTGTATTATACACAAAGTGTGCAACCAGTTAACGGATATGCTATTAATTTTAACCATTTGTTCTTTGTATGTCTTCTGTTTTACCCTACTGAGCTTTATTATGCCCTGGTCTTTGGCTGCAACTATATATTTTTTTTCATTTGAGGGTAATATATGTCATTATATATATATCATTGTCTTTAAGCAGTAATTACTAAGGAAAGGTCCAAATATTTAAAAATTAAGATTCCCTGAGTGCAGACTAGCTAAAACTGGTGGACCCATTATCTCCGTTTTTAAGCTGCCCCTTGCCTTTATAGAAACATTGCTCTTGAACATGAGCATTCATTTCCTCCAATTGTATAGTCCCTTCTAGAAGGGATGAAATATCAGCATTTGGGGGACATATCTGGAGGGGTAACCTGGTTCCTCAAAGCGCACCCAGTTTTTTTTTTTAACACTTCAATGCGTCATTTCGGTATTTATGTTAACTGGATTCAACGCTTGCCCTCAAGGGGGGAAGAAATTAAAAAAAATGCTGGGAAAGAAATAGAAGATGGACTATGAACCGCGCGGTTGGGAATTTCAACTGAGGTACTACGAGCGCTTGAAATGCACAAAATAACGAGCGGCGAGCACAAGACTATATTCCCTTTCCAGAGACCCGCGACGAAAGATACACGCGCTTATACAGAAGGTTATACATTTAATACATAGACCTCGACTCTCCGCCCTCACAGCGCAACAAACGCCCTTCCCGCCAATTCGGCCGAGTCCGCGCCACGCTTGAGGGGAAAGGAAATCTCGCGAGACTTCAAAGGGAAGGCTTTCCCCCCCCCACCCGCGCTCCGCCTTCCGAGGCTTTGCCCCGCCCTAAAGGGGGTCCTTGCCTCCGTTCTAGACTCCTGACGATGAGATGTTGTGGCCACTCTAGCAATCGCTTAATCTCTATTCTTGATACGGGAACTGCGGGCAAGAGAGCCTCGATAGCTCGAACCATGTTCGAGCGGAAGAGCTTTGGCTCATTTCCTTAGCAACTCTGAGTTGTGGAGACCGTTGCTAGGCGCCGGGGATGCTGCGCGTCCTAGATACGTTCCCCGGCGCGAAGCATCTTCTTTCATCCTCCCTGCTTCCGCAGGACTGCTCTGGCCGGCTATGGCTGTGCACGCCCGGGCCGAGGCAGCGGCGCGGGAGCGGAGGCGCTACCGGGAGCTGCAAAGGCAAAGCCGGATCTTTGATGCCCGAGTCAGGACTATCGGGGTAGGAAGTTCTGTAATTGCTTAGATTTCTTGACTGTCATTTAAATTTAATTCTTTGGCACGAACTGGTATTGGGATAGTTTTTTCAACGCCAGCTGTATGACTTCATGCATTTTAAAAAAAATTCTCTTATTTTATATGCAAAAGGAGAAAAGAGGAAAGTTTTCCTACCCAGAAACAGACAATGCCCAAATAATTATTCGGAATAATTTTACAATACACAATCCTTTGCACATGACTTATACATCCAAAGGACAATCTTAAAGATATGTGACATAATGGAATTAAAAGTTTAATAGTTTTGTATTTGACAGTTTTAAAAGTCTATTTAATGGGATGCAATATAATTCTAGTGATTTATTTAGTTTTGATTCATCAATAAAGACTAGAATATTATTTTGTTGCCTTTATTTATTTATTTATTTATTTATTTATTTATTTATTTATTTATTTATTTATTTATTTATTTATTTATTTATTTATTTATTCGATTTCTATGCCGCCCTATTCCGGAGAACTCAGGGCGGCTCACAACACAGTAGAAATCAACATAAAAATACATATAAATATAAAACCTCTTAATTATTATTATTTTTTTTTTAAAAACCCAATCATTCAGCATACACACAGACATACACTGGCTTGGGGCAAGATGTTAACTACCCCAGGCCTGCCGGCAGAGGTGTGTTTTGAGTAATTTACGAAAGGCGGAGAGGGTGGGGGCGACACGGATCTCCGTGGGAAGTTGGTTCCAGAGGGCTGGGGCCGCAACAGAGAAGGCTCTTCCCCTAGGCCCTGCCAGGCGACACTGTCTGGCTGACGGGACCTGGAGAAGGCCGACTCTGTGGGCCCTAACTGGCCGCTGGGATTCATGGGGCAGCAGACGGTCCCGTAAGTAACCTGGTCCGATGCCATGTAGGGCTTTATAGGTGATAACCAACACTTTGAATTGGGTTCGGAGACCAATTGGCAGCCAATGCAGCTCGCGGAGTGATGCCGAAATGTGGGCATTTCTGGGCAAGCCCAACACTGCTCGCGCGGCTGCATTCTGCATTACCTGAAGTCTCCGAACATTTTTCAAAGGTAGCCCCATGTAGAGAGCATTGCAGTAGTCGAGCCTCGAGGTGATAAGGGCATGAGTGACTGTGAGAAGAGACTCCCGGTCCAAATAGGGCCGCAACTGGTGCACCAGGCGAACCTGGGCAAATGTTATTTGTCTCCGCTTTTTGTTTCCTGGAAATAGCAGTTAAAGCTGAGCTTATTTTGGGAAATTTCCTCTTCTGAGGTTATCTTTTTGGGTATGAAATCTGAACCAGGTTTTTCTTCACGTCTACCACAGATTGACAAGGAAGCTTTGGACACCCAAGTAAAAGACAAGAAGATTCAAGAAGCAGTCCAGAAGGCCCGTGATGATTCCATTGGTATATATCATATCATTAAAAAAAAAACAATCATTTGTTAGATGGCTATAAAAATGAGTTCTCCTTCAGCCCTTCTACCATAAAACTTTGATTTCATTCCTGTCCCGGTATCCACTGACCTGAGATTTTCCTTGGGCAAGTAAGATAGTTGTAAATCATAAAATGCTTGAACTCTGCAATGTTTGGGTTTGGACATCTTGGTGAGAACTTCCATCACATACATCTCCCTTTTTTTCAGAGCATCTCAGTGTATTTGTCCCAGCTAATTTCCCCCCCCAGCACATATTAAGATAGCACTGCAAGACAGGCTGAAACATTAGTTTTTCTGGGCTTAATGGAACTGCAATAGGTATGATTTAAGACCATTGTGAGCTATGAGGAATGTTTATTGGCATGGATATTAGGTCTATAGAAGTGCCCCTGTGCAACCTTCTTTTAAAGGGATATTTCAAAATACAGGTAGTCTGCAATTTTTAAATCTATTTTTTAGTGACCATTCCAAGTTATAATGGCACTGAAAAAAGTGACTCCTCACACTTACGACCATTCTTTTCTCTATCACACAATACCAGGACAAGGGGGCACTCCCTAAAGCTCATAGCTAAGAAAGTGAGGACAAATAAAGGGAAATATTTCTTCACCCCGAGGGTCGTTGATTTATGGAATTCACTTCCTGAAGGGGTCGTGACAGCTGTCAGCCTTGACAGCTTCAAGGCAGGGCTAGATAGATTCATGGATGCCAAGTGTATCGGTGGTTATTAAAACGGATGTCCATGTGCCGCCTCTATGTTGGTTGAGGCAGGCAGGATTCCCTTGAGTACCATTTGTTGGGGGTCAAGGGAAAGGGAGGGTTTTGCCTTCTCTTTCTGCTCAAGATCCCCATGTACAATTGGTGGGCCACTGTGTGACACAGAATGCTGGACTCGATGGGCTTTGGCCTGATTCAGCATGGCTCTTCTTAGGTTCTTATGTTCTTATGCAGCATCCCCATAGTCATGTGATCAGATTTTGTATATTTACAATGGTTGCGACATCCCAGGCCATTTGGGACCTTCCCAGCCAGCTTCCAACAAGCAAAGTCACTACAGGAAGCTGGAGTTGCTTAACAACTGCATGTTTCACAACTTCACAACTACAGTGATTGTTTAACAACCACGGCAAACAAGGTCATAAAATTGGACCTGCAACTTACTTAACAGCTGCTTAGCAATGGAAATTCTAGTCCCAATTGTGGTCGTAAAGTTGTGGACTACGTGTAACTATGAACTTCTTCGCATGGAGATAAAATGCTTGAATATATAATCTGAACAGGTAAAAGAGAGCACTGATCTTATTTGGATTGGAACAATTAATTAAATAGCCGTGCAACATGCTATTTAGCTTCACAAAAATTGTATTTTTTTAAGGATTGGAATCACAGCTTCCCCCCCCTTTCTAAATATAGCTGCAGAAATGAAACAAAATGATAAGATCCTCTGTCTGTTAGACCAACGAAAGGAAAGAGATACCCAGATTCTTAACAAAGCTGTCAATGAATTTCGTCAAAATTATCAGAAGCCAGAAACAGTGCGTGAATATGACCTCTTTGACCCACAACGCCTGCAGAAGGATACTGCTGCTCAGCTTGCTGACAGTGATCCACGCTGTACCATATCCAGCTTGCAGAAGTTCATGGGAGAAGATTTAAACAGCAAGGATAGGTGGAAGTTCCAGCAAGAGCAAACCAGAGAATGGCTTTTGCAGCAAGAAGAGGAAAAGCAGAAAGCGCTTGCAGATAAAAAATATGCAGGTACGACCGAATATGCAGTAGGGAATTAGCTGAAGAGTTGTCATCTGCCAAATTTTGAAAAGAGTGCCATGACGTGATTTCTCTTCTTCTTCTTTACTTCCTCTTTTACCACTTTGGGTGTTGAGGGACTTTGTTTCTCACTCATAGTTACTGTTATGATTTAGTAGATTAGGTAGTCCACACATTTTAAACTTTGAAAACCACTGATGCCTGTTTTGAAAAACTGGCATGGCTGTTTTGCAGGCGTAAATTAATCTGTCAGTACTTTAAAATCCTAAATGACCAAAGGACTGTCTATATATGACCAAAGGACTGTCTATATCAGTGGTTCTCAACCTATGGGTCGCGACCCCATTTGGGGTCGAACGACCGTTTCGTGGGGGTCGCCGGACACCGCAGTCCGCCATTTTTTTTGTTTTTGTTTTTGTTTTTTTCATCGCGCACGCGCCGCGCATGCGCGGATCGGCCCGTCGCGGTCCGCCATTTTGTTTTGTTTTTCTTGTCACGCGCGCCACGCATGCATGGATCGGTCTGGCGCGCACGCGCGGCGGGGTCGCGCCGTGCATGGGCGGGGCAAGTGGGGTCTCAACCTGAAAAAGGTTGAGAACCACTGGTCTATATACTCTCCCACTACACATTTGTTGAGTTGCTGAAGTTGATAGAAGGGCCCTTTTGAAGACGCCATCTTCCATATTTGATAGGCAAAGCATATATTAAATGTATTTATTTGATTTGTATTGCTGCCCATCCCACTTTAGTAACTCTAGATGGCTCACCACAGTTAAAGGCAACATTCTATTTAAAAAACAAGTTAAAAACCAATATACAAAAATAAAAATCTGTCAAAATCCGCTTTAAAACAAAAATAACCAGGGTCAGCAACCAAAGTGCATCCTTGCATCAAGAATGTGGAGCTGCCCATCTTTGTGTCAAGCTCAAATTCAAATACAAGAAAAAATGGTAGGTATTAACCACAATCTTCTCTATTGGGCCTTAATAGGAAACATGGCAAGAACTAACAACATAGAATTTGTCTCTGGTAAATGGAAAACACTTGAAGAATGGAGGAGGGACAGAAGCTGAGTCTGGGAACTTGGGCTGAAGAACCAAGATTTGAACAAACATAGGAGTTGTGGTGGCGCAGTGTTTAGCATACAGTATTACAGACTAATTCTGCCCACAGCCTGGAGCGCAATTCTGATGGGGCTCATTTTACCTTCTGAGATTGGTAAAATGAGGATTCGACATTGTAAACTGCTCAGAGAATGTTGCAAAGCACTGTGGAGTGGAATATAAGACTAAGTGCTATTGCTATTGCTTTTTGGGGGGCAATGATTTACTACATGGCACTTGTGACATAACGGATTTTTTAAAAAATTTTTTTATTGAATACAAAAGAAAAAAGAAAGGACAAAGAAAAAAGAAAGGATTAAAAACATTGAACATGGTAAATCGTCTTTGACATACATCTCCGTCTTGTCAGTCCATACTATACATTTAAATACATATATTTATATACAGCTGTACATTCCTAGTATCTGCCTCTACTTATATCTTTTCTGTTGACCCCATTCTTTTTCCCCCCAGTTATAGAATTTATTCCAGATTCAATAAAATTCTGATTCTTCCTGATTTTTTAGTTCTTTCGTTATCTTATCTAGTTCTGCGCAATACATAATTTTCTTTATTAGTGCTTCCCCATTCGGTGCTTCCATTGCTTTCCACTTTTGAGCAAATAGAATCCTTGCCGCCGTTATTACATGTATGATTAGATAATTGTCACCTTTATTTACGTTTTTCCTAATATTTGTTTTGATTTATAGATGAACTCTATAAGCAGCAGAGACTGGAGCTTGATGAAAAGGCTATGAATCTCCAAAGAGCAGATGAGGAAACCAAACGAGCAATTTGTATCACTACTACAGAATTCAATAAAGCCCTGGTAAAGCAAAATTGGTTATTATTACTTAAATAGAGTGCCTTCTAGGAGTATGACATACTGTAATTGCTCTTATTTTAAGGCAGCTCTTTTTCAGTTTTAAAAAAAGATAAAATACAAATTAACCAAAAGAAAAAAGATTAAAAAGGGAAAGAGAATCAAATGGGGAAATCAGGACAGTAAGAATGGAATGGAATAGAATTCTTTATTGGCCAAGTGTAACTGAACACACAAGGAATTCGTCTTCAGTGCATAAGTTCTCAGTGTACATGTAAACAGCAAAGTGATAGGTCGTAGATCATAAATTAGTTATAATCATTAATCATAAAATACAAAAAAGTGATAAATTATAGGATACCAATAGGAGAAGGTACCAGGAAAGATGAAAAGATGAGAAGGATAATGGCAATACAGCCTATTACATGAGTAAATATCTTTAACCTACAACAAGTACTGTGGTAATTAGGTGACAAAAGAAAAGAAAGAAACAAAATAAAAAAAGAATTACTTCCAACTTTCCTCAGTACAGGTACAAATATATATAATAAAATAACCTCTTCCTCTAAATTAAAACATCATATAGAAAGTAGACAAACTAAATAGCCCCAAAAAAACAACACCCTAAAACCATATAACAAAATAACCACATTCTAAATTTAAGCATAAATCTTAAGAATATATGAAATATATATCTAATAATGACAGTAAAATATAGTAATTACTGAAGCAAATGTTCAATAATCATGGTGTTCAAAGTAAATGTCAATCGTCTAGGATATTTATTTTTATGTAGCTGAAATAGGTTATTACAGATATGTACATTCCAGCATATTTACTTCAGCTTGAATGCAAGTTTGATTATTGACTGTTGTCATTTATTGTTGCATATGTTCAAGAGTCTTTGTGGATACTGGGTTGGGATAAGACCAAAAAAACCCTTCTTTTACTTGGTGGACATCATTGAGGAACATGACATCATTGAGCAAGGACACAGATTGTGTAAAGAGATGCATGTTGTCGCTAGCTTCCAAGTGATGCTCAGAAAATCTAAACCTGTTCTTATATGATCATTGTGATGCTATAATGCAGACATGTCAAACACAAGGCCCGGGGGCTGGATGTGGCCCGCAAAGTGGTTTCATGTTGCCCATGAAGCCATCCTGGAACAGTGAGGGAATGGCCCCCGCTGCCTTGGCCCTGGATTTTTTACTCTTCATCTTATCCAGTCTTTATTCCCTACCAGAAATCTTACAAAACACAGTTGCTGAATTTGCTTTCTGGTGAGGACCCACCCTCTCTCACTTTGTAAACATTGCGGTGATTTTTTTTTTTTTTTAAGGCTGCTGAGTCTGAGCGTAAGAGAAGACTTGAAAAACAGCAAGAAGAAGAAGCAAAAGAGAGAGAGATTATGAACCAACTTCAGGGGGATCTGCTGACTGAAAACCCGCAGCAAGCTGTCAGCTCCTTTGGACCAAATTGTATCATCACGGATCGATGGAAAGGAATGAGCCAAGCTCAGCTGAAAGAAATCCAAGATATTCAACTGCAACAAGTGCTGGAGAAGCTGGTACTCCCTTTAAAGCAGGGGTCACCAACCTGGGGTTATCACACCCTCTGGGGGTACAATATGATATTCCAGGGGGTGTGAAAACTTGGGCTTTCAAAATTATAGTGTATATGCATAATTCGTTGTCATTATTTCGAACATTTATAAGGGGCACGAGAATATATCAGAAGCGTTCTAGGGGTGCGGGGTATAGGAAAGGCTGGGAGCTGCTGCTTTAAAGCAGGGCTTTTCAACCTTTTCACCCATTGTACCACTTTTAGGATATGCCAACATCCGAGTACCACCAATTGCCTAGCAAGGTGTCAAAAACTTGATGACCCCCCCCAAAAGGAAAAAAGTGATAAAGTACAGGTAGTCCTCAACTTACAACAGTTCGCTTAGTGACTGTTCGAAGTTACAATGGCACTGAAAAAAGTGCCCCCCAAGCCACAGCCGAGCAAGACACCTGCCTGCCCACCCGGCGACACTCTTCCTCCTGTCCGAGGTTTTCATTGTTGTGAGCATTTATGTTGAGGATTGGGGTGGGGTGGTGTTTGGTTTTTATTCCCCTGTCTGCTGGGTGGTTGCAGCAGGTTTTGATCACATGACCCTGGGACACTGTGACCATCATAAATATGAATCAGTTACCAAGTGGCACTGATCCTGGTGCTTCCGCTGAGCCCTGACAGCCTGCAGCTCCAGCCATCTTTCGCTCAGGCTTGTGCGGTGCTGCCGTCACTTCAGCTCATTCCCCTCCCCCGCTACCACTTTTCTAGGATCGTCACGTACCACCTGCCAGGTGCCAATGTACCACAGGTGGTACCCGTACCACTGGTGGAAAACACCCTGCTTTAAAGGAATAGCATTGTGGAACAACAACCTGGAATTCTGCATGGTGTGGTTAAAAAAAAGTCAAGATCTTTCTATTTCTCTCCTCCTCCTCCTCCTCCTCCTCCTCCTCTTCTTCCTCCTCCTCTTCTTCCTCCTCCTCCTCCTCCTCTTCCATTAGCAGCCTGGATCATTAGCAGCCCATCTGTTGAAAGCTATTAGCAGCAAAGAAAGATAGATGGGGGATGGGTTGGTGGGGTGCAGAGGTGTTTAATTGCTGATTCTAAACCAACTTTCTGGTTCTCATGCAGAGGTTAGATGAAGAGGAACACCAGAAAAACATAGAATGGGACCGAAAGCGGATTCAGGAGGCCAGAGCCGAATTCCTCTATGAGCGTCATCAGCAACGTCAGAATCGGGACCTGCGGAGAGCATTAGATAATTTTAACATACAGCTATCACAGGAGCAGAAAAATAAGTAAGACATTTTCAGGATGCCCACTTTGTTTTAGCCCAAGATGAGCCCAGAAACTCCCTGGGGTAGACTAGTGGGGCTTGGCAGCATTAGCACCTGCTTCTGGCCTCTGGATGCTTTAGGCCTGGTAGCTTTGACCAGTGGAGCAGCAGAATAATTTAATTTTCAACAGCTTTCCAGCCTGCCAGATAACCCTGCTCTGACCTCTGCATTCTATAAATTAAGGCTGATCCTACACATTGTTTAATCTAATGAGTTAGATATCATGTGCATGCATGTACAAAGGGGTGGGGCTTCAATTATGCTGTCATGTCCACCATCTTGCCTTTTCTGACTGCCCTCAACAAACACCACTGATGTCAATTTATTTCAAAAGACACTTTTTCCTAATGTTTTATATGTTTTTTTTATGCCTTCAAGTCAGTGCTAACTTCTGGCAACTGCTTGGACAAATTCTTGCAGTTTTATTGGCAAGTTTTTTTTGGGGGAAAATGGTTTGCTTCCTTCCTGGTGCTGAGAAAGAGTGACTGGCCCAAAGTCACTCAGTTGACTTTATGCCTAAGGTTGGACTAGAAAATCATAACCTGCTGGTTTCTAGCCTTATCTCTTACCCATTTCACGAAACTGGTGTGGGAAGTCAACCCACCAGAGAAGGAAATATTAAAACGGCAGAAAAATATATTTTCTCAAAGGATCTTGAAGAGGCAGGAAAGCATGCCCAGTTTTTCTTCATAGCCCCAGGTCTCCCTTCCCCAAGCAGAAACGAGCTCTATAGAGATGCAGAAGTAAATCCAGGGAGCTAGGAGATTAAGAAGACAAAGACCTAAAATCTACATACCTCCATCCAAACTCTAAGAGTCATCAGCCCCAGGGAAGCAGGATATGACCTTTGCACATAATAAGATTGATCCATCACCATCAGAATACCAGAAAGGCACACTCAGGTCAAAGTTCATGCCACAGGAACTCCAAACAAAAGGCTCCAGAGGGTATAAAAACCCACTTCCTACATGTGCTCAGTCCTTTTTTTTTTTTTTTTACTTCTCTTGCTGCCAGAACCATCTTCCTGTCTGGCTGTCCTCTCCAATAAACTACAATCTTCTTCCCAAAGCAGTTGCCATGTTTATTCCCAGCTTGGATGAACCATGATGAAGACTTTTCTTTCAACACTGACATTCTAAGTTCTTTAGCCCATTTGTAAAAAACATTAAAATTGATGTCTTGCTGATACTGAGAATAAGCAATCTCATATTTAGAGACTTCAGCCATTAACATGTATCAACTGTTTTTTTTCTTTTCAGACAAGCATATATGAATGAAGAAGTATATACAAATTTTCCTTCTGGCCAGTATTACTCACAGTTTAACACAATTAGCAGATGATGTTGGAGCCAATATTCACTCTCATACAGATATGTAGGTTATATGTTTATACAAATATTTCTACTTTCTTCACATATATAATAAAAAAAAATCTAACTTTAGTGATGATTTTCTTGGTCTATAGAGATTGCAACTATGGGGTAGCCAATTCAAAAAATGTTTGATTTATGAAAAGGAATGAAAAATACAACAAAATGATGCAGATTGTAAGCACCAATTTCAAAATGGTGCTGTGTTCTATAACAACATCTGTGCAAATTGCCTAGACCAGATGGTTTATACCCCGGGGTTCTGAAGGAACTGGCAGATGATATTTCAAAGCCACTGAATGAAAGATATTTCAAAGCTCCTGTGACACAACTGGAAAATTGCTGATGTGGTTCCACTGTACAAAAAGAGGGAAAATGGATCCAGGAAAATATAGGCCAATCAGTTTGATAAAAACACCTCAGAGAATCCTGCAAAAGATAATCAAATGGAGGATTTGTGAGTACCTAGAAAAGAAAGTTATATTGGGAAAAAGGAAAATAAAGCCATCAGAAAAGTGAAAATGGTAGTTGTAATGGTGGAATAACTTGATTTTTATGGGTGATACACGTCACAACTGCTGTTTTGACTTTTGGAGGCTTACTCTGCAAAGACTGTTATTCAGGCTGAGAAATCTGAATGACCACAGGATGGCACATTTCTTCCACTTAGCATTCATCTGGACTTTTACTATCCAGATTTGCTACCCCTAACAAAATAGCCAATGAGATTTTTTTTTTAAAAAAAGGCCACTTGATTTTGAAACTGTTCCCTCAATAACCTGTTTTTGCTGCTGTCTTACAGCAAGCAACAGAATAAATTGTCCCCATCCTACAGTCATAAAATTTCATCATTGTTTTAAATGTCCATATGCTTTCAAGCACGTGGGAAAAGCATAGCATATCTGCACTGATATAATAAAAATAGTCCTTGGTTATGAGTGTAATGGAGCCTGCCCTTTAATGGTCACACGTTGCAATGGCTATTAAGAGAAACCTCTTAATGACTCCTCATCCCTGCTCTTGCCAACACAATCATTAAACAATCATGCAGGCTGTTAAGAGGCGCACAAATGCCTCTCCCAGGGGTGGTGTACTGCCCCACTCCTCCCCCATGTACAGCAAAAGTTCTGCAGGTGTTTATTCAACCCCCCCAAACAGGTCCTCAGAAAGCACCCCTCTTGCGCTGGTCTGGATTCCAAGCTCAGCATGGCAAGAGTCACTGGATAACCAAGACCAAAAGACACACACAAAGTCCACGAGTCAAACAGGCCAGGATACACAGCACAAGGCACAGAACTGGGCACGTTGCTCCAGCAACACTCAAGTCCTGGGTGGGGGGAGGATTAAGTAGGTTAAGTAGTTGCCTCCTCATGGATAGTCTAGCTGACAGGTGTTGGGCCTGGCTCCTCTCTGCTCTATGTGTCCTTGAGTCAGGAAGAGGTGTGGACTTCATTTCCTCCTCTTTGCTAACGGGCAGCATCTGCTCCCAGTCCTTCCCTGGAGCCTCCTGGCCAACTCGCTGCAGCTAGAGTTGGCCTCACTCTGTGTCAGCCTGTCACTGGTCCGATTAACCAGCTGAGGCTGTTCCATCAGGCTAGCACTCTCCTGATCAATACTACCTAGGCTGCCCCCTTTCCTCTGCAGACTCAAACTCACCCTCCTCTGAACCTGCCTCCAGAGAGGGGCCCAGGGGCACATAACGGGTGGGGAGTCCCTTGGAGATCTAGCACAGGCCCAGGCCTGCCTGGTGTGGCTTTCCAAAGCCCTCCCCCAGGCACCCAACACTCTTCTTCTCCGTGGGGATTGTGTGACCTGCTCCCCAGCCAGCCATGCAAAGGAGCCTAAAGCAGTGTTTCTCAACCTTGACAATTTTAAGGCATGTGGACTTCAACTCCCAGAATTCCACAGCCAGCGTTGCAAACGGAGGAAGTTACAGCCTGTAGCACAAGGTCTACTTTCCCCTCCAGCCACCCGGCCTGCTTATCTTCTGGGTTTGTTTGTTTTTTTGTGGAAGAGGAGCCTAGCCAAGGTGATTCAAGGTTCAGGGGGCCAGCCTTATGGTAACCTTGTACTTTCCTGCAAGCAGGGAGTACTTTGTGCAGGGGGCTCTGAATATTTATTTATTTTTGAATGTAAAACATTTAATTTAAAAATGTTGACACTACAATATATAAAATAGCTATTATAAATGCACATAGTGTATTCTATAGCTGCCAGGTTTACGTTTTTAGGAAACTGTAAGTTACACTGTGGTTAAGACTTGTATTTTATCCCTCAGAAAGTCCACATTCTGTCACAGTGATGTATGGTCAAACTTAACAGCCCCAATTTGTTAAACACTTGAATCAAGTTATAACCAGTTTTATTGCAAAAGGACCCTGTACACATTTATATCAATTCTAGTACCTTATAATTTTAGCTACCCAACAAGTCATTAACATACAGAAACATGCATGAAAAGCAAGAAAGATCACCCATCCCTTCTGCATATTAGCAACTTATCACTATTGAGCAATAGGGCTCACATCACTGAGTTTTATGTGAACAGTCACTGTTAGCATTCATCCTGAGTGAAAGATGGAATGACTTAAGTACAAATGTAACATATAAACAATTTCATACAAAAAAAGTCACAAATTGAAACCAAAGTATTTTACAGAATTTACTACAAAACACCATAAAAACTGCTTCCTTTTTAAGCCCTCTCTCCCCGTATCCTATGAGCCAACTGGATGTCTTTGGGCATAATGGTAACTCTCTTGGCATGGATGGTTAAGGGGGCGCCGCAAGGTCCACAAACAAATGGAACCTCTTTAAAAAATCCTCTAGTAATAAACTATGATATCCAGGTCCACAAACAAATGGAACCTCTTTAAAAAATCCTCTAGTAATAAACTATGATATCCAAAATAGACATTTTATCTATTTAAATATAATCTTGTTCTACTTCCTAAGAATTATCTATTTCCCACCATATTAAATCATCTAGACTGGAGAGAAGGGAAATTTTGGTGACCCAAAGTCTGAAAATTATAAATATCAAAGGGTTAAACTGGAATATTGAAAAGAAATTAAAAATTGAGTAAAATTCAATAACAGGATATAGATTGTTTATGAAGATTGAATGTAATTAAGATATGTATAGGCAAAAAATTTATTGATAAATGTAATAACGATGTTCTTATTGAATTGATACAATTAGAAATGTACCAGTCTGAACATGAGACAGTAATTGTTAAGGGAAAAAGAGAAGAAATATTTGATGCTGTAACCTGAGATTTGCATTAAGATTTTGTTATTGAGCTATTGATTAACCCAGTCACCACGTTGCTTTTTAAATATTTAAATGTAAAATTGGAAAATTAATAAAATATTATTTTAAAAAATCCTCTAGTCTCGCAAGAAGTACTACCAGGAACTCCTCTGCAAAAAGACAAGGTGGGGGATAAAGTTGGGTGCTGCTGGGTTCTGAAGTTGGATGAGAGAGGCCAAATCCTGCAAGTCCCTTGGGTAGTTGGATGGGCAAGCAGGCCTCATCCTACAGGTTGCAACTACCTCCCAACACTGGTTGCTTTTGCTGACCGGGTTTAGGCTCTCTTGCATGGCTGAGTGGCTGGTTTGGGAGCAAGCCAAAGCCACGTTCATCCACAGGGGGACCCAAGTCATCCCCAGCGAAATCAAGGGAATTGCCCACTGGCTCTCCTGGTTGCTGGCAGTTTCCTTGGCTGGAGAGGAGATACTTTCAGTGGGTCCTTTGGGGGGAATTTCAAGGGGACTTCTGATGGTGTGTGTGTGTGTGTGTGTGTGTGTGTGTGTGTGTGTTTTGACACTAGGGACGGGGTGCAATTAGTTTAGTTTGTTTTGACTAAGCCAGGGCTAGGCAACCTTGGCTCTTTAATGACTCGTGGACTTCAACTCCCAGAATTCCTGAGCCAGCCATGCTGAGGGAAAAGGAAGAGGTTTCCAAGCTGAGCCATGCTGGCTCAGGAATTCTGGGAGTTGAAGTCCACAAGTCATAAAAGAGCCAGGGTTACCTACCCCTGGACCAAACAAAGCCTGGCCTTGTTATTATTGCAACACAAAAAGTGATGAGAATAATGGCGCTTAAAGGGATCTTAGAGATCATCTGTCTGACTACCAAGTAGAGCATGTTTCTCAACCTTAGCAATTTGAAAATGGGTGCACTTCAACTCCCAGAATTCCTCAGCCAGCACCCAGGAGCCTCCCTCCAAGGGTCTTTCCACAGTTTAGGTGTCCTTCACGCTGCCTGTAGGGGCAGTCTACTGTCTGATCTTTAAGTCCTAGCTGTCCTTCACAGGCCGCGAGAAGGAAAGCTAAAGCTGGCGAAGATCCAGTGTCCTCCATTTTGTGGCCCAAGTCTCTTTCCTGAGGTGATTCTTTTTTCTCTCCATTTCAAGAGGGGAAAAAAATCACAGAAAGATTTTCGTTTAGCTTCTCCTCTTTTCTTCAGCCTGGAGTCAAGGAAGGTTTCCCGAAGGGAGAGAGGTTGGCGGACTGAGGGGTGGAGGTGAGTTTTACCACCTGATTGGGGGAAGGGGGGGAGAAAGACCAACAGTCCCTCCCATTTATTTTGCAACCGTCACAGAAAATCCCAGGGCTGGAGGATCCCTCGGAGGTCATCCAGTCCAGCCCCGCTGTGATCCTCCGGTGTGCAGTTTAAGGACATTCCATGCGCTCAGCTCTCATGGGAGCATTGGAGGGCCTTGCCATCATCTTTCACCTACCATTTTCCCCCTTCTTTTAGTCAACAGTCTTTGCCTGAGAGGACCTCTCTCTTCGCTTGTAGCCCTTCCTGTGGAAAAGTACACAGGCTGTGGGGTACGTGGGGGGGGCACCCGTAGCATCTATCCAGGGCTAGATGAAAGATTATGACATAATACAAAATGTCCCGACATGTTTCCCTGTGCTGATTGTGGACCGTGCTATTTTATAGGGTCCCTCAACAGGGTAGCCTGGTGTTGTCCAGAAACGTTGGATTATTTCTCTCATTGGCTATTAAGTGAGGTATATGAAAATTATTTCTTTTAACAGCTTAGAACATGATTACCTAAACCAGTGTTTCTCAACCTTGACAATTTTAAGGCATGTGGACTTCAACTCCCAGAATTCCACAGCCAGCATTGCTGGCTGTGGAATTCTGGGAGTTGAAGTCCACATGCCTTAAAATTGTCAAGGTTGAGAAACACTGACCTAAACAAATGTGATTTCATCCAGCCGCTCCTGGAATCATGAAATGGACTCAGAGATCATGACAAATGCATTTATTTCCTGATCTATATTTAAATTCAAAAAATGAGAGGAAGAAAAGATCCTGAAATATGGAGGACAAAAATATGTACTTTGAAAGGAATTCCTTTATATTAAGGATGGGTTAATTATTCTTGTTTTTTCCCCCCTCTCTATTCCTTATATAGAGAGCCAAAAGGGAAATGGTTTTGTTTCTAGTTCTGCGTAGCAAGTTTTCTTCAAGCGGGAATTGGAAAGGAAAAGGACATAGCGAGTGTTTGCATGAAATGAGTTTTAGGGAACAAACATCTATTTAATCCAGAAACAGAATTGACTTCTTTGAAGGTAAAAACATGAAAACGTGCACCAAAGAGTAAGTAGCCGAAACCACAAACCAAGAAATTACAAAAGGAGGAAGGAGGGTTGGAATGCCAAGGAAGAAGATCATGAGGAGAAAAAGGCATTTGATGAAGTGAGCTGCAGCTTATGAAAGCTAATTTATTTATTTATTTATTAATTTGACTTCTATGCCGCCCTATTCCGGAGAACTCAGGGCAGCTCACAACATAATAGAAATCACAATAAAAAACATGAATATAAAAACCCCTAAGTTAAAAAAGAAAAAACAATCATTCCACAAACATACACACAAACATACACTGGCTAGGGGCAAGGTGTTAGCTGCCCCAGGCCTGCCGGCAGAGGTGTGTTTTAAGCAATTTACGAAAGGCGGAGAGGGTGGGGGCGACACGGATCTCCGGGGGAAGTTGGTTCCAGAGGGCCGGGGCCGCAACAGAGAAGGCTCTTCCCCTAGGCCCCACCAGGCGACACTGTCTGGCTGACGGGACCTGGGGAAGGCCGACTCTATGGGCCCTAACCGGCCGCTGGGATTCATGAGGCAGCAGACGGTCCCGTAAGTAACCTGGTCCGATGCCATGTAGGGCTTTATAGGTCATAACCAACACTTTGAATTGCGTTCGGAGACCAATTGGCAGCCAATGCAGCTCGCGGAGTGATGCCGAAATGTGGGCATTTCTAGGCAGGCCCAACACTGCTCGCACGGCTGCATTCTGCATTACCTGAAGTCTCTGAACGTTTTTCAAAGGTAGCCCCATGTAGAGAGCATTGCAGTAGTCGAACCTCGAGGTGATAAGGGCATGAGTGACTGTGAGAAGAGACTCCCGGTCCAAATAGGGCCGCAGCTGGTGCACCAGGAGAACCTGGGCAAATGTCCTCCTCGCACAGCCGAAAAATGATGTTCCAAATTTAGCTGTGGATCGAGGAGGACGCCCAAGTTGCGGACCTTCTCCGAGGGGGTCAAAAGCTCCCCCCCAGGATAATGGACGGATAGATTGAGTTATCTTTGGGGGGCAAAACCCATAGCCACTCCGTCTTGTTGGGGTTGAGCTTGAGCCTGTTGGCACCCATCCAAACCCTAACAGCCTCCAGACATCGGCACATCACTTCCGCTGCTTCACTGAAATGACACGGGGTGGAGATGTAAAGCTGGGTATCATCAGCATACTGGTGATATCTCACTCCGTGTTGTCGGATGATCTCACCCAGCGGTTTCACATAGATATTAAATAGCAGAGGGGAGAGGACCGATACCTGAGGGACCCCACAAGGGAGGAACCTAGGGGTCGACCTCTGACCCCCCACCAACACCGACTGCGACCGACCAGTGAGGTAGGAGGTGAACCAATGCAAAACAGTGCCCCCAACCCCCAACCCCTCCAGTCGGCGCAGAAAGATACCATGGTCGATGGTATTGAAAGCCGCTGAGAGGTCAATTTAGCACCAGGATAGTGGAGAATCCCCCATCCCAGGTCCGCCAGAGATCATCCGTCAGCGCGACCAAAGCAGTTTCCGTGGAGTAGCCAAGCCTGAATCCTGACTGTTGAGGGCCCAGATAATCGGCCTCATCCAAGGACTGTTGGAGCTGGAGTGACACCACCTTCTCAACAACCTTCCCTATAAAGGGAAGATTGGAGACAGGACAGTAGTTGTTTAATACAGCTGGGTCCAGGGAAGGCTTCTTGAGGAGGGGTGCACAATTGCCTCCTTGCAGGGAGCTGGAAAGGACCCCTCCCTCAAAGAGGCGTTAACAATCTCCTGAACCCAGCCCCACGTCACCTCCCTGCTGGCCGAAACCAGCCAGGAGGGGCACGGGTCCAATAAACAGGTGGCGGAACTCACAGCTCCATTTAATACAGCTCACAGCTCCATTTAACACAGCTCCTTTTAATACAAAATATTAGCCAGAGAAGGAATAATTAGACTCCTGATTTGTTCCCAAGAGTTCAGTAGGATTTCTGAATATAAATGGTTTAACCCCTCACATGCTTGGAAAAGATTCATTTGTGAAACTAGGCAGAATCATTCAAAATAGATACAGACTAGGAACATGGGGCCTATCATTTCTTCTGAATGATGGTCCGAGCATCCTTTGCCTTAGCTGTCTGGGCCTATGAGGAGTTGAACTAAAAACATAGGAAAGGCTACATGTCCCCCCAACATGTAGAGATTCATGAATGCAAAAGCTGTAGCTGAGGAATTAGAAGTAAAAATTATCTGAAGATTGTCACAGGAGTTTTGCAGCTTTTGCAACTAATAGATTTAATAAAATTGGCTTTTACTAACATTTGCTAGTTGGAAAAGGGATACCAGATTGCTTTTAAAAGATTAATCGGAATTTATCTGAAAGAGATGAGTTCGGTGGGAGGCACCCATGTAACCTAGATGTGTTTGGTAATCAAAACCCGAACCATCAAATTATTTGCTACAACCATTCAGTTTTGGCAATGACACCACAATTAATATAGTGATTAATATAAAACACGTGTCTGGAAATTTATTCACACTGTTTTCTTTGTTATTTTCCCCGATGCCTTCCAGATTTGAAGGAATAAACTAGAGAAGCAGAGCTCATAGTGCAGGTATGTCGTATTTATTTTTTTAGAGTTAATCACAGTGACTCTTAATTTGACTCGGTGACTCTTAAAAGAGCAGTGTGGTGGTTTAGCAATTAAGATACTGGGCTTGTTGGCTGGAAAGCCAGCAGCCCCTGCTTCTTCCAACCTAGCAGTTTGAAAGCATGCAAATGTGAGTAGATAAATAGGTACCACTTCGGTGGGATGGTAACAGCACTGTGACATCATGCTGCCATGTGACCATGGAAATGTCTTTGGACAGTGCTGGCTCCCTAAGCCAGGGGTGGGCAACCTTGGCTCATTTATGACTCATGGACTTCAACTCCCAGAATTCCTGAGCCAGCCATGCTGAGGGGAAAGGGAAAGGTTTCCAAGCTGAGCCATGCTGGCTCAGGAATTCTGGGAGTTGAAGTCCACGAGTCATAAAAGAGCCAAGGTTGCCTACCCCTGCCCTAAGCCAAGAAATGGAGATGAGCACCACTCCCTGCGGTTGGCAATGACTAGTGGAGTAAAATCCACAGGGACTCTTTACTCCTATAAGACTCTTGTGACTTATTCTAACCAATATCATAAATCATAAATCAATTTAATAGTCCTGAAGAATCCTTCCCTTTCCTCCCCTTCCCCCTTCTCCAAATAGTTGGAAAAGGCTATATCCTTAGAAGGTCTGGATTGGAAATGAAAGTATTCCTCCTTAACTTGTCATGCCTACTCATATGATATCTATGGCGGATCACCAGAATGGGTCTGGTAGCCCTGAGCATGCTGCAACGCTGCCAAGCCCTCAAGCCACACTGTGGCACGTGCCAAGGAGGGAAAGCTTCTGCTTGCTTCTCTACCCAGTTACCTCCCTGGCTGAGCAAACAGGTTAGAGAGGGTACAAGCCCCTTGCCCACCCACCCCCAAGGGACAAGGCCAGTCTCTGCTATCCCCATGTGAAATTGAAGTGAATCCTCTCTAGACCAGGAGAAGCTTTCCCCCCAAGACCTTTTCCTAGACCCCAGCTTTCTGGGATGACTTCCTGATTCTGCAGTAGTCTGTGGGCACCAGCAAAGAAAGCCTTCCATTCAGAGGTTAAACTGAAATAAAAGAGTCTTCAGGGAAGAAAAGGGATCAGTTGGTAGGAAGAAGCACTACAGGTTGCCCTCGATCTATGACCACAATAGGGCCCAAAATTTCCATTCCTAAGCAAGGTAAGTGTTAAGTGATTTTTTTTCTCCCATTTTACAACCTTTTTTGACCACGGTTGTTAAGTGTACCAAGTGGTGTTGGTTAAGCGAATCTGGCTTCCCCATTGACTTTGCTTGTCAGAAGCAGGCTGGAAAGTTACAAATGGTGATCACATGACCCCAGGAAAGTGCAAGTGTCGTAAATACATGCCAGTTGCCAAGTGCCCGAATTTCGATCCTGAAAGTTCTGACACTTTCCTACCAAATTAAAAACCTTTGTTCTTACATTCTTACAAATAATCGCTTTATTAATTCTTGAGAAGTATTCTTTAGGTTTATTGAGATCGTATAGATCACTAGGATCACAGAAATAATCTGTCTTTCTTGTGGTGAAATACATTTATTTTTCCTTAGTAATTCTTCCATTAGACATTTAAAGGGCTTTTTTCTTTGTGTAATTGCAGGACTGATTTTTTTTTTAAAAAAAATAGCACTTTGTCACCATCCCTAGTCCATCTGTCAGCGAAGTCCATGGAATCACAGTGTCTTTAATCCTTCGTCCAGCCTGGGGAGATGATGGTCCAGCCAGCAACAGTTGAAGAAACCACATGAGTTCCAGGCATGGTGTGCAATTCTGTCCCTAGCTGCTACGCAGTCTAACGAGAGACAAATCATATGTTAAAAAGCAGCATGAAACATACACTCGAGAGAGGGGAAAACCCAGATTTGCAGTAACTCCAGCTTCTTAGTCCAGGGGTAGGCAACCTCGGCTCTTTTATGACTGATGGACTTCAACTCCCAGAATTCCCGAGTCAGCTGTACCTGTCCATGAGTCATAAAAGAGCCGAGGTTGCCTACCCCTGTCTTAGTCCATACTAAAACTGACCACAGGTTGACCACAACACCACAGTGTGACCTCAGCTCCATGTTCAAAAGCCAAAGGTGGAAGTTCAATAACAGAAAAATCCATTCTTGAAGTGAGGAGGATGGACCGAGTATTCTAAACACTAATATCACAGGATTTATTGTACTTTAAAATCAGAATAGTAGAACAGAGCCAATACAACATTTACGTGCAATAACTGAAAGTCGTAGATGAAACAAAACGAAAGGGCTTTCCTTCGGAAAGAATGCTAGTGCTTTTCATCCTTCCTCGGGGGTGGGGGAGAGGAAGTTATAGTTCTTCTACAACTACGTCACCTGAATGGGGAAGAATGTGAGACAAATGAAGGAAAGAAGGTGGCAAATGGAAAGGAAGCCTATGTCTATCAACAAAATGGGAACACCTGAAGGCCGAATTTGTGGAAGTGCCTGCTGGGCTTCAATGAGCTGGAAGAGACGGAAAGAATTCCATCGTTCCGTTGCCAAAGTGTCTTGCAGAGTCATTCCCCGTCTCCCCTTGACCCATCAACACAAGTATTAGCAGCAAGACATCCAGTCCAAGGATTCCCTAGTCCACTGTCAAGTGGAACAAGAGGAAAAAGAAACCCTGCCTTCCTGCCCTTTTCTCCCAAGAGAGAGGGGTTATATGAGGACGGGATTGCCGAGAGGAGTGGGGGACACAAAGTTTACAATCTTATTTTACGTTTGCTGCGTACGTTGATCCTAGGAGGGTGGCTCTCACAGTAGAGAAGCTGACTCCAAGCAGCAGAGAAATATCACCAGCTATATGCCTCAAAGTGCTGTCGAATTCAAGCAAAAAAGAAACATTTGCTAAGAATGTCTATTCTCTGGAATCTCATGGCCAAAATATGCAATTTAGGCTACTTTCTTCTCTAGGCCTCTGGAGCCATCCTCTCTATGGCTGCTCCCAGCTTCTTAAATCCCAGCCTTTTTGGAAGGAGGAAGCTTTGGGGTGGCATTTCAAGCAAAGGACCCCATAAACCCACTTTTTGCCTCTCCTCTGCCATTCTGGCCATGGAGCAATACAGTTAGAGGCCTCTTTGTGAAAAGGTCCCTGCAAGAAGGGAAACAGCTCTTGTGAGAAGCCAAATCCCCCTGCTACTTGATTCCTGTCCTGAAGAACAATCCCCCACTTCAATTGTTCCCACTGGAACGTTTCACTGGAGTTCTAATACCTGATTTGGTGAATGTTTGCACGGGCCCATTTTTCTTTCAAGGTCCCTTGGGACATCGATGCCCTTCTTCAAAATAAAAATTAAATGCTCCGCCTTTGGAGACTGCTGCAGAAGGCTTTGGAGCATGAGGCCAAAGGCCTCCTCCAGCAAATTCTCTCCCTGCAATGAAAGACATAGATGATGACGTTTTCCCAGCCATTCCAATACCAGAAAGGAACTTCCAGAAATGTTGCTGAAGGTGCTACTTCTGAAACATCTCCTATTCCCTCTTCTGTTTCTATGGAGGACAACCACATGGATCCAAAGATCTTCAGGAGCTGCGACTCAACGTATGGGTCCATGGCTGGGGAAACCTTGCTGGGAGATCAAAGGAAAGAAGAGACATCAGTGCCCACCTTAGTGAACAGCCCGGGGGTTCATTTTTCCCGACGGAATAGCAGGCAAAAGAAAGAAAAGGCTGACCTGATGTCATAAACCGCAAGCATTGCAGCTAGTCCTGCCGTGAAGCTGCTGAAACTCTTGTCCTCCATCAGAGCCTGGGAGGAATCAAGAATGGAGAGAAGTAGAGAAGGGAAAGTCAGCCATGATGCTCCAGCCCAGCCCTTCCTATTTGTCCCAGCCACTTTTCACCTCTGTTCTTCTGCTACAGCTTCCCTCTCAGTACAAAGGAGGGTTAGCCCCAGGTTAAGGACCCTTTGCACAGGATACATTTTGACCGTCCAGGGGAAGCTTGTCTCCCCTCCCTCTACTGCTCCTGTCTCCGTCCTGCTTTGCTTGCCTCCAATGGCCACCTGCCTCCCTCTGACTTACCAAGACAGCCAGGCCGTAGAGGTTCTTATTTCTTGGCTCGGGGACGGCCATTTGCCCACTCCGCTTCAGCTGAAACAGAGTGGCGATGGAAGAGAGGCCTTCAATGATACTGAGCTCCTGTTGCAAGAGAAAAGAGTCAGGCTGTGAAATTGGGGAGGCTGTTGGGCAACCTGCCCCCAGGGTCTCCTGGGTTATCCCTTTCAGAAGGTTGAAACCCTGGTTGGCCTGTCTTCCTCGCCCTATTTATGGACCTCTTTGCATAAACTCTGGCTCCTCCGTTGCGTCCCTTCTATGGCAGGCAGCCTTGCGAGGAGCACTCTCTTCAATTATGATTCCCTTTTTCGTGAAGAGAGTCTTCTTTCCAACTGTGTTGTTTCTGGGGAAATCTGGGAAAGGAGAGTCAGGTGTTGGGATCCTCACCAAATTTGTAGGTCTGCCCCAGAAGAATAGAGCCAAATAGAAGCAGAAGAACTTGTGGGGAATCAGGATAGACGCAGGAGCTGTAGGATGAGGGACACTTAGTGGGTCAGGAACAGCTTGGCCTCTGACCCGTCCCACTATGCAGCCTTGAATCTGCAAAGGTGCAGGTGTATTTCTTGTACTGGTAGACCTCAACTTATGGACCATCACTGAGCTCAAAATTTACCTTCATTAATGAAATCATCCTGACTTTCACCCATCCCAATGTCCACCTGAAATTGTCGAAATGTCTGCTGGACTTCAGTGAGCTGGAAGAGACAGAATTCCATCGTACCGTTGCCAAAGTGTCTTGCAGAGTCATTCCCCGTCTTCCCTTGGCCCATTGACACAAGTATTAGGAGCAAGACATCCAGTCCAGGGATTCCTTAGTCCACTATCAAGTGGAACAAAAGGAAAAAGAAACCCTGCCTTCCTGCCCTTTTCTTCCAAGAGAAAAGGTTACATGAAGACAGGATTGTCAAAAGCAGTGGGGGACTCAAAGTTTACAATCTTATTTTGCTATTAAGTCACCCACTTGAGAGTTATTATGACAGCTTTCTTGCCAGTTGTTTTCCTGGCTGTGTCCCTTTGGTCCACATCATGGCAGAGGTGCCACCATTCTTTCTTGTTTGGATGAAGACATCCTCCTTTTTCTTCTGACCAGCAAAGTTCAAGTTCAAGAGAAAGATGAAAAGAATATTCCTGCCCATCTATGTCCTTCCCCTAGACAGGGAGGCGTTGTCTTTTTTTTTTAAAACAAACTTTATTGGTTTTTTTAAATAAAGGAACATATTCAGGACACACCGTGGTGCTGGAGTAATCAAACATCTTAAAACAAAACATATATACATAATATAATCAATACGTCAAATATTCCCTCTCTTTTTCCCTCAAATAGCATAGTATATTTAGAATATCCAATTCTAGCTTAATTGTATTCAACCTGAGCCTGTTTTTAAGCTTCATCAATTTCTACCATAATCAAATTAACTTTAAATAAAAACATTTTCAGTTCAAATATCCCTTCCACATATGTTCTACTTTTTTAATTTTATCAAAATCTTATTCGTTTCTTCTTCCATTAATCTCCTATTTAGAGTAAAATATTAATCTATCCTATACCTATCAAGTCTATCAGCTGATCCATCTCTTCAAGCTAAAGAAAAAAATAATATCATACCTTAAATCATGTCATTCCATTGAGCAAAGTTTAAGTCTCCAGTTAATTATCATAACTAATAACATCCACATCATCAGAAAATCATATCGTATTAAATTTCAATTAACTATTAGTACTTCAAATCTGAAGCCTCTCTTCAGTTTTCATCATTCCATTACATCATCATTTTCATAGAAATAAACCTAACATTCTAAAAGGAATATTTCTAGTATTCTAAATTGTCTTTAATCCCTTATACAGAAAAATATCTTGTCATTAAACAAAATATTAGTCTATCCTAGACACATCTAAATGTATATATTTATCAAACTGTTCTCTAAATATCTAATCCTTCGCTTAATCAATCTCTTTAAGTTAACAAATTAATATCAGATCTTAAATCATTTCAATATGTAATTAACATTCAATTAATTATTGATTCAGACCAACTGTAAAACATCTTTTTTACTTCAAACTCAAAATCTCAGTCCTTAGATCAGTCCATAGTTCTAGGTTGCCTTTAATCCAATTTAAGAAATTTTAATTTTCATTTTTAAATCTTATTCTAGCTTTCCTCTTTTGCCAACTGGGTTTCCATAACAGGACTTCCCTTCCAGATAATAGGTCTCTTTTTATTGCTTGTAGTATCACTTGATTTGATATAAACCATCTTGATCTTCGATTTAATCCTCTGTTTCTCTTGTCCGTAAAGCCTCGTTGCTTCAGAAGTCCAAAGTTCGAGGGAGGCGTTGTCTTATGATCAGCAATTACTTGCCACCTCTTCCTCTTCGGTCTAGTTGATTTTCAACACAAAGGTGCATTCTGCAACATATGAAACTCTAAACCCAGTTTCAGAAGAAATTTAGGCTACTTTCTTCTCTAGGCCTGTGGAGCCATCCTCTCCCTTTATGGTTACTGTCAGATTCTTAAATCCCAGCCTCTTTGGAAGGAGGAAGCTTTGGGGTGGCATTTCAAGCAAAGGACCCTAATAAACACTTTTTGTCTCTCATCTGCAATTCATCGTACTGTTGGCAAAGTTCCTTGCAGAGCCATATCCCACCTTCCCTGGGCCCATCGACACAATTATTAGCAGCGAGACATTCAGTCCAAGTGGAACAAAAGGAAAAAAAAACTGCATCCCTGCCTTTTTCAACGAAGAGAGAGTTATTTGAGGATGAGGTTTACAATCTTATTTTCAGTTTGCTACATACGTTGTTCCTTCTTATGAACAGAACCTCCTTCGTGGTCCTGTCCTTTGTGGAGAAATCTGGGAAAGGAGAGGCAGATGCTCAGCAAAGTTTTAGGTTTCCCCCAGATGAAGAAAAGCCTCCAAAATCAGACCCCTCTTTGCAAGCCCAGTTTCCTTTTGGGGAAGAGCCCAGCAGCCCTTCTGAAGACCTACTTACACGCTGAAAGCCTCTTCACTCAGATCACTGACAGTACCAGTGACAGTTGAGCTGGACGGATGACATCACCCAGCCAGTAGAATCCCCAAGGAGATGATTACGACAGGCCTTCTTTGGGATCCTATCAAAGATCACCACCTCCACCATTTCTACACACACCAATGCCAGACCAAGGTCTCTAGGAAGCTATCAAGAAATCACCAAAGCTGCCTATTTCTCATCTTTTGGCACAGAAGGCATGGCTCTTTGGTTGTAGACTGCCTCTTCATGTGGAAGCTTCACTAAGCTAGCTGACTGAGCAAGACTCCCTGATGCAGCCCTTGGTCAGCTTCCAGTCCTATTCCCTTTGCGTTGCCCTTCTGAGTTTGGTCTTTAAGATTTTTCTGTCTAAGCTGAGCTCCCTGTGTTATTTCTGCTTAGGTGCAGACACCTCGTTCTTCATGCCAAAGTATTGTTAGACAGTGCTATGTTTAATGTCAGAGAAAGAGAGGAGAGACATTATCTGCCCTGGTTTCCAATTTCAGACATCATTTCTTCTACAGCAATGCAGACAAGAAACAAAAAAAAATGTGGAACAGATTCTAACGAAGAAAAATACTGTAGCGCTTAATGAAGCTGAATCCCAAATCCCAGGACCCTCTTTTAGATAAGTTCCAATATTGAGGGATCCTGCTTTTTTTCAGAAAACCAAAGAATCAGACCATTCCGTTTTCTTGTGGAAACCGAAAGAAACTTTTACGATTTCCTGGGGCAGCAGAGAAGTTTTATTATGTGCACATGGTTCAGAAGCAGTTAACAAGACATTCTGAACCCCGAGGGGGGGTTCAAACTACAGTTTTATAGCTTTCCATTCTCAGGAACAAAGAAGCACGCATACAATTCTCAGAAACAAAGGAACACACATGCAAATCTACAATGTATTTCATCTTGGGTTAGTTCTCATGGACATAACAATGAAGGGAGTTATGCTTAATACATTGTTGCTGAACTCAGTGTGCTTTTGGGTTAGTCATACATTTGCTGACACAGCTTTCTTCCAGAAATTATACAGACACATCTATTTTGCTTTAGTGATTTTTAGTGATTTTTCATTATCATTATTATTATCTCACTCTCTTCTACCTCAAAAGGAGTCAGCCACTGGGCCGCCCAGATACTGCTATACCCAGGTGAGCTGCCCTCCTTGGGTAGGTTTAGAATGTGGCCCTTGTTTACCTGGTTGCTGAGGCAACGAGGTTGTCAGTTTCCCTGAAAAGCCACCAACCAGGGCCCAACTGCCCATTCTCCCTTCGTGCAGTTAAAGGACAAACAGCTGCTTGGGGTCATGGCTGTACGAAGGTTTTTTAGAGTAAGTGTGGCTGTCTCAGCTGCCAAGAAACTGGCAATAGGAGGGGAGAAAGTCATGCTTCGCAACTCTTCTGACTGGCTCATCTCTATTTCTCTTTTCTTCACAGAACATCTGGAAAAGATGTTCGGCGCTCTTCTGCTGCACGAAGAGCGACGTAGAGGACCTTCCTGTGCCTCCTGACAGGTACCACCCCCTTCTCCTCAAACCCTGGGCATGGTGGGGCACCACTGATGGACTGCAGGGTCTCTAACAGCCTCTCCCCAAGATGGCTTTCTCTCTGCAAGGGGCCTGCAGAGGCCAAAAGATGGGCAGGTTGGCTGTTCTTAGAAAGAAGAGGCAGAGCTAGATGGATATTTTTTGACATGTCATCTTTTTATTTCTGTCAGAACTGACGAGGCACATGAACAAGCGGACCAGAAGGGAGAATGGGAGACACAGATTCATGTGTCGGATGGACGCAGGTCTTCCTCCCAAGGGGTAAGGACGCTTTTGCAACCTGGCAAGTCAGGGCTCATCCCTCAAAACCGGGTGGGGAAAGGAAGGAATTCTCACTTGGGGGAACCTGTTCAGCCTAGCAAAGGCAAGAGGAGCCTTTTGGATTCATGGAAAGATCTTGATGGCTTCCTATCAGCCAAATCTTCCATGATCTGCTTTGTCTTTCCCTGTTGAAGATAAACGTTGCACAACATGCAGGGGACTTTTAATTTATACTTTCAATGAACAATTGTTACTTGCAGGGTTTGATGGGTGTTCGTGCCACCGCCCGGACCCCCAGGAGAGAAGAGGTGATGCCACTTCGCATTTCAGGGAGGTAGGTGCTTGCAGATGAAGTATTCTGAAGCCCCCTAAAAGGCAGCCGCAGTAAAGCCCTAAAGAGAAGGGCTAGAAGAAACCTTTGCAGAGGGGAGGCATCGCATGGCTAGTTTTCATCTTTGGCCCTTCATTCTCTCCCCAGAAATGAGAAGGTAGCCAAGTGGAGGCCGCGGCTCTCAACCATCTGGGAGACCTGCACTGAGTCGGTAAGCCCAGACCAGCTCCCCACCATGGTAATGGCAGAAGCCCTTTCGCTGTGGATTGGTTGATATGCCAACATTTGTAATATTTGCATTGTTATTTCAGGATCCTTCAGAAGAATTCCGACCAAGAGAGGTGCAGGAGGAAAGCAGTGCCTGCCTATCAAGGTAGGGAACACCTCGGAGGGTGAAGCCTTTGCAGAGAGGAGGCATCTCTGCCCTCTGCCTTTGCTTCTGCTAAAGGAAGAATCTCAGGCCAATCCCCTTGGCAGGCCAGCTGGAAGGGTTCTTACAGCCTCCACGTCACCACTTTTTTTTAAAAAAAGGGCCCATGGCTGTTTTTGATCTTTGGCTCCTTCAGTTCTCTCCCCAGAGAGGAAAAGGAAGAGCACTGGAGGCCGCGACTCCCCCCCAGGTAAGAGACCTGCACAGAATCGGTAAGGCCTGAGCAGCTTCTACCCCACTAAACGAAGAACCATTGTCTCTGTGGAGATGCCAACAGACAGAATCTTTGCATTTTTATTTCAGGATGAAGAAGACCAGCCGACGGAGGAGCAGCTCTATCCTATTGGGGAGAAGACGCATACTTCGGAGGTAAAAAAAGTCTTGGCAAAGGGGCCGATGGAGGCTCTCTTGCTTTTGGCACACAGGGCCTGAACGCACCCTATCCTTTAGCAATCTTATTGGGATGCAGAAAGCTTGGGATTTAGCCTCGGTACTGTCATTTGCAGGATTCGATGAAAGTCCTGGTGGGCTCCCGGAACAACAGTCTGGAGGATTTTGACTCCATTTCTGCCCTCTTGGATGAGTTGTCTGAGGGAAGCTGGGAGCAGGCTGCAGAGGCTTCGGAGGCCAGCCTTTCGTCCAGTCCGTGGGTAAGACAGACAAAGTGTTTTCTCTTGGGGAGGGATAGAGTCCCTCTAATCAGTTCTCCTAATCTGAGTGATCTGTGCTGGAGGGCTCTGGACAGTGGAGAAAGGTGACACCTGGCCCTTGGCACAAGGTACGTAGGCTAACTAGAAGCACCCAAGCTCTGTTGCCATTGTTTGATTTACTGCAAAGCAGCAGGGAAGGGCCCAGTGCAGTGGACTGGTGTCCTAAATGGATATGACCCACCCTGTTTATCCCTTTTGTTTTTCTGCGTCATCCTCTCCAGCTACCTGCTCTTTCCAGGCAGAGCTTTAACGGGCAGAGTGGGGTGGGAGTGGGGATTGCAACAGAAGCATTGTTCCTGATGGGGATCCCAAATCAATCGGGCCCCTTTTAGGAATTCTGAGTCTCCTTTCACTGATGGATAAAAAGTCATCATTGTCATTCACAGGATTCTCCCGAAGAAGGGTAAGCCTCGCTGGACGACGTCAGCAGCCTGGAGGAGGACTCCCTGGACCTCAGTCTCTAATTAAAAGAGGTACCTATTTTAGCCTCTTTGTGGATCAATGCCTTGCTCAATGAAGCGATGAGCTCTGACGGGCAGGGTCACCCAAGTCAGACAGGTCATAGTGCAGAGTGCTGACACAACGTGGTCCACTGGAGAAGGAAATGGCAACCCTCTCCAGTCTCTTTATTAAGGAAACCCCACGAAAAGTATCAAAAGTAACTCCGGAAAGAACAAAGTGTGTATACTTTTATAGAAACCGTGTGGTACTAATATTGGCCTTTGATTTCTCCCCCAGACGCTTCCCCAGATGCCTCTCCAGAAGGCAGATCGGAGGAGGATGAACCAGTCCCAGGCACATCAGGAGGTGAGTTGGTCAATGCCTCCGAGCAGCCAGCGGAGAGTGATTTGGCTGAAGCACAGCTGCAGCAGGACAGCCCTGAGACTTCCGCTTGGGAAAGCATGCAGCTGCAGATGGTTAGTCTTGAGGAGGAACTGCTTTCTGCACTATCCGAGAAAAGGTAGGGCAGAGAAAAGGCAGGAGCAGCAAAGGGCGGCTCTTTCACTCACGAGGAGGCAGTCTTGCCCTTCTTGATGGGCTGCACCAGAAGCTGGCAATTGAGCACAGCAGACAAATGGAGGCCATGCTGGGAACAATGCATTCATGAATAGGGGGTTGGAGTAGAAGACCTCCAAGGTCCCTTCCAACTCTTGGGATTCTGTTTTGTTATTCTATCTGCATATAGACGGACGGCGATGGACGGCAGAATCAGCCCCAGCGGCGAAGCCCTGCGAGGAGCCACTTTCCAACGAGGAACTTCCTGCGTCTTGTTATTGTTATTGTTGTTGTTGTAATTCTTCTTGTTGTACTTGTTGTTGTTGTTGTACTTCTTCTTGTTTTTGTTCTTGTTGTTTGAGAATAAATCTAAAAAAGACTTTATATCTGCTAATTTAGTTTAGACCTATTTTAAATTACACTTTTGTTAGGAATAGGGTAAACTTTTCATTAAATGCAGAATTTCAGCAAACTGCTTTGTCTGTTTTCTCATATTTTTTTCCGCCGTTCTATGGGATACAGTGAATTAATATTCACTTACAATATTAATGGAAATCTGACACTTCCAGAGGTTCCTCAGCTACACGCAAGCAGTCCTCAACTTACCACAATTGATCCCCAAATTTATCTTTTAAATGCAACATTTGTAAAGTGGCTTTTGCCACAGTTTACGACCTTTCTTCCCACAGTTGCTAAGCAGATCAATGCAGTTGTTTAGATAGTAACAACGTTGTTAAGAGAATCTGGCTTCCCCATTGCTTTTGCTAGCCAGAAGGACGCAAAAGTTGATCACATGACCCCGGGACACTGCTACAGTCATAAACATGAATCAGTTGCCAAGCATCTGAATATCGATCACGTGACCAAGGGGCTACTGCAACGGACGTAAGTGTGAAAAAGGATCATAAGTCCTTTTTTTCACTGTCGTTGTAACTCTGAACAGTCACTAAATGAACTGTCGTAAGTGGAGGATTACCTGTACTTTCTGAACATCAACCACTGTATTGTTTAATAAGAAGGAGAATTTTGTTCAGCAACATCAGGAAGATCTGTCCTTGGCACCTCATGATTGGAGGCACAGAAAGCGCTGTCGATCTGCTATGGGGGCAGAAAGAAGGAATTTTATAGAAGAATACCCAAGTTACACTGGCTAAGAGGCTATAATTTCTTGCAACTCGTGCTAGGTTGTTGCACACACTAGCAAAATACCGTATGTAAGATACACAAATGGAACAGCTAAAACGGCAGGGAAAGTGTATGTCCTATCCAGACGTGAACAATTTCCATGCCAGTGATTTCAATTAAACTGTAAATAAAAATGATCATGTGAATGGCAACATAGCATACCTTGCTTTCGTATTCTCCTCTCAGTAACCTTGTTAATTGGTACTACATTTTCCACTGAAAAAGAAGTGTTGGTTAAAGTTTACTAAGAATAAGAATATAAGGTATTTAGTCCTTGGATTCAAAGACTTGATGTTTGCCCTCTCCCCCATCTGCACTCATGCAATTGCACTGTGGGCAGTCCGCATCCAGATCACATTCAGAGCTCTTTGCAGCATCCCACAATCACGTGACTACAGTTTACAATGTTTTGCTGGCGTTGACTACCAATACCTGGTAAAAAATGCCCATTCTGAAAAGTGGGTACACTTAACGACTGCAGCTTTCATTTAATGACTGCTGCAAAGACCGTTGTAGAATAGGTTTGGTCACATGATTTCCTACTTAATCACCAGTAAGACTTACCGCCTTAATTCCAGGCTGGTATGAGGTGCCGAATGCTATTACTCTTTTCTTAAAGATAGGAAAGATTCTCAGTAGTATCCTCTGTGCATCTCCATCTACAAAACCGCATTTGCATCCAGCTCCGCAATTCCACCCCTCTAACCGACTTTCTCTGGAGCGGTGAGCGCAACTCCCAGACTGGCCATTTCTCTCCACGCAAAGGGTGGCCTGACAGCAGCTGCAATCTGACCGCTTAGAGAGGGGGACCGATTTCATCTGGCACAGGCAAACACATGTCAACTTCCCAACCAAAAGTACAAGTAGTGCTCCACTTACGACCACAATGGAGCCCAAAATTTCTGTTGTCAAGAGAGACATTTGTTAATGGAACTTTGCCCCGTTTTATGACCTTTCTTGCCACAGCTATTAAGTGAATCACTCCAGTTCGTAAGTGAGTAACCTGGTTGTTAAGTGAATCTGGCTTCCCCATTGACTTTGCTTTTCGGAAGGTCACAAAAGGAGATGACGTGACCTTGGGACACGGCAACGGTCATAAGTATGAACCAGTTGCCAAGTATCTGAATTTTGATCACAGAATCATGGGGATGCTGCAAAGGGGGGTAACTGTGAAAAACAAACATATGTCACTTTTTTCAGTGACGTTGTAACTTCGAATGGTCACTAAATGAACAGTTGTAAGTTGAGGACTTCCTGTAATTTGGAGGGCTATTTCTTCTATACACAAGGAGCACTGATGATGTCTTGCAATATACATCTTAATATAAATAACCAACCTGGAAACATTTTTGGAATACGAGTTTACTTACAGAAGAAAGATTCTATATTTTACCATTTAATAATAGGCTGGAAGATAAAACCCCGAAAAGATATTTATCAGAGGCCATAAAAGTCACTTAGAAGCTGAATTTAACAGAAAGACAGAAGGGAAGGGACCTTGGAGATCTTCAAGTCCAACCTCCTAGAAATCCAGTGAAGTGAAGAAGGGGTTTCCAGACTGAAAAAAAAGTACTCATGTGTTGTTGTTGTTTTCATCAAAGGAGTCAATTTAGCCATCTCTGCTAACTCCCTCAACTTTTGCAACCATTCCTCCATTGTGGAGATCGAAATGTCCTTTTATTTTTGTACATAAAGTAGTCTTGCTTCCATCAACGTATATAACATTGAAGTTCCATCTTTTTTTCCAAGCCTTTTTTCCATTAAGCCAAAAGGAACAGTTTCTGCTTTCACCTTTATATTCACTTTCAGAATTTTCTGCATTAGAATATAAATCCTACTCCAATATTTCTTTACTTTATCACATGTCCACCATAAATGATAAAAGCTCCCTTGGGCCAGGATGTTTTTCAGGGGGCTGTGAATGTAGACACATGAGTTGCCTCTGGTGTGATGCGTTTTTTGGTCGTTGATGATACCGACAATATTGCAATGATTAATTTTAATTAGTAGTCATATTGCAAATGGGTACCTATATATATATATATATATATATATATATATATATATATATATATATATATATATATATATATATATATATATATATATATATATATATATATATATATATATATATATTGAAATAGAAAA
This sequence comes from Bothrops alternatus, assembly GCA_034064705.1. Classification (NCBI taxonomy): domain Eukaryota; kingdom Metazoa; phylum Chordata; class Lepidosauria; order Squamata; family Viperidae; genus Bothrops; species Bothrops alternatus. The sequence goes on from JARGCV010000006.1 coordinate 25,702,144, forward strand.
AGCTTTATTGATTATCTAGAGGTAACTCCAAACTTTTCAGCATTTTCCAAGTTTCCCACATCCAAATGTCACTCAAGTAGTCCTCTAGGCCGCTGACCACAGTAACCGAGCTACACAAATATTGTATAGTAAGGATGGGTTGTCAAAACGAAATACAATAACAGAAGAACGAATCCTCCTTTATCAGGAGTCCTAAGCGGCAGAGAATGCATAAATGCAGAAAAGACGTTTGATTTGTAAGAGACCCCAGAGCTGTTATTTCATTCAGTGTGATCCCTGATGTTATTGCCCTGTGATAACAACAACAAGAGCCAGAATGCAATAGGTCTGTCACTAACCAATTATGGAAAACTCGCTACTTGCCATTTCCACGATTCTTCTCAAAAAGTCCACTCATTTGCTAGGTCCACCGCATACGATGACTGAGCAGCTACTCTTTTACCATACTATCCTACAAAACAGAGAAAGGCATGATAAACAGGAAACTCTAAGAGGTCATGTTGAGATAAATTAATGAAATGCTAATGGCTATAGCTCTTTCCCACCTTCACTCAGCCGTTGTTTTAGTAGAGTGTATTGAGAGGAAACGTAGAACCCTGCAAAATTATAGTGGGTTATCCAGTTGGTTACATGGATGTTAAGTGAATCTGGCTTCTGCACTGATTTTGCTTTGCAACTGTTGCAAAAGTGATCACATGACCTTGGGACACAGCAAGAATCATAAATATGAACCAGTCACTAAGTGAATTGTAGGAGGTTGAGGACTACCTGTACTAGTCTAGCTCAATCTTGACATAAGGTTAAGTAATAAATGTAAAAGTTTGGCCTGTCAGCTGAACAAAATGGAAAGACCAACCGTTACATTCTGCCAGCAAAGCAGAAAAGAAAGGGAAACTAAACAGGATAACGAACAAATCTGTGCGAGGACAATTTAAACAACAATTAGCATACAAGGAACGGTTGCTGCAATTGGGTATGTCTAGTCTAATGAAGAGAAGGACGAGGGTTGACATCATACCGGTAGCAGTGTTCCAATATATCTGGGGCTGCCACAAAAAAGAGGGAGTCAAGCTACTCCCCGAAGCACCTGAAGGCAGGACAAGAAGCAACGGATGGAAAATAACCAAAGAGAGAAGCAACCTAGAACTAAGGAGAAATTTTCTGGAAGTTAGAACAATTAAACAGTGGAACAACCTGCCTCCAGGAGCTGTGAATGCTCCAGCACTGGAAGTTTTTAAGAAGAGACTGGACAGCCATTTGTCTGAAATGGTATAGGGTTTCCTGCCTGAGCAGGGGTTGGACTAGATGACCTCCAAGTTCCCTTCCAATTTAGTTGTTGTTGTTGTCGTTATTACTACTATTATCAAATTGCAAAACATTTGAATGTTGATCATATGATCCTGGGACTACTACAAAGGTCGTAAGTGTAAAAATGATCATAAATCACTTTTTTCAGGGCTGTAACTTTCAACGGTCACTAAATGAACTGTTGTAAGTTGAAGACTACCTGCAATATGTGTACTTGATCTTACTTCCAATATTTTTCCTCTACCTTCCATTGAAATTTCTCTAATCACTTCACAACTCTGAAGCCCATCCTTCAGAATGAAAGTCATGACGTTAACTACGTTTGTTCCTGTTTTGGGCATCATATCAAAGCTAGATATATTTATAAACTCAAAGAGGATACAAGGACAGCATTTAAAATATGACAATAAATTGGAATCCTCCCATTGGAGGAAGAAAAACAATATCTGGGTGAAACAATAGACGTTTTGGAAGTAAACTTGCAAATATAAAAAAAATTGTTCTGTTTCTCTGAAGCATGTGGTTTAATATTTCACTATAACTGAAGTATAAGTTGTGAAGCTGGGTACTTTGAACCTGGGCTTCATTTTTTGTTTTTGTTTCTAGTTTATGATATTTGGAAATTGAAAAAAGAATTTATTTGCTACTAGCAAGCTCATTCCGGAAGAAAGAAGAAACGTCTCCATTTATTAGGGCAGCGAATGCTTCAAAATTTATTTAGAAGACATTTAAGTACAGAGTCTCTCTCTCTCCTGGTCATTAAAAATCTCTAACTTTTTTCTCTTCGAGCCTGAAGTCACATTAGCAGTAATGGTTGTCCTCAATGTTGTGTAATTTTGATTGTGTAATTTTTAGGATTTTAGGATTCGCACATATTGGGTTTTATATGGGATTTTATGGCCTAATTTGTTTAATTTATTTTTAAATATTTTAATTTTGTACATTTATATGTTTTTTAAATTTTAAGGCTGTACACCGCCCCGAGTCCTTCGGGAGAGGGGCGGTATAGAAATTTAATAATAAATAAAATAAAAAATGTAAGATGAAATTGAGCCCTGAATTACAGTGGTAAGTTGCTGCAGTCACAAGTCGAGGCATCACGTGACTAGAGCCAAATTTTCAACATTTTTAGAATAGTTGTTAAGCAAATGCTGAAGTCATTAAGTGTTCGCTGGGACGCTGCAAACAGTCCTAAAGGTAATCAGTTGCCAAGAATCCCAAATGAGATCATGTGATCATGGAGATGGGGATATGCAGCCACCATAATGATTAAAATAAGTCATAAGTAGTTCTGGGTCAGTTCTTCATGATTTCAAATGGTCATTAAGCAACCAGTCATAAATCGAGGACTACCTATAACGAATAGCTTTCTTTAAATACATCTATACAATGAAACATACCTGTAGGAATTGCGATGAAAACAAAAAGGTAGTAATTAATACATACCAGAAGTAGATTAAATAATAGTATTTTATTAGGGAAAAGCCTCAGAGCTGTTAGATCTGTCAGGGGAGAGGAGGGGCTGCCCTGGGCCTCCCTGAGCCAGGGGATGGGAGGAGGTGATGCACGTCTGGCATGCCCCCTCAGCAGCAGCGGTGGCAATGGCAGCAGCCTAGACAGGGGTTGCTCCCTCAATGGCCAGGCTTATTGGAGCCATGTCCCGGTCAAGGGGGGCATCCACTGGCACAGGTCCAGCTTGGGAGGAGCTGAAAGTGGAACGGGAGCCCTGCACATGATCAGAGTCTCGGCAGCCCCGAAGGGAGAGTGCACTATGTCCCCTCCCCTCCCTGGAGGGCCTCTGTGAGGAGCCCTTCCTTGGGCAGGGGGTTGGTCTAAAAGCCACACCCTAGGATTGTATGATTCCTTCTGTGCTTTGTGCCACAATTTGTTTATTTATTTATTTATTTGGGTTTGTATGCCGTTTGTATGATAGTGCTTCTCTGTTGTTCCTGCTCCCACATGAAAGGAAGAGGCCAAAGGCCACCAAAGGAGTCAGCCACCGGGCCGCCCAGATACTGCTATACCCAGGTGAGCTGCCCTCCTTGGGTAGGTTTAGAATGTGGCCCTTGTTTACCTGGTTGCTGAGGCAACGAGGTTGTCAGTTTCCCTGAAAAGCCACCAACCAGGGCCCAACTGCCCATTCTCCCTTCGTGCAGTTAAAGGACAAACAGCTGCTTGGGGTCATGGCTGTACGAAGGTTTTTTAGAGTAAGTGTGGCTATCTCAGCTGCCAAGAAACTGGCAATAGGAGGGGAGAAAGTCATGCTTCGCAACTCTTCTGACTGGCTCATCTCTATTTCTCTTTTCTTCACAGAACATCTGGAAAAGATGTTCGGCGCTCTTCTGCTGCACGAAGAGCGACGTACAGGACCTTCCTGTGCCTCCTGACAGGTACCACCCCCTTCTCCTCAAATCCTGGGCATGGTGGGGTACCACTGATGGACTGCAGGGTCTCTAACAGCCTCTCCCCAAGATGGCTTTCTCTCTGCAAGGGGCCTGCAGAGGCCAAAAGATGGGCAGGTTGGCTGTTCTTAGAAAGAAGAGGCAGAGCTAGATGGATATTTTTTGACATGTCATCTTTTTATTTCTGTCAGAACTGACGAGGCACATGAACAAGCGGACCAGAAGGGAGAATGGGAGACACAGATTCATGTGTCGGATGGACGCAGGTCTTCCTCCCAAGGGGTAAGGACGCTTTTGCAACCTGGCAAGTCAGGGCTCATCCCTCAAAACCGGGTGGGGAAAGGAAGGAATTCTCACTTGGGGGAACCTGTTCAGCCTAGCAAAGGCAAGAGGAGCCTTTTGGATTCATGGAAAGATCTTGATGGCTTCCTATCAGCCAAATCTTCCATGATCTGCTTTGTCTTTCCCTGTTGAAGATAAACGTTGCACAACATGCAGGGGACTTTTAATTTATACTTTCAATGAACAATTGTTACTTGCAGGGTTTGATGGGTGTTCGTGCCACCGCCCGGACCCCCAGGAGAGAAGAGGTGATGCCACTTCGCATTTCAGGGAGGTAGGTGCTTGCAGATGAAGTATTCTGAAGCCCCCTAAAAGGCAGCCGCAGTAAAGCCCTAAAGAGAAGGGCTAGAAGAAACCTTTGCAGAGGGGAGGCATCGCATGGCTAGTTTTGATCTTTTGGCCCTTCATTCTCTCCCCAGAAATGAGAAGTTAGCCAAGTGGAGGCCGCGGCTCTCAACCATCTGGGAGACCTGCACTGAGTCGGTAAGCCCAGACCAGCTCCCCACCATGGTAATGGCAGAAGCCCTTTCGCTGTGGATTGGTTGATATGCCAACATTTGTAATATTTGCATTGTTATTTCAGGATCCTTCAGAAGAATTCCGACCAAGAGAGGTGCAGGAGGAAAGCAGTGCCTGCCTATCAAGGTAGGGAACACCTCGGAGGGTGAAGCCTTTGCAGAGAGGAGGCATCTCTGCCCTCTGCCTTTGCTTCTGCTAAAGGAGGAATCTCAGGCCAATCCCCTTGGCAGGCCAGCTGGAAGGGTTCTTACAGCCTCCACGTCACCACTTTTTTTTAAAAAAAGGGCCCATGGCTGTTTTTGATCTTTGGCTCCTTCGGTTCTCTCCCCAGAGAGGAAAAGGAAGAGCACTGGAGGCCGCGACTCCCCCCCAGGTCAGAGACCTGCACAGAATCGGTAAGGCCTGAGCAGCTTCTACCCCACTAAACGAAGAACCATTGTCTCTGTGGAGATGCCAACAGACAGAATCTTTGCATTTTTATTTCAGGATGAAGAAGACCAGCCGACGGAGGAGCAGCTCTATCCTATTGGGGAGAAGACGCATACTTCGGAGGTAAAAAAAAGTCTTGGCAAAGGGGCCGATGGAGGCTCTCTTGCTTTTGGCACACAGGGCCTGAACGCACCCTATCCTTTAGCAATCTTATTGGGATGCAGAAAGCTTGGGATTTAGCCTCGGTACTGTCATTTGCAGGATTCGATGAAAGTCCTGGTGGGCTCCCGGAACAACAGTCTGGAGGATTTTGACTCCATTTCTGCCCTCTTGGATGAGTTGTCTGAGGGAAGCTGGGAGCAGGCTGCAGAGGCTTCGGAGGCCAGCCTTTCGTCCAGTCCGTGGGTAAGACAGACAAAGTGTTTTCTCTTGGGGAGGGATAGAGTCCCTCTAATCAGTTCTCCTAATCTGAGTGATCTGTGCTGGAGGGCTGTGGACAGTGGAGAAAGGTGACACCTGGCCCTTGGCACAAGGTACGTAGGCTAACTAGAAGCACCCAAGCTCTGTTGCCATTGTTTGATTTACTGCAAAGCAGCAGGGAAGGGCCCAGTGCAGTGGACTGGTGTCCTAAATGGATATGACCCACCCTGTTTATCCCTTTCGTTTTTCTGCGTCATCCTCTCCAGCTACCTGCTCTTTCCAGGCAGAGCTTTAACGGGCAGAGTGGGGTGGGAGTGGGGATTGCAACAGAAGCATTGTTCCTGATGGGGATCCCAAATCAATCGGGCCCCTTTTAGGAATTCTGAGTCTCCTTTCACTGATGGATAAAAAGTCATCATTGTCATTCACAGGATTCTCCCGAAGAAGGGGAAGCCTCGCTGGACGACGTCAGCAGCCTGGAGGAGGACTCCCTGGACCTCAGTCTCTAATTAAAAGAGGTACCTATTTTAGCCTCTTTGTGGATCAATGCCTTGCTCAATGAAGCGATGAGCTCTGACGGGCAGGGTCACCCAAGTCAGACAGGTCATAGTGCAGAGTGCTGACACAACGTGGTCCACTGGAGAAGGAAATGGCAACCCTCTCCAGTCTCTTTATTAAGGAAACCCCACGAAAAGTATCAAAAGTAACTCCGAAAAGAACAAAGTGTGTATACTTTTATAGAAACCGTGTGGTACTAATATTGGCCTTTGATTTCTCCCCCAGACGCTTCCCCAGATGCCTCTCCAGAAGGCAGATCGGAGGAGGATGAACCAGTCCCAGGCACATCAGGAGGTGAGTTGGTCAATGCCTCCGAGCAGCCAGCGGAGAGTGATTTGGCTGAAGCACAGCTGCAGCAGGACAGCCCTGAGACTTCCGCTTGGGAAAGCATGCAGCTGCAGATGGTTAGTCTTGAGGAGGAACTGCTTTCTGCACTATCCGAGAAAAGGTAGGGCAGAGAAAAGGCAGGAGCAGCAAAGGGCGGCTCTTTCACTCACGAGGAGGCAGTCTTGCCCTTCTTGATGGGCTGCACCAGAAGCTGGCCATTGAGCACAGCAGACAAATGGAGGCCATGCTGGGAACAATGCATTCATGAATAGGGGGTTGGAGTAGAAGACCTCCAAGGTCCCTTCCAACTCTTGGGATTCTGTTCTGTTATTCTATCTGCATATAGACGGACGGCGATGGACGGCGGAATCAGCCCCAGCGGCGAAGCCCTGCGAGGAGCCACTTTCCAACGAGGAACTTCCTGCGTCTTGTTATTGTTATTGTTGTTGTTGTAATTCTTCTTGTTGTACTTGTTGTTGTTGTTGTACTTCTTGTTTTTGTTCTTGTTGTTGTTTGAGAATAAATCTAAAAAACACGTTATATCGGCTAATTTAGTTTAGACCTATTTTAAATTACACTTTTGTTAGGAATAGGGTAAACTTTTCATTAAATGCAGAATTTCAGCAAACTGCTTTGTCTGTTTTCTCGTATTTTTTTCCGCCGTTCTATGGGATACAGTGAATTAATATTCACTTACAATACTAATGGAAATCTGACACTTCCAGAGGTTCCTCAGCTACACGCAAGCAGTCCTCAACTTACCACAATTGATCCCCAAATTTATCTTTTAAATGCAACATTTGTAAAGTGACTTTTGCCACATTTTACGACCTTTCTTCCCACAGTTGCTAAGCAGATCAATGCAGTTGTTTAGATAGTAACAAAGTTGTTAAGAGAATCTGGCTTCCCCATTGCTTTTGCTAGCCAGAAGGACGCAAAAGTTGATCACATGACCCCGGGACACTGCTACAGTCATAAACATGAATCAGTTGCCAAGCATCTGAATATCGATCACGTGACCAAGGGCTACTGCAACGGACGTAAGTGTGAAAAAGGATCATAAGTCCTTTTTTTCACTGTCGTTGTAACTCTGAACAGTCACTAAATGAACTGTCGTAAGTGGAGGATTACCTGTACTTTCTGAACATCAACCACTGTATTGTCTAATAAGAAGGAGAATTTTGTTCAGCAACATCAGGAAGATCTGTCCTTGGCACATCATGATTGGAGGCACAGAAAGCGCTGTCGATCTGCTATGGGGGCAGAAAGTTTGCATTCTTCCAGAAGAAGGAATTTTATAGAAGAATACCCAAGTTACACTGGCTAAGAGGCTATAATTTCTTGCAACTCATGCTAGGTTGTTGCACACACTAGCAAAATACCGTATGTAAGATACACAAATGGAACAGCTAAAATGGCACGGAAAGTGTATGTCCTATCCAGACGTGAACAATTTCCATGCCAGTGATTTCAATTAAACTGTAAATAAAAATGATCATGTGAATGGCAACATAGCATACCTTGCTTTCGTATTCTCCTCTCAGTAACCTTGTTAATTGGTACTACATTTTCCACTGAAAAAGAAGTGTTGGATAATGTTTACTAAGAATAAGAATATAAGGTATTTAATCCTTGGATTCAAAGACTTGATGTTTGCCCTCTCCCCCATCTGCACTCATGCAATTGCACTGTGGGCAGTCAGCAACCAGATCACATTCAGAGCTCTTTGCAGCATCCCACAATCACGTGACTACAGTTTACAATGTTTTGCTGGCGTTGACTACCAATACCTGGTAAAAAATGCCCATTCTGAAAAGTGGGTACACTTAACGACTGCAGCTTTCATTTAATGACTGCTGCAAAGACCGTTGTAGAATAGGTTTGGTCACATGATTTCCTACTTAATCACCAGTAAGACTTACCGCCTTAATTCCAGGCTGGTATTAGGTGCCAAATGCTATTACTCTTTTCTTAAAGATAGGAAAGATTCTCAGTAGTATCCTCTGTGCATCTCCATCTACAAAACCGCATTTGCATCCAGCTCCGCAATTCCACCCCTCTAACCGACTTTCTCTGGAGCGGTGAGCGCAACTCCCAGACTGGCCATTTCTCTCCACGCAAAGGGTGGCCTGACAGCAGCTGCAATCTGACCGCTTAGAGAGGGGGACCGATTTCATCTGGCACAGGCAAACACATGTCAACTTCCCAACCAAAAGTACAAGTAGTGCTCCACTTACGACCACAATGGAGCCCAAAAATTCTGTTGTCAACAGAGACATTTGTTAATGGAATTTTGCCCCATTTTATGACCTTTCTTGCCACAGCTATTAAGTGAACCACATGACTAACCCAAAAGCACATTGCATTCAGAAAAATTGTATTGAGTAAAACTCTCTTCATTGTATGCCTGTGAGAAACTAACCTAATGAAATACAATGTAGATTTCTATGTGTGCTTTTTTGTTCCTCAGAAAGGAAAGCTATAAAACTGTAGTTTGGACCCCCTCCTCGGGGTTCAGAATTGCTTGTTTTTACTGCTTCTGAACCTTGCGCAAATAAACCTCTCTGCACCCTTTGGAATTCGTAAAAGTTCCTTTCGTTTTCCACAAGAACATCATCAAACCAGTAGAATCCCCAAGGAGATGATTATGACAAGCCTCCTATGCGATCCTATCAAAGATCACCTTCTCCACCATTTCTACACACACCAATGCCAGACCAAGGTCTCTAGGAACCTACCAACAAATCACCAAAGCTGCTTATTTCTCATCTTTGCCACAGAAGGCACGGCTCTTTGGTTATAGACTGCCTTTTCATATGGAAGCTCCACTCAGCTAGCTGACTGAGCAAGAGTCACTGATACAGTTGTTGGTCAGCTTCCACTCCTATTCCCTGTGTATTGCCATGCTGTGATTTTTTTATTTGTCCCAATATATATAAGGCAGAAGTGTGCAGCTGCAGCCAAATATGCCAACTCAATCTGAGGTTGCCTTAAGAGAGGGACAGAATCAAGATCCCAAGAAGTATTAGCACCACTTTATAAGGTCTGAGCAATACCCCACTTAGAATACTGCATCCAGTTTTGGTCACCATATTATAGAAAAGATGTAGAGACTCTGGAAAGAGAGCAGAAAAGAGCAATAAAGATGATTAGGGGACTGGATACTAAAAGACATGAAGAAGGGTTCTTCTCATGAGGGATTCAGGATATGTATTTGGGATTTTTAAGTTCCCACCAGATTGAACAAACAAGAGAGACAAATGCAACAAACCCGTGCTGTGTGACTCAGGAAAAAACATGTCAGCTGCATCTGGTTGAAAGTACCTGTGCTCCAGCATTTGCTACTTCACTGTGAGCCACCAGATAGATGGTTTTAATCAGCATAATAATATAATAATCAATGTAGTCACCACAAAACTCTAGGCCCGAGCTTCCATATGAAGAGGCAGTCTACAAGCAAAGAGCCATGTCTCCTGTGCCACAGATGAGAAATAGGCAGCTTTGGTACTTTGTTAGTAGGTTGCTAGAGATCTGGGCTGGCATTGGTGTGCATAGAAAAGGTGGGGAAGGTGAGCTTTGATTGGATCCCAAGGGAGGCCTGTCATCTCCCGGGGATTCTACTGGGTTGATGATGTCATCCATCCAGCTCAACTGCCACTTTCTTTGGGCGATCTGAGTGAAGATGGCTTTCAAGAGGTAAGGAGGTCTTCAGAAGGGCTGCTGGGCTCTTCTCCAATTTAGAGCCCTCTTCTCAGAGGATTGGGAGATTCCAGGGATGGGAACAGTCCTTGGTTGTCTTCTTAGGAAAGAGAGACTGGGGCAAAATTGGTCCAGAGCTCTTTTACCTTTAATTCCTTATTGGCACGAAGAGACTGGGTTGGTTATTCCCCAACTAATCAGGATCACGTGACGTACTTAAGCTCCGAATTAACGAAAATTGTAAAATTTAAAAACTCACGTGGTTGTGGAACACATTCAGTCCTGTAAAACCAAACCAAGGTTAAAAGTGCTGAGCTCAACCCAGAAGCATTATTTTTCCACTCTGCTTTCTTAAATCCAACTGATTCTGGAAAATAGCCTTCAGCTGTTTCCTTCCCTTCCCTTCCTTTTTCTCTCTCTAGGGCCTTCTTCAAGTTATTTTCCTGCTTCCGGAGGAAGACAAGGAAGGGGAGCAATCCAGGGGCCGATGCTCCCACTTCCCCAACCTGCCGACTGGAGGACAGCACCAAGACTCCTGAGCGAAGACGAGTCTCTTTCGTCGTGGATGTAGAGCTCCATAAAGTGGAGCGATGTGGTGAGTAGATGCTCAGGGATGGGCTGGGATCTTGAGAAGGAGAGGAAGCAGCTCTTTAGCAGAGGTTTCCTCCATGTAGGGATAGACAGGTGGTCCTTGACTTACAACAGTTCATAGAATGACCGTTTCAAGGTATAATAGCACTGAGAAAAATGACATGATCTTTTTTCACACTTACAACCACTGCAGTATCCCCACAGTCACATGATCCAATTCAGACACTAACTCATAATTATGACGGTTGTAGTATCTCAGGGACTTGTGATCACCATTTGCAACCTTCTGACAACAAATATCAATGGGGAAGCAATGGTCCAATTAACAACTGTGGCAAGGAAGGTAATAAGAGGGGACAAAAGTCAATGAACAACTGTCTAATAAGGAGAATCGGGTCACAAGCGGAAGAAGGCTGCAAAGATGAGCCTGGTTTTGGAGGGTTTTCTTTTTCTGGGGGAGACCTAAAACTTTGCCGAACACCTGCCTCTCCATTCCCAGATCTCCCCAGAAAGGACACGACAGAAAAGGAGAAGAAGCTTCTCTTCAAGACAACAGACAAAAGAAAAGAAGAGAATCTACCACGCCAGGCTTCTTGCTGCAGAAGAGACGGATGGAGGAGCCAGAAGATGTGGGAAGAGGTCCATGAGAGGATTCAGAAGATAAACCAACCAGTAGGTACCCCTGAGAATCAGAGGGTCCCATAGCTCAGCCTTTCTCCCAGGTGGGAATCCCAGTATCAATGGGATTCAAAATTTTCCTCGACATGGAGAGAGACTCAGAAGGGTTTCAACCTTCCTTTCTGAAAGGGAGAACATGGGGGACCCTGGGGGCAAGTTGCCCAACAGCCTCCCCAATTTCACAGCCTGACTCTTTTCTCTTGCAACAGGAGCGCAGTATCATTGAAGGCCTCTCTTCCATCGCCACTCTGTTTCAGCTGAAGCAGAGTGGGCAAATGGCAGTCCCAGAGCCAAGAAATAAGAACCTCTACGGCCTGGCTGTCTTGGTAGGTCAGAGGGAGGCAGGGGGACATTGGAGGCAAGCAAAGCAGGACGGAGAGACAGGAGCAGTAGAGGGAGGGGAGACAAACTTCCCCTGGAAGGTCAAAATGTGGACTGGGCAAAGGGCCCTTAACCTGCAGCTAACTCTCCTTGGTACTGAGAGGGAAGCTGTAGCAGAAGAACAGAGGTGAAAAGGGGCTGGGAGAAATAGGAAAGGCTGGGCTGGAGCATCATGGCTGACTTTTTCTTCTCTCCACTCTTGATTTCTTCCAGGCTCTGATGGAGGACAACCGTTTCAGCAGCTTCACGGCAGGACTAGCTGCAATGCTTGCAGTTTATGACATCAGGTCAGCCTTTTCTTTATTTGCCTGCTATTCCCTTGGGAAAAATGAAGCTCAGGGCTGATCACTAACGGGGGCACTTATGTCTCTTATTTCCTTGCATTTCGCAGCAAGGTTCCTCCACCCATGGACCCATACGTTGAGTCCCAGCTCCTGAAGATCTTTGGGTCCATGTGGATGAACTCCATGAAAAACCGAGGGGAGAATATTGCAGAGGTACCACCTTCAGCAACATTTCTGAGAGTTCCTTTCTGATACTGGAACAGCTGGGAAAACATTTCACACGTCATCATCTCTGTCCTTCATTTCAGGAAGAGAAGAAGCTGCTGGAAGACGCCTTTGGCCTCCTGCTCCGAGGCCTTCTACAACAGGCGACGAAAACGGAGAATTTCATTTTTATTTTGAAGGTAAGGACATCCATGTCCCGGGGAAGCTTGAAGGAAAAATGGGCCCTTTCAAACATCCGCGAATCAGGTGATAGAACTCCACTTGGAACAATCTAAGTAGGGGATAGTTCTTGAGGACAGGCATCAAGGAGCATGGGAATTTGGCTTCCCACAAGCGCTGTTTTCCAACATTCAGGGACCTCTTCTCAAAGAGGCCTCTTTAACTCTAATGGTGCATGGCCAGAATTACAGATGAGAGACAACATGTGTCTATAGAGTTATTTGCTGGAAATGCCACCACAATCTTCCACCTTCCAAAGAGGCTGGAATTTAATACGTTGGGAGTAGCCACAGAGGGAGAGAGTGGCTTTAAAGGCCTGAAGAACATACCCTAAATTACACAGGTGTGTTTGACATTGAGATTCCCGAGAATAGGAAGTTCTCAACAAAGGTAATTTTTTTGCTCCAATTCCACAGCACTTTGAGAAACACGGCTGGCAATGCTTCTTGTCTGCCTGGAATCATCTACGCTGTTGTGGAACCCATAACAGGAGGATCAACGTATGTAGAAAAATGAAAATAAGATTGCAAATTTTGCCCCTCCCCCCAGTGTTTGGGACCGCATCCTCATATAACCCCTCTCTCTTGGGAGAAAAGGGCAGGGGGGCAAGGGGTTCTTTTGCCTTTCGTTCTACTTGATGGTGGACGAGGGAATCCCTGGACAGGGTGTTGGATAGCCGATGTTTCTATTGATGGGCCCAAGTGAACATGGGGGATGACTCAGCAAGACACGTTGACAACAGTACGATGGACTTCTTTCTTTCTCTTCCAGCTCATTGAAGCCCAGAGGACATTTCCACACTTTCCAGTGCAAATTGCGATGGCTGGATATGAGGACGGATTCATCAATGAAGGTAACTTTCTTTTGGAACATTAAGGGGTGTGTGTGTGTGTTTGTGTGTGTGTGAAGGTATCAGCACATGAAAGGAAGGACAACAGTCCCCACCCACCTTGTATTCTAAATGGAGTTTAAGTACTCCTCAACTTTCAACTGATCATGTAGCAATTATTCAAACTTAAGACACAGTGGGGAAAAAAGGCACTTCTGAATCATTGTCAAAGCTAAAACTGCCACACCAACCCTGCAGTCCTGTGATCGCATTTTGGGCGCTTGACAATCGGTCCACACTTAAGAGCAGTTGCAATGTATTGTGGTTAGGTGATCATGTTATGCAATTCTTTTTTTATTGCTTTCTGGGCAAAAAAAAGATGAGAAAACTGATCTTTCGATAATCTGGATTTGGATTCATGACCACATTATTTACTGTAGGACCATGTGATTCTCTTACCAAATATTATAAAAAGGATCGTAAAATTGGCCAAAATTCTGGACTCAATTATTGTCATAATTTGAGGACTACCCTTATCTGGTTTCCAGCAAAGTAGCCAAGAGCTTAAATTTCAGCAAATCTGTATCCTTCAAGTGTTCTCATTGTGCTGATAGGCAGACGCTTCCCTTCCATTTGTCACCTTCCTTCCTTCATTTGTCTCACCTTTTGTCCCCATGCAGGTGACCTAACAATAGAGGAGCTCTGACGTCTTCGCCCTCTGCCGCCCTTGGACACTGAAGGGCGGATGGAGAGGAGCTCCACTCTATCTGAAGGAAAGTCCCTTCGTTTCTCCCATCTAGTACCAACTATTACACCCTATTGTTATATTTGCTCTCTTCTACTCTTCTGAACTTAAAATACAGTAAATTCTGATATTTCTGCTTTCAGGTTCTTGGACCACCTCATCCCTTCAAGAACGGACCTTTCAGCTACTGAAGGCCACCACTGATTTTGGAAGATTGCGACGAGGCTACTCGTGTTGTGGAGCAGATACAAACTCTGGCCAGTTTTTGTGTGCTGCAGCAGGTTGGTGATGTGGAGGGTTGGACTAAGAAATTGTTCACTTTCTACAAATGTGGCCTTTTCCTCTCTCGAGTAGAGGATTCAAGTTGTTTTTTGCAATGTGGTTTTCCCTCTTCTTAGGACGTTGGGACAGCAATCAACGTGGCGCCTGGAACTCACCTACTTCCTTCGACTGTTGCCGACTGGGCCATCCTCTCTCCAGGCTGGAGGAACCATTAAAGACCCTGGGAATGCACAGGCCCACTGACGGATGGACTAAGAGATTTCATAGGGAAGCGTCAGCCCTTCCAGCTAATGTTTCTGGCATCTATCTGACATTTATATGTCCCCATTTAGATGGCACCTGTTTAAGACCAAAACGAGATAAAGAAAATAGAAATTCAGCAAAAAGGGCTACACGAACAGCATCTTGCAAGTCTTAAACTACAAACTTCCTACTACTACTTTTTACTACTGGATCCATTAAGGCGGCTGCTTCCTACGTTTCTTTCTCCGACCTTTCAAGTTACTGGGGGCTCTTCCTGACACATTCCATTACCCTAATTTAGGTGACAATAATATGTACATTTCCAGCACAATTTTTCATTTCAGACTTATATTCTTCTAATGCACTTCTGTACAGTATGAGGAATGTGATGAGTCATGTACTTTTACTATTTTATCAAAATCTAATATGGTGAACTACAAGGAAAATGAAAATAATGGGAAAAGAAAGGAAGAAAAGAGAAAGGAAAAAGTGTAGGAAAAAGGGAAAAAGAGAAGAAAAGAAAAGCATTGAGTTACATCTTCTTTTGGAGCAGTAGAATAAGCAATAACTTACAACCTCGACTTTTTATGTCACAAAATAATATAGAGAAGGTGCCAATGGGTGAAAGCAATCCATACATCAGAGCAAGCAAAGATTATTATTGATGGATTCTTAACTAAGCCATGTCAAATCCAAAAGGGGGCGAGGCCAGGAAGCCCCTCAGCTCCCCTGCTATTTAAATCGGTGTTGGAAGTTTTCAATAAGGATATTAAGCAACATGAGGAAATCAAAAGTATAAATCTTAAAAAGGAAGTTTATAAATGCATTTGCTGATGACTTATTTATCCAGAAAAAACACTATAGAATATTTGAGAAATGCAGCTCTGTATGAGGAATGTGATGAGTCAAGTACTTCTATTATTTTATCAAAATCTAACATGGAGAACTACAAAGAAAATGAAAATAACAGGAAAAGAAGGGAAAAAGAGAGAAAGAGGGAAAAGTGTAGTAAAACAGAAAAGAGAAGAGAAGAGAAGAAAAGCATTGTATTAGAACGTCTTTTGGAGCAGTAGAAACTGCTCTGTGAGTTCATGGTCACCTAGCCCTATCCCTCAGTGGAATTTTCTACCAATGGGATTTTCCCGTGTATTTTACCAGGAAACATAGACAGGGTAGGCTATGAAAGCTAGTGCCCTCCTAAGCATACACAAGAACTTCAAATTGGTTGCCGATGTCCATTTTGCTCTATGAGTTCACAAAATAATATATATAAAGAGCCAAAACAGTTTATAAACTGGTCAAAGCAATTCATACGTCAGAGCAAGCAAAGATTATTATTGATGGATTCTTAACTAAGCCATGTCAAATCCAAAACATCCCCTGCTATTTAAATCAGTGTTGGAAGTTTTCAATAAGGATATTAAGCAACATGAGGAAATCACAAGTATAAATCTTAAAAAGGAAGTTTATAAATTCATTTGCTGATGACTTATTTATCCAGAAAAAACACTATAGAATATTTGAGAAAGAAACTAAATGACTTTGGAGCTTTAGTCGGATATAAAATAAATAAACAGAAAAGAACAATATTTGTTAAGAATATGGTTTCTCAGGACTATGAAATACAAAATAAAAAGTCAGGTTTTATGTTGGAGAAAAAGGTGGAATACCTCAGTTTATATGGACAACAAAATTCAGAATTGTTTCTAAATAACATTGAGCCTTTTTGTCAAAAAAGTAATATGGAGGACCAGAAGGAAAATAAAAATAATGGGGAAAGAAGGGAAGAAAAGAGAAAGACGAAAAAGTGTAGGAAAAAGGGGAAAGCAATGCAAAGCGAGAGGAGAGGAGAGGAGCTGAGAAGAGAAGAGAAGAGAGGAGAGGAGAGGAGAGGAGAGGAGAGATGAGGAGAGGAGAGGAGAGAAAAGAGGAGAGGAGAGGAGAGGAGAGGAGAGGAGAGGAGAGGAGAGGAGAGGAGAGGAGAGGAGAGAAGAGAAGAGAAGAGAAGAGAAGAGAAGAGAAGAGAAGAGAAGAGAAGAGAAGAGAAGAGAAGCATTTAATTACAACTCCTTTGGGAGCAGTAGAATAAGCAATAACATACAACCTCAACTTTTTATTTCACAAAATAATATATACTAGGGGCCAAAACGGTTTATAAAATGGGTCAAAGCAATTCATACATCAGAGCAAGTAAAGATTATTATTGATGGAGACTTAACTAAGCCATGTCAAATCCAAAAGGGGGCGAGGCCAGGAAGCCCCTTATCGCCCCTGCTGTTTAAATCGGTGTTGGAAGTTTTCAATAAGGATATTAGGCAAGATGAAAACATTACAAGTATAAATCTTAAAAAGAAAGTTGATAAACTCATTTGCTGATGAGTTATTTATCCAGAAAAAACACTATAGAATATTTCATAAAGAAACTAAATGACTTTGGAGCTTTAATGGGGTATAAAATAAATAAACAGAAAATGACAATGTTTGTTAAGAATATGGCTTCTCAGAACTATGAAATATTAAATAAAAAGTCAGGTTTTAAATTGGAGAAAAAGCTGGAATACCTGGGTTTACACAGAGATCAAAATTCTGAACTTTTTCAAAATAACTTTCAGCCTTTTTGTCACAAAAGTGAAAAAGACTTATTAGGATGAGATACATTACATATATTGGTGTGATGACCCAGGGCCCCGCAGGGAGGCAAAGCAATCGGCTGGCAAGAGAAAAAGTCCTTTCATAACTGCCAATGTTCCCCAAAAGCTCCCACATACACTGGCAAGCCTTCAACCAAAGCACACATGCAAGTTCCTTTCACCTGCCTCTGGATGAAGGCAATTTCAATACAGCCGGAGAAGTATACAATGTCCTCAAGGCCAGACAGATAACAAGAAAACAAAACAGAAACTTAATGAGTCCTTTTAAATCTCAGCTTGCCTGCAGTCTGCAAGGAGAGACTCAGAAATGCAGTCTGTGGTCGTAAAGCAGGAAAACAGCCTGTCCGGTACTCAAGGTGTCCAGGTTAAACAAAGAGAAGAGCACAATGTCTCCTTAAATCTTAATCCCCAGGTGTGCCTTGTGGAGTGGGGCTGGCTCCTCCTCTCTGCTCTCCTTGCTCTAGAATCAGGTGGGGGGCTTACTCCTCGCCTGAACTCTGCCTCCCCTGTTCCAAACCTGAAGGGCCCTGGCCTGCCTCAACCTGCTCTTCCCCACAGTCCTCCCAAGCCAGAGACACCCCCTCCTGGACCTCAACAGGGTCCTGCTCCCCTTGAGATTCAGGCTGGGATGGAGGCATGACAATTGGGTAGAATCTCTGTAATTAAGATGAATGTCCCATCAAAGAGGCTTTTTGTGTTTCAGACTCTTTTACTGTACCTGATGCTCCATTTAAACAATGTCAGACAGACATCTCGAAGGTTTATATGGCAAGGGGGGGGGAAACCAAGAATTGGGTATCAATTATTGCAAAATGCTAACCAAAGAGGAGGTTTGGGGTTACCAGCTTTGAAATTGTATGTTTCTGCCTGTTATTTGGCCTGGCTAAAAGAGTGGGTGACTTTCTAAAATAAGAGGAGAGTTCAGCTTTAGTGCCATGAATTAAGATTTGGGTGGCAGGCCAGTTTATGCCACGAAAAGGTTGAAGGAAACGTTGATTTCAACAACCATTTTGTTAGATGTGCCATCCTAAGAGTTTGAAATAAATATCAAACAAGGTTCTCTGCAAACTTCCCTCTTTGGTGTCATCCCATGAAGCTTTGGCAAAGAATTGGTGGTGAGGCTAGACCAATGGACTTATAGTCAAATAATATTTTTCAGTTATGGTGACCCCATTCTCAAATCTAAAGAAGAATTGGAATTAGAAGGAAGTGTTGGTTATTGATTTACATATTTATAGTTGAAGGAAATCATTAGATTTTTAAAAATCTATGGATTTGATTTTGTAAAAGCTGAATTGCAAATTTTTGTTTAGTAATGATTAACTTATTATTGTGAAGGTTTATAAATTGCTCTTGTAAAGCATTGTATGATTCAGTGGGCAAAGAATCTTGGATATAAGTAAATGCTTCAACAATGGGAACAAATATGGACAAAAGTTTTAAAATTGAAATTATACCATAAAAGAACATTTTTACAAGATGATATACTATTGATAACTAACATGGGACAAATTGTCAAGAATGTATAAAGGCATTCAAACGAATGTTGGAAATGGAAATAATAGAGAAGGAAACTTTATCATTTATGGTGGACATGACAAAAAGAAAAGAAGTGTTGTAGGATTCATTTCTTAATACAGAAGATTCTTAAAGTGAATATCAAGATAAATTCAGAGACTTTTCTCTCAGTCTGAATGGATAAAGAACTTGAAAGAAATGGAACTATGATATTATATATGCTGACAGAGGAAGAATAATTCCACAAAAATGGAAGGATACTTTGATTCCCACAGTGGACAACTGGCAGCAAAAAGTTAATGGAGTTAAGAAAGACACTAAATGGACTGCTTTAATTAAAGAAAAGAACACAATTTTGTTTCTATTGGAAACCTCTTTTGGATTTGTATTTTCTGCTTTGATGGACTTTGTAATAGCTGAAATATGGTTTTTGTTGTACTCTTGCACCAGCTAACTAACATGGGATTTTTTTGTATTTTAAATTTGCTTTTTCCAAAGTATGACTCATAAGTTCCCATAAGCCTTCACTTTCAGAAAAATGCCTCCCTTTCAGAGACCGGGACTGGCAGGAGAGCTTTCCACACACTGCAGATCACACTCTCCCTTTCAGCTGTTCTGAAGCCTCCGTGATCAAAGCAAAGATTCAGACTCAACCTTGGGAAGTGCTGAGAATGTTCCTTACCCAGACACATTTAGAGGTTTTCCCTTTGCAAATGTTTCTCTTACTGAGCATGCAATGCTCTTTTCTATGGCTGGGCTCACATATTATTGGATGCTCTAATTTATGTGATGTAACTGGACCCATGACTGTTTCTAAACCAATCAAGATTTGCTTTGAAGTTCTTTGTTTTGCTAATATAAAAGTCAATGTAAACCATTTTAGCAACGTTCCCCCTTTTCATAGGGAGCCCCCAATTGATCAAACTACTTTATAAAATGCTTTTAAATCATTTTCTGACTTGTTTGTTTATTGGAAAAGCATGTAGAACAAAGCAGAATCTCTAGAGCCAGATTTGGCCAACAGCTTGAGGTGGAAAAACAACGTAACTTTGATTTTGGGTTTTGCTGTTAGATAGTTTGTTGTTGTTTTAGAAATGGCTAGTAGATATTATTATTTAAAAGAAAAAGTACATCCAGAGCCTGTGTATGTCTAGAACCTAGAATAACAGGCTTGGAAGGGCCCTTGGAGGTCTTCTAGTCCAGCCCTCTGCCTGAGCAGAAGGCTTGCAAACATGATCCAGCTGAGCTCCCGTAGATTTCCTCCAGGGCAATGACCTTGGAAAGAGGGGAAAGAGATGCTTCCAGACACCCCAACCGGCAACCGGATCACCCGGAAGCAGTGAAGAATGAAGAATGATGGCCCAAGAGAGAGGTTCTTCTCTCCTGCACCCGATTCTCACCAGATGCCTTCAGACACAGGGAAGCCGAGAGAAGCGACTGCCTTCTTCATCCAGATGAGCTCAAGAGGGACGTTTCCCCCAGATTCCTCCTTCCTTGCAATAGGAAGACCCCCCCCATCCTCCAGCATCCTCCTGCTCTCCACCCTCAGGCATCTTCAACGTACAACAGTGTGTTTAGGGACCGCTTGAAGTGACAAGGGCACAGAACAGAGAGGCTTGTGATCGCTTTTCACACTTAGGACCATTGCAGCATCTCCATGGTCAGGTGATCCAAATTCAGACACTGGACAACTGGCTCCTATGGATGACAGTTGCTCTGTCCCAGAGTCACGTGATCACCTTTTGCAACCCTCCCAGCTGGCTTCTGACGAGCAACATCAAGGGGGGAAGCCAGACTTGCCTAACAAGCACACGATTCACTTAACAGCTTCTGACTCACTCAACAACCACAGCAAACGGGGCATGAAAAGGGGCATGACACATTTAACAACTGCCTTGTCCTCTATTGTCGTAAATCAACAACTACGTTTAAAGCAAATTTTTATATAGAAAAACGTGTACCTAGCTATCTGGAAGAAGCCGTCTGTGTGTCCTAAACACAATATGAATTCTTTGCAGATAGTTCCCAACTTATGACAGGTCACTTAGCAACCATTCAAAGGTACAACGGAGCCCAGATCCACCCATGACCCAGATTCAAGGTTCTTTGCAGCTTCCCATGGTCACATTATAGACATTAAGAACATTTATGCGGGGGGGGGGGTCAATGTGGAAGGGAAGGGAAGGGAAGGGAAGGGAAAGGAAGGGAAGGGAAGGGAAAGGAAAGGAAGGGAAAGAAAGGGAAAGAAAGGGAAAGAAAGGGAAAGAAAGGAACAAAAAGGAGAAAGGAAGGGAAAGGAAAGGGAAAGGAAAAGGAAAGGAAAGGAAAGGAGAAAGGAAGGGAAGGGAAGGGAAGGGAAGGGAAGGGAAGGGAAGGGAAGGGAAAGGAAAGGAAAGGAAAGGAAAGGAAAGCCTATTTTTCTAGAGTCACTTTGATTCAACTGAACTCATGTTCAATCACACAACATCCTGTGATGAAAGAAATTGAGTGGAAAATAGTACTTCTGGCTTGAACTCATCACTTTTAACCTTGGTGTGGTTTTACATTACTGCACATGTTCCACAGGAACCTGAGTTTATCAAATTTCAAATGTTTTTCCTAATTCAGAGGTTAAGGATGCTAAGCGATCCTCATCAATTGGAAAGTAATCAGTCTAGTCTTTTAGCAGGTATGAAAGGTAAAATTGTTTTATTTACCCTATATACCTTTCCTAAGAGGACCACAAAAGGCGTTCCCACCTCTGGAATCTCCCAATCCTCTGAGAAGGTGGCTACAATGAGGAAGGTTACCCAGAGCCCAGCAGCCCTTCTGAAGACGACTCACATATCAGCAGCCATCTCCACTCAGATCACTGAGAGCTGACAGTAACTGACAGTTGAGCTGGATGGATGACATCATCAAACCAGTAGAATCCCCAAGGAGATGATTATGACAAGCCTCCTTTGGGATCCTATCAAAGATCACCTTCTCCACCATTTCTACACACACCAATGCCAGACCAAGGTCTCTAGGAACCTACCAACAAATCACCAAAGCTGCTTATTTCTCATCTTTTGCCACAGAAGGCATGGCTCTTTGGTTGTAGACTGCCTTTTCATATGGAAGCTCCACTCAGCTAGCTGACTGAGCAAGAGTCACTGATACAGTTGTTGGCCCTATGCCCTGTGTATTGCCAGGCTGTGTATTATTTTATTTGTCCCAATATATATGAGCCAGAAGTGTGCGGCTGCAGCCAAAAATGCCAACTCAATCCGATGTTGCCTTATGAGAGGGATAGATTCAAGATCATATGACGTATTAGTACCACTTTATAAAGCCTGAGTAATATCACACTTAAAATAGTGCATCCAGTTTTGGTCACTATATTATAGGAAAGATGTAGAGACTCTGGAAAGAGAGCAGAAAAGAGCAATAAAGAGGATTAGGGGACTGGATACTAAAACACACGAAGAACTCCTGAAAAGGAATCTTGTAAATCTGGCCTCCTTAGTTAACACAGCAGTGAGAGCACTGAAACAAGAAAGCTTCAATGATTTTTGTGACAGATATTAAGGAACATGTGGCAAAATATGTAAGCATACAAAAAAGACAGAGAACTAAATATTATCCATTTTAATTCATTCACTTTCACACTTTGGCAGTTGAGGAAAGTGCTAATATTTTTCTGATACTTGATAATTTACATTCAATATAGGCATAGTGTTGATTTGGATTACGAAATGGCATTGGGTAGGAATCTTTAATTAGATATAGGGCCTCCTGCTTGAACACAGGGTTGGACTAGAACAGGGCTTTTCAACCAGTGGTACGGGTACTACCTGTGGTACATTGGCACCTGGCAGGTGGTACGCAACCATCCTAGAAAAGTGGTAGCGGGGGAGGGGAATGAGGGGAAAAGTGACAGCACCGCACAAGCCTGAGCGAGAGATGGCTGGAGCTGCAGGCCTGTCAGGGCTCAGCAGAAGCGCCAATCAGCTGGAATGTTGCAGCATCTCCAGGGTCTTGTGATTTACATTCAGATGCTTGGCAACTGATTCATATTTATGACGGTCACAGTGTCCCAGGGTCATGTGAAGTGACAAAAACCTGCTGTAACCACCCAGTAGACGGGGGGTGGGGGAATAAAAACCAAACACCCCCCACCCCACCCCCGCTGCCAATCCTCAACATAAATGCTCACAACAATGGAAACCTCGGACAGGAGGAAGAGCACCGCCGGGTGGGCAGGCAGGTGTCTTGCTCAGCTGTGGCTTGGGGGGGCACTTTTTTCAGTGCCATTGTAACTTTGAACAGTCACTAAGCGAACTGTTGTAAGTCGAGGTCTACCTGTACTTTATCACTTTTTTCCTTTTTTGGGGGTCATCAAATTTTTGACACCTTGCTAGGCGACTGGTGGTCCTCGGATGTTGCCATACCCTAAAAGTGGTACAATGGGTGAAAAGTTTGAAAAGCCCTGGACTAGAAGACCTCCAAACGACATTGAAATCAAATATATTCTATTATAGCAGGTTTACGGTGAGGACTGAACGATGGCTTCCAAATTCTCAAAGCTTCCATAGCCCCAACTCAAGATGCCACTTCAGCCTTCAGTGAGCAGGTGGGACATCAGTGGGGATCATAATCTTCAGCTGAACAGAGCTGCTCATGAATGGATGAAAAGGACTGCAGCTCTGTCTCAGCGAAAGGCTGAGCCTTGCCCTTTTTCTTGAACTAATAGGCAGCCACCTGGCAAGGCTAGCAAGAGAAACCAGGCCTAAAAAGGCGCCATCTTTGAAATGGTGGCGGAATTTGTTAAGGGTATTATGTTTACCTTATATGCAGCTCTATCATCCATCTCTAATTGTATTTGTTCCCTGTGTCAAAATGGCTACTCTGTGATTCATCTCCGTTGTTCCCGTGATGCATTTCCTTTTCCTGTTGTTGCAGGTGCTCTCTTTCTGTCTGTAACAACGTGGCTTTTGCATAGGGAGGGAGGCCTTGTGTTGTATTTACTGAGTCTACATGAAACAGGGAGGCATCTGAGCCTGTGCTGTCTCCACACATTTGATGCATGCCAGGCTAGCACCAGTGGCCCTGTCCTGCAAGCCGAGCATTTGAAGCCAGGAAACCAGCATCACCTGTCCTGCAAGCCGAGCATTTGAAGCCAGGAAACCAGCATCACCTCTCCTGCAAGCCGAGCATTTGAAGCCAGGAAACCAGCATCACCTGTCCTGCAAGCTGAGCATTTGAAGCCAGGAAACCAGGATCACCTGTCCTGCAAGCCGAGCATTTGAAGCCAGGAAACCAGCATCACCTCTCCTGCAAGCCGAGCATTTGAAGCCAGGAAACCAGCATCAGGGCAGCTGCTAACAGCCTCCCACCGCCTGAGGCAATGAGGGTGAGTGGAGATTGCAGGAGTAACTGGGCCAACTTCAGAGCAGAGTTTGAGGATTTCTTCCTAGTCACAGGCTTAGAGGACAAACCGGCAGCACTGCAGGCAGCCACACTGAGAGGGCTGATGGGCAGCCAGTGCCTCCATGTTTGCAAGCATAATTTAACCCTTACAGAGGAGGGCCTTCACCACGAGGCCAAAGTTGTGTTTGTACAACACATGATGTCCTGAGACATACGAGTTTGGCTTCCTTTAACAAAAAGAAGACAGAGTGCTGAACCATCTGTGGGTTTAAAGCCAATGTCCTCTCTGGGTCCTTCTCTGACCTTTGCTGTCCTCCCGGCCCAGCTTTTGGGCTGAGCCCTCCCCGTTTCCTTGAAGTAATATGGAGCCACCTGGCAAGGCTAGCAAGAGAAAGAAGGCCTAAATAAGGAGCCATCTTTGAAATGGCGGAGGAATTCAGGCCGAGAGGGAAGAGTCCAGGAAAAAGCAGAAAGGGCTACTTTATTGAGTATCTTATATCAAGGCTGAACAATTGCCAGAATTAAAGCTTCCAGATTAAGGGTGTCCATAGGTTTTTCTCTCCTAAGGCCAACCAAATGCAGAAGCCAAGAAATACAGTAATAAGGTTTGTGAGCAGGCAAGTGAAAGAAGCTGCTGGACTAAAAGAGAAAAATTGAGGTGGAGATAAAGTCTAGGATAGTAATAGACTCAGTTTGCTCTAGTGGTTAAGGCGCTGAGTTCGAGTGCTGACTGAGGCAAAAAAGCTGCTGGGTGACTTTGGGTCGGTTACTCTCCCTCAACCCGACCTACTTCACAGGGTTGTTGTTATGGGGGAAATAAAATGAGGAAGGAGGATTAGATATGTTCACTTCCTTGAATTATTTATAGAAATAAGAAACTTGTGTTTAAAACAATCTAAAAAAACCCCTTGTTAAGTTCCTTTTCAACATGAAAAATCAATATCTAATCGCTGAGGTTTTAAATATACCCACAGAAAGGGGATCTTTTGGATATCTGAATATTACTAAAAATATTATTCAACTATTTAATAATAATTTCACCTCAATGTGGAAAAAATAAAAAAATGAAAATCAGGGATGGGATGGGACCTTGAGAAGGAGAGGGAGCAGCTCTTTAGGAGGGGATTCCTCCATGCAGGGATAGACAGGTGGTCCTTGACTTACAACAGTCCATGGAATGACCGTTTCAAGGTATAATAGCACTGAGAAAAATGACATGATCTTTTTTCACACTTACAACCACTGCAGCATCCCCCCAGTCACATGATCGAATTCAGACACTGACTCCCAATTGTGACGGTTTTAGTATCCCAGGGACTTGTGATCACCATTTGCAAACTTCTGACGACAAAAATCAATGGGAAAGGAATGATTCAATTAACAACAGTGGCAAGGAAGGTAATAAGAGGGGACAAAAGTCAATGAACAACTGTCTAATAAGGGGAATCAGGTCACAAGGGGAAGAACGCTACAAAGACAATCCTGGTTTTGGAGGGTTTTCTTCGTCTGGGGGAGACCTAAAACTTTGCCGAGCACCTGCCTCTCCAGTCCCAGATCTCCCCAGAAAGGACACGTCAGAAAAGGACAAGAAGCTTCTCTTCAAGACAATGGACATCCGAAAAGAAGAGAATATATCACGCCAGGCTTCTTGCTGCAGAAGAGACCGATGGAGGAGCCAGAAGATGTGGGAAGAGGTCCATGAGAGGATGCAGAAGACAGAACAACCAGTAGGTACCCCTGGGAATCAGAGAATCCCATAACTCAGCCTTTCTCCCAGGTGGGGATCCCAGTCTCAATGGGATTCAAAATTTTCCTCGGCATGGAGAGAGACTCAGAAGGGTTTCAACCTTCCTTTCTGAAAGGGAGAACATGGGGGACCCTGGGGGCAAGTTGCCCAACAGCCTCCCCAATTTCACAGCCTGACTCTTTTCTCTTGCAACAGGAGCGCAGTATCATTGAAGGCCTCTCTTCCATCGCCACTCTGTTTCAGCTGAAGCAGAGTGGGCAAATGGCCGTCCCAGAGCCAAGAAATAAGAACCTCTACGGTCTGGCTGTCTTGGTAGGTCAGAGGGAGGCAGGGGGATATTGGAGGCAAGCAAAGCAGGGCGGAGAGACAGGAGCAGTAGAGGGAGGGGAGACAAGCTTCCCCTGGACGGTCAAAATGTGGACTGTGCAAAGGGCCCTTAACCTGCAGCTAACTCTCCTTGGTACTGACAGGGAAGCTGTAGCAGAAGAACAGAGGTGAAAAGGGGCTGGGAGAAATAGGAAGGGCAGGGCTGGAGCATCAAGGCTGACTTTCCCTTCTCTCCACTCTTGATTCCTGCCAGGCTCTGATGGAGGACAACCAGGCAAGCAGCTTCACGGCAGGACTAGCTGCAAATGCTTGTGGTTTATGACATCAGGTCAGCCTTTTCTTTCTTTTGCCTGCTATTCCGTCGGGAAAAATGAACCCCAGGACTGTTCACTAAGGTGGGCACTGATGTCTCTTATTTCCTTTCATCTCGCAGCAAGGTTCCTCCAGCCATGGACCCATACGTTGAGTCCCAGCTCCTGAAGATCTTTGGGTCCATGTGGATGTCCTCCATGAAAAACCGAGGGGGGAATATCACAGAGGTACCCCCTTCAGCACCATTTCTGGGAGTTCCTTTCTGATACTGGAGCAACTGGGAAAACCTTTCACACGTCATCATCTCTGTCTTTCGTTTCAGGAAGAGAAGAAGCTGCTGGAAGACGCCTTTGGCCTCCTGCTCCGAGGCCTTCTGCAACAATCTGCAGAAACGAAGCATTTAATTTTTATTTTGAAGGTAAGGGCATCAAAGTCCCAGGGAAGCTTGAAGGAAAATTGGGCCCTTGCAATCATCCACCGAATCAGGTGTTAAGAATTCCAGTGAAATGCTCCACTAGGGAGGATTGTTCTTGAGGACAGGCATCAAGCAGCATGAGAATTTGGCTTGCCACTAGCACTGTTTTCCAACATTCAGGGACCTCTTCACAAAGAGGCCTCCATGGCCAGAGTTGCAGATGAGAGACAAAAAGTGAGTTTATGGGGTCCTTTGCTTAAAGCTTCCTCCTTCCAAAGAGGCTGGGATTTAAGAGGCTGAGAGTAGCTACAGAGGGAGAGGGCAGCTTTAAAGGCCTAAAGAACATATCCTAAATTGCACATGTTTGTTTTGACCATGAGATTCCCAAGAATAGGAAGTTCTCAGCAAAGGTACTTTTTTTCCTCCAGTTCCACAGCACTTAGAGGAACATGGCTGGCCATGTTTCTCTTCCGCCTGTATTCAGCTTTCTACTGTGGGAGCCGTCAAATTGGGATCAACGTATGTAGCAAAAAGAAAATAAGATTGTAAACTTTGGGTCCCCCACTGTTTTTGGGACCCCCTCCTCATATGACCTTCTAGAACATTCTCCCTCCTGAGATTCAAAGTGGCCCTGATCCTGTTGGACTTTCCAAAGGCCTTGAAGAGCTGCTGATGTCCCATGGATGTAGTAGAAGTGCAATCAAGCTACCTGCCCCAGAGGTACATTTTATGATTTCCAAACTATGAAAGACCTATTCTAAGATACATTGTCCTTCTACTAAACAGAGTAATGAAAAGGTTGTTCTATTCTGGCTGTGATTTTTCCTCTCCCTTCTCCTTCTTGTGCTTCATTTCTCCATGTAGATTTTATATAAAAGTGGACAGGTATCCAGCTTAGTGAAATTACCAAGGGGCAGATGGCCCTCAGCCCCAAACCAGAAGTGCTGAAAGAAGAGCAGGCAATTCTGACAGGAGAAGGTAAGGAGAAGTTGATGGCTACAGAAAAGATTCCTTGGAATTTTGGAAAAGATCAAAGAAAGTTGAGATTTCTGATTTTTTTTATACAAGACTGATTTATTGAGGAATGTATATTTTTTTTGGCAATAGTCCAGCAAATGTTACGTAGGTTTGTTCAATTCAAATGTTAAGGCCTGTAGAGATATAATTGTCTAAATTAGAATAAATTTAGAGTAATTTATGGAATTTTAGTTGTTACTAAGTTTTAGTAACTCCGTTTACCAGTCGCTCTGCCCAGTGGCTAGAGATTATGGGATTTGTGGCACAACAACCTTAGACTTCGAACATAACTGGATTTGTATTTAAAAAAATCACATACCATTTCCAGGACGACTATGACGACATCCTTGATTTCCCATTTGCTTGGCGGAGTCTGATAATAAATGTTTTATGACTGCACCATCTAATGGTCACAATGTACATTAAAGACATATTTATTTCGACAAGCCGGCCTGGGATAGTAGCTCCGGTTCCAACAAGGCCATAATTGTTTTTAGGGGATTGAGTTTTAAGATTAAGCATTGGTTTTAAATGATCGGACTAAATTACTTTTAGGTAATTGGGTTTTAAATGATTGGGCCAAATTATTTAATTTATTTTTAATAATTTTACCTTTTGTATGTTAATGTTTTTAATTGGGTTGTACACCGCCCCGAGTCCTTCGGGAGGGGGGCGATATAAAAATCATAAAATAAAAATCGTAAAATAAATAATTTTTGCATAGTAATACCACTTTTATTCAACTAAAATATAGAATGTTTCTTACAGTTAATTCTAGATTATATCTGGAATAGCTTGGCTTTAAAAGGCACCTATGACAAATAATATGCAATCCTTTACATCCATTGTGACATTGCAGCGGGATGTTTTGTGCAATAGTGAAAGATGCTATCCCTTTTGTACAAAAAGAAAAATCTACTGATACTATGATTTAAAAAAAAAAAACTCATCTCCTGGATCTGTCAGCATTAAGATACAAGCAATTGCTTTTTAAATTTTAAATGGCTGTTTCTTTTAGCATATATTTAATTCAACCTTTCTGTTTCATTTCATTGATACAGAACCCAGTAGAATCCAGGAACCCAAAGATCAGTCAGTCAACTTGCTGGAAGTAAATCTTTTGCACCTTTTCCAGTTTAAATGCATCAGTGAGGGAAGGAGCAAGGCATAAACAGGGGTAGGCAACCTTGGCTCTTTTATGACTCGTGGACTTCAACTCCCAGAATTCCTGCTGGCTCCCAGAATTCCATGCTGGCTCAGGAATTCTGGGAGCTGAAGTCCAAGAGTCATAAAAGAGCCAAGGTTGCCTACCCCTGGCATAGGAAGTCCTCTCTCCTCATCAGAAACTGTTAAGTGGTGCCAACGTCAAGAAGAGGCCATATCAAAGAAAGGAGAGGAGAGAGAAAAGAGTAAAGGAGGGGAGAAGGAAGTAGGAAAGTTGGAGGAGAAGAGAAGGAAGTAGGGAAGAGAATAAAGGGAGAAAGAAGGTAGAGAAGAGTGTGGATACAGTGAAAGGGGAAATGGGCGAGCAACACCAAAAGTCATGTGTATGCATTTATTTCATTTTATTAAAAGTATCTTATATATGAATGTAAAAAGAATGTATGTTAACATCTGATAAATATCACGGTATATATATGGGGGAGTGTTTGGAAAAATAAAAAATAAAAAAATATTATTTAAAAAAAAAGAAGAAGAGGCCATATCAGCAATCAGAAGCTTCTTCCTGGCCAGAATGATGATCATTGGTTGAACCTGCATAACAGTTTCCCTCTAGAAATTCAATTTGATCTCTTTGTTTCCTCATTTCTGTTGCAGTAATGGAAAAAATCTGGTCTTTTCTCCATCACATTGACCTCATCAAAATGTTTAAAAAATTGTCTTGTCTGTTCCACGTATTTATTATTTATTTATTTATTAATTCGATTTCTATGCCGCCCTATTCCAAAAACTTAGGGTGGCTTTGTGTATGTCCCAACACAAAGAAGCGTGTTGCTCTCTTCATCAGATAGTCTATTTAGGTGCTTCCGATATTTAAAACGTTCAGAAATAGGCGTCCCCAAAAGAATCAGAGAGTTCTTTGTTATAACATGATCTTCCCCAGCTACGCTTTTTGTTCTTTACGGACCTGCTGGATTATTACTATACTTTCTCTCTTTTCTCTCTTTTGACTTTGACTTTTTGCCCTTCAAATTTCTCTTGCTCTGCAATTTCATATCTGATGAAGGAACCATAGCTGGAACATCAAAGACCTCCTCATTCGTTCCCAATGAAACTTTGATCATTTTATTTTTATTTTATTTTATTTTATACTCCTCCTTTTTTTTAACAGCAATTTCATAACGGCAATCTTCTATTATTTACATTTTCCCCCCTTATTCTTCTTTAGATATATTTGTCCTTGTTGTCCCGTTGTTTCTTGTTTGCATTTTTCTTCCTTCATATTATATTTCGTACTAAAAATAATACATATTATTATTACCATACAGTATTATACACACGTTTTCCATTTTTGACCTTTCCACATTTATTCTCATTTATTATTTCTAATCTCCAACCAGTCATGCCACTTATTCCATATTAAATAGTACTCTTTGTCTTCCTTTTCGAAACTTCGATCATTTTAATTTCATCTTTTTTTCTCTTTTCCCAGAGGGGAGGCCAACAGGATGAGAGGAACCAAAGGTGCCGGTCCAGAACAGAGTCTGGCAGATGCAAGGACCCAAGCGTGAGAATGGAATGCGAATATCAAAGAGGTGCCAAACTTTAGGACTGTTACCAAAACACCTAGATTGAACCCCGTTGGACATTTACCCAAGGACCAAGAGAGGGAGGGCCCCGGGAGAAAGGAAAAGCACTGGGTTTATGCAGGAATATTCAGATTTGGCTTCTTTCACTCCCTGGGTGTCAGAGAACTCTGTAGGTCTAATTGAATGGGTGGATGGTCTTGGTCAGGGGTGTCAAACTCAATTTCATTGAGGGCTGCATCAGCGTTGCGGTTGCCCTCGGGGGGTGGGGTGGGGAGGTGGCCAGTGGGGGGGTGGCCTACTGGGTGGGCATGGATGGAGTGGGGGTGGCCTACTGGGTGGGTGTGGCCAGCTCTACATCGTTCGCGTCAAGGGTGCCTGTGGGGGCCTGGGCAGGAGTGGGAAGATCTGAGGGTCTCTGGCAGAAGGGGCTGGGACCAGGGCAAGTGCCAAGGCATGGTCCACTGGAGGAACCTCACTGTTCCTCTCAGGCCACACGGAGGGGGGGTGGCTTATGGAGCTAAGACTGAATGCGTTTCAGCATAGATGGCCACCACAAAATTGTACATTGGCTCCCGGCCGGCCTGGGCCAGGGCCAAGGCAGCGGGGGTCGTTCCCTGTTTCCAGGATGGCTTCACAGGCCACATGAAATCACTTCACGGGCCGCATCCGGCCCCCGGCCTTGTGTTTGACATGTCTGGTCTTGGTGAACTAGAGGAAGAGATTCTGCCTAGAGAACAATCAGACAAGAGAGGCAGGACACACACCCCCAGTCGCCGGTCAGGAAGCAACCTGGTTGACCAAACATTTAGACATGGAGGCAGGAAGTTAGTACTCTCAGCCTTGCAACATTCTCTTCATGTAGTCTAACAATAAGGTAGACTTAGCTTATGAAGAGTCATGTTTCCTCTCTAAAATTACCTGGGAGCCTGTTGCACTTTCTGAAGGCTGTAAGGGCCTGGATGGGGTGCCTCCTTTTCTGGATCATCCTCCCCCCTGAAAGCAGGGTGACCCCAATTCAGTTTGCCTTTTGGAAGACCTTGAAGTGCTGGCGATGTGCCTGGGCCTGGGTTCCGAGTGTGTGAAAGGACCATTTTGTGATTATGTGAACCTCTACAGATTGGAATATCCGTCAGCTACTTTATATGTTGGTTTCTCTTTTTGTGTTCCGTTCTTGGTTTATTTGACTTTAGGGTTGTTTGCTGTTTGTGTCACTTTTTCAGACTGACAGCTACACAACTTGAACAAACAAACTTTGGATACTATTCCTTGTTTCTCTAAAGAACCTGTGCTCCTTTCTATATTTCTTTTTCTTTAAATATGTATTTGTTTGGGTGTCTGATCTCCAATCATAAAGTTACAATTAAAGTCTCTGTTTTGCAAATAAAAATAAAAAAAAATTCTGCATTGGATCAATTCCAGGGCATCTTCTGTTCCCAAAAACGTTGAGGAAAACTGGACTGCAGTTTGTAACCAGTCAGGTGGAACAAGCTTCATGGACTAAAGAAAAATGGCTGTGGTGATGTTATTTTTTTAAAAAAAAATCAGTCCTGCCATCATCACACAAAAGACCTTTAAATATTTAATGGAAGAATTACTAAAAAAAATATAAGGATATAAATCAGGGTTCACTTTCTTGTTCGGTGATGGCGAACCTTTTAGAGGCCGAGTGCCCAAACTTCAACCCAAAATCCACTTATGCATTGTCGGGTGCTGGGTGGGTGTGGCCAATTGAGTGGGCATGGCCTATTGGGTGGGCTGCGGTGATAACAGCAGACTGGGTGGGACTAAAAAGTTCAATCCATTCCAACTTTGCAAGATCTTTTTTTTTTCCCACGACAAGTTGAAATTGACTGATTGATTGAACCTTTCCTTTTTTTGCACACGGCAGCAGAGGCCTAAAGCGACAAAGTTTTATAAAACCCAGATGAAGGCCTAGGACTGGGGCGACAGTGCGCGTGCCCACACAGAGCGCTCTGAGTGCCACCTCTGGCACCCGTGCCATAAGTTCACCACCTCTGACCTAGGAAATCATTTTCTTTTTACAAAAATCAACTAACGATTTAATAACAATTTCATCCCAATGTGGAAAAAATAATAAAAAAAGAAATGGGAAAAGTGGGATAAAAAATATTTAAAATTTCTGGGTTGAATTGTGGCAGTTAAAACAATGGCCCTTTCAAAATTAAAGGTATTCTTTCAAACTCTCTCAGTAGAAATACCAAATAAAATATGGCAAAGAAAAGTTAATTTTTTTTAATTCCAAAACTTAACAGTTAAGAATAGGAAGAACATACATATACAGGAGACCTCAGAAATAATGAGGAAAGGGAGTTCCAATTTTTTTTTTCCAATTATAGCAGCAGCAGATTTGGGGCATATCATTCCCTCCATGTTGGAAAACTACAGAAAGGAAACCTTGCAGTACTCAGCATTAATTCATCTCTGTCTGTGTATTGATGAGCTGTTTCTTCCATCGCTTCTCTCTGGTGACTTGAAGGCAGCAGACCGCACAAAAATAATAGTAAAAACCATTACAGCCATAAAAACATAAAAACCAGCAAAGAGTCTCCCAGTTCCCCCAAAGGCAAGACATCTGCTCACATCCAAACTGAACTTGAGAACGTCACAAGTTTCAACCTCATATTAGCTCAAGATTTCAGTGCAGAGACAAAATTAACTTCAAAGCTGGATCTTGCCAGATCAAGGATATGTTAGTGGCAAAAGATAAGCTAGCCGGACTATTAAGAGACTAACTAACTAACTAACTAAAAATACACCAAACCTTTGTGGGGATTATAGTAAACCCAAAAACTCTAAAGCGGAGCTTCTCAAACTCTGGATCGTACTTGCTAGGGAGAAATGAACGAATTTAAGAGGAGGTGCAAACTGTAAGCTTTGCCCTTAAAAAAAAAACAGTCGATATGAGAATCGACTCCATTTCTTCCTGAACAACTGATTCTTCACTGCAAATTATTTCTTCTGGAACTGGGTTTAGGGTTTCACGCATTGCAAAATGCACCTTTGGTGTTCAAAATCAGTTGGACCGAAGAGGAAGAGGTGGAAAGTAATTGCTGGTCATAAGATACGCCTCCCTGTTTCGGCGAAGGACATAGTTGAGCAGGAATGTTTTTTTATCTTTCTCTTATACTTGAACTTTGGTGCCCAGAAGAAAAAGGAGGGTCTCTTCATCCAAACAAGAAAGAATGGTGGCACCTCTGCCATGATGTGAACCGAAGAGCTTCAGTACTTAGGATCAGTCTACCTTGGAAGGTCTAGGTTTCTTGGGTAAAAATAATGAGGTAGAAGAGAGTGAGATAATAATAATGATAATGAAAAATGACTAAAAATCACTAAAGCAAAATAGATGTGTCTGTATAATTTCTGGAAGAAAGCTGTGTCAGCAAATGTATGACTAACCCAAAAGCACACTGAGTTCAGCAACAATGTATTAAGCATAACTCCCTTCATTGTATGTCCATGAGAACTAACCCAAGATGAAATACATTGTAGATTTGCATGTGTGTTCCTTTGTTTCTGAGAATTGTATGTGTGCTTCTTTGTTCCTGAGAATGGAAAGCTATAAAACTGTAGTTTGAACCCCCCCTCGGGGTTCAGAATGTCTTGTTAACTGCTTCTGAACCATGTGCACATAATAAAACTTCTCTGCTGCCCCAGGAAATCGTAAAAGTTTCTTTCGGTTTCCACAAGATTTATGGCGACTTCTCCGCTGGGACTGAAACTTTTAGGAAGAGGCCATTGACCTTCCAAGACGGATTGCCCTGTTGGAATTACCCTCTTTTGACGACGACATCTCCAAGCCGGCTCCGTGGCCTTTGTCTACGGGGAGACCTCGACGGGAAGGGAGGGGAATTAACCCATCAGCGAAGCACTCCAGTCAAGGATCCGCGGGGGTAGCAGACGGGTCGTAAATCAACAAAAGGGTCTGGAACGCCTGCAGGCAAGTATTGTAAAGAGGGGATACCTGATCCCATTTGGATCGGAAGAGGGGAGTAATTACCCCCTAGAAGACAAGGAGGCATCCTTAAGTCTTCAATAGGTAGGTACTGTGTGGGTGGTTAAACCATTGCAGTTCCTGCTGAGTGACCGTTGGAACGTCCGGCACTCCAGGTCAATGGTAGTGTGTTAGGAGAGATGGGAGGTAAACAGACAAAGAAGGGCGTTGGTCAGACGCCACTTCAATGCATGTTAGAAAATTTCAAAAAAGGTTTTTCTAGGGATTATGGAGACCCAAAACCAAATCCAGCCATGTTAAAAAGATTCTGTGAATCTGAATGGACCACCTTTGGCGTAGGGTGGCCCAAGGAGGGATCGGCGAATCCCTGAACTCGTGGCACGGGTTCATCAAAATGTGACTGGAAATGGTCATTGGGACCAATATCCCTATATAGACCAATGGCAGATCAATATTGCAGAAAAGCCTCGATGGTTAGCAAAGTGTCAGTTAGAATGTGCTAAGATATATTTGGCAAGCCAAAAAGCCAAGCCTCAGACAAAAGCTAAGATTTTCAAACATGAAGACAGGGAGGAATTATTAGATAGACCACCTGCATATGTTCCTAGAACAGAAGAAGGAGGAATAAATCAGCCAATTCCACCCCCTCTGGTTGAAAGAAATGAAGTCCAATTTCAACCAGAAGAAGAAATAAAAATAAAAGCAGATGAAATAAAAATAAAAGCAGATGAAACCATTCAAAAGAATGAAGAGGAAACCCCTGTTTCTAGCCGGACTAGAATCAAGGTGAAAACAAAAGTGAACTTAGCTCCTTTAAGAGAAGTTTTGGTCCCTGGACCAGACAACACCAATATTTCCATGCTCCAGTATGTTCCCTTTACAACCACTGATCTCCTTAATTGGAAACAACAATTTGGCCCATTTTCAGAAAAACCTCAAGAGATCATAGATTTATTTGAGAACATCATACAGACACACAATCCCTCATGGAATGATATGCAACAGCTTATTTCTACTTTACTGGACATGGAAGGGAGAGAAAAATATAGATTAGGAAAATTGAAAGTACTTGCCCGTAGACACCCAGATGGAGGAGTTAATTGTCAGGAGAACAGAAATTCTGACGCTGTTGAACAAAGACCAGACTGGAATGCTAATGACCCTGAACACCAAACTTTATTACAAAGATACAGACTTTTGTGTTTAGAAGCTTTAAGAGAAGCAGCAATTCGTCCGGTTAATTATGCTGCAGTAACTCATATTTGGCAAGATAAGAATGAAACACCCACCGCATTCCTCAGCCGACTGATAGAAGCCTATAGAGTAAACACAGGTCTTGATATGGAGTTAGCACATCATCCACTCCTAATTGAAAGATTTATTACCCAGAGTGCCCCAGACATAAAGAGAAAGCTACAGCGTACAGAAGGTGCCTTAGGAAAGAACGTAGCAGAGATTATGGAAATTGCACTTAAAACGTTCCGTAACCGTGACAAAGAGGAGGAACGTAAATCAGATCAGAAAGAGAAAAAGAAAGCTGAAATGTTAGCAATAGCATTGGGAGGGATGCGTATTGGACCCAACCAATGTGCCATCTGTAAACAGGAGGGACACTGGCAAAGGGAATGCCCCCAGAGGAATGGCCAGCCTAGGGGACAATCTCACCAGTATAGAAGAGGAAGAGGAAGAGAATTTAGAAGGACTTTCCAGAGAGGCTACAGAAAAAGTTTCCGTGGAAGAGGGAATCCAGTCTATCCTTGTCAGACAGGAGGAAGAGATGAAAACATGATCGGTTTAGCTGACATGGAATGGGAAGACTGAAGAGGACAGGGTTCTAGGGCCCCACCTCCAGAGCCCATTGTTAAAATACAGGTGGGAGGACAGACTGTCCCCATGTTAGTTGACACCGGAGCAACCCGTTCTGTCCTAAATAAATTTATTGGCAAAACTTCTAACCAGACCATTCAAATTCAGGGAGTATCTGGAGAAACTCAAATCCGATCACTCCTGGAACCCCTAACATGCCAAGTGGGACAAGGAATCATTAATCATCAATTCTTATATGCTCCCGAATGTCCCGTAGCCTTACTAGGCAGAGATCTGCTTACAAAGTTAAAAGCTACAATATCCTTTGACCATGGCAAACAATTAATGCAAGTGCGCCACCCAGTGGAAGAAATATGGCGCTTGATGATAATTACAGAGAGAGAAACAGGAAATTCTAATTGGCAACAATTTAATGTCCCTCTCCTGTGGGCAGAGGACAACCCCCCTGGGTTTGCAAAATATGCCACGCCAGTTATGGTAGAGCTGAAGCCTCATGCATATCCTGTTAGGGTGCCTCAACGATATTGTACTCCAGAGGCTACAATTGCTATTCAAGAATTAATCCAAAAATACTTAAAAGCAAAAATCATTAGAAAAATTCAGTCACCTTGGAATACTGCAATTCTACCTGTTCGTAAGCCAGACGGACAGTGGAGACCTGCACAGGATTTAAGAATCATCAATAATTTGACCTTGACCCTACACGCAACTGTTCCCAATCCATATATTCTTTTGAGCACAATACCTGCTTCTGCTAAATGGTTTTCAGTTGTAGACTTAAAAGATGCATTTTTTACCATCCCCTTAGCGGAGAGTTGTCAGCCAATCTTTGCATTTGAATGGGCTGACCCAAAGACACAGGTTAAGACTCAATACACCTGGACTAGGTTACCACAAGGCTTTAAGAATTCGCCAACGTGTTTTGGTAACGCCCTAGCCCAAGATCTTGCATATTTGAAGTTAGTCAGGCAAGAGGATTGTTGCCTTCAATATGTAGATGATGTTCTGATAACTGGACAAAACAAAGAGGATTGCTTTGAAAATACATCCAGATTGCTCCAGTTGTTACAAGACGGTGGCTATAAAGCGTCCAAAAAGAAAGCCCAGTTAGTCCAAAAGACTGTAATGTATTTAGGCTATGAACTATCACAAGGGCAAAGAACTTTGGGCCCCCAGAGAAAGCAAGCTGTGCTACAGATTCCCATACCCAAAACAAAACAGGAAGTTAGAGCCTTTTTGGGAATTACAGGTTTCTGTAGAATTTGGATTCCTAACTATGCTCTCACAGCTAAACCATTGTACCAAGTTTTAAAAGGACCAGAAAAAGAACCTTTGTTGTGGCAACAAGAACAAACCCAAGCGATGAAACAGCTCCAACAGGCTTTAACCACAGCACCTGCTTTAGGACTACCTGATATATTTAGGTCATTCTCACTTTATGTCGATGTGAGACAGAATGTAGCTTTAGGAGTTCTTACCCAAAAGCAAGGAAATTGGAACCGACCAGTCGCTTATCTGTCAAAACAGCTAGATATGACCTCGCAAGGTTGACCACAATGTTTAAAAATTCTAGCAGCAGTTATGTTGTTACTGCAGGAGGCAAACAAGTTAACCTTTTCAGCTCCAGTAGTTGTTTATACTAGCCATGCCCTGCAGACAATTATTGACAATAAGGGACATTTATGGATCAGCAATCAAAGGATGCATAAGATACAAGCCTTTTTATTAGAAAATCCACAAGTCACATTGCAACAAAGTTCAACTTTAAATCCAGCCACTTTAATGCCAATACCAGATTCAACTAGGCCTGTGCATAACTGCATACAAACAATAGAGCTACAATATTCTTGCAGACCTGACCTTACAGATCAACCCTTGCATAATCCAGACTTCCAGTGGTTCACTGATGGATCCAGCTTTATGGATCAAGGAATTAGGTATTCTGGCTACGCAGTTGTTTCTCAAACTTCGATTGTGGAGTCAGCACAGTTACCTAGCCAAGCAAGTGCACAATTTGCAGAATTATATGCCTTAACCAGAGCATTAGAAATAGCTGCAGGAATGACTTTAAATGTATATACAGATAGTAAATATGCATTTCTGACTATACATGCTCATGCTAAAATATACAGAGAAAGAGGATATTTGGACTCAACAGGCAAGGTTATCCAATATGCAACTTTGATTAAAAGACTTATCAAGGCAGCACAGTTGCCATCTAAAGTTGCAATCATCCATTGTCCTGGACATCAAAAATACTTTAGCCTTATTACCCAGGGCAATAGGAAAGCAGACAAAGAAGCCAAAAGAGCTGCGTGGGAAGGCCCCCCTCTCAACTCAGATGTTACTAGGTTCATGTATTTAGACACTTACTTAGAACAACTTGATCCTACATATACACAGGAGGAAACCCAAAAATTGAAACAGGATGTACAAGCTGAACTAGTTAAAGGCTGGTACACACTTCCCGATGGACGCATCGCTGTTCCTCTTGCACTTGCCCGCCCCCTTATTTTTCAAGCCCATAAGCAACATCATTTAGGAAAAACTGCATTATTACAACAGCTTGAAAGTTTTTTCTATCTTCCTTTTGCTTCTTCACTAACAGCACAAGTATGTTCTCAGTGTTCCACTTGTGCCCAAACCAATGCACGCCAAGGACCAGTACTACCACCTGGTCAACAACCGATCGCTTATTTTCCAATGGACTATGTCGTTGTTGATTTTACTGATATGCCTAGAAGTAAGAAATACATAGCTCTGTTAGTTATAATTGATACCTATTCAGGATGGATTGAAGCCTTTCCAACTGTAAATAAGAAAGCTATACAGGTTGCCAGAATATTTCTGAAAGAAATTATTCCTAGGTTTGGTTGCCCTTCTAGGATTTCATCAGATAATGGTCCTGAATTTGTACACCAAATCAATAAGTCTTTAGCCCAAGCATTAGGAATCAAATGGAGATTTCATTGTTCTTTCCACCCTCAATCGGCTGGAAAAGCAGAACGAGCTAATCGCACAATTAAAACACTTATTACCAAATTTTGTTTGGAAACTCATCTTCATTGGCCAGATGTTTTGCCTATGGTTTTGTATGCAATCAGACTGGCCCCCCGCACTAGATTACAACTTAGTCCTTATGAGCTCATGTTTGGCCGTCCCCCTTGTTTATTTAAACCTGACAGTCAGGGTTGGACGGACTTGGCTCATAAAGGTGGGATAGACCAACAGAAATTGTTACATCAGTTACAGCTTCATAATTTGGCTGTTTCAAACTTGCGCCATTATATGATGGAACAACAACCCCCTCCAGTAGTTACAGCAACACATGGGTTCAAACCAGGAGACAGAGTGTGGGTGAAACACTGGAAATCAGATCCCTTGAGCCCAAGATGGAAGGGACCGTATACTGTTGTTATGTGTTCTCCTTTGGCAGTGAAAACCTTGGAGGGAAAATCCTGGATCCACTGGAGTAGATTGAAAGCAGCTGCACCTGCAGATCCAGTAACTTACAAGGTGGATAAGACTGACAAACCTTTGGTATTGAAGTTTACAAGAAATACACCCTGTCGAACCCTACCGGCAACGGGTTCTCAACACACGGTGTGAAGAACAACCTTGCTGAGACACTCCGGACGCTGTCTCTCTACGCATGGTGGAAGATATGAGGATTCAACAGCTCATCATACCTGTTAGTTATTTAATATGGGGAATATATACACACATTCCTACACAAATCATTGCAAAGGCTACACGAGAGGTCATAATGCAAAAAATATTGAGTACCACACACAAAGAAATAACAAATACACAGGGAAACCAAGGTTGTCAAAACTGCATTAAGACTACCAAACAAGGAAACCAGATAACCAAGACTTTGATTTATCATACAATAAAACCAGAAGGGTGCCAAGATAGCTCACCTAGCTCTTGTACATACAACAGAACCACATACAAGGTTTGTAGAAAAGGAGTCCAAGATCAGTGTTATAATCCCAAGTCTGATCCAGATCGTTGGGCCTTACAAATAAAAACACATAGAACAAGAAGTAGCTATAAGGACAAGGCACTATTAGTGTTATGTCTGGCCTCTCCCAACTCATTAAAATCCACGTAAATATGTCTTTAAGAGATTTATTAAACACATTTCAAAAGGATTCATTTCAAAGCAAGCTGCTGACATTTTGCTGGCAGAAACATCCAAGACTAATTATTTACATTTAGATTACAACAAACTCCTTCCAAAACTTTCCAATTACTCACTCTGTCGTTATCACATTGTCCGAGAACTCATTATCCTTCGCTAGGTTGTCAAAACATCAGACTTTCAAAGCATTGCAAAAGTTTCCAAACCTCTCATTGATAAACGTTGCTCGTAACAAGGGCGTAGTCTACTTCCCCCCTCTAATATAGTGTCCGATACGTCACTTCCCCCCATTACTTCCTTTTTCCAGTTAACTGACACCTTCGCTTATCAAACCTTCGGAACCTCGGATCAATCCATTTATCGTCTTGCTCTAAATCTGACTCATCATTTGGAGAGTCTGATTCAGAATGCATACAAAACTCCTCATTATCTGATTCGGCTGCCGGGGGGGGGGAAATACCCAGAGGGGCCTGCTTGTGCTTCCTCCCCCTCTGATATGTCATCATCCAGTCGTGAGACACCCACAACACTTAGGGATCTCACAATGGAAATCCAACCCAGACTCCAGTTTTAGCGTCACCTTTGACGTTTGCAAAGCAGCTAATTATTGGGCTGCAACATATGGTTGTGGAGGGATCAGTAATATCCACAGCTATATCCCAAACCATAAGTACTTGTGCCCACCAGATGGATGTGAAGTCTCTGCGGTCAAATGTAAGTGGTGGTCATGTATTAAGTGGCATACCCAAGACCCAAAAGAGATGGACCACATCTTGTTTGAAAAGAATGAAACAAAAGCAGATTCCTGTGGAACAGATAACTGTAATTTAGTGACTCTCACAGTTAAGAATGGCAGTTGGTTCCTGGAACAAAAGAAATGGGAAAAGTATTGAAAAGCATAACTGACAAAATGATCAAATTAGCACATGTTCCGGTGCAAACCTGGAAAGGATTTAATTTAGAAGATGTATTTTCAGGATGGTGGCCAAAGTTACCAGGTCTACAAACCATCATAGTTATAGCAGTTTTGTTAATTCTAGGATGTATTTTGATTCCTTGTTTAATCCCATGTTTGATAGCAATGATTCAAAGGATCTCAGAAAGTACAGCCCAATTAACAGCAAAACATGAAACAATGTTAGCCTTATGGGAATATAAGATGGTGCCCACTCAAGAACCTGGATCCGACGTAGAATAATGGAAGTTTAAGCTGGAAAACTTCCAAAGGGGGGAAATAATGAGGTAGAAGAGAGTGAGATAATAATAATGATAATGAAAAATCACTAAAAATCACTAAAGCAAAATAGATGTGTCTGTATAATTTCTGGAAGAAAGCTGTGTCAGCAAATGTATGACTAACCCAAAAGCACACTGAGTTCAGCAACAATGTATTAAGCATAACTCCCTTCATTGTATGTCCATGAGAACTAACCCAAGATGAAATACATTGTAGATTTGCATGTGTGTTCCTTTGTTTCTGAGAATTGTATGTGTGCTTCTTTGTTCCTGAGAATGGAAAGCTATAAAACTGTAGTTTGAACCCCCCCTCGGGGTTCAGAATGTCTTGTTAACTGCTTCTGAACCATGTGCACATAATAAAACTTCTCTGCTGCCCCAGGAAATCGTAAAAGTTTCTTTCGGTTTCCACAAGACTTTGGTGGCCTTTGGCCTCTTCCTTTGATGTAGGAACCGAACAACAGAGAAGCACCATCATTGTGGCACAAAGCACAGAAGGAATCATACAATCCTAGGGTGTGGCTTTTAGACCAACCCCCTGCCCAAGGAAGGGCTCCTCACAGAGGCCCTCCAGGGAGGGGAGGGGACATAGTGCACTCTCCCTTTGGGGCTGCCGAGACTCTGATCATGTGCAGGGCTCCCGTTCCACTTTCAGCTCCTCCCAAGCTGGACCTGTGCCAGTGGATGCCCCCCTTGACCGGGACATGGCTCCAATAAGCCTGGCCATTGAGGGAGCAACCCCTGTCTAGGCTGCTGCCATTACCACCGCTGCTGCTGAGGGGGCATGCCAGACGTGCATCACCTCCTCCCATCCCCTGGCTCAGGGAGGCCCAGGGCAGCCCCTCCTCTCCCCTGACAGATCTAACAGCTCTGAGGCTTTTCCCTAATAAAATACTATTATTTAATCTACTTCTGGCATGTATTAATTACTACCTTTTTGTTTTCATCGCAATTCCTACAGGTATGTTTCATTGTATAGATGTATTTAAAGAAAGCTATTCGTTATAGGTAGTCCTCGATTTATGACTGGTTGCTTAATGACCATTTGAAATCATGAAGAACTGACCCAGAACTACTTATGACTTATTTTAATCATTATGGTGGCTGCATATCCCCATCTCCATGATCACATGATCCCATTTGGGATTCTTGGCAACTGATTACCTTTAGGACTGTTTGCAGCGTCCCAGCGAACACTTAATGACTTCAGCATTTGCTTAACAACTACTCTAAAAATGTTGAAAATTTGGCTCTAGTCACGTGATGCCTCGACTTGTGACTGCAGCAACTTACCACTGTAATTCAGGGCTCAATTTCATCTTACATTTTTTATTTTATTTATTATTAAATTTCTATACCGCCCCTCTCCCGAAGGACTCGGGGCGGTGTACA
Source organism: Bothrops alternatus (assembly GCA_034064705.1). NCBI lineage: Eukaryota > Metazoa > Chordata > Lepidosauria > Squamata > Viperidae > Bothrops > Bothrops alternatus. The sequence goes on from JARGCV010000006.1 coordinate 25,745,331, forward strand.
GCCTTAAAATTTAAAAAACATATAAATGTACAAAATTAAAATATTTAAAAATAAATTAAACAAATTAGGCCATAAAATCCCATATAAAACCCAATATGTGCGAATCCTAAAATCCTAAAAATTACACAATCAAAATTACACAACATTGAGGACAACCATTACTGCTAATGTGACTTCAGGCTCGAAGAGAAAAAAGTTAGAGATTTTTAATGACCAGGAGGGAGAGAGACTCTGTACTTAAATGTCTTCTAAATAAATTTTGAAGCATTCGCTGCCCTAATAAATGGAGACGTTTCTTCTTTCTTCCGGAATGAGCTTGCTAGTAGCAAATAAATTCTTTTTTCAATTTCCAAATATCATAAACTAGAAACAAAAACAAAAAATGAAGCCCAGGTTCAAAGTACCCAGCTTCACAACTTATACTTCAGTTATAGTGAAATATTAAACCACATGCTTCAGAGAAACAGAACAATTCTAGTTCTAGGTTGCTTCTCTGTTTGGTTATTTTCCATCCGTTGCTTCTTGTCCTGCCTTCAGGTGCTTCGGGGAGTCGCTTGACTCCCTCTTTTTTGTGGCAGCCCCAGATATATTGGAACACTGCTATGATGTCAACCCTCATCCTTCTCTTCATTAGACTAGACATACCCAATTGCAGCAACCGTTCCTTGTATGCTAATTGTTGTTTAAATTGTCCTGGCACAGATTTGTTCGTTATCCTGTTTAGTTTCCCTTTCTTTTCTGCTTTGCTGGCAGAATGTAACGGTTGGTCTTTACATTTTGTTCAGCTGACAGGCCAAACTTTTACATTTATTACTTAACCTTATGTCAAGATTGAGCTAGACTAGTACAGGTAGTCCTCAACCTCCTACGATTCACTTAGTGACTGGTTCATATTTATGATTCTTGCTGTGTCCCAAGGTCATGTGATCACTTTTGCAACAGTTTGAAAAGCAAAATCAGTGCAGAAGCCAGATTCACTTAACATCCATGTAACCAATTGGATAACCCACTATAATTTTGCAGGGTTCTACGTTTCCTCTCAATACACTCTACTAAAACAACGGCTAAGTGAAGGTGGGAAAGAGCTATAGCCATTAGCATTTCATTAATTTATCTCAACATGACCTCTTAGAGTTTCCTGTTTATCATGCCTTTCTCTGTTTTGTAGGATAGTATGGTAAAAGAGTAGCTGCTCAGTCATCGTATGCGGTGGACCTAGCAAATGAGTGGACTTTTTGAGAAGAATCGTGGAAATGGCAAGTAGCGAGTTTTCCATAATTGGTTAGTGACAGACCTATTGCATTCTGGCTCTTGTTGTTGTTATCACAGGGCAATAACATCAGGGATCACACTGATTGAAATCACAGCTTTGGGGTCTCTTAGAAATCAAACGTCTTTTCTGCATTTATGCATTCTCTGCCTCTTAGGACTCCTGATAAAGGAGGATTCGTTCTTCTGTTATTGTATTTCGTTTTGACAACCCATCCTTACTATACAATATTTGTGTAGCTCGGATACTGTGGTCAGCAGCCTAGAGGACTACTTGAGTGACATTTGGATGTGGGAAACTTGGAAAATGCTGAAAAGTTTGGAGTTACCTCTAGATAATCAATAAAGCTTTTTCTATTTCAATATATATATATATATATATATATATATACACACACACACATATATATATATAGGTACCCATTTGCAATATGACTACTAATTAAAATTAATCATTGCAATATTGTCGGTATCATCAACGACCAAAAAACACATCACACCAGAGGCAACTCATGTGTCTACATTCACAGCCCCCTGAAAAACATCCTGGCCCAAGGGAGCTTTTATCATTTATGGTGGACATGTGACAAAGTAAAGAAATATTGGAGTAGGATTTATATTCTAATGCAGAAAATTCTGAAAGTGAATATAAAGGTGAAAGCAGAAACTGTTCCTTTTGGCTTAATGGAAAAAAGGCTTGGAAAAAAAGATGGAACTTCAATGTTATATACGTTGATGGCAGCAAGACTACTTTATGTACAAAAATAAAAGGACATTTCGATCTCCACAATGGAGGAATGGTTGCAAAAGTTGAGGGAGTTAGCAGAGATGGCTAAATTGACTCCTTTGATGAAAACAACAACAACACATGAGTACTTTTTTTTCAGTCTGGAAACCCCTTCTTCACTTCACTGGATTTCTAGGAGGTTGGACTTGAAGATCTCCAAGGTCCCTTCCCTTCTGTCATTCTGTTAAATTCAGCTGCTAAGTAACTTTTTTGGCCTCTGATAAATATCTTTTCGGGGTTTTATCTTCCAGCCTATTATTAAATGGTAAAATATAGAATCTTTCTTCTGTAAGTAAACTCGTATTCCAAAAATGTTTCCAGGTTGGTTATTTATATTAAGATGTATATTGCAAGACATCATCAGTGCTCCTTGCGTATAGAAGAAATAGCCCTCCAAATTACAGGAAGTCCTCAACTTACAACTGTTCATTTAGTGACCATTCGACGTTACAACGTCACTGAAAAAAGTGACATATGTTTGTTTTTCACAGTTACCCCCCTTTGCAGCATCCCCATGATTCTGTGATCAAAATTCAGATACTTGGCAACTGGTTCATACTTATGACCGTTGCTGTGTCCCAAGGTCACGTCATCTCGTTTTGTGACCTTCCGAAAAGCAAAGTCAATGGGGAAGCCAGATTTACTTAACAACCAGGTTACTCACTTACGAACTGGAGTGATTCACTTAATAGCTGTGGCAAGAAAGGTCATAAAACGGGGCAAAGTTCCATTAACAAATGTCTCTCTTGACAACAGAAATTTTGGGCTCCATTGTGGTCGTAAGTGGAGCACTACTTGTACTTTTGGTTGGGAAGTTGACATGTGTTTGCCTGTGCCAGATAAAATCGGTCCCCCTCTCTAAGCGGTCAGATTGCAGCTGCTGTCAGGCCACCCTTTGCGTGGAGAGAAATGGCCAGTCTGGGAGTTGCGCTCACCGCTCCAGAGAAAGTCGGTTAGAGGGGTGGAATTGCGGAGCTGGATGCAAATGCGGTTTTGTAGATGGAGATGCACAGAGGATACTACTGAGAATCTTTCCTATCTTTAAGAAAAGAGTAATAGCATTCGGCACCTCATACCAGCCTGGAATTAAGGCGGTAAGTCTTACTGGTGATTAAGTAGGAAATCATGTGACCAAACCTATTCTACAACGGTCTTTGCAGCAGTCATTAAATGAAAGCTGCAGTCGTTAAGTGTACCCACTTTTCAGAATGGGCATTTTTTACCAGGTATTGGTAGTCAACGCCAGCAAAACATTGTAAACTGTAGTCACGTGATTGTGGGATGCTGCAAAGAGCTCTGAATGTGATCTGGTTGCTGACTGCCCACAGTGCAATTGCATGAGTGCAGATGGGGGAGAGGGCAAACATCAAGTCTTTGAATCCAAGGACTAAATACCTTATATTCTTATTCTTAGTAAACTTTAACCAACACTTCTTTTTCAATGGAAAATGTAGTACCAATTAACAAGGTTACTGAGAGGAGAATACGAAAGCAAGGTATGCTATGTTGCCATTCACATGATCATTTTTATTTACAGTTTAATTGAAATCACTGGCATGGAAATTGTCCACGTCTGGATAGGACATACACTTTCCCTGCCATTTTAGCTGTTCCATTTGTGTATCTTACATACGGTATTTTGCTAGTGTGTGCCACAAGCTAGCATGAGTTGCAAGAAATTATAGCCTCTTAGCCAGTGTAACTTGGGTATTCTTCTATAAAATTCCTTCTTCTGGAAGAATGCAAACTTTCTGCCCCCATAGCAGATCGACAGCGCTTTCTGTGCTTCCAATCATGATGTGCCAAGGACAGATCTTCCTGATGTTGCTGAACAAAATTCTCCTTCTTATTAGACAATACAGTGGTTGATGTTCAGAAAGTACAGGTAATCCTCCACTTACGACAGTTCATTTAGTGACTGTTCAGAGTTACAACGACAGTGAAAAAAAGGACTTATGATCCTTTTTCACACTTACGTCCGTTGCAGTAGCCCCTTGGTCACGTGATCGATATTCAGATGCTTGGCAACTGATTCATGTTTATGACTGTAGCAGTGTCCCGGGGTCATGTGATCAACTTTTGCGTCCTTCTGGCTAGCAAAAGCAATGGGGAAGCCAGATTCTCTTAACAACTTTGTTACTATCTAAACAACTGCATTGGTCTGCTTAGCAACTGTGGGAAGAAAGGTCGTAAAATGTGGCAAAAGCCACTTTACAAATGTTGCATTTAAAAGATAAATTTGGGGATCAATTGTGGTAAGTTGAGGACTGCTTGCGTGTAGCTGAGGAACCTCTGGAAGTGTCAGATTTCCATTAGTATTGTAAGTGAATATTAATTCACTGTATCCCATAGAACGGCGGAAAAAAATACGAGAAAACAGACAAAGCAGTTTGCTGAAATTCTGCATTTAATGAAAAGTTTACCCTATTCCTAACAAAAGTGTAATTTAAAATAAGTCTAAACTAAATTAGCAGATATTAAGTCTTTTTTAGATTTATTCTCAAACAACAACAAGAACAAAAACAAGAAGAAGTACAACAACAACAAGTACAACAAGAAGAATTACAACAACAACAATAACAATAACAAGACGCAGGAAGTTCCTCGTTGGAAAGTGGCTCCTCGCAGGGCTTCGCCGCTGGGGCTGATTCCGCCGTCCATCGCCGTCCGTCTATATGCAGATAGAATAACAAAACAGAATCCCAAGAGTTGGAAGGGACCTTGGAGGTCTTCTACTCCAACCCCCTATTCATGAATGCATTGTTCCCAGCATGGCGTCCATTTGTCTGCTGTGCTCAATTGCCAGCTTCTGGTGCAGCCCATCAAGAAGGGCAAGACTGCCTCCTCGTGAGTGAAAGAGCCGCCCTTTGCTGCTCCTGCCTTTTCTCTGCCCTACCTTTTCTCGGATAGTGCAGAAAGCAGTTCCTCCTCAAGACTAACCATCTGCAGCTGCATGCTTTCCCAAGCGGAAGTCTCAGGGCTGTCCTGCTGCAGCTGTGCTTCAGCCAAATCACTCTCCGCTGGCTGCTCGGAGGCATTGACCAACTCACCTCCTGATGTGCCTGGGACTGGTTCATCCTCCTCCGATCTGCCTTCTGGAGAGGCATCTGGGGAAGCGTCTGGGGGAGAAATCAAAGGCCAATATTAGTGCCACACGCTTTCTATAAAAGTATACACACTTTGTTCTTTCCGGAGTTACTTTTGATACTTTTCGTGGGGTTTCCTTAATAAAGAGACTGGAGAGGGTTGCCATTTCCTTCTCCAGTGGACCACGTTGTGTCAGCACTCTGCACTATGACCTGTCTGACTTGGGTGACCCTGCCCGTCAGAGCTCATCGCTTCATTGAGCAAGGCATTGATCCACAAAGAGGCTAAAATAGGTACCTCTTTTAATTAGAGACTGAGGTCCAGGGAGTCCTCCTCCAGGCTGCTGACGTCGTCCAGGGAGGCTTCCCCTTCTTCGGGAGAATCCTGTGAATGACAATGATGACTTTTTATCCATCAGTGAAAGGAGACTCAGAATTCCTAAAAGGGGCCCGATTGATTTGGGATCCCCATCAGGAACAATGCTTCTGTTGCAATCCCCACTCCCACCCCACTCTGCCCGTTATGCCTGGAAACAGCAGGTAGCTGGAGAGGATGACGCAGAAAAACGAAAGGGATAAACAGGGTGGGTCATATCCATTTAGGACACCAGTCCACTGCACTGGGCCCTTCCCTGCTGCTTTGCAGTAAATCAAACAATGGCAACAGAGCTTGGGTGCTTCTAGTTAGCCTACATACCTTGTGCCAAGGGCCAGGTGTCACCTTTCTCCACTGTCCAGAGCCCTCCAGCACAGATCACTCAGATTAGGAGAACTGATTAGAGGGACTCTATCCCTCCCCAAGAGAAAACACTTTGTCTGTCTTACCCACGGACTGGACGAAAGGCTGGCCTCCGAAGCCTCTGCAGCCTGCTCCCAGCTTCCCTCAGACAACTCATCCAAGAGGGCAGAAATGGAGTCAAAATCCTCCAGACTGTTGTTCCGGGAGCCCACCAGGACTTTCATCGAATCCTGCAAATGACAGTACCGAGGCTAAATCCCAAGCTTTCTGCATCCCAATAAGATTGCTAAAGGATAGGGTGCGTTCAGGCCCTGTGTGCCAAAAGCAAGAGAGCCTCCATCGGCCCCTTTGCCAAGACTTTTTTTTACCTCCGAAGTATGCGTCTTCTCCCCAATAGGATAGAGCTGCTCCTCCGTCGGCTGGTCTTCTTCATCCTGAAATAAAAATGCAAAGATTCTGTCTGTTGGCATCTCCACAGAGACAATGGTTCTTCGTTTAGTGGGGTAGAAGCTGCTCAGGCCTTACCGATTCTGTGCAGGTCTCTGACCTGGGGGGGAGTCGCGGCCTCCAGTGCTCTTCCTTTTCCTCTCTGGGGAGAGAACCGAAGGAGCCAAAGATCAAAAACAGCCATGGGCCCTTTTTTTAAAAAAAAGTGGTGACGTGGAGGCTGTAAGAACCCTTCCAGCTGGCCTGCCAAGGGGATTGGCCTGAGATTCCTCCTTTAGCAGAAGCAAAGGCAGAGGGCAGAGATGCCTCCTCTCTGCAAAGGCTTCACCCTCCGAGGTGTTCCCTACCTTGATAGGCAGGCACTGCTTTCCTCCTGCACCTCTCGGTCGGAATTCTTCTGAAGGATCCTGAAATAACAATGCAAATATTACAAATGTTGGCATATCAACCAATCCACAGCGAAAGGGCTTCTGCCATTACCATGGTGGGGAGCTGGTCTGGGCTTACCGACTCAGTGCAGGTCTCCCAGATGGTTGAGAGCCGCGGCCTCCACTTGGCTACCTTCTCATTTCTGGGGAGAGAATGAAGGGCCAAAAGATCAAAACTAGCCATGCGATGCCTCCCCTCTGCAAAGGTTTCTTCTAGCCCTTCTCTTTAGGGCTTTACTGCGGCTGCCTTTTAGGGGGCTTCAGAATACTTCATCTGCAAGCACCTACCTCCCTGAAATGCGAAGTGGCATCACCTCTTCTCTCCTGGGGGTCCGGGTGGTGGCACGAACACCCATCAAACCCTGCAAGTAACAATTGTTCATTGAAAGTATAAATTAAAAGTCCCCTGCATGTTGTGCAACGTTTATCTTCAACAGGGAAAGACAAAGCAGATCATGGAAGATTTGGCTGATAGGAAGCCATCAAGATCTTTCCATGAATCCAAAAGGCTCCTCTTGCCTTTGCTAGGCTGAACAGGTTCCCCCAAGTGAGAATTCCTTCCTTTCCCCACCCGGTTTTGAGGGATGAGCCCTGACTTGCCAGGTTGCAAAAGCGTCCTTACCCCTTGGGAGGAAGACCTGCGTCCATCGGACACATGAATCTGTGTCTCCCGTTCTCCCTTCTGGTCCGCTTGTTCATGTGCCTCGTCAGTTCTGACAGAAATAAAAAGATGACATGTCAAAAAATATCCATCTAGCTCTGCCTCTTCTTTCTAAGAACAGCCAACCTGCCCATCTTTTGGCCTCTGCAGGCCCCTTGCAGAGAGAGAGCCATCTTGGGGAGAGGCTGTTAGAGACCCTGCAGTCCATCAGTGGTGCCCCACCATGCCCAGGGTTTGAGGAGAAGGGGGTGGTACCTGTCAGGAGGCACAGGAAGGTCCTGTACGTCGCTCTTCGTGCAGCAGAAGAGCGCCGAACATCTTTTCCAGATGTTCTGTGAAGAAAAGAGAAATATAGATGAGCCAGTCAGAAGAGTTGCGAAGCATGACTTTCTCCCCTCCTATTGCCAGTTTCTTGGCAGCTGAGACAGCCACACTTACTCTAAAAAACCTTCGTACAGCCATGACCCCAAGCAGCTGTTTGTCCTTTAACTGCACGAAGGGAGAATGGGCAGTTGGGCCCTGGTTGGTGGCTTTTCAGGGAAACTGACAACCTCGTTGCCTCAGCAACCAGGTAAACAAGGGCCACATTCTAAACCTACCCAAGGAGGGCAGCTCACCTGGGTATAGCAGTATCTGGGCGGCCCGGTGGCTGACTCCTTTGGTGGCCTTTGGCTTCTTCCTTTCATGTGGGAGCAGGAACAACAGAGAAGCACCATCATACAAACGGCATACAAACCCAAATAAATAAATAAATAAATAAATTGTGGCACAAAGCACAGAAGGAATCATACAATCCTAGGGTGTGGCTTTTAGACCAACCCCCTGCCCAAGGAAGGGCTCCTCACAGAGGCCCTCCAGGGAGGGGAGGGGACATAGTGCACTCTCCCTTCGGGGCTGCCGAGACTCTGATCATGTGCAGGGCTCCCGTTCCACTTTCAGCTCCTCCCAAGCTGGACCTGTGCCAGTGGATGCCCCCCTTGACCGGGACATGGCTCCAATAAGCCTGGCCATTGAGGGAGCAAGCCCTGTCTAGGCTGCTGCCATTGCCACCGCTGCTGCTGAGGGGGCATGCCAGACGTGCATCACCTCCTCCCATCCCCTGGCTCAGGGAGGCCCAGGGCAGCCCCTCCTCTCCCCTGACAGATCTAACAGCTCTGAGGCTTTTCCCTAATAAAATACTATTATTTAATCTACTTCTGGTATGTATTAATTACTACCTTTTTGTTTTCATCGCAATTCCTACAGGTATGTTTCATTCTATAGATGTATTTAAAGAAAGCTATTCGTTATAGGTAGTCCTCGATTTATGACTGGTTGCTTAATGACCATTTGAAATCATGAAGAACTGACCCAGAACTACTTATGACTTATTTTAATCATTATGGTGGCTGCATATCCCCATCTCTATGATCACATGATCCCATTTGGGATTCCTGGCAACTGATTACCTTTAGGACTGTTTGCAGCGTCCCAGCGAACACTTAATGACTTCAGCATTTGCTTAACAACTACTCTAAAAATGTTGAAAATTTGGCTCTAGTCACGTGATGCCTCGACTTGTGACTGCAGCAACTTACCACTGTAATTCAGGGCTCAATTTCATCTTACATTTTTTATTTTATTATTAAATTTCTATACCGCCCCTCTCCCGAAGGACTCGGGGCGGTGTACAGCCTTAAAATTTAAAAAACATATAAATGTACAAAATTAAAATATTTAAAAATAAATTAAACAAATTAGGCCATAAAATTCCATATAAAACCCAATATGTGCGAATCCTAAAATCCTAAAAATTACACAATCAAAATTACACAACATTGAGGACAACCATTACTGCTAATGTGACTTCAGGCTCGAAGAGAAAAAAGTTAGAGATTTTTAATGACCAGGAGAGAGAGAGACTCTGTACTTAAATGTCTTCTAAATAAATTTTGAAGCATTCGCTGCCCTAATAAATGGAGACGTTTCTTCTTTCTTCCGGAATGAGCTTGCTAGTAGCAAATAAATTCTTTTTTCAATTTCCAAATATCATAAACTAGAAACAAAAACAAAAAATGAAGCCCAGGTTCAAAGTACCCAGCTTCACAACTTATACTTCAGTTATAGTGAAATATTAAACCACATGCTTCAGAGAAACAGAACAATTTTTTTTATATTTGCAAGTTTACTTCCAAAACGTCTATTGTTTCACCCAGATATTGTTTTTCTTCCTCCAATGGGAGGATTCCAATTTATTTTCATATTTTAAATGCTGTCCTTGTATCCTCTTTGAGTTTATAAATATATCTAGCTTTGATATGATGCCCAAAACAGGAACAAACGTAGTTAACGTCATGACTTTCATTCTGAAGGATGGGCTTCAGAGTTGTGAAGTGATTAGAGAAATTTCAATGGAAGGTAGAGGAAAAATATTGGAAGTAAGATCAAGTACACATATTGCAGGTAGTCTTCAACTTACAACAGTTCATTTAGTGACCGTTGAAAGTTACAGCCCTGAAAAAAGTGATTTATGATCATTTTTACACTTACGACCTTTGTAGTAGTCCCAGGATCATATGATCAACATTCAAATGTTTTGCAATTTGATAATAGTAGTAATAACGACAACAACAACAACAACTAAATTGGAAGGGAACTTGGAGGTCATCTAGTCCAACCCCTGCTCAGGCAGGAAACCCTATACCATTTCAGACAAATGGCTGTCCAGTCTCTTCTTAAAAACTTCCAGTGCTGGAGCATTCACAGCTCCTGGAGGCAGGTTGTTCCACTGTTTAATTGTTCTAACTTCCAGAAAATTTCTCCTTAGTTCTAGGTTGCTTCTCTGTTTGGTTATTTTCCATCCGTTGCTTCTTGTCCTGCCTTCAGGTGCTTCGGGGAGTAGCTTGACTCCCTCTTTTTTGTGGCAGCCCCAGATATATTGGAACACTGCTACCGGTATGATGTCAACCCTCGTCCTTCTCTTCATTAGACTAGACATACCCAATTGCAGCAACCGTTCCTTGTATGCTAATTGTTGTTTAAATTGTCCTCGCACAGATTTGTTCGTTATCCTGTTTAGTTTCCCTTTCTTTTCTGCTTTGCTGGCAGAATGTAACGGTTGGTCTTTCCATTTTGTTCAGCTGACAGGCCAAACTTTTACATTTATTACTTAACCTTATGTCAAGATTGAGCTAGACTAGTACAGGTAGTCCTCAACCTCCTACAATTCACTTAGTGACTGGTTCATATTTATGATTCTTGCTGTGTCCCAAGGTCATGTGATCACTTTTGCAACAGTTGCAAAGCAAAATCAGTGCAGAAGCCAGATTCACTTAACATCCATGTAACCAACTGGATAACCCACTATAATTTTGCAGGGTTCTACGTTTCCTCTCAATACACTCTACTAAAACAACGGCTGAGTGAAGGTGGGAAAGAGCTATAGCCATTAGCATTTCATTAATTTATCTCAACATGACCTCTTAGAGTTTCCTGTTTATCATGCCTTTCTCTGTTTTGTAGGATAGTATGGTAAAAGAGTAGCTGCTCAGTCATCGTATGCGGTGGACCTAGCAAATGAGTGGACTTTTTGAGAAGAATCGTGGAAATGGCAAGTAGCGAGTTTTCCATAATTGGTTAGTGACAGACCTATTGCATTCTGGCTCTTGTTGTTGTTATCACAGGGCAATAACATCAGGGATCACACTGATTGAAATAACAGCTCTGGTGTCTCTTACAAATCAAACGTCTTTTCTGCCTTTATGCATTCTCTGCCTCTTAGGACTCCTGATAAAGGAGGATTCGTTCTTCTGTTATTGTATTTCGTTTTGACAACCCATCCTTACTATACAATATTTGTGTAGCTTGGTTACTGTGGTCAGCGGCCTATAGGACTACTTGAGTGACATTTGGATGTGGGAAACTTGGAAAATGCTGAAAAGTTTGGAGTTACCTCTAGATAATCAATAAAGCTTTTTCTATTTCAATATATATATATATATATATATACATATATATATATAGGTACCCATTTGCAATATGACTACTAATTAAAATTAATCATTGCAATATTGTCGGTATCATCAACGACCAAAAAACGCATCTCACCAGAGGCAACTCATGTGTCTACATTCACAGCCCCCTGAAAAACATCCTGGCCCAAGGGAGCTTTTATCATTTATGGTGGACATGTGATAAAGTAAAGAAATATTGGAGTAGGATTTATATTCTAATGCAGAAAATTCTGAAAGTGAATATAAAGGTGAAAGCAGAAACTGTTCCTTTTGGCTTAATGGAAAAAAGGCTTGGAAAAAAAGATGGAACTTCAATGTTATATACGTTGATGGCAGCAAGACTACTTTATGTACAAAAATAAAAGGACATTTCGATCTCCACAATGGAGGAATGGTTGCAAAAGTTGAGGGAGTTAGCAGAGATGGCTAAATTGACTCCTTTGATGAAAACAACAACAACACATGAGTACTTTTTTTTCAGTCTGGAAACCCCTTCTTCACTTCACTGGATTTCTAGGAGGTTGGACTTGAAGATCTCCAAGGTCCCTTCCCTTCTGTCATTCTGTTAAATTCAGCTTCTAAGTGACTTTTTTGGCCTCTGATAAATATCTTTTCGGGGTTTTATCTTCCAGCCTATTATTAAATGGTAAAATATAGAATCTTTCTTCTGTAAGTAAACTCGTATTCCAAAAATGTTTCCAGGTTGGTTATTTATATTAAGATGTATATTGCAAGACATCATCAGTGCTCCTTGCGTATAGAAGAAATAGCCCTCCAAATTACAGGAAGTCCTCAACTTACAACTGTTCATTTAGTGACCATTCGAAGTTACAACGTCACTGAAAAAAGTGACATATGTTTGTTTTTCACAGTTACCCCCCTTTGCAGCATCCCCATGATTCTGTGATCAAAATTCAGATACTTGGCAACTGGTTCATACTTATGACCGTTGCCGTGTCCCAAGGTCACGTCATCTCCTTTTGTGACCTTCCGAAAAGCAAAGTCAATGGGGAAGCCAGATTCACTTAACAACCAGGTTACTCACTTACGAACTGGAGTGATTCACTTAATAGCTGTGGCAAGAAAGGTCATAAAACGGGGCAAAGTTCCATTAACAAATGTCTCTCTTGACAACAGAAATTTTGGGCTCCATTGTGGTCGTAAGTGGAGCACTACTTGTACTTTTGGTTGGGAAGTTGACATGTGTTTGCCTGTGCCAGATGAAATTGGTCCCCCTCTCTAAGCGGTCCGATTGCAGCTGCTGCCAGGCCACCCTTTGCGTGGAGAGAAATGGCCAGTCTGGGAGTTGCGCTCACCGCTCCAGAGAAAGTCGGTTAGAGGGGTGGAATTGCGGAGCTGGATGCAAATGCGGTTTTGTAGATGGAGATGCACAGAGGATACTACTGAGAATCTTTCCTATCTTTAAGAAAAGAGTAATAGCATTTGGCACCTAATACCAGCCTGGAATTAAGGCGGTAAGTCTTACTGGTGATTAAGTAGGAAATCATGTGACCAAACCTATTCTACAACGGTCTTTGCAGCAGTCATTAAATGATAGCTGCAGTCGTTAAGTGTACCCACTTTTCAGAATGGGCATTTTTTACCAGGTATTGGTAGTCAACGCCAGCAAAACATTGTAAACTGTAGTCACGTGATTGTGGGATGCTGCAAAGAGCTCTGAATGTGATCTGGATGCTGACTGCCCACAGTGCAATTGCATGAGTGCAGATGGGGGAGAGGGCAAACATCAAGTCTTTGAATCCAAGGACTAAATACCTTATATTCTTATTCTTAGTAAACTTTAACCAACACTTCTTTTTCAATGGAAAATGTAGTACCAATTAACAAGGTTACTGAGAGGAGAATACGAAAGCAAGGTATGCTATGTTGCCATTTACATGATCATTTTTATTTACAGTTTAATTGAAATCACTGGCATGGAAATTGTTCACGTCTGGATAGGACATACACTTTCCCTGCCATTTTAGCTGTTCCATTTGTGTATCTTACATACGGTATTTTGCTAGTGTGTGCAACAACCTAGCACGAGTTGCAAGAAATTATAGCCTCTTAGCCAGTGTAACTTGGGTATTCTTCTATAAAATTCCTTCTTCTGGAAGAATGGAAACTTTCTGCCCCCATAGCAGATCGACAGCGCTTTCTGTGCCTCCAATCATGATCTTCCTGATGTTGCTGAACAAAATTCTCCTTCTTATTAGACAATAGAGTGGTTGATGTTCAGAAAGTACAGGTAATCCTCCACTTACGACAGTTCATTTAGTGACTGTTCAGAGTTACAACGACAGTGAAAAAAAGGACTTATGATCCTTTTTCACACTTACGTCCGTTGCAGTACCCCTTGGTCACGTGATCCATAATCAGATGCTTGGCAACTGATTCATGTTTATGACTGTAGCAGTGTCCCGGGGTCATGTGATCAACTTTTGCGTCCTTCTGGCTAGCAAAAGCAATGGGGAGGCCAGATTCTCTTAACAACTTTGTTACTATCTAAACAACTGCATTGATCTGCTTAGCAACTGTGGGAAGAAAGGTCGTAAAATGTGGCAAAAGCCACTTTACAAATGTTGCATTTAAAAGATAAATTTGGGGATCAATTGTGGTAAGTTGAGGACTGCTTGCGTGTAGCTGAGGAACCTCTGGAAGGGTCAGATTTCCATTAGTATTGTAAGTGAATATTAATTCACTGTATCCCATAGAACGGCGGAAAAAAATACGAGAAAACAGACAAAGCAGTTTGCTGAAATTCTGCATTTAATGAAAAGTTTACCCTATTCCTAACAAAAGTGTAATTTAAAATAGGTCTAAACTAAATTAGCAGATATAAAGTCTTTTTTAGATTTATTCTCAAACAACAACAAGAACAAACACAAGAAGTACAACAACAAGTACAACAAGAAGAATTACAACAACAACAATAACAATAACAAGACGCAGGAAGTTCCTCGTTGGAAAGTGGCTCCTTGCAGGGCTTCGCCGCTGGGGCTGATTCCGCCGTCCATCGCCGTCCGTCTATATGCAGATAGAATAACAAAACAGAATCCCAAGAGTTGGAAGGGACCTTGGAGGTCTTCTACTCCAACCCCCTATTCATGAAGGCATTGTTCCCAGCATGGCCTCCATTTGTCTGCTGTGCTCAATTGCCAGCTTCTTGTGCAGCCCATCAAGAAGGGCAAGACTGCCTCCTCGTGAGTGAAAGAGCCACCCTTTGCTGCTCCTGCCTTTTCTCTGCCCTACCTTTTCTCGGATAGTGCAAAAGCAGTTCCTCCTCAAGACTAACCATCTGCAGCTGCATGCTTTCCCAAGCGGAAGTCTCAGGGCTGTCCTGCTGCAGCTGTGCTTCAGCCAAATCACTCTCCGCTGGCTGCTTGGAGGCATTGACCAACTCACCTCCTGATGTGCCTGGGACTGGTTCATCCTCCTCCGATCTGCCTTCTGGAGAGGCATCTGGGGAAGCGTCTGGGGGAGAAATCAAAGGCCATTATTAGTACCACACGCTTTCTATAAAAGTATACACACTTTGTTCTTTCTGGAGTTACTTTTGATACTTTTTGTGGGGTTTCCTTAATAAAGAGACTGGAGAGGTTTGCCATTTCCTTCTCCAGTGGACCACGTTGTGTCAGCACTCTGCACTATGACCTGTCTGGTTTGGGTGACCCTGCCCGTCAGAGCTAATCGCTTCATTGAGCAAGGCATTGATCCACCAAGAGGCTAAAATAGGTACCTCTTTTAATTAGAGACTGAGGTCCAGGGAGTCCTCCTCCAGGCTGCTGACGTCGTCCAGCGAGGCTTCCCCTTCTTCGGGAGAATCCTGTGAATGACAATGATGACTTTTTATCCATCAGTGAAAGGAGACTCAGAATTCCTAAAAGGGGCCCGATTGATTTGGGATCCCCATCAGGAACAATGCTTCTGTTGCAATCCCCACTCCCACCCCACTCTGCCCGTTAAAGCTCTGCCTGGAAACAGCAGGTAGCTGGAGAGGATGACGCAGAAAAACGAAAGGGATAAACAGGGTGGGTCAGATCCATTTAGGACACCAGTCCACTGCACTGGGCCCTTCCCTGCTGCTTTGCAGTAAATCAAACAATGGCAACAGAGCTTGGGTGCTTCTAGTTAGCCTACGTACCTTGTGCCAAGGGCCAGGTGTCACCTTTCTCCACTGTCCAGAGCCCTCCAGCACAGATCACTCAGATTAGGAGAACTGATTAGAGGGACTCTATCCCTCCCCAAGAGAAAACACTTTGTCTGTCTTACCCACGGACTGGACGAAAGGCTGGCCTCCGAAGCCTCTGCAGCCTGCTCCCAGCTTCCCTCAGACAACTCATCCAAGAGGGCAGAAATGGAGTCAAAATCCTCCAGACTGTTGTTCCGGGAGCCCACCAGGACTTTCATCGAATCCTGCAAATGACAGTACCGAGGCTAAATCCCAAGCTTTCTGCATCCCAATAAGATTGCTAAAGGACGCCAGATGAAAACCAACGTCAGACAGCTGCTGAACATAATAGAATACCTGCAAAAGCACAACCAGATACCCGCCGCTCTTATGTTTGTGGATGCAGAAAAAGCTTTCGACAGACTGCACTGGTCGTTCCTGACGAACTTGGTCCGGAAGATGAAAATGGGAGTACAGTTTCTCAACTCCATAACGGCAATTTACCAGAAACAAACAGGTCAGATCATTGTCAATGGAGACTTAACGGACTCATTTAATATAGAGAGAGGCACGAGACAGGGCTGCCTGCTGTACCCCCTGCTATTTGTCCTAACACTGGAAATTTTACTGAACAGAATAAGAGCGGCAGAGGATGTACAGGGCATACAGATTAAACAGCAAGACTACAAACTATGTGCCTTTGCGGATGACCTGCTGGTGACAATGTCGCAACCAGCACGGTCAGCAAGGAAATTGATGGAGATAATGGAGGACTATGGTAGGGTGTCAGGCTTCAAAGTAAATATACCAAAAACAAAGATGCTAGTCAAAAACCTAGACAACAAAGCAAGACGGAACTTGGAAAGAATAACGGGTTGTGAAATAGTCAAGAAAGTCAAATACTTAGGAGTGGAGATAGAATCAACAAATGCGAAATTATACAAGAATAACTACGAGGTCCTGTGGAATAAGATACAAGCAGACCTGGAAAGGTGGAAATCACTACGTCTGTCCCTGCTTGGCAGGATAGCGACAGTAAAGATGAATGTATTACCCAGATTTTTATTTCTCTTCCAAATGCTACCCATACTCAAAAAGGATGCGGACTTGGACAACTGGCAGAAGGGCATCAACAGATTTATTTGGGACGACAAGAGACCGAGGGTGAAACTAAAAATCATCCAAGACGCAAGGGAGAGAGGGGGACTCAAAATGCCTAATCTAAAGCTATGCTACTATGCAGCAACGTTGGTGGCGGTTAGTGACTGGATCAACATGACAAATGATAGAATTCTGAATGTTGAGGGGCATGGTCTACTATTCGGCTGGCACGCATACCTAGTATACGACAAAAAGGTAGATAGGAACTTCAAAGAGAACCCACTACGAATCCCATTGTTATGGGTCTGGAAGAAATATAAGCACCTCCTACACAACAAGATTCCCATCTGGACGATCCCTGGACACGCCACAGGGGATATGAACACATCCCAAGGGCAAGAAGTGGTGCCCTACAGTGAACTTATACTGGGAGAAGAAAACGGGTTCCTCTAGAAACCTCAAGCAACGCTAGCAAACAGAGGAATAGGAAGTACCTGGCTATCATATATACAACTACAATCAAGGTGGCGTAAAGACAAGAAGAAGGGCTTCTCCCAGACCGACGAGAATCTAATTAAACAGATTAGAGAACAGGGGATTATGCACATCAAACGAGTGTACAGCATTCTGATAGAAATGGACTCTGAAACCGAGCTAGTCAAGAACTGTATGATAAAGTGGGCACAAGACTTCGGACACCCTATCGCCATGGACACGTGGGAGAAAATCTGGGTGAGGAATGTAGAATTCACGAAATCGCAACACTTAAGGGAAAACTTCTACAAGATGTTCTATAGATGGCATCTAGACCCGAAAAAAATATCACTCATCTACCCGGGCTCCCAGCCCAAATGCTGGAGGTGCGGGGACGGGGAGGCTACTTACTTTCACATATAGTGGGCATGCAGAAAAATCAAAGCATTCTGGAGGAAGATATGGTGGACACTCCAAACTATTTTCAAAAAGCGTATAGAATTTCTACCTTAGGCTTTTCTGTTAGGGATCACAAAGGACTTCACTACCTCAGAGACAAATTTATTTTTGAACTTAATTACAGCAGCAAGATTGTTGGTGGGACAATACTGGAAGAATCCGGAAATACCGCCTATTGAAGAATGGACTGTGAAAGTGACAAATTTGGCGGAAATGGCGAAAATATCAGCGTACTTGAAAAATCGGTCCAATGAACAATTTTTGACGGACTGGAAACAGTGGATAGACTATATCCAAGAGAGACACCAATCAAACAGAATGCAGCTGGCGTTTAGCTGAGGCTCGATGGGAGGAGGGAAGAAGGGTTAACAAATCATATGTTTACAAAAACTAACACCCAATGTTGAATGTATATGTTCTATAACTAATGCCTCTTAACATAAACTTATGACTAATGTTGTTTGCTTTAAAACTGTTAAAGCGGACTGAATCTCTACCTCAGGATATGAAACTTTTACCTCAGGATCTCCGGTTAGGGACTATAAAAGTTTGCACTAGTAATGGGATGAAGTCAATTCAGAAGCGCAAACGAACAATATGCAATAAACTAGATACAGCAGATAGACCATATATAAGAGAAACACCAAACAAACAAAAGGTACTCGGAGTATACTTGAAGAGGGAAGAGAGGAGGGGAGAACGTTTACTAAAGCAGATGTTTACAAAGATTAATACTTAATGTTGTATGCTATGTTCTAGGATGATTGTTTAGCAATAGGATCTTTGGTTTAATGTTGACCACATTAATATGGAACCAGATAAGAGAAACACCAATCAAACAAAGTGTAACAGGAGTATAGTTGAGGCTAGACGCGAGGAGTGGGAAAAAGGCTTACTAATTCAGACGTTTTCAGTGACTAATACCTAGTATTGTATATCAGGTGCCATGATGATTGCTGCACAATATGTTTTTTTTATGTTCAATGTTGATTGTTTTAATAAAAGAATTTTATATTAAAAAAAAAAGATTGCCAAAAGCAAGAGAGCCTCCATCGGCCCCTTTGCCAAGACTTTTTTTACCTCCGAAGTATGCGTCTTCTCCCCAATAGGATAGAGCTGCTCCTCTGTCGGCTGGTCTTCTTCATCCTGAAATAAAAATGCAAAGATTCTGTCTGTTGGCATCTCCACAGAGACAATGCTTCTTCTTTTAGTGGGGTAGAAGCTGCTCAGGCCTTACCGATTCTGTGCAGGTCTCTGACCTGGGGGGGAGTCGCGGCCTCCAGTGCTCTTCCTTTTCCTCTCTGGGGAGAGAACCGAAGGAGCCAAAGATCAAAAACAGCCATGGGCCCTTTTTTTAAAAAAAGTGGTGACGTGGAGGCTGTAAGAACCCTTCCAGCTGGCCTGCCAAGGGGATTGGCCTGAGATTCCTCCTTTAGCAGAAGCAAAGGCAGAGGGCAGAGATGCCTCCTCTCTGCAAAGGCTTCACCCTCCGAGGTGTTCCCTACCTTGATAGGCAGGCACTGCTTTCCTCCTGCACCTCTCTTGGTCGGAATTCTTCTGAAGGATCCTGAAATAACAATGCAAATACTACAAATGTTGGCATATCAACCAATCCACAGCGAAAGGACTTCTGCCATTACCATGGTGGGGAGCTGGTCTGGGCTTACCGACTCAGTGCAGGTCTCCCAGATGGTTGAGAGCCGCGGCCTCCACTTGGCTAACTTCTCATTTCTGGGGAGAGAATGAAGGGCCAAAGATCAAAACTAGCCATGCGATGCCTCCCCTCTGCAAAGGTTTCTTCTAGCCCTTCTCTTTAGGGCTTTACTGCGGCTGCCTTTTAGGGGGCTTCAGAATACTTCATCTGCAAGCACCTACCTCCCTGAAATGCGAAGTGGCATCACCTCTTCTCTCCTGGGGGTCCGGGCGGTGGCACGAACACCCATCAAACCCTGCAAGTAACAATTGTTCATTGAAAGTATAAATTAAAAGTCCCCTGTATGTTGTGCAACGTTTATCTTCAACAGGGAAAGACAAAGCAGATCATGGAAGATTTGGCTGATAGGAAGCCATCAAGATCTTTCCATGAATCCAAAAGGCTCCTCTTGCCTTTGCTAGGCTGAACAGGTTCCCCCAAGTGAGAATTCCTTCCTTTCCCCACCCGGTTTTGAGGGATGAGCCCTGACTTGCCAGGTTGCAAAAGCGTCCTTACCCCTTGGGAGGAAGACCTGCGTCCATCCGACACATGAATCTGTGTCTCCCATTCTCCCTTCTGGTCCGCTTGTTCATGTGCCTCGTCAGTTCTGACAGAAATAAAAAGATGACATGTCAAAAAATATCCATCTAGCTCTGCCTCTTCTTTCTAAGAACAGCCAACCTGCCCATCTTTTGGCCTCTGCAGGCCCCTTGCAGAGAGAGAGCCATCTTGGGGAGAGGCTGTTAGAGACCCTGCAGTCCATCAGTGGTGCCCCACCATGCCCAGGGTTTGAGGAGAAGGGGGTGGTACCTGGCAGGAGGCACAGGAAGGTCCTGTACGTCGCACTTCGTGCAGCAGAAGAGCGCCGAACATCTTTTCCAGATGTTCTGTGAAGAAAAGAGAAATAGAGATGAGCCAGTCAGAAGAGTTGCGAAGCATGACTTTCTCCCCTCCTATTGCCAGTTTCTTGGCAGCTGAGACAGCCACACTTACTCTAAAAAACCTTCGTACAGCCATGACCCCAAGCAGCTGTTTGTCCTTTAACTGCACGAAGGGAGAATGGGCAGTTGGGCCCTGGTTGGTGGCTTTTCAGGGAAACTGACAACCTTGTTGCCTCAGCAACCAGGTAAACAAGGGCCACATTCTAAACCTACCCAAGGAGGGCAGCTCACCTGGGTATAGCAGTATCTGGGCGGCCCGGTGGCTGACTCCTTTGGTGGCCTTTGGCCTCTTCCTTTCATGTGGGAGCAGGAACAACAGAGAAGCACCATCATACAAACGGCATACAAACCCAAATAAATAAATAAATAAATAAATTGTGGCACAAAGCACAGAAGGAATCATACAATCCTAGGGTGTGGCTTTTAGACCAACCCCCTGCCCAAGGAAGGGCTCCTCACAGAGGCCCTCCAGGGAGGGGAGGGGACATAGTGCACTCTCCCTTCGGGGCTGCCGAGACTCTGATCATGTGCAGGGCTCCCGTTCCACTTTCAGCTCCTCCCAAGCTGGACCTGTGCCAGTGGATGCCGCCCTTGACCGGGACATGGCTCCAATAAGCCTGGCCATTGAGGGAGCAACCCCTGTCTAGGCTGCTGCCATTGCCACCGCTGCTGCTGAGGGGGCATGCCAGACGTGCATCACCTTTTCCCATCCCCTGGCTCAGGGAGGCCCAGGGCAGCCCCTCCTCTCCCCTGACAGATCTAACAGCTCTGAGGCTTTTCCCTAATAAAATACTATTATTTAATCTACTTCTGGTATGTATTAATTACTACCTTTTTGTTTTCATCGCAATTCCTACAGGTATGTTTCATTGTATAGATGTATTTAAAGAAAGCTATTCGTTATAGGTAGTCCTCGATTTATGACTGGTTGCTTAATGACCATTTGAAATCATGAAGAACTGACCCAGAACTACTTATGACTTATTTTAATCATTATGGTGGCTGCATATCCCCATCTCCATGATCACATGATCTCATTTGGGATTCTTGGCAACTGATTACCTTTAGGACTGTTTGCAGCGTCCCAGCGAACACTTAATGACTTCAGCATTTGCTTAACAACTACTCTAAAAATGTTGAAAATTTGGCTCTAGTCACGTGATGCCTCGACTTGTGACTGCAGCAACTTACCACTGTAATTCAGGGCTCAATTTCATCTTACATTTTTTATTTTATTTATTATTAAATTTCTATACCGCCCCTCTCCCGAAGGACTCGGGGCGGTGTACAGCCTTAAAATTTAAAAAACATATAAATGTACAAAATTAAAATATTTAAAAATAAATTAAACAAATTAGGCCATAAAATCCCATATAAAACCCAATATGTGCGAATCCTAAAATCCTAAAAATCACACAATCAAAATTACACAACATTGAGGACAACCATTACTGCTAATGTGACTTCAGGCTCGAAGAGAAAAAAGTTAGAGATTTTTAATGACCAGGAGAGAGAGAGACTCTGTACTTAAATGTCTTCTAAATAAATTTTGAAGCATTCGCTGCCCTAATAAGTGGAGACGTTTCTTCTTTCTTCCGGAATGAGCTTGCTAGTAGCAAATAAATTCTTTTTTCAATTTCCAAATATCATAAACTAGAAACAAAAACAAAAAATGAAGCCCAGGTTCAAAGTACCCAGCTTCACAACTTATACTTCAGTTATAGTGAAATATTAAACCACATGCTTCAGAGAAACAGAACAATTTTTTTTATATTTGCAAGTTTACTTCCAAAACGTGTATTGTTTCACCCAGATATTGTTTTTCTTCCTCCAATGGGAGGATTCCAATTTATTGTCATATTTTAAATGCTGTCCTTGTATCCTCTTTGAGTTTATAAATATATCTAGCTTTGATATGATGCCCAAAACAGGAACAAACGTAGTTAACGTCATGACTTTCATTCTGAAGGATGGGCTTCAGAGTTGTGAAGTGATTAGAGAAATTTCAATGGAAGGTAGAGGAAAAATATTGGAAGTAAGATCAAGTACACATATTGCAGGTAGTCTTCAACTTACAACAGTTCATTTAGTGACCGTTGAAAGTTACAGCCCTGAAAAAAGGGATTTATGATCATTTTTACACTTACGACCTTTGTAGTAGTCCCAGGATCATATGATCAACATTCAAATGTTTTGCAATTTGATAATAGTAGTAATAACGACAACAACAACAACAACTAAATTGGAAGGGAACTTGGAGGTCATCTAGTCCAACCCCTGCTCAGGCAGGAAACCCTATACCATTTCAGACAAATGGCTGTCCAGTCTCTTCTTAAAAACTTCCAGTGCTGGAGCATTCACAGCTCCTGGAGGCAGGTTGTTCCACTGTTTAATTGTTCTAACTTCCAGAAAATTTCTCCTTAGTTCTAGGTTGCTTCTCTGTTTGGTTATTTTCCATCCGTTGCTTCTTGTCCTGCCTTCAGGTGCTTCGGGGAGTAGCTTGACTCCCTCTTTTTTGTGGCAGCCCCAGATATATTGGAACACGGCTATGATGTCAACCCTCGTCCTTCTCTTCATTAGACTAGACATACCCAATTGCAGCAACCGTTCCTTGTATGCTAATTGTTGTTTAAATTGTCCTGGCACAGATTTGTTCGTTATCCTGTTTAGTTTCCCTTTCTTTTCTGCTTTGCTGACAGAATGTAACGGTTGGTCTTTACATTTTGTTCAGCTGACAGGCCAAACTTTTACATTTATTACTTAACCTTATGTCAAGATTGAGCTAGACTAGTACAGGTAGTCCTCAACCTCCTACAATTCACTTAGTGACTGGTTCATATTTATGATTCTTGCTGTGTCCCAAGGTCATGTGATCACTTTTGCAACAGTTGCAAAGCAAAATCAGTGCAGAAGCCAGATTCCCTTAACATCCATGTAACCAACTGGATAACCCACTATAATTTTGCAGGGTTCTACGTTTCCTCTCAATACACTCTACTAAAACAACGGCTGAGTGAAGGTGGGAAAGAGCTATAGCCATTAGCATTTCATTAATTTATCTCAACATGACCTCTTAGAGTTTCCTGTTTATCATGCCTTTCTCTGTTTTGTAGGATAGTATGGTAAAAGAGTAGCTGCTCAGTCATCGTATGCGGTGGACCTAGCAAATGAGTGGACTTTTTGAGAAGAATCGTGGAAATGGCAAGTAGCGAGTTTTCCATAACTGGTTAGTGACAGACCTATTGCATTCTGGATCTTGTTGTTGTTATCACAGGGCAATAACATCAGGGATCACACTGATTGAAATAACAGCTCTGGGGTCTCTTAGAAATCAAACGTCTTTTCTGCCTTTATGCATTCTCTGCCTCTTAGGACTCCTGATAAAGGAGGATTCGTTCTTCTGTTATTGTATTTCGTTTTGACAACCCATCCTTACTATACAATATTTGTGTAGCTCGGTTACTGTGGTCAGCGGCCTAGAGGACTACTTGAGTGACATTTGGATGTGGGAAACTTGGAAAATGCTGAAAAGTTTGGAGTTACCTCTAGATAATCAATAAAGCTTTTTCTATTTCAATATATATATATATACATATATATATATAGGTACCCATTTGCAATATGACTACTAATTAAAATTAATCATTGCAATATTGTCGGTATCATCAACGACCAAAAAACGCATCACACCAGAGGCAACTCATGTGTCTACATTCACAGCCCCCTGAAAAACATCCTGGCCCAAGGGAGCTTTTATCATTTATGGTGGACATGTGATAAAGTAAAGAAATATTGGAGTAGGATTTATATTCTAATGCAGAAAATTCTGAAAGTGAATATAAAGGTGAAAGCAGAAACTGTTCCTTTTGGCTTAATGGAAAAAAGGCTTGGAAAAAAAGATGGAACTTCAATGTTATATGCGTTGATGGCAGCAAGACTACTTTATGTACAAAAATAAAAGGTCATTTCGATCTCCACAATGGAGGAATGGTTGCAAAAGTTGAGGGAGTTAGCAGAGATGGCTAAATTGACTCCTTTGATGAAAACAAAAACAACAACACATGAGTACTTTTTTTTCAGTCTGGAAACCCCTTCTTCACTTCACTGGATTTCTAGGAGGTTGGACTTGAAGATCTCCAAGGTCCCTTCCCTTCTGTCATTCTGTTAAATTCAGCTTCTAAGTAACTTTTTTGGCCTCTGATAAATATCTTTTCGGGGTTTTATCTTCCAGCCTATTATTAAATGGTAAAATATAGAATCTTTCTTCTGTAAGTAAACTCGTATTCCAAAAATGTTTCCAGGTTGGTTATTTATATTAAGATGTATATTGCAAGACATCATCAGTGCTCCTTGCGTATAGAAGAAATAGCCCTCCAAATTACAGGAAGTCCTCAACTTACAACTGTTCATTTAGTGACCATTCGAAGTTACAACGTCACTGAAAAAAGTGACATATGTTTGTTTTTCACAGTTACCCCCCTTTGCAGCATCCCCATGATTCTGTGATCAAAATTCAGATACTTGGCAACTGGTTCATACTTATGACCGTTGCCGTGTCGCAAGGTCACGTCATCTCCTTTTGTGACCTTCCGAAAAGCAAAGTCAATGGGGAAGCCAGATTCACTTAACAACCAGGTTACTCACTTACGAACTGGAGTGATTCACTTAATAGCTGTGGCAAGAAAGGTCATAAAACGGGGCAAAGTTCCATTAACAAATGTCTCTCTTGACAACAGAAATTTTGGGCTCCATTGTGGTCGTAAGTGGAGCACTACTTGTACTTTTGGTTGGGAAGTTGACATGTGTTTGCCTGTGCCAGATGAAATCGGTCCCCCTCTCTAAGCGGTCCGATTGCAGCTGCTGTCAGGCCACCCTTTGCGTGGAGAGAAATGGCCAGTCTGGGAGTTGCGCTCACCGCTCCAGAGAAAGTCGGTTAGAGGGGTGGAATTGCGGAGCTGGATGCAAATGCGGTTTTGTAGATGGAGATGCACAGAGGATACTACTGAGAATCTTTCCTATCTTTAAGAAAAGAGTAATAGCATTCGGCACCTCATACCAGCCTGGAATTAAGGCGGTAAGTCTTACTGGTGATTAAGTAGGAAATCATGTGACCAAACCTATTCTACAACGGTCTTTGCAGCAGTCATTAAATGAAAGCTGCAGTCGTTAAGTGTACCCACTTTTCAGAATGGGCATTTTTTACCAGGTATTGGTAGTCAACGCCAGCAAAACATTGTAAACTGTAGTCACGTGATTGTGGGATGCTGCAAAGAGCTCTGAATGTGATCTGGATGCTGACTGCCCACAGTGCAATTGCATGAGTGCAGATGGGGGAGAGGGCAAACATCAAGTCTTTGAATCCAAGGACTAAATACCTTATATTCTTATTCTTAGTAAACTTTAACCAACATTTCTTTTTCAATGGAAAATGTAGTACCAATTAACAAGGTTACTGAGAGGAGAATACGAAAGCAAGGTATGCTATGTTGCCATTTACATGATCATTTTTATTTACAGTTTAATTGAAATCACTGGCATGGAAATTGTTCACGTCTGGATAGGACATACACTTTCCCTGCCATTTTAGCTGTTCCATTTGTGTATCTTACATACGGTATTTTGCTAGTGTGTGCAACAACCTAGCACGAGTTGCAAGAAATTATAGCCTCTTAGCCAGTGTAACTTGGGTATTCTTCTATAAAATTCCTTCTTCTGGAAGAATGGAAACTTTCTGCCCCCATAGCAGATCGACAGCGCTTTCTGTGCCTCCAATCATGATCTTCCTGATGTTGCTGAACAAAATTCTCCTTCTTATTAGACAATAGAGTGGTTGATGTTCAGAAAGTACAGGTAATCCTCCACTTACGACAGTTCATTTAGTGACTGTTCAGAGTTACAACGACAGTGAAAAAAAGGACTTATGATCCTTTTTCACACTTACGTCCGTTGCAGTACCCCTTGGTCACGTGATCCATAATCAGATGCTTGGCAACTGATTCATGTTTATGACTGTAGCAGTGTCCCGGGGTCATGTGATCAACTTTTGCGTCCTTCTGGCTAGCAAAAGCAATGGGGAGGCCAGATTCTCTTAACAACTTTGTTACTATCTAAACAACTGCATTGATCTGCTTAGCAACTGTGGGAAGAAAGGTCGTAAAATGTGGCAAAAGCCACTTTACAAATGTTGCATTTAAAAGATAAATTTGGGGATCAATTGTGGTAAGTTGAGGACTGCTTGCGTGTAGCTGAGGAACCTCTGGAAGGGTCAGATTTCCATTAGTATTGTAAGTGAATATTAATTCACTGTATCCCATAGAACGGCGGAAAAAAATACGAGAAAACAGACAAAGCAGTTTGCTGAAATTCTGCATTTAATGAAAAGTTTACCCTATTCCTAACAAAAGTGTAATTTAAAATAGGTCTAAACTAAATTAGCAGATATAAAGTCTTTTTTAGATTTATTCTCAAACAACAACAAGAACAAACACAAGAAGTACAACAACAAGTACAACAAGAAGAATTACAACAACAACAATAACAATAACAAGACGCAGGAAGTTCCTCGTTGGAAAGTGGCTCCTCGCAGGGCTTCGCCGCTGGGGCTGATTCCGCCGTCCATCGCCGTCCGTCTATATGCAGATAGAATAACAAAACAGAATCCCAAGAGTTGGAAGGGACCTTGGAGGTCTTCTACTCCAACCCCCTATTCATGAAGGCATTGTTCCCAGCATGGCCTCCATTTGTCTGCTGTGCTCAATTGCCAGCTTCTTGTGCAGCCCATCAAGAAGGGCAAGACTGCCTCCTCGTGAGTGAAAGAGCCACCCTTTGCTGCTCCTGCCTTTTCTCTGCCCTACCTTTTCTCGGATAGTGCAAAAGCAGTTCCTCCTCAAGACTAACCATCTGCAGCTGCATGCTTTCCCAAGCGGAAGTCTCAGGGCTGTCCTGCTGCAGCTGTGCTTCAGCCAAATCACTCTCCGCTGGCTGCTTGGAGGCATTGACCAACTCACCTCCTGATGTGCCTGGGACTGGTTCATCCTCCTCCGATCTGCCTTCTGGAGAGGCATCTGGGGAAGCGTCTGGGGGAGAAATCAAAGGCCATTATTAGTACCACACGCTTTCTATAAAAGTATACACACTTTGTTCTTTCTGGAGTTACTTTTGATACTTTTTGTGGGGTTTCCTTAATAAAGAGACTGGAGAGGTTTGCCATTTCCTTCTCCAGTGGACCACGTTGTGTCAGCACTCTGCACTATGACCTGTCTGGTTTGGGTGACCCTGCCCGTCAGAGCTAATCGCTTCATTGAGCAAGGCATTGATCCACCAAGAGGCTAAAATAGGTACCTCTTTTAATTAGAGACTGAGGTCCAGGGAGTCCTCCTCCAGGCTGCTGACGTCGTCCAGCGAGGCTTCCCCTTCTTCGGGAGAATCCTGTGAATGACAATGATGACTTTTTATCCATCAGTGAAAGGAGACTCAGAATTCCTAAAAGGGGCCCGATTGATTTGGGATCCCCATCAGGAACAATGCTTCTGTTGCAATCCCCACTCCCACCCCACTCTGCCCGTTAAAGCTCTGCCTGGAAACAGCAGGTAGCTGGAGAGGATGACGCAGAAAAACGAAAGGGATAAACAGGGTGGGTCAGATCCATTTAGGACACCAGTCCACTGCACTGGGCCCTTCCCTGCTGCTTTGCAGTAAATCAAACAATGGCAACAGAGCTTGGGTGCTTCTAGTTAGCCTACGTACCTTGTGCCAAGGTCCAGGTGTCACCTTTCTCCACTGTCCACAGCCCTCCAGCACAGATCACTCAGATTAGGAGAACTGATTAGAGGGACTCTATCCCTCCCCAAGAGAAAACACTTTGTCTGTCTTACCCACGGACTGGATGAAAGGCTGGCCTCCGAAGCCTCTGCAGCCTGCTCCCAGCTTCCCTCAGACAACTCATCCAAGAGGGCAGAAATGGAGTCAAAATCCTCCAGACTGTTGTTCCGGGAGCCCACCAGGACTTTCATCGAATCCTGCAAATGACAGTACCGGGGCTAAATCCCAAGCTTTCTGCATCCCAATAAGATTGCTAAAGGATAGGGTGCGTTCAGGCCCTGTGTGCCAAAAGCAAGAGAGCCTCCATCGGCCCCTTTGCCAAGACTTTTTTTACCTCCGAAGTATGCGTCTTCTCCCCAATAGGATAGAGCTGCTCCTCCGTCGGCTGGTCTTCTTCATCCTGAAATAAAAATGCAAAGATTCTGTCTGTTGGCATCTCCACAGAGACAATGGTTCTTCGTTTAGTGGGGTAGAAGCTGCTCAGGCCTTACCGATTCTGTGCAGGTCTCTGACCTGGGGGGGAGTCGCGGCCTCCAGTGCTCTTCCTTTTCCTCTCTGGGGAGAGAACCGAAGGAGCCAAAGATCAAAAACAGCCATGGGCCCTTTTTTTTAAAAAAGTGGTGACGTGGAGGCTGTAAGAACCCTTCCAGCTGGCCTGCCAAGGGGATTGGCCTGAGATTCCTCCTTTAGCAGAAGCAAAGGCAGAGGGCAGAGATGCCTCCTCTCTGCAAAGGCTTCACCCTCCGAGGTGTTCCCTACCTTGATAGGCAGGCACTGCTTTCCTCCTGCACCTCTCTTGGTCGGAATTCTTCTGAAGGATCCTGAAATAACAATGCAAATATTACAAATGTTGGCATATCAACCAATCCACAGCGAAAGGGCTTCTGCCATTACCATGGTGGGGAGCTGGTCTGGGCTTACCGACTCAGTGCAGGTCTCCCAGATGGTTGAGAGCCGCGGCCTCCACTTGGCTAACTTCTCATTTCTGGGGAGAGAATGAAGGGCCAAAAGATCAAAACTAGCCATGCGATGCCTCCCCTCTGCAAAGGTTTCTTCTAGCCCTTCTCTTTAGGGCTTTACTGCGGCTGCCTTTTAGGGGGCTTCAGAATACTTCATCTGCAAGCACCTACCTCCCTGAAATGCGAAGTGGCATCACCTCTTCCCTCCTGGGGGTCCGGGCGGTGGCACGAACACCCATCAAACCCTGCAAGTAACAATTGTTCATTGAAAGTATAAATTAAAAGTCCCCTGCATGTTGTGCAACGTTTATCTTCAACAGGGAAAGACAAAGCAGATCATGGAAGATTTGGCTGATAGGAAGCCATCAAGATCTTTCCATGAATCCAAAAGGCTCCTCTTGCCTTTGCTAGGCTGAACAGGTTCCCCCAAGTGAGAATTCCTTCCTTTCCCCACCCGGTTTTGAGGGATGAGCCCTGACTTGCCGGGTTGCAAAAGCGTCCTTACCCCTTGGGAGGAAGACCTGCGTCCATCCGACACATGAATCTGTGTCTCCCATTCTCCCTTCTGGTCCGCTTGTTCATGTGCCTCGTCAGTTCTGACAGAAATAAAAAGATGACATGTCAAAAAATATCCATCTAGCTCTGCCTCTTCTTTCTAAGAACAGCCAACCTGCCCATCTTTTGGCCTCTGCAGGCCCCTTGCAGAGAGAGAGCCATCTTGGGGAGAGGCTGTTAGAGACCCTGTAGTCCATCAGTGGTGCCCCACCATGCCCAGGGTTTGAGGAAAAGGGGGTGGTACCTGTCAGGAGGCACAGGAAGGTCCTGTACGTCGCTCTTCATGCAGCAGAAGAGCGCCGAACATCTTTTCCAGATGTTCTGTGAAGAAAAGAGAAATAGAGATGAGCCAGTCAGAAGAGTTGCGAAGCATGACTTTCTCCCCTCCTATTGCCAGTTTCTTGGCAGCTGAGACAGCCACACTTACTCTAAAAAACCTTCGTACAGCCATGACCCCAAGCAGCTGTTTGTCCTTTAACTGCACGAAGGGAGAATGGGCAGTTGGGCCCTGGTTGGTGGCTTTTCAGGGAAACTGACAACCTCGTTGCCTCAGCAACCAGGTAAACAAGGGCCACATTCTAAACCTACCCAAGGAGGGCAGCTCACCTGGGTATAGCAGTATCTGGGCGGCCTGGTGGCTGACTCCTTTGGTGGCCTTTGGCCTCTTCCTTTCATGTGGGAGCAGGAACAACAGAGAAGCACCATCATACAAACGGCATACAAACCCAAATAAATAAATAAATAAATAAATTGTGGCACAAAGCACAGAAGGAATCATACAATCCTAGGGTGTGGCTTTTAGACCAACCCCCTGCCCAAGGAAGGGCTCCTCACAGAGGCCCTCCAGGGAGGGGAGGGGACATAGTGCACTCTCCCTTCGGGGCTGCCGAGACTCTGATCATGTGCAGGGCTCCCGTTCCACTTTCAGCTCCTCCCAAGCTGGACCTGTGCCAGTGGATGCCCCCCTTGACCGGGACATGGCTCCAATAAGCCTGGCCATTGAGGGAGCAACCCCTGTCTAGGCTGCTGCCATTGCCACCGCTGCTGCTGAGGGGGCATGCCAGACGTGCATCACCTCCTCCCATCCCCTGGCTCAGGGAGGCCCAGGGCAGCCCCTCCTCTCCCCTGACAGATCTAACAGCTCTGAGGCTTTTCCCTAATAAAATACTATTATTTAATCTACTTCTGGTATGTATTAATTACTACCTTTTTGTTTTCATCGCAATTCCTACAGGTATGTTTCATTGTATAGATGTATTTAAAGAAAGCTATTCGTTATAGGTAGTCCTCGATTTATGACTGGTTGCTTAATGACCATTTGAAATCATGAAGAACTGACCCAGAACTACTTATGACTTATTTTAATCATTATGGTGGCTGCATATCCCCATCTCCATGATCACATGATCCCATTTGGGATTCTTGGCAACTGATTACCTTTAGGACTGTTTGCAGCGTCCCAGCGAACACTTAATGACTTCAGCATTTGCTTAACAACTACTCTAAAAATGTTGAAAATTTGGCTCTAGTCACGTGATGCCTCGACTTGTGACTGCAGCAACTTACCACTGTAATTCAGGGCTCAATTTCATCTTACATTTTTTATTTTATTTATTATTAAATTTCTATACCGCCCCTCTCCCGAAGGACTCGGGGCGGTGTACAGCCTTAAAATTTAAAAAACATATAAATGTACAAAATTAAAATATTTAAAAATAAATTAAACAAATTAGGCCATAAAATCCCATATAAAACCCAATATGTGCGAATCCTAAAATCCTAAAAATTACACAATCAAAATTACACAACATTGAGGACAACCATTACTGCTAATGTGACTTCAGGCTTGAAGAGAAAAAAGTTAGAGATTTTTAATGACCAGGAGAGAGACTCTGTACTGAAATGTCTTCTAAATAAATTTTGAAGCATTCGCTGCCCTAATAAATGGAGACGCTTCTTCTTTCTTCCGGAATAAGCTTGCTAGTAGCAAATAAATTCCTTTTTCAATTTCCAAATATCATAAACTAGAAACAAAAACAAAAAATGAAGCCCAGGTTCACAGTACCCAGCTTCACAACTTATACTTCAGTTATAGTGAAATATTAAACCACATGCTTCAGAGAAACAGAACAATTTTTTTTATATTTGCAAGTTTACTTCCAAAACGTCTATTGTTTCACCCAGATATTGTTTTTCTTCCTCCAATGGGAGGATTCCAATTTATTGTCATATTTTAAATGCTGTCCTTGTATCCTCTTTGAGTTTATAAATATATCTAGCTTTGATATGATGCCCAAAACAGGAACAAACGTAGTTAACGTCATGACTTTCATTCTGAAGGATGGGCTTCAGAGTTGTGAAGTGATTAGAGAAATTTCAATGGAAGGTAGAGGAAAAATATTGGAAGTAAGATCAAGTACACATATTGCAGGTAGTCTTCAACTTACAACAGTTCATTTAGTGACCGTTGAAAGTTACAGCCCTGAAAAAAGTGATTTATGATCATTTTTACACTTACGACCTTTGTAGTAGTCCCAGGATCATATGATCAACATTCAAATGTTTTGCAATTTGATAATAGTAGTAATAACGACAACAACAACAACAACTAAATTGGAAGGGATCTTGGAGGTCATCTAGTCCAACCCCTGCTCAGGCAGGAAACCCTATACCATTTCAGACAAATGGCTGTCCAGTCTCTTCTTAAAAACTTCCAGTGCTGGAGCATTCACAGCTCCTGGAGGCAGGTTGTTCCACTGTTTAATTGGTCTAACTTCCAGAAAATTTCTCCTTAGTTCTAGGTTGCTTCTCTGTTTGGTTATTTTCCATCCGTTGCTTCTTGTCCTGCCTTCAGGTGCTTCGGGGAGTAGCTTGACTCCCTCTTTTTTGTGGCAGCCCCAGATATATTGGAACACGGCTATGATGTCAACCCTCGTCCTTCTCTTCATTAGACTAGACATACCCAATTGCAGCAACCGTTCCTTGTATGCTAATTGTTGTTTAAATTGTCCTGGCACAGATTTGTTCGTTATCCTGTTTAGTTTCCCTTTCTTTTCTGCTTTGCTGGCAGAATGTAACGGTTGGTCTTTCCATTTTGTTCAGCTGACAGGCCAAACTTTTACATTTATTACTTAACCTTATGTCAAGATTGAGCTAGACTAGTACAGGTAGTCCTCAACCTCCTACAATTCACTTAGTGA
This sequence comes from Bothrops alternatus, assembly GCA_034064705.1. Lineage (NCBI taxonomy): Eukaryota > Metazoa > Chordata > Lepidosauria > Squamata > Viperidae > Bothrops > Bothrops alternatus. Next base: position 25,778,117 of record JARGCV010000006.1, read on the forward strand.
CTGGTTCATATTTATGATTCTTGCTGTGTCCCAAGGTCATGTGATCACTTTTGCAACAGTTGCAAAGCAAAATCAGTGCAGAAGCCAGATTCACTTAACATCCATGTAACCAACTGGATAACCCACTATAATTTTGCAGGGTTCTACGTTTCCTCTCAATACACTCTACTAAAACAACGGCTGAGTGAAGGTGGGAAAGAGCTATAGCCATTAGCATTTCATTAATTTATCTCAACATGACCTCTTAGAGTTTCCTGTTTATCATGCCTTTCTCTGTTTTGTAGGATAGTATGGTAAAAGAGTAGCTGCTCAGTCATCGTATGCGGTGGACCTAGCAAATGAGTGGACTTTTTGAGAAGAATCGTGGAAATGGCAAGTAGCGAGTTTTCCATAATTGGTTAGTGACAGACCTATTGCATTCTGGCTCTTGTTGTTGTTATCACAGGGCAATAACATCAGGGATCACACTGATTGAAATAACAGCTCTGGTGTCTCTTACAAATCAAACGTCTTTTCTGCATTTATGCATTCTCTGCCTCTTAGGACTCCTGATAAAGGAGGATTCGTTCTTCTGTTATTGTATTTCGTTTTGACAACCCATCCTTACTATACAATATTTGTGTAGCTCGGTTACTGTGGTCAGCGGCCTAGAGGACTACTTGAGTGACATTTGGATGTGGGAAACTTGGAAAATGCTGAAAAGTTTGGAGTTACCTCTAGATAATCAATAAAGCTTTATATATATGTACCCATTTGCAATATGACTACTAATTAAAATTAATCATTGCAATATTGTCGGTATCATCAACGACCAAAAAACGCATCACACCAGAGGCAACTCATGTGTCTACATTCACAGCCCCCTGAAAAACATCCTGGCCCAAGGGAGCTTTTATCATTTATGGTGGACATGTGATAAAGTAAAGAAATATTGGAGTAGGATTTATATTCTAATGCAGAAAATTCTGAAAGTGAATATAAAGGTGAAAGCAGAAACTGTTCCTTTTGGCTTAATGGAAAAAAGGCTTGGAAAAAAAGATGGAACTTCAATGTTATATACGTTGATGGCAGCAAGACTACTTTATGTACAAAAATAAAAGGACATTTCGATCTCCACAATGGAGGAATGGTTGCAAAAGTTGAGGGAGTTAGCAGAGATGGCTAAATTGACTCCTTTGATGAAAACAACAACAACACATGAGTACTTTTTTTTCAGTCTGGAAACCCCTTCTTCACTTCCCTGGATTTCTAGGAGGTTGGACTTGAAGATCTCCAAGGTCCCTTCCCTTCTGTCATTCTGTTAAATTCAGCTTCTAAGTGACTTTTTTGGCCTCTGATAAATATCTTTTCGGGGTTTTATCTTCCAGCCTATTATTAAATGGTAAAATATAGAATCTTTCTTCTGTAAGTAAACTCGTATTCCAAAAATGTTTCCAGGTTGGTTATTTATATTAAGATGTATATTGCAAGACATCATCAGTGCTCCTTGCGTATAGAAGAAATAGCCCTCCAAATTACAGGAAGTCCTCAACTTACAACTGTTCATTTAGTGACCATTCAAAGTTACAACGTCACTGAAAAAAGTGACATATGTTTGTTTTTCACAGTTACCCCCCTTTGCAGCATCCCCATGATTCTGTGATCAAAATTCAGATACTTGGCAACTGGTTCATACTTATGACCGTTGCCGTGTCGCAAGGTCACGTCATCTCCTTTTGTGACCTTCCGAAAAGCAAAGTCAATGGGGAAGCCAGATTCACTTAACAACCAGGTTACTCACTTACGAACTGGAGTGATTCACTTAATAGCTGTGGCAAGAAAGGTCATAAAACGGGGCAAAGTTCCATTAACAAATGTCTCTCTTGACAACAGAAATTTTGGGCTCCATTGTGGTCGTAAGTGGAGCACTACTTGTACTTTTGGTTGGGAAGTTGACATGTGTTTGCCTGTGCCAGATGAAATCGGTCCCCCTCTCTAAGCGGTCAGATTGCAGCTGCTGTCAGGCCACCCTTTGCGTGGAGAGAAATGGCCAGTCTGGGAGTTGCGCTCACCGCTCCAGAGAAAGTCGGTTAGAGGGGTGGAATTGCGGAGCTGGATGCAAATGCGGTTTTGTAGATGGAGATGCACAGAGGATACTACTGAGAATCTTTCCTATCTTTAAGAAAAGAGTAATAGCATTTGGCACCTAATACCAGCCTGGAATTAAGGCGGTAAGTCTTACTGGTGATTAAGTAGGAAATCATGTGACCAAACCTATTCTACAACGGTCTTTGCAGCAGTCATTAAATGAAAGCTGCAGTCGTTAAGTGTACCCACTTTTCAGAATGGGCATTTTTTACCAGGTATTGGTAGTCAACGCCAGCAAAACATTGTAAACTGTAGTCACGTGATTGTGGGATGCTGCAAAGAGCTCTGAATGTGATCTGGATGCTGACTGCCCACAGTGCAATTGCATGAGTGCAGATGGGGGAGAGGGCAAACATCAAGTCTTTGAATCCAAGGACTAAATACCTTATATTCTTATTCTTAGTAAACTTTAACCAACACTTCTTTTTCAATGGAAAATGTAGTACCAATTAACAAGGTTACTGAGAGGAGAATACGAAAGCAAGGTATGCTATGTTGCCATTTACATGATCATTTTTATTTACAGTTTAATTGAAATCACTGGCATGGAAATTGTTCACGTCTGGATAGGACATACACTTTCCCTGCCATTTTAGCTGTTCCATTTGTGTATCTTACATACGGTATTTTGCTAGTGTGTGCAACAACCTAGCACGAGTTGCAAGAAATTATAGCCTCTTAGCCAGTGTAACTTGGGTATTCTTCTATAAAATTCCTTCTTCTGGAAGAATGGAAACTTTCTGCCCCCATAGCAGATCGACAGCGCTTTCTGTGCCTCCAATCATGAGGTGCCAAGGACAGATCTTCCTGATGTTGCTGAACAAAATTCTCCTTCTTATTAGACAATACAGTGTTTGATGTTCAGAAAGTACAGGTAATCCTCCACTTACGACAGTTCATTTAGTGACTGTTCAGAGTTACAACGACAGTGAAAAAAAGGACTTATGATCCTTTTTCACACTTACGTCCGTTGCAGTACCCCTTGGTCACGTGATCCATAATCAGATGCTTGGCAACTGATTCATGTTTATGACTGTAGCAGTGTCCCGGGGTCATGTGATCAACTTTTGCGTCCTTCTGGCTAGCAAAAGCAATGGGGAGGCCAGATTCTCTTAACAACTTTGTTACTATCTAAACAACTGCATTGATCTGCTTAGCAACTGTGGGAAGAAAGGTCGTAAAATGTGGCAAAAGCCACTTTACAAATGTTGCATTTAAAAGATAAATTTGGGGATCAATTGTGGTAAGTTGAGGACTGCTTGCGTGTAGCTGAGGAACCTCTGGAAGGGTCAGATTTCCATTAGTATTGTAAGTGAATATTAATTCACTGTATCCCATAGAACGGCGGAAAAAAATACGAGAAAACAGACAAAGCAGTTTGCTGAAATTCTGCATTTAATGAAAAGTTTACCCTATTCCTAACAAAAGTGTAATTTAAAATAGGTCTAAACTAAATTAGCAGATATAAAGTCTTTTTTAGATTTATTCTCAAACAACAACAAGAACAAACACAAGAAGTACAACAACAAGTACAACAAGAAGAATTACAACAACAACAATAACAATAACAAGACGCAGGAAGTTCCTCGTTGGAAAGTGGCTCCTCGCAGGGCTTCGCCGCTGGGGCTGATTCCGCCGTCCATCGCCGTCCGTCTATATGCAGATAGAATAACAAAACAGAATCCCAAGAGTTGGAAGGGACCTTGGAGGTCTTCTACTCCAACCCCCTATTCATGAAGGCATTGTTCCCAGCATGGCCTCCATTTGTCTGCTGTGCTCAATTGCCAGCTTCTTGTGCAGCCCATCAAGAAGGGCAAGACTGCCTCCTCGTGAGTGAAAGAGCCACCCTTTGCTGCTCCTGCCTTTTCTCTGCCCTACCTTTTCTCGGATAGTGCAAAAGCAGTTCCTCCTCAAGACTAACCATCTGCAGCTGCATGCTTTCCCAAGCGGAAGTCTCAGGGCTGTCCTGCTGCAGCTGTGCTTCAGCCAAATCACTCTCCGCTGGCTGCTTGGAGGCATTGACCAACTCACCTCCTGATGTGCCTGGGACTGGTTCATCCTCCTCCGATCTGCCTTCTGGAGAGGCATCTGGGGAAGCGTCTGGGGGAGAAATCAAAGGCCATTATTAGTACCACACGCTTTCTATAAAAGTATACACACTTTGTTCTTTCTGGAGTTACTTTTGATACTTTTTGTGGGGTTTCCTTAATAAAGAGACTGGAGAGGTTTGCCATTTCCTTCTCCAGTGGACCACGTTGTGTCAGCACTCTGCACTATGACCTGTCTGGTTTGGGTGACCCTGCCCGTCAGAGCTAATCGCTTCATTGAGCAAGGCATTGATCCACCAAGAGGCTAAAATAGGTACCTCTTTTAATTAGAGACTGAGGTCCAGGGAGTCCTCCTCCAGGCTGCTGACGTCGTCCAGCGAGGCTTCCCCTTCTTCGGGAGAATCCTGTGAATGACAATGATGACTTTTTATCCATCAGTGAAAGGAGACTCAGAATTCCTAAAAGGGGCCCGATTGATTTGGGATCCCCATCAGGAACAATGCTTCTGTTGCAATCCCTACTCCCACCCCACTCTGCCCGTTAAAGCTCTGCCTGGAAACAGCAGGTAGCTGGAGAGGATGACGCAGAAAAACGAAAGGGATAAACAGGGTGGGTCAGATCCATTTAGGACACCAGTCCACTGCACTGGGCCCTTCCCTGCTGCTTTGCAGTAAATCAAACAATGGCAACAGAGCTTGGGTGCTTCTAGTTAGCCTACGTACCTTGTGCCAAGGTCCAGGTGTCACCTTTCTCCACTGTCCACAGCCCTCCAGCACAGATCACTCAGATTAGGAGAACTGATTAGAGGGACTCTATCCCTCCCCAAGAGAAAACACTTTGTCTGTCTTACCCATGGACTGGATGAAAGGCTGGCCTCCGAAGCCTCTGCAGCCTGCTCCCAGCTTCCCTCAGACAACTCATCCAAGAGGGCAGAAATAGAGTCAAAATCCTCCAGACTGTTGTTCCGGGAGCCCACCAGGACTTTCATCGAATCCTGCAAATGACAGTACCGGGGCTAAATCCCAAGCTTTCTGCATCCCAATAAGATTGCTAAAGGATAGGGTGCGTTCAGGCCCTGTGTGCCAAAAGCAAGAGAGCCTCCATCGGCCCCTTTGCCAAGACTTTTTTTACCTCCGAAGTATGCGTCTTCTCCCCAATAGGATAGAGCTGCTCCTCCGTCGGCTGGTCTTCTTCATCCTGAAATAAAAATGCAAAGATTCTGTCTGTTGTCATCTCCACAGAGACAATGGTTCTTCGTTTAGTGGGGTAGAAGCTGCTCAGGCCTTACCGATTCTGTGCAGGTCTCTGACCTGGGGGGGAGTCGCGGCCTCCAGTGCTCTTCCTTTTCCTCTCTGGGGAGAGAACCGAAGGAGCCAAAGATCAAAAACAGCCATGGGCCCTTTTTTTAAAAAAAGTGGTGACGTGGAGGCTGTAAGAACCCTTCCAGCTGGCCTGCCAAGGGGATTGGCCTGAGATTCCTCCTTTAGCAGAAGCAAAGGCAGAGGGCAGAGATGCCTCCTCTCTGCAAAGGCTTCACCCTCCGAGGTGTTCCCTACCTTGATAGGCAGGCACTGCTTTCCTCCTGCACCTCTCTTGGTCGGAATTCTTCTGAAGGATCCTGAAATAACAATGCAAATATTACAAATGTTGGCATATCAACCAATCCACAGCGAAAGGGCTTCTGCCATTACCATGGTGGGGAGCTGGTCTGGGCTTACCGACTCAGTGCAGGTCTCCCAGATGGTTGAGAGCCGCGGCCTCCACTTGGCTAACTTCTCATTTCTGGGGAGAGAATGAAGGGCCAAAAGATCAAAACTAGCCATGCGATGCCTCCCCTCTGCAAAGGTTTCTTCTAGCCCTTCTCTTTAGGGCTTTACTGCGGCTGCCTTTTAGGGGGCTTCAGAATACTTCATCTGCAAGCACCTACCTCCCTGAAATGCGAAGTGGCATCACCTCTTCCCTCCTGGGGGTCCGGGCGGTGGCACGAACACCCATCAAACCCTGCAAGTAACAATTGTTCATTGAAAGTATAAATTAAAAGTCCCCTGCATGTTGTGCAACGTTTATCTTCAACAGGGAAAGACAAAGCAGATCATGGAAGATTTGGCTGATAGGAAGCCATCAAGATCTTTCCATGAATCCAAAAGGCTCCTCTTGCCTTTGCTAGGCTGAACAGGTTCCCCCAAGTGAGAATTCCTTCCTTTCCCCACCCGGTTTTGAGGGATGAGCCCTGACTTGCCGGGTTGCAAAAGCGTCCTTACCCCTTGGGAGGAAGACCTGCGTCCATCCGACACATGAATCTGTGTCTCCCATTCTCCCTTCTGGTCCGCTTGTTCATGTGCCTCGTCAGTTCTGACAGAAATAAAAAGATGACATGTCAAAAAATATCCATCTAGCTCTGCCTCTTCTTTCTAAGAACAGCCAACCTGCCCATCTTTTGGCCTCTGCAGGCCCCTTGCAGAGAGAGAGCCATCTTGGGGAGAGGCTGTTAGAGACCCTGTAGTCCATCAGTGGTGCCCCACCATGCCCAGGGTTTGAGGAAAAGGGGGTGGTACCTGTCAGGAGGCACAGGAAGGTCCTGTACGTCGCTCTTCATGCAGCAGAAGAGCGCCGAACATCTTTTCCAGATGTTCTGTGAAGAAAAGAGAAATAGAGATGAGCCAGTCAGAAGAGTTGCGAAGCATGACTTTCTCCCCTCCTATTGCCAGTTTCTTGGCAGCTGAGACAGCCACACTTACTCTAAAAAACCTTCGTACAGCCATGACCCCAAGCAGCTGTTTGTCCTTTAACTGCACGAAGGGAGAATGGGCAGTTGGGCCCTGGTTGGTGGCTTTTCAGGGAAACTGACAACCTCGTTGCCTCAGCAACCAGATAAACAAGGGCCACATTCTAAACCTACCCAAGGAGGGCAGCTCACCTGGGTATAGCAGTATCTGGGCGGCCCGGTGGCTGACTCCTTTGGTGGCCTTTGGCCTCTTCCTTTCATGTGGGAGCAGGAACAACAGAGAAGCACCATCATACAAACGGCATACAAACCCAAATAAATAAATAAATAAATAAATTGTGGCACAAAGCACAGAAGGAATCATACAATCCTAGGGTGTGGCTTTTAGACCAACCCCCTGCCCAAGGAAGGGCTCCTCACAGAGGCCCTCCAGGGAGGGGAGGGGACATAGTGCACTCTCCCTTCGGGGCTGCCGAGACTCTGATCATGTGCAGGGCTCCCGTTCCACTTTCAGCTCCTCCCAAGCTGGACCTGTGCCAGTGGATGCCCCCCTTGACCGGGACATGGCTCCAATAAGCCTGGCCATTGAGGGAGCAACCCCTGTCTAGGCTGCTGCCATTGCCACCGCTGCTGCTGAGGGGGCATGCCAGACGTGCATCACCTCCTCCCATCCCCTGGCTCAGGGAGGCCCAGGGCAGCCCCTCCTCTCCCCTGACAGATCTAACAGCTCTGAGGCTTTTCCCTAATAAAATACTATTATTTAATCTACTTCTGGTATGTATTAATTACTACCTTTTTGTTTTCATCGCAATTCCTACAGGTATGTTTCATTGTATAGATGTATTTAAAGAAAGCTATTCGTTATAGGTAGTCCTCGATTTATGACTGGTTGCTTAATGACCATTTGAAATCATGAAGAACTGACCCAGAACTACTTATGACTTATTTTAATCATTATGGTGGCTGCATATCCCCATCTCCATGATCACATGATCCCATTTGGGATTCTTGGCAACTGATTACCTTTAGGACTGTTTGCAGCGTCCCAGCGAACACTTAATGACTTCAGCATTTGCTTAACAACTACTCTAAAAATGTTGAAAATTTGGCTCTAGTCACGTGATGCCTCGACTTGTGACTGCAGCAACTTACCACTGTAATTCAGGGCTCAATTTCATCTTACATTTTTTATTTTATTTATTATTAAATTTCTATACCGCCCCTCTCCCGAAGGACTCGGGGCGGTGTACAGCCTTAAAATTTAAAAAACATATAAATGTACAAAATTAAAATATTTAAAAATAAATTAAACAAATTAGGCCATAAAATCCCATATAAAACCCAATATGTGCGAATCCTAAAATCCTAAAAATTACACAATCAAAATTACACAACATTGAGGACAACCATTACTGCTAATGTGACTTCAGGCTTGAAGAGAAAAAAGTTAGAGATTTTTAATGACCAGGAGAGAGACTCTGTACTGAAATGTCTTCTAAATAAATTTTGAAGCATTCGCTGCCCTAATAAATGGAGACGTTTCTTCTTTCTTCCGGAATGAGCTTGCTAGTAGCAAATAAATTCTTTTTTCAATTTCCAAATATCATAAACTAGAAACAAAAACAAAAAATGAAGCCCAGGTTCAAAGTACCCAGCTTCACAACTTATACTTCAGTTATAGTGAAATATTAAACCACATGCTTCAGAGAAACAGAACAATTTTTTTTATATTTGCAAGTTTACTTCCAAAACGTCTATTGTTTCACCCAGATATTGTTTTTCTTCCTCCAATGGGAGGATTCCAATTTATTGTCATATTTTAAATGCTGTCCTTGTATCCTCTTTGAGTTTATAAATATATCTAGCTTTGATATGATGCCCAAAACAGGAACAAACGTAGTTAACGTCATGACTTTCATTCTGAAGGATGGGCTTCAGAGTTGTGAAGTGATTAGAGAAATTTCAATGGAAGGTAGAGGGAAAATATTGGAAGTAAGATCAAGTACACATATTGCAGGTAGTCTTCAACTTACAACAGTTCATTTAGTGACCGTTGAAAGTTACAGCCCTGAAAAAAGTGATTTATGATCATTTTTACACTTACGACCTTTGTAGTAGTCCCAGGATCATATGATCAACATTCAAATGTTTTGCAATTTGATAATAGTAGTAATAACGACAACAACAACAACAACTAAATTGGAAGGGAACTTGGAGGTCATCTAGTCCAACCCCTGCTCAGGCAGGAAACCCTATACCATTTCAGACAAATGGCTGTCCAGTCTCTTCTTAAAAACTTCCAGTGCTGGAGCATTCACAGTTCCTGGAGGCAGGTTGTTCCACTGTTTAATTGTTCTAACTTCCAGAAAATTTCTCCTTAGTTCTAGGTTGCTTCTCTGTTTTGTTATTTTCCATCCGTTGCTTCTTGTCCTGCCTTCAGGTGCTTCGGGGAGTAGCTTGACTCCCTCTTTTTTGTGGCAGCCCCAGATATATTGGAACACGGCTATGATGTCAACCCTCGTCCTTCTCTTCATTAGACTAGACATACCCAATTGCAGCAACCGTTCCTTGTATGCTAATTGTTGTTTAAATTGTCCTCGCACAGATTTGTTCGTTATCCTGTTTAGTTTCCCTTTCTTTTCTGCTTTGCTGGCAGAATGTAACGGTTGGTCTTTCCATTTTCTTCAGCTGACAGGCCAAACTTTTACGTTTATTACTTAACCTTATGTCAAGATTGAGCTAGACTAGTACAGGTAGTCCTCAACCTCCTACGATTCACTTAGTGACTGGTTCATATTTATGATTCTTGCTGTGTCCCAAGGTCATGTGATCACTTTTGCAACAGTTTGAAAAGCAAAATCAGTGCAGAAGCCAGATTCACTTAACATCCATGTAACCAACTGGATAACCCACTATAATTTTGCAGGGTTCTACGTTTCCTCTCAATACAGTCTACTAAAACAACGGCTGAGTGAAGGTGGGAAAGAGCTATAGCCATTAGCATTTCATTAATTTATCTCAACATGACCTCTTAGAGTTTCCTGTTTATCATGCCTTTCTCTGTTTTGTAGGATAGTATGGTAAAAGAGTAGCTGCTCAGTCATCGTATGCGGTGGACCTAGCAAATGAGTGGACTTTTTGAGAAGAATCGTGGAAATGGCAAGTAGCGAGTTTTCCATAATTGGTTAGTGACAGACCTATTGCATTCTGGCTCTTGTTGTTGTTATCACAGGGCAATAACATCAGGGATCACACTGATTGAAATCACAGCTCTGGTGTCTCTTACAAATCAAACGTCTTTTCTGCATTTATGCATTCTCTGCCTCTTAGGACTCCTGATAAAGGAGGATTCGTTCTTCTGTTATTGTATTTCGTTTTGACAACCCATCCTTACTATACAATATTTGTGTAGCTCGGTTACTGTGGTCAGCGGCCTAGAGGACTACTTGAGTGACATTTGGATGTGGGAAACTTGGAAAATGCTGAAAAGTTTGGAGTTACCTCTAGATAATCAATAAAGCTTTTTCTATTTCAATATATATATATATATATACATATATATATATAGGTACCCATTTGCAATATGACTACTAATTAAAATTAATCATTGCAATATTGTCGGTATCATCAACGACCAAAAAACGCATCACACCAGAGGCAACTCATGTGTCTACATTCACAGCCCCCTGAAAAACATCCTGGCCCAAGGGAGCTTTTATCATTTATGGTGGACATGTGATAAAGTAAAGAAATATTGGAGTAGGATTTATATTCTAATGCAGAAAATTCTGAAAGTGAATATAAAGGTGAAAGCAGAAACTGTTCCTTTTGGCTTAATGGAAAAAAGGCTTGGAAAAAAAGATGGAACTTCAATGTTATATACGTTGATGGCAGCAAGACTACTTTATGTACAAAAATAAAAGGACATTTCGATCTCCACAATGGAGGAATGGTTGCAAAAGTTGAGGGAGTTAGCAGAGATGGCTAAATTGACTCCTTTGATGAAAACAACAACAACACATGAGTACTTTTTTTTCAGTCTGGAAACCCCTTCTTCACTTCACTGGATTTCTAGGAGGTTGGACTTGAAGATCTCCAAGGTCCCTTCCCTTCTGTCATTCTGTTAAATTCAGCTTCTGAGTGACTTTTTTGGCCTCTGATAAATATCTTTTCGGTGTTTTATCTTCCAGCCTATTATTAAATGGTAAAATATAGAATCTTTCTTCTGTAAGTAAACTCGTATTCCAAAAATGTTTCCAGGTTGGTTATTTATATTAAGATGTATATTGCAAGACATCATCAGTGCTCCTTGCGTATAGAAGAAATAGCCCTCCAAATTACAGGAAGTCCTCAACTTACAACTGTTCATTTAGTGACCATTCGAAGTTACAACGTCACTGAAAAAAGTGACATATGTTTGTTTTTCACAGTTACCCCCCTTTGCAGCATCCCCATGATTCTGTGATCAAAATTCAGATACTTGGCAACTGGTTCATACTTATGACCGTTGCCGTGTCCCAAGGTCACGTCATCTCTTTTTGTGACCTTCCGAAAAGCAAAGTCAATGGGGAAGCCAGATTCACTTAACAACCAGGTTACTCACTTACGAACTGGAGTGATTCACTTAATAGCTGTGGCAAGAAAGGTCATAAAACGGGGCAAAGTTCCATTAACAAATGTCTCTCTTGACAACAGAAATTTTGGGCTCCATTGTGGTCGTAAGTGGAGCACTACTTGTACTTTTAGTTGGGAAGTTGACATGTGTTTGCCTGTGCCAGATGAAATCGATCCCCCTCTCTAAGCGGTCAGATTGCAGCTGCTGTCAGGCCACCCTTTGCGTGGAGAGAAATGGCCAGTCTGGGAGTTGCGCTCACAGCTCCAGAGAAAGTCGGTTAGAGGGGTGGAATTGCGGAGCTGGATGCAAATGCGGTTTTGTAGATGGAGATGCACAGAGGATACTACTGAGAATCTTTCCTATCTTTAAGAAAAGAGTAATAGCATTTGGCACCTAATACCAGCCTGGAATTAAGGCGGTAAGTCTTACTGGTGATTAAGTAGGAAATCATGTGACCAAACCTATTCTACAACGGTCTTTGCAGCAGTCATTAAATGAAAGCTGCAGTCGTTAAGTGTACCCACTTTTTAGAATGGGCATTTTTTACCAGGTATTGGTAGTCAACGCCAGCAAAACATTGTAAACTGTAGTCACGTGATTGTGGGATGCTGCAAAGCGCTCTGAATGTGATCTGGTTGCTGACTGCCCACAGTGCAATTGCATGAGTGCAGATGGGGGAGAGGGCAAACATCAAGTCTTTGAATCCAAGGACTAAATACCTTATATTCTTATTCTTAGTAAACTTTAACCAACACTTCTTTTTCAATGGAAAATGTAGTACCAATTAACAAGGTTACTGAGAGGAGAATACTAAAGCAAGGTATGCTATGTTGCCATTCACATGATCATTTTTATTTACTGTTTAATTGAAATCACTGGCATGGAAATTGTTCACGTCTGGATAGGACATACACTTTCCCTGCCGTTTTAGCTGTTCCATTTGTGTATCTTACATACGGTATTTTGCTAGTGTGTGCCACAAGCTAGCATGAGTTGCAAGAAATTATAGCCTCTTAGCCAGTGTAACTTGGGTATTCTTCTATAAAATTCCTTCTTCTGGAAGAATGCAAACTTTCTGCCCCCATAGCAGATCGACAGCGCTTTCTGTGCCTCCAATCATGATGTGCCAAGGACAGATCTTCCTGATGTTGCTGAACAAAATTCTCCTTCTTATTAGACAATAGAGTGGTTGATGTTCAGAAAGTACAGGTAATCCTCCACTTACGACAGTTCATTTAGTGACTGTTCAGAGTTACAACGACAGTGAAAAAAAGGACTTATGATCCTTTTTCACACTTACGTCCGTTGCAGTAGCCCTTGGTCACGTGATCGATATTCAGATGCTTGGCAACTGATTCATGTTTATGACTGTAGCAGTGTCCCGGGGTCATGTGATCAACTTTTGCGTCCTTCTGGCTAGCAAAAGCAATGGGGAAGCCAGATTCTCTTAACAACGTTGTTACTATCTAAACAACTGCATTGATCTGCTTATCAACTGTGGGAAGAAAGGTCGTAAAATGTGGCAAAAGCCACTTTACAAATGTTGCATTTAAAAGATAAATTTGGGGATCAATTGTGGTAAGTTGAGGACTGCTTGCGTGTAGCTGAGGAACCTCTGGAAGTGTCAGATTTCCATTAGTATTGTAAGTGAATATTAATTCACTGTATCCCATAGAATGGCGGAAAAAAATACGAGAAAACAGACAAAGCAGTTTGCTGAAATTCTGCATTTAATGAAAAGTTTACCCTATTCCTAACAAAAGTGTAATTTAAAATAGGTCTAAACTAAATTAGCAGATATAAAGTCTTTTTTAGATTTATTCTCAAACAACAACAAGAACAAAAACAAGAAGTACAACAACAACAACAACAAGTACAACAAGAAGAATTACAACAACAACAATAACAATAACAAGACGCAGGAAGTTCCTCGTTGGAAAGTGGCTCCTCGCAGGGCTTTGCCGCTGGGGCTGATTCCGCCGTCCATCGCCGTCCGTCTATATGCAGATAGAATAACAAAACAGAATCCCAAGAGTTGGAAGGGACCTTGGAGGTCTTCTACTCCAACCCCCTATTCATGAAGGCATTGTTCCCAGCATGGCCTCCATTTGTCTGCTGTGCTCAATTGCCAGCTTCTGGTGCAGCCCATCAAGAAGGGCAAGACTGCCTCCTCGTGAGTGAAAGAGCCGCCCTTTGCTGCTCCTGCCTTTTCTCTGCCCTACCTTTTCTCGGATAGTGCGAAAGCAGTTCCTCCTCAAGACTAACCATCTGCAGCTGCATGCTTTCCCAAGCGGAAGTCTCAGGGCTGTCCTGCTGCAGCTGTGCTTCAGCCAAATCACTCTCCGCTAGCTGCTCGGAGGCATTGACCAACTCACCTCCTGATGTGCCTGGGACTGGTTCATCCTCCTCCGATCTGCCTTCTGGAGAGGCATCTGGGGAAGCGTCTGGGGGAGAAATCAAAGGCCATTATTAGTACCACACGCTTTCTATAAAAGTATACACACTTTGTTCTTTCCGGAGTTACTTTTGATACTTTTCGTGGGGTTTCCTTAATCAAGAGACTGGAGAGGGTTGCCATTTCCTTCTCCAGTGGACCACGTTGTGTCAGCACTCTGCACTATGACCTGTCTGACTTGGGTGACCCTGCCCGTCAGAGCTCATCGCTTCATTGAGCAAGGCATTGATCCACAAAGAGGCTAAAATAGGTACCTCTTTTAATTAGAGACTGAGGTCCAGGGAGTCCTCCTCCAGGCTGCTGACGTCGTCCAGCGAGGCTTCCCCTTCTTCGGGAGAATCCTGTGAATGACAATGATGACTTTTTATCCATCAGTGAAAGGAGACTCAGAATTCCTAAAAGGGGCCCGATTGATTTGGGATCCCCATCAGGAACAATGCTTCTGTTGCAATCCCCACTCCCACCCCACTCTGCCCGTTAAAGCTCTGCCTGGAAACAGCAGGTAGCTGGAGAGGATGACGCAGAAAAACGAAAGGGATAAACAGGGTGGGTGAGATCCATTTAGGACACCAGTCCACTGCACTGGGCCCTTCCCTGCTGCTTTGCAGTAAATCAAACAATGGCAACAGAGCTTGGGTGCTTCTAGTTAGCCTACGTACCTTGTGCCAAGGGCCAGGTGTCACCTTTCTCCACTGTCCAGAGCCCTCCAGCACAGATCACTCAGATTAGGAGAACTGATTAGAGGGACTCTATCCCTCCCCAAGAGAAAACACTTTGTCTGTCTTACCCACGGACTGGATGAAAGGCTGGCCTCCGAAGCCTCTGCAGCCTGCTCCCAGCTTCCCTCAGACAACTCATCCAAGAGGGCAGAAATGGAGTCAAAATCCTCCAGACTGTTGTTCCGGGAGCCCACCAGGACTTTCATCGAATCCTGCAAATGACAGTACCGAGGCTATATCCCAAGCTTTCTGCATCCCAATAAGATTGCTAAAGGATATGGTGCGTTCAGGCCCTGTGTGCCAAAAGCAAGAGAGCCTCCATCGGCCCCTTTGCCAAGACTTTTTTTACCTCCGAAGTATGCGTCTTCTCCCCAATAGGATAGAGCTGCTCCTCCGTCGGCTGGTCTTCTTCATCCTGAAATAAAAATGCAAAGATTCTGTCTGTTGGCATCTCCACAGAGACAATGGTTCTTCGTTTAGTGGGGTAGAAACTGCTCAGGCCTTACCGATTCTGTGCAGGTCTCTGACCTGGGGGGGAGTCGCGGCCTCCAGTGCTCTTCCTTTTCCTCTCTGGGGAGAGAACCGAAGGAGCCAAAGATCAAAAACAGCCATGGGCCCTTTTTTTAAAAAAAGTGGTGACGTGGAGGCTGTAAGAACCCTTCCAGCTGGCCTGCCAAGGGGATTGGCCTGAGATTCCTCCTTTAGCAGAAGCAAAGGCAGAGGGCAGAGATGCCTCCTCTCTGCAAAGGCTTCACCCTCTGAGGTGTTCCCTACCTTGATAGGCAGGCACTGCTTTCCTCCTGCACCTCTCTTGGTCGGAATTCTTCTGAAGGATCCTGAAATAACAATGCAAATATTACAAATGTTGGCATATCAACCAATCCACAGCGAAAGGGCTTCTGCCATTACCATGGTGGGGAGCTGGTCTGGGCTTACCGACTCAGTGCAGGTCTCCCAGGTCTCCCAGATGGTTGAGAGCCGCGGCCTCCACTTGGCTACCTTCTCATTTCTGGGGAGAGAATGAAGGGCCAAAAGATCAAAACTAGCCATGCAATGCCTCCCCTCTGCAAAGGTTTCTTCTAGCCCTTCTCTTTAGGGCTTTACTGCGGCTGCCTTTTAGGGGGCTTCAGAATACTTCATCTGCAAGCACCTACCTCCCTGAAATGCGAAGTGGCATCACCTCTTCTCTCCTGGGGGTCCGGGCGGTGGCACGAACACCCATCAAACCCTGCAAGTAACAATTGTTCATTGAAAGTATAAATTAAAAGTCCCCTGTATGTTGTGCAACGTTTATCTTCAACAGGGAAAGACAAAGCAGATCATGGAAGATTTGGCTGATAGGAAGCCATCAAGATCTTTCCATGAATCCAAAAGGCTCCTCTTGCCTTTGCTAGGCTGAACAGGTTCCCCCAAGTGAGAATTCCTTCCTTTCCCCACCCGGTTTTGAGGGATGAGCCCTGACTTGCCATGTTGCAAAAGCGTCCTTACCCCTTGGGAGGAAGACCTGCGTCCATCGGACACATGAATCTGTGTCTCCCATTCTCCCTTCTGGTCCGCTTGTTCATGTGCCTCGTCAGTTCTGACAGAAATAAAAAGATGACATGTCAAAAAATATCCATCTAGCTCTTCCTCTTCTTTCTAAGAACAGCCAACCTGCCCATCTTTTGGCCTCTGCAAGCCCCTTGCAGAGAGAAAGCCATCTTGGGGAGAGGCTGTTAGAGACCCTGCAGTCCATCAGTGGTGCCCCACCATGCCCAGGGTTTGAGGAGAAGGGGGTGGTACCTGTCAGGAGGCACAGGAAGGTCCTCTACGTCACTCTTTGTGCAGCAGAAGAACGCCGAACATCCTTTCCAGATGTTCTGTGAAGAAAAGAGAAATAGAGATGAGCCAGTCAGAAGAGTTGCGAAGCATGACTTTCTCCCCTCCTATTGCCAGTTTCTTGGCAGCTGAGACAGCCACACTTACTCTAAAAAACCTTCGTACAGCCATGACCCCAAGCAGCTGTTTGTCCTTTAACTGCACGAAGGGAGAATGGGCAGTTGGGCCCTGGTTGGTGGCTTTTCAGGGAAACTGACAACCTCGTTGCCTCAGCAACCAGGTAAACAAGGGCCACATTCTAAATCTACCCAAGGAGGGCAGCTCACCTGGGTATAGCAGTATCTGGGCGGCCCGGTGGCTGACTCCTTTGGTGGCCTTTGGCCTCTTCCTTTGATGTGGGAACCGAACAACAGAGAAGCATCATCATTGTGGCACAAAGCACAGAAGGAATCATACAATCCTAGGTTGTGGCTTTTAGACCAACCCCCTGCCCAAGGAAGGGCTCCTCACAGAGGCCCTCCAGGGAGGGGAGGGGACATAGTGCACTCTCCCTTCGGGGCTGCCGAGACTCTGATCATGTGCAGGGCTCCCGTTCCACTTTCAGCTCCTCCCAAGCTGGACCTGTGCCAGTGGATGCCCCCCTTGACCGGGACATGGCTCCAATAAGCCTGGCCATTGAGGGAGCAACCCCTGTCTAGGCTGCTGCCATTGCCACCGCTGCTGCTGAGGGGGCATGCCAGACGTGCATCACCTCCTCCCATCCCCTGGCTCAGGGAGGCCCAGGGCAGCCCCTCCTCTCCCCTGACAGATCTAACAGCTCTGAGGCTTTTCCCTAATAAAATACTATTATTTAATCTACTTCTGGTATGTATTAATTACTACCTTTTTGTTTTCATCACAATTCCTACAGGTATGTTTCATTGTATAGATGTATTTAAAGAAAGCTATTCGTTATAGGTAGTCCTCGATTTATGACTGGTTGCTTAATGACCATTTGAAATCATGAAGAACTGACCCAGAACTACTTATGACTTATTTTAATCATTATGGTGGCTGCATATCCCCATCTCCATGATCACATGATCTCATTTGGGATTCTTGGCAACTGATTACCTTTAGGACTGTTTGCAGCGTCCCAGCGAACACTTAATGACTTCAGCATTTGCTTAACAACTACTCTAAAAATGTTGAAAATTTGGCTCTAGTCACGTGATGCCTCGACTTGTGACTGCAGCAACTTACCACTGTAATTCAGGGCTCAATTTCATCTTACATTTTTTATTTTATTTATTATTAAATTTCTATACCGCCCCTCTCCCGAAGGACTCGGGGCGGTGTACAGCCTTAAAATTTAAAAAACATATAAATGTACAAAATTAAAATATTTAAAAATAAATTAAACAAATTAGGCCATAAAATCCCATATAAAACCCAATATGTGCGAATCCTAAAATCCTAAAAATTACACAATCAAAATTACACAACATTGAGGACAACCATTACTGCTAATGTGACTTCAGGCTCGAAGAGAAAAAAGTTAGAGATTTTTAATGACCAGGAGAGAGAGAGACTCTGTACTTAAATGTCTTCTAAATAAATTTTGAAGCATTCGCTGCCCTAATAAATGGAGACTTTTCTTCTTTCTTCCGGAATGAGCTTGCTAGTAGCAAATAAATTCTTTTTTCAATTTCCAAATATCATAAACTAGAAACAAAAACAAAAAATGAAGCCCAGGTTCAAAGTACCCAGCTTCACAACTTATACTTCAGTTATAGTGAAATATTAAACCACATGCTTCAGAGAAACAGAACAATTTTTTTTATATTTGCAAGTTTACTTCCAAAACGTCTATTGTTTCACCCAGATATTGTTTTTCTTCCTCCAATGGGAGGATTCCAATTTATTGTCATATTTTAAATGCTGTCCTTGTATCCTCTTTGAGTTTATAAATATATCTAGCTTTGATATGATGCCCAAAACAGGAACAAACGTAGTTAACGTCATGACTTTCATTCTGAAGGATGGGCTTCAGAGTTGTGAAGTGATTAGAGAAATTTCAATGGAAGGTAGAGGAAAAATATTGGAAGTAAGATCAAGTACACATATTGCAGGTAGTCTTCAACTTACAACAGTTCATTTAGTGACCGTTGAAAGTTACAGCCCTGAAAAAAGTGATTTATGATCATTTTTACACTTACGACCTTTGTAGTAGTCCCAGGATCATATGATCAACATTCAAATGTTTTGCAATTTGATAATAGTAGTAATAACGACAACAACAACAACAACTAAATTGGAAGGGAACTTGGAGGTCATCTAGTCCAACCCCTGCTCAGGCAGGAAACCCTATACCATTTCAGACAAATGGCTGTCCAGTCTCTTCTTAAAAACTTCCAGTGCTGGAGCATTCACAGCTCCTGGAGGCAGGTTGTTCCACTGTTTAATTGTTCTAACTTCCAGAAAATTTCTCCTTAGTTCTAGGTTGCTTCTCTGTTTGGTTATTTTCCATCCGTTGCTTCTTGTCCTGCCTTCAGGTGCTTCGGGGAGTAGCTTGACTCCCTCTTTTTTGTGGCAGCCCCAGATATATTGGAACACTGCTATGATGTCAACCCTCGTCCTTCTCTTCATTAGACTAGACATACCCAATTGCAGCAACCGTTCCTTGTATGCTAATTGTTGTTTAAATTGTCCTGGCACAGATTTGTTCGTTATCCTGTTTAGTTTCCCTTTCTTTTCTGCTTTGCTGGCAGAATGTAACGGTTGGTCTTTCCATTTTGTTCAGCTGACAGGCCAAACTTTTACATTTATTACTTAACCTTATGTCAAGATTGAGCTAGACTAGTACAGGTAGTCCTCAACCTCCTACAATTCACTTAGTGACTGGTTCATATTTATGATTCTTGCTGTGTCCCAAGGTCATGTGATCACTTTTGCAACAGTTGCAAAGCAAAATCAGTGCAGAAGCCAGATTCACTTAACATCCATGTAACCAACTGGATAACCCACTATAATTTTGCAGGGTTCTACGTTTCCTCTCAATACACTCTACTAAAACAACGGCTGAGTGAAGGTGGGAAAGAGCTATAGCCATTAGCATTTCATTAATTTATCTCAACATGACCTCTTAGAGTTTCCTGTTTATCATGCCTTTCTCTGTTTTGTAGGATAGTATGGTAAAAGAGTAGCTGCTCAGTCATCGTATGCGGTGGACCTAGCAAATGAGTGGACTTTTTGAGAAGAATCGTGGAAATGGCAAGTAGCGAGTTTTCCATAATTGGTTAGTGACAGACCTATTGCATTCTGGCTCTTGTTGTTGTTATCACAGGGCAATAACATCAGGGATCACACTGATTGAAATAACAGCTCTGGGGTCTCTTACAAATCAAACGCCTTTTCTGCCTTTATGCATTCTCTGCCTCTTAGGACTCCTGATAAAGGAGGATTCGTTCTTCTGTTATTGTATTTCGTTTTGACAACCCATCCTTACTATACAATATTTGTGTAGCTCGGTTACTGTGGTCAGCGGCCTAGAGGACTACTTGAGTGACATTTGGATGTGGGAAACTTGGAAAATGCTGAAAAGTTGGGAGTTACCTCTAGATAATCAATAAAGCTTTTTCTATTTCAATATATATATATATATATATATATATATATATATATATATATATATATATATATATATATATATATATATATATATATATATATATATATATATATATATACATATATATATATAGGTACCCATTTGCAATATGACTACTAATTAAAATTAATCATTGCAATATTGTCGGTATCATCAACGACCAAAAAACACATCACACCAGAGGCAACTCATGTGTCTACATTCACAGCCCCCTGAAAAACATCCTGGCCCAAGGGAGCTTTTATCATTTATGGTGGACATGTGATAAAGTAAAGAAATATTGGAGTAGGATTTATATTCTAATGCAGAAAATTCTGAAAGTGAATATAAAGGTGAAAGCAGAAACTGTTCCTTTTGGCTTAATGGAAAAAAGGCTTGGAAAAAAAGATGGAACTTCAATGTTATATACGTTGATGGCAGCAAGACTACTTTATGTACAAAAATAAAAGGACATTTCGATCTCCACAATGGAGGAATGGTTGCAAAAGTTGAGGGAGTTAGCAGAGATGGCTAAATTGACTCCTTTGATGAAAACAACAACAACACATGAGTACTTTTTTTTCAGTCTGGAAACCCCTTCTTCACTTCCCTGGATTTCTAGGAGGTTGGACTTGAAGATCTCCAAGGTCCCTTCCCTTCTGTCATTCTGTTAAATTCAGCTTCTAAGTGACTTTTTTGGCCTCTGATAAATATCTTTTCGGGGTTTTATCTTCCAGCCTATTATTAAATGGTAAAATATAGAATCTTTCTTCTGTAAGTAAACTCGTATTCCAAAAATGTTTCCAGGTTGGTTATTTATATTAAGATGTATATTGCAAGACATCATCAGTGCTCCTTGCGTATAGAAGAAATAGCCCTCCAAATTACAGGAAGTCCTCAACTTACAACTGTTCATTTAGTGACCATTCGAAGTTACAACGTCACTGAAAAAAGTGACATATGTTTGTTTTTCACAGTTACCCCCCTTTGCAGCATCCCCATGATTCTGTGATCAAAATTCAGATACTTGGCAACTGGTTCATACTTATGACCGTTGCCGTGTCCCAAGGTCACGTCATCTCCTTTTGTGACCTTCCGAAAAGCAAAGTCAATGGGGAAGCCAGATTCACTTAACAACCAGGTTACTCACTTACGAACTGGAGTGATTCACTTAATAGCTGTGGCAAGAAAGGTCATAAAACGGGGCAAAGTTCCATTAACAAATGTCTCTCTTGACAACAGAAATTTTGGGCTCCATTGTGGTCGTAAGTGGAGCACTACTTGTACTTTTGGTTGGGAAGTTGACATGTGTTTGCCTGTGCCAGATGAAATCGGTCCCCCTCTCTAAGCGGTCAGATTGCAGCTGCTGCCAGGCCACCCTTTGCGTGGAGAGAAATGGCCAGTCTGGGAGTTGCGCTCACCGCTCCAGAGAAAGTCGGTTAGAGGGGTGGAATTGCGGAGCTGGATGCAAATGCGGTTTTGTAGATGGAGATGCACAGAGGATACTACTGAGAATCTTTCCTATCTTTAAGAAAAGAGTAATAGCATTCGGCACCTAATACCAGCCTGGAATTAAGGCGGTAAGTCTTACTGGTGATTAAGTAGGAAATCATGTGACCAAACCTATTCTACAACGGTCTTTGCAGCAGTCATTAAATGAAAGCTGCAGTCGTTAAGTGTACCCACTTTTCAGAATGGGCATTTTTTACCAGGTATTGGTAGTCAACGCCAGCAAAACATTGTAAACTGTAGTCACGTGATTGTGGGATGCTGCAAAGAGCTCTGAATGTGATCTGGATGCTGACTGCCCACAGTGCAATTGCATGAGTGCAGATGGGGGAGAGGGCAAACATCAACTCTTTGAATCCAAGGACTAAATACCTTATATTCTTATTCTTAGTAAACTTTAACCAACACTTCTTTTTCAATGGAAAATGTAGTACCAATTAACAAGGTTACTGAGAGGAGAATACGAAAGCAAGGTATGCTATGTTGCCATTTACATGATCATTTTTATTTACAGTTTAATTGAAATCACTGGCATGGAAATTGTTCACGTCTGGATAGGACATACACTTTCCCTGCCATTTTAGCTGTTCCATTTGTGTATCTTACATACAGTATTTTGCTAGTGTGTGCAACAACCTAGCACGAGTTGCAAGAAATTATAGCCTCTTAGCCAGTGTAACTTGGGTATTCTTCTATAAAATTCCTTCTTTCTGCCCCCATAGCAGATCGACAGCGCTTTCTGTGCCTCCAATCATGATGTTCCAAGGACAGATCTTCCTGATGTTGCTGAACAAAATTCTCCTTCTTATTAGACAATACAGTGGTTGATGTTCAGAAAGTACAGGTAATCCTCCACTTACGACAGTTCATTTAGTGACTGTTCAGAGTTACAACGACAGTGAAAAAAAGGACTTATGATCCTTTTTCACACTTACGTCCGTTGCAGTAGCCCCTTGGTCACGTGATCGATATTCAGATGCTTGGCAACTGATTCATGTTTATGACTGTAGCAGTGTCCCGGGGTCATGTGATCAACTTTTGCGTCCTTCTGGCTAGCAAAAGCAATGGGGAAGCCAGATTCTCTTAACAACTTTGTTTCTATCTAAACAACTGCATTGATCTGCTTAGCAACTGTGGGAAGAAAGGTCGTAAAATGTGGCAAAAGCCACTTTACAAATGTTGCATTTAAAAGATAAATTTGGGGATCAATTGTGGTAAGTTGAGGACTGCTTGCGTGTAGCTGAGGAACCTCTGGAAGTGTCAGATTTCCATTAGTATTGTAAGTGAATATTAATTCACTGTATCCCATAGAACGGCGGAAAAAAATACGAGAAAACAGACAAAGCAGTTTGCTGAAATTCTGCATTTAATGAAAAGTTTACCCTATTCCTAACAAAAGTGTAATTTAAAATAGGTCTAAACTAAATTAGCAGATATAAAGTCTTTTTTAGATTTATTCTCAAACAACAACAAGAACAAAAACAAGAAGTACAACAACAACAACAAGTACAACAAGAAGAATTACAACAACAACAATAACAATAACAAGACGCAGGAAGTTCCTCGTTGGAAAGTGGCTCCTCGCAGGGCTTCGCCGCTGGGGCTGATTCCGCCGTCCATCGCCGTCCGTCTATATGCAGATAGAATAACAAAACAGAATCCCAAGAGTTGGAAGGGACCTTGGAGGTCTTCTACTCCAACCCCCTATTCATGAAGGCATTGTTCCCAGCATGGCCTCCATTTGTCTGCTGTGCTCAATTGCCAGCTTCTGGTGCAGCCCATCAAGAAGGGCAAGACTGCCTCCTCGTGAGTGAAAGAGCCGCCCTTTGCTGCTCCTGCCTTTTCTCTGCCCTACCTTTTCTCGGATAGTGCAGAAAGCAGTTCCTCCTCAAGACTAACCATCTGCAGCTGCATGCTTTCCCAAGCGGAAGTCTCAGGGCTGTCCTGCTGCAGCTGTGCTTCAGCCAAATCACTCTCCGCTGGCTGCTCGGAGGCATTGACCAACTCACCTCCTGATGTGCCTGGGACTGGTTCATCCTCCTCCGATCTGCCTTCTGGAGAGGCATCTGGGGAAGCGTCTGGGGGAGAAATCAAAGGCCAATATTAGTGCCACACGCTTTCTATAAAAGTATACACACTTTGTTCTTTCCGGAGTTACTTTTGATACTTTTCGTGGGGTTTCCTTAATAAAGAGACTGGAGAGGGTTGCCATTTCCTTCTCCAGTGGACCACGTTGTGTCAGCACTCTGCACTATGACCTGTCTGACTTGGGTGACCCTGCCCGTCAGAGCTCATCGCTTCATTGAGCAAGGCATTGATCCACAAAGAGGCTAAAATAGGTACCTCTTTTAATTAGAGACTGAGGTCCAGGGAGTCCTCCTCCAGGCTGCTGACGTCGTCCAGCGAGGCTTCCCCTTCTTCGGGAGAATCCTGTGAATGACAATGATGACTTTTTATCCATCAGTTAAAGGAGACTCAGAATTCCTAAAAGGGGCCCGATTGATTTGGGATCCCCATCAGGAACAATGCTTCTGTTGCAATCCCCACTCCCACCCCACTCTGCCCGTTAAAGCTCTGCCTGGAAAGAGCAGGTAGCTGGAGAGGATGACGCAGAAAAACAAAAGGGATAAACAGGGTGGGTCATATCCATTTAGGACACCAGTCCACTGCACTGGGCCCTTCCCTGCTGCTTTGCAGTAAATCAAACAATGGCAACAGAGCTTGGGTGCTTCTAGTTAGCCTACGTACCTTGTGCCAAGGGCCAGGTGTCACCTTTCTCCACTGTCCACAGCCCTCCAGCACAGATCACTCAGATTAGGAGAACTGATTAGAGGGACTCTATCCCTCCCCAAGAGAAAACACTTTGTCTGTCTTACCCACGGACTGGATGAAAGGCTGGCCTCCGAAGCCTCAGCAGCCTGCTCCCAGCTTCCCTCAGACAACTCATCCAAGAGGGCAGAAATGGAGTCAAAATCCTCCAGACTGTTGTTCCGGGAGCCCACCAGGACTTTCATCGAATCCTGCAAATGACAGTACCGAGGCTATATCCCAAGCTTTCTGCATCCCAATAAGATTGCTAAAGGATAGGGTGCGTTCAGGCCCTGTGTGCCAAAAGCAAGAGAGCCTCCATCGGCCCCTTTGCCAAGACTTTTTTTACCTCCGAAGTATGCGTCTTCTCCCCAATAGGATAGAGCTGCTCCTCCGTCGGCTGGTCTTCTTCATCCTGAAATAAAAATGCAAAGATTCTGTCTGTTGGCATCTCCACAGAGACAATGGTTCTTCGTTTAGTGGGGTAGAAGCTGCTCAGGCCTTACCGATTCTGTGCAGGTCTCTGACCTGGGGGGGAGTCGCGGCCTCCAGTGCTCTTCCTTTTCCTCTCTGGGGAGAGAACCGAAGGAGCCAAAGATCAAAAACAGCCATGGGCCCTTTTTTTTAAAAAAAGTGGTGACGTGGAGGCTGTAAGAACCCTTCCAGCTGGCCTGCCAAGGGGATTGGCCTGAGATTCCTCCTTTAGCAGAAGCAAAGGCAGAGGGCAGAGATGCCTCCTCTCTGCAAAGGCTTCACCCTCCGAGGTGTTCCCTACCTTGATAGGCAGGCACTGCTTTCCTCCTGCACCTCTCTTGGTCGGAATTCTTCTGAAGGATCCTGAAATAACAATGCAAATATTACAAATGTTGGCATATCAACCAATCCACAGCGAAAGGGCTTCTGCCATTACCATGGTGGGGAGCTGGTCTGGGCTTACCGACTCAGTGCAGGTCTCCCAGATGGTTGAGAGCCGCGGCCTCCACTTGGCTAACTTCTCATTTCTGGGGAGAGAATGAAGGGCCAAAAGATCAAAACTAGCCATGCGATGCCTCCCCTCTGCAAAGGTTTCTTCTAGCCCTTCTCTTTAGGGCTTTACTGCGGCTGCCTTTTAGGGGGCTTCAGAATACTTCATCTGCAAGCACCTACCTCCCTGAAATGCGAAGTGGCATCACCTCTTCTCTCCTGGGGGTCCGGGCGGTGGCACGAACACCCATCAAACCCTGCAAGTAACAATTGTTCATTGAAAGTATAAATTAAAAGTCCCCTGCATGTTGTGCAACGTTTATCTTCAACAGGGAAAGACAAAGCAGATCATGGAAGATTTGGCTGATAGGAAGCCATCAAGATCTTTCCATGAATCCAAAAGGCTCCTCTTGCCTTTGCTAGGCTGAACAGGTTCCCCCAAGTGAGAATTCCTTCCTTTCCCCACCCGGTTTTGAGGGATGAGCCCTGACTTGCCAGGTTGCAAAAGCGTCCTTACCCCTTGGGAGGAAGACCTGCGTCCATCGGACACATGAATCTGTGTCTCCCATTCTCCCTTCTGGTCCGCTTGTTCATGTGCCTCGTCAGTTCTGACAGAAATAAAAAGATGACATGTCAAAAAATATCCATCTAGCTCTGCCTCTTCTTTCTAAGAACAGCCAACCTGCCCATCTTTTGGCCTCTGCAGGCCCCTTGCAGAGAGAGAGCCATCTTGGGGAGAGGCTGTTAGAGACCCTGCAGTCCATCAGTGGTGCCCCACCATGCCCAGGGTTTGAGGAGAAGGGGGTGGTACCTGTCAGGAGGCACAGGAAGGTCCTGTACGTCGCTCTTCGTGCAGCAGAAGAGCGCCGAACATCTTTTCCAGATGTTCTGTGAAGAAAAGAGAAATAGAGATGAGCCAGTCAGAAGAGTTGCGAAGCATGACTTTCTCCCCTCCTATTGCCAGTTTCTTGGCAGCTGAGACAGCCACACTTACTCTAAAAAACCTTCGTACAGCCATGACCCCAAGCAGCTGTTTGTCCTTTAACTGCACGAAGGGAGAATGGGCAGTTGGGCCCTGGTTGGTGGCTTTTCAGGGAAACTGACAACCTCGTTGCCTCAGCAACCAGGTAAACAAGGGCCACATTCTAAACCTACCCAAGGAGGGCAGCTCACCCTGGTATAGCAGTATCTGGGCGGCCCGGTGGCTGACTCCTTTGGTGGCCTTTGGCCTCTTCCTTTCATGTGGGAGCAGGAACAACAGAGAAGCACCATCATACAAACGGCATACAAACCCAAATAAATAAATAAATAAATAAAGTGTGGCACAAAGCACAGAAGGAATCATACAATCCTAGGGTGTGGCTTTTAGACCAACCCCCTGCCCAAGGAAGGGCTCCTCACAGAGGCCCTCCAGGGAGGGGAGGGGACATAGTGCACTCTCCCTTCGGGGCTGCCGAGACTCTGATCATGTGCAGGGCTCCCGTTCCACTTTCAGCTCCTCCCAAGCTGGACCTGTGCCAGTGGATGCCCCCCTTGACCGGAACATGGCTCCAATAAGCCTGGCCATTGAGGGAGCAACCCCTGTCTAGGCTGCTGCCATTGCCACCGCTGCTGCTGAGGGGGCATGCCAGCCGTGCATCACCTCCTCCCATCCCCTGGCTCAGGGAGGCCCAGGGCAGCCCCTCCTCTCCCCTGACAGATCTAACAGCTCTGAGGCTTTTCCCTAATAAAATACTATTATTTAATCTACTTCTGGTATGTATTAATTACTACCTTTTTGTTTCCATCACAATTCCTACAGCTATGTTTCATTGTATAGATGTATTTAAAGAAAGCTATTCGTTATAGGTAGTCCTCGATTTATGACTGGTTGCTTAATGACCATTTGAAATTATGAGGAACTGACCCAGAACTACTTATGACTTATTTTAATCCTTATGGTGGCTGCATATCCCCATCTCCATGATCACATGATCCCATTTGGGATTCTTGGCAACTTATTACCTTTAGGAATGTTTGCAGCGTCCCAGCGAACACTTAATGACTTCAGCATTTGCTTAACAACTACTCTAAAAATGTAGAAAATTTGGCTCTAGTCACATGATGCCTCGACTTGTGACTGCAGCAACTTACCACTGTAATTCAGGGCTCAATTTCATCTTACATTGAGGACAACCATTACTGCTAATGTGTACCCAGCTTCACAACTTATACTTCAGATATAGTGAAATATTAAACCATATGCTTCAGAGAAACAGAACAATTTTTTTTATATTTGCAGGTTTACTTCCAAAACGTCTATTGTTTCACCCAGATATTTTTTTTCTTCCTCTAATGGGAGGATTCCAATTTATTTTCATATTTTAAATGCTGTCCTTGTATCCTCTTTGAGTTTATAAATATATCTAGCTTTGATACGATGCCCAAAACAGGAACAAACGTAGTTAACGTCATGACGTTCATTCTGAAGGATGGGCTTCAGAGTTGTGAAGTGATTAGAGAAATATACATCCCTCAATAAATCAGTCTTGTATAAAAAAACCCAGAAATCTCAACTTTCTTTGATCTTTTCCAAAATTCCAAGGAATCTTTTCTGTAGCCATCAACTTCTCCTTACCTTCTCCTGTCAGAATTGCCTG
Source organism: Bothrops alternatus (assembly GCA_034064705.1). Classification (NCBI taxonomy): domain Eukaryota; kingdom Metazoa; phylum Chordata; class Lepidosauria; order Squamata; family Viperidae; genus Bothrops; species Bothrops alternatus. The sequence goes on from JARGCV010000006.1 coordinate 25,806,171, forward strand.
CTCTTCTTTCAGCACTTCTGGTTTGGGGCTGAGGGCCATCTGCCCCTTGGTAATTTCACTAAGCTGGATACCTGTCCACTTTTATATAAAATCTACATGGAGAAATGAAGCACAAGAAGGAGAAGGGAGAGGAAAAATCACAGCCAGAATAGAACAATCTTTTCATTACTCTGTTTAGTAGAAGGACAATGTATCTTAGGTCTTTCATAGTTTGGAAATCATAAAATGTACCTCTGTGGCAGGTAGCTTGATTGCACTTCTACTACATCCATGGGACATCAGCAGCTCTTCAAGGCCTTTGGAAAGTCCAACAGGATCAGGGCCACTTTGAATCTCAGGAGGGAGAATGTTCTAGAAGGTCATATGAGGAGGGGGTCCTAAAAACAGTGGGGGACCCAAAGTTTACAATCTTATTTTCTTTTTGCTACATACGTTGATCCCAATTTGACGGCTCCCACAGTAGAAAGCTGAATACAGGCGGAAGAGAAACATGGCCAGCCATGTTCCTCTAAGTGCTGTGGAACTGGAGGGAAAAAAAGTACCTTTGCTGAGAACTTCCTATTCTTGGGAATCTCATGGTCAAAACACACATGTGCAATTTAGGGTATGTTCTTTAGGCCTTTAAAGCTGCCCTCTCCCTCTGTAGCTACTCTCAGCCACTTAAATCCCAGTCTCCTTGGAAGGAGGAAACTTTGGGGTGGCATTTTAACCAAAGGACTGTATAAACCCACTTTTTGTCTCTCATCTGCAACTCTGGCCATGGAGGGCTCTTTGTGAAGAGGTCCCTGAATGTTGGAAAACAGTGCTAGTGGCAAGCCAAATTCTCATGCTGCTTGATGCCTGTCCTCAAGAACAATCCTCCCTAGTGGAGCATTTCACTGGAATTCTTAACACCTGATTCGGTGGATGTTTGCAAGGGCCCAATTTTCCTTCAAGCTTCCCTGGGACTTTGATGCCCTTACCTTCAAAATAAAAATGAAATGCTTCATTTCTGCAGATTGTTGCAGAAGGCCTCAGAGCAGGAGGCCAAAGGCCTCATCCAACAACTTCTTCTCTTCCTGAAACGAAAGACAGAGATGATGACGTGTGAAAGGTTTTCCCAGCTGCTCCAGTATCAGAAAGGAACTCCCAGAAATGGTGCTGAAGGTGGTACCTCTGCGATATTCTCCCCTCGGTTTTTCATGGAGGACATCCACATGGACCCAAAGATCTTCAGGAGCTGGGACTCAACGTATTGGTCCATGGCTGGAGGAACCTTGCTGCGAGATGAAAGGAAATAAGAGACATCAGTGCCCACCTTAGTGAACAGTCCTGGGGTTCATTTTTCCCGACGGAATAGCAGGCAAAAGAAAGAAAAGGCTGACCTGATGTCATAAACCGCAAGCATTTCAGCTAGTCCTGCCGTGAAGCTGCTGAATTGGTTGTCCTCCATCAGAGCCTGGCAGGAATCAAGAATGGAGAGAAGTAGAGAAGGGAAAGTCAGCCATGATGCTCCAGCCCAGCCCTTCCTATTTTTCCCAGCCCCCTTTCACCTCTGTTCTTCTGCTACAGCTTCCCTCTCAATACCAAGGAGAGTTAGCTGCAGGTTAAGGGCCCTTTGCACAGTCCACATTTTGACCGTCCAGGGGAAGCTTGTCTCCCCTCCCTCTACTGCTCCTGTCTCTCCGTCCTGCTTTGCTTGCCTCCAATGTCCCCCTGCCTCCCTCTGACCTACCAAGACAGCCAGACCGTAGAGGTTCTTATTTCTTGGCTCTGGGACTGCCATTTGCCCACTCTGCTTCAGCTGAAACAGAGTGGCGATGGAAGAGAGGCCTTCAATGATACTGCACTCCTGTTGCAAGAGAAAAGAGTCAGGCTGTGAAATTGGGGAGGCTGTTGGGCAACTTGCCCCCAGGGTCCCCCGTCTTCTCCTTTTCAGAAAGGAAGGTTGAAACCCTTCTGAGTCTCTCTCCATGCCGAGGAAAATTTTGAATCCCATTGAGACTGGGATTCCCACCTGGGAGAAAGGCTGAGCTATGGGATGCTCTTATTCTCAGGGGTACCTACTGGTTGGTCTGTCTTCTGCATCCTCTCATGGACCTTTTCCCATATATTCTGGCTCCTCCATCGGTCTCTTCTGCAGCAAGAAGCCTGGCGTGATATATTCTCTTCTTTTCGGATGTCCATTGTCTTGAAGAGAAGCTTCTTCTCCTTTTCTGTCGTGTCCTTTCTGGGGAGATCTGGGACTGGAGAGGCAGGTGCTCGGCAAAGTTTTAGGTCTCCCCCAGATGAAGAAAACCCTCCAAAACCAGGATCATCTTTGCAGCGTTTTTCCCCTTGTGACCCAATTCTCCTTATTAGACAGTTGTTCATTGACTTTTGTCCCCTCTTATTACCTTCCTTGCCACAGTTGTTAATTGAATCATTCCTTTCCCATTGATATTTGTCGTCAGAAGTTTGCAAATGGTGATCACAAGTCCCTGGGATACTAAAACTGTCACAATTGGGAGTCAGTGTCTGAATTCGATCATGTGACTGTGGGGATGCTGCAGTGGTTGTAAGTGTGAAAAAAGATCATGCCATTTTTCTCAGTGCTATTATACCTTGAAACGGTCATTCCATGGACTGTTGTAAGTCAAGGACCACCTGTCTATCCCTGCATGGAGGAATCCCCTCCTAAAGAGCTGCTTCCTCTCCTTCTCAAAGTCCCAGCCCATCCCTGATTTTCCTTTTTTTTATTTTTTCCACATTGAGGTGAAATTATTATTAAATAGTTGAATAATATTTTTAGTAATATTCAGATATCCAAAAGATCCCCTTTCTGTGTGTATATTTAAAACCTCAGCGATTAGATATTGATTTTTCATGTTGAAAAGGAACTTAACAAGGGTTTTTTTTAGATTGTTTTAAACACAAGTTTCTTATTTCTATAAACAATTCAAGGAAGTGAACATATCTAATCCTCCTTCCTCGTTTTATTTCCCCCATAACAACAACCCTGTGAAGTAGGTCGGGTTGAGGGAGAGTAACCGACCCAAAGTCACCCAGCGGCTTTTTTGCCTCAGTCAGCACTCGAACTCAGCGCCTCCTGGATTCCAGCCGGGTGCCTTAACCACTAGAGCAAAGTGACTCTATTACTATCCTAGACTTTATCCCCACCTCAATTTTTCTCTTTTAACCCAGCAGCTTCTTTCATTTGTCTGCTCACAAATCTTATTACTGTATTTCTTGGCTTCTGCATTTGGTTGGCCTTAGGAGAGAAAAACCTATGGACACCCTTAATCTGGAAGCTTTAATTCTGGCAATTGTTCAGCCTTGATATAAGATCCTCATTAAAGTAGCCCTTTCTGCTTTTTCCTGGACTCTTCCCTCTCGGCCTGAATTCCTCCGCCATTTCAAAGATGGCTCCTTATTTAGGCCTTCTTTCTCTTGCTAGCCTTGCCAGGTGGCTCCATATTACTTCAAGGAAACGGGGAGGGCTCAGCCCAAAAGCTGGCCCGGGAGGACAGCAAAGGTCAGAGAAGGACCCAGAGAGGACATTGGCTTTAAACCCACAGATGGTTCAGCACTCTGTCTTCTTTTTGTTAAAGGAAGCCAAACTCGTATGTCTCAGGACATCATGTGTTGTACAAACCCAACTTTGGCCTCGTGGTGAAGGCCCTCCTCTGTAAGGGTTAAATTATGCTTGCAAACATGGAGGCACTGGCTGCCCATCAGCCCTCAGTGTGGCTGCCTGTAGTGCTGCTGGTTTGTCCTCTAAGCCTGTGACTAGGGAGAAATCCTCAAACTCTGCTCTGAAGTTGGCCCAGTTACTCCTGCAATCTCCACTCACCCTCATTGCCTCAGTCGGTGGGAGGCTGTTAGCAGCTGCCCTGATGCTGGTTTCCTGGCTTCAAATGCTCGGCTTGCAGGACAGGTGATGCTGGTTTCCTGGCTTCAAATGCTCGGCTTGCAGGACAGGTGATGCTGGTTTCCTGGCTTCAAATGCTCGGCTTGCAGGACAGGGCCACTGGTGCTAGACTGGCATGCATCAAATGTGTGGAGACAGCACAAGCTCAGATGCCTCCCTGTTTCATGTAGACTCAGTAAATACAACACAAGGCCTCCCTCCCTATGCAAAAGCCACGTTGTTACAGACAGAAAGAGAGCACCTGCAACAACAGGAAAAGGAAATGCATCACAGGAACAACGGAGGTGAATCACAGAGTAGCCATTTTGACACAGGGAACAAATACAATTAGAGATGGATGATAGAGCAGCATATAAGGTAAACATAATACCCTTAACAAATTCCGCCACCATTTCAAAGATGGCGCCTTTTTAGGCCTGGTTTCTCTTGCTAGCCTTGCCAGGTGGCTGCCTATTAGTTCAAGAAAAAGGGCAAGGCTCAGCCTTTCGCTGAGACAGAGCTGCAGTCCTTTTCATCCATTCATGAGCAGCTCTGTTCAGCTGAAGATTATGATCCCCACTGATGTCCCACATGCTCACTGAAGGCTGAAGTGGCCTCTTGAGTTTGGGGCTATGGAAACAGTATTTGGAAGCCATCGTTCAGTCCTCACCGTAAACCTGCTATAATAGAATATATTTGATTTCAATGTCGTTTGGAGGTCTTCTAGTTCAGGGCTTTTCAACCTTTTCACCCATTGTACCACTTTCAGGATATGGCAACATCTGAGGACCACCAGCCGCCTAGCAAGGTATCAAAAATTTGATGACCCCAAAAAAGGAAAAAAGGGATAAAGTACTGGTAGTCCTCGACTTACAACAGTTCGCTTAGTGACTGTTCAAAGTTACAATGGCACTGAAAAAAGTGCCCCCCCCCAAGCCACAGCTGAGCAAGACACCTGCCTGCCCACCCGGCGGTGCTCTTCCTCCTGTCCGAGGTTTCCATTGTTGTGAGCATTTATGTTGAGGATTGGCAGCGGGGGTGGGGTGGGGGGTGTTTGGTTTTTATTCCCCCACCCCCCGTCTACTGGGTGGTTACAGCAGGTTTTGGTCGCTTCACATGACCCTGGGACACTGTGACCGTCATAAATATGAATCAGTTGCCAAGCATCTGAATGTAAATCACAAGACCCTGGAGATGCTGCAACATTCCAGCTGATTGGCGCTTCTGCTGAGCCCTGACAGGCCTGCAGCTCCAGCCATCTCTCGCTCAGGCTTGTGCGGTGCTGCCACTTTTCCCCTCATTCCCCTCCCCCGCTACCACTTTTCTAGGATGGTTGCGTACCACCTGCCAGGTGCCAATGTACCACAGGTAGTACCCGTACCACTGGTTGAAAAGCCCTGTTCTAGTCCAACCCTGTGTTCAAGCAGGAGGCCCTATATCTAATTAAAGATTCCTACCCAATGCCATTTCGTAATCCAAATCAACACTATGCCTATATTGAATGTAAATTATCAAGTATCAGAAAAATATTAGCACTTTCCTCAACTGCCAAAGTGTGAAAGTGAATGAATTAAAATGGATAATATTTAGTTCTCTGTCTTTTTTGTATGCTTACATATTTTGCCACATGTTCCTTAATATCTGTCACAAAAATCATTGAAGCTTTCTTGTTTCAGTGCTCTCACTGCTGTGTTAACTAAGGAGGCCAGATTTACAAGATTCCTTTTCAGGAGTTCTTCATGTGTTTTAGTATCCAGTCCCCTAATCCTCTTTATTGCTCTTTTCTGCTCTCTTTCCAGAGTCTCTACATCTTTCCTATAATATGGTGACCAAAACTGGATGCAGTATTTTAAGTGTGATATTACTCAGGCTTTATAAAGTGGTACTAATACGTCATATGATCTTGAATCTATCCCTCTCTTAAGGCAACATCGGATTGAGTTGGCATTTTTGGCTGCAGCCGCACACTTCTGGCTCATATATATTGGGACAAATAAAATAACACACAGCCTGGCAATACACAGGGCATAGGGCCAACAACTGTATCAGTGACTCTTGCTCAGTCAGCTAGCTGAGTGGAGCTTCCATATGAAAAGGCAGTCTACAACCAAAGAGCCATGCCTTCTGTGGCAAAAGATGAGAAATAGGCAGCTCTGGTGATTTGGTGATAGGTTCGTACAGACCTTAATCTGGCGTTGGTGTGTATAGAAATGGTGGAGAAGGTGATCTTTGATAGGATCCCAAAGGAGACTTGTCATAATCATCTCCTTAGGGATTCTACTGGTTTGATGATGTCATCCATCCAGCTCAACTGTCAGTTACTGTCAGCTCTCAGTGATCTGAGTGAAGATGGCTGCCGATATGTGAGTCGTCTTCAGAAGGGCTGCTGGGCTCTGGGTAACCTTCCCCATTGTAGCCACCTTCTCAGAGGATTGGGAGATTCCAGAGCTGGGAACGCCTTTTGTGGTCCTCTTAGGAAAGGTATATAGGGTAAATAGAACAGTTTTACCTTTCATACCTGCTAAAAGACTAGACTGATTACTTTCCAATTGATGAGGATCGCTTAGCATCCTTAACCTCTGAATTAGGAAAAACATTTGAAATTTGATAAACTCAGGTTCCTGTGGAACATGTGCAGTAATGTAAAATCCACACCAAGGTTGAAAGTGATGAGTTCAAGCCAGAAGTACTATTTTCCACTCAATTTCTTTCATCACAGGATGTTGTTGTGTGATTGAACATGTGTTCAGTTGAATCAAAGTGACTCTAGAAAAATAGGCTTTCCTTTCCTTTCCTTTCCTTTCCTTTCCTTTCCTTTCCTTTCCTTTCCTTTCCTTTCCTTTCCTTTCCTTTCCTTTCCTTTCCTTTCCTTTCCTTTCCTTTCCTTTCCCTTCCCTTCCCTTCCCTTCCCTTCCCTTCCTTTCTCCTTTCCTTTCCTTTCCTTTTCCTTTCCTTTCCCTTCCTTTCTCCTTTCCGTTCCTTTCTTTCCCTTTCTTTCCCTTTCTTTCCCTTTCTTTCCCTTTCTTTCCCTTCCTTTCCTTTCCTTTCCTTTCCTTTCCTTTCCTTTCCTTTCCTTTCCCTTCCCTTCCCTTCCCTTCCATTCTCCTTTCCTTTCCTTTCCTTTCCTTTTCCTTTCCTTTCCCTTCCTTTCTCCTTTCCGTTCCTTTCTTTCCCTTTCTTTCCCTTTCTTTCCCTTTCTTTCCCTTTCTTTCCCTTTCTTTCCCTTCCTTTCCTTTCCTTTCCTTTCCTTTCCTTTCCTTTCCTTTCCTTTCCTTTCCTTTCCCTTCCCTTCCCTTCCATTCTCCTTTCCTTTCCTTTCCTTTCCCTTCCTTTCTCCTTTCCTTTCCTTTCCTTTCCTTTCCTTTCCTTTCCTTTCCTTTCCTTTCCTTTCCTTTCCTTTCCTTTCCTTTCCTTTCCTTTCCTTTCCTTTCCCTTCCCTTCCCTTCCCTTCCCCTTTCCTTTTCCTTTCCTTTCCTTTCTCTTCCTTTCTCCTTTCCTTTCCTTTCCTTTCCTTTTCCTTTCCTTTCCCTTCCTTTCTCCTTTCCGTTCCTTTCTTTCCCTTTCTTTCCCTTTCTTTCCCTTTCTTTCCCTTTCTTTCCCTTCCTTTCACTTCCTTTCCTTTCCTTTCCTTTCCTTTCCTTTCCTTTCCTTTCCTTTCCTTTCCTTTCCTTTCCTTTCCTTTCCTTTCCTTTCCTTTCCTTTCCTTTCCCTTCCCTTCCCTTCCCTTCCCTTCCATTCTCCTTTCCTTTCCTTTCCCTTCCTTTCTCCTTTCCTTTCCTTTCCTTTCCTTTCCTTTCCTTTCCTTTCCTTTCCTTTCCTTTCCTTTCCTTTCCTTTCCTTTCCTTTCCTTTCCTTTCCTTTCCTTTCCTTTCCTTCCTTTCCCTTCCCTTCCCTTCCTTCCCTTCCACATTGCCCCCCCCCCATAAATGTTCTTAATCTCAATAATGTGACCATGGGAAGCTGCAAAGAACCTTGAATCTGGGTCATGGGTGGATCTGGGCTCTGTTGTACCTTTGAATGGTTGCTAAGTGACCAATCATAAGTTGGGAACTATCTGCAAAGAATTCATATTGTGTTTATGACACATGGATGGCTTCTTCCAGATAGCTAGGTACACGCTCTTCTATATAAAAATTTGCTTTAAACGTAGTTGTTGATTTACGACAACAGAGCACAAGGAGGTCAGTTGTTAAATGTGTCATGCCCCTTTTCATGCCCCGTTTGCTGTGGTTGTTGAGTGAGTCAGAAGCTGTTAAGTGAATCGTGTGCTTGTTAGGCAAGTCTGGCTTCCCCCCCCTTGATGTTGCTCGTCAGAAGCCAGCTGGGAGGGTTGCAAAAGGTGATCACGTGACTCTGGGACAGAGCAACTGTCATCCATAGGAGCCAGTTGTCCAGTGTCTGAATTTGGATCACCTGACCATGGAGATGCTGCAATGGTCCTAAGTGTGAAAAGTGATCACAAGCCTCTCTGTTCTGTGCCCTTGTCACTTCAAGCGGTCCCTAAACACACTGTTGTACGTTGAAGTTGCCTGAGGGTGGAGAGCAGGAGGATGCTGGAGGATGAGGGGGGGTCTTCCTATTGCAAGGAAGGAGGAATCTGGGGGAAACGTCCCTCTTGAGCTCATCTGCATGAAGAAGGCAGTCGCTTCTCTCGGCTTCCCTGCGTCTGAAGGCATCTGGTGACAATCGGGTGAAGGAGAGAAGAACCTCTCTCTTGGGCCATCATTCTTCATTCTTCACTGCTTCCGGGTGATCCGGTTGCCGGTTGGGGTGTCTGGAAGCATCTCTTTCCCCTCTTTCCAAGGTCATTGCCCTGGAGGAAATCTACGGGAGCTCAGCTGGATCATGTTTGCAAGCCTTCTGCTCAGGCAGAGGGCTGGACTAGAAGACCTCCAAGGGCCCTTCCAAGCCTGTTATTCTAGGTTCTAGACATACACAGGCTCTGGGTGTACTTTTTCTTTTAAATAATAATATCTACTAGCCATTTCTAAAACAACAACAAACTATCTAACAGCAAAACCCAAAATCAAAGTTACGTTGTTTTTCCACCTCAAGCTGTTGGCCAAATCTGGCTCTAGAGTTTCTGCTTCGTTCTACATGCTTTTCCAATAAACAAACAAGTCAGAAAATGATTTAAAAGCATTTTATAAAGTAGTTTGATCAATTGGGGGCTCCCTATGAAAAGGGGGAACCTGTTACTAAAATGGTTTACATTGACTTTTATATTAGCAAAACAAAGAACTTCAAAGCAAAGCTTGATTGGTTTAGAAACAGTCATGGGTCCAGTTACATCACATAAATTAGAGCATCCAATAATATGTGAGCCCAGCCATAGAAAAGAGCATTGCATGCTCAGTAAGAGAAACATTTGCAAAGGGAAAACCTCTAAATGTGTCTGGGTAAGGAACATTCTCAGTGCTTCCCAAGGTGGAGTCTGAATCTTTGCTTTGATGGAGGCTTCAGAACAGCTGAAAGGGAGACTGTGATCTGCAGTGTGTGGAAAGCTCTCCTGCCAGTCCCGGTCTCTGAAAGGGAGGCATTTTTCTGAAAGTGAAGGCTTATGGGAACTTATGAGTCATACTTTGGAAAAAGCAAATTTAAAATACAAAAAAATTCCATGTTAGTTAGCTGTTGCAAGAGTACAACAAAAACCATATTTCAGCTATTACAAAGTCCATCAAAGCAGAAAACACAAGTCCAAAAGAGGTTTCCAATAGAAACAAAATTGTCTTCTTTTCTTTAATTAAAGCAGTCCATTTAGTGTCTTTTTTAACTCCATTAACTTTTTGCTGCCAGTTGTCCACTGTGGGAATCAAAGTATCCTTCCATTTTTGTGGAATTATTCTTCCTCTGTCAGCATATATAATATCGTAGTTCCATTTCTTTCAAGTTCTTTATCCATTCAGACTGAGAGAAAAGTCTCTGAATTTATCTTGATATTCACTTTAAGAATCTTTGTATTAAGAAATGAATCCTACAACACTTCTTTTCTTTTTGTCATGTCCACCATAAATGATAAAGTTTCCTTCTCTATTATTTCCATTTCCAACATTCATTTGAACGCCTTTATACATTCTTGAAAATTTGTCCCGTGTTAGTTATCAATAGTATATCATCTTGTAAAAATGTTCTTTTATGGTATAATTTCAATTTTAAAACTTTTGTCCATATTTGTTCCCATTGTTGAAGCATTTACTTATATCCAAGATTCTTTGCCCACTGAATCATACAATGCTTTACAAGAGCAATTTATAAACCTTCACAATAATAAGTTAATCATTACTAAACAAAAATTTGCAATTCAGCTTTTACAAAATCAAATCCATAGATTTTTAAAAATCTAATGATTTCCTTCAACTATAAATATGTAAATCAATAACCAACACTTCCTTCTAATTCCAATTCTTCTTTAGATTTGAGAATGGGGTCACCATAACTGAAAAATATTATTTGACTATAAGTCCATTGGTCTAGCCTCACCACCAATTCTTTGCCAAAGTTTCATGGGACGACACCAAAGAGGGAAGTTTGCAGAGAACCTTGTTTGATATTTATTTCAAACTCTTAGGATGGCACATCTAACAAAATGGTTGTTGAAATCAACGTTTCCTTCAGCCTTTTCGTGGCATAAACTGGCGTGCCACCCAAATCTTAATTCATGGCACTAAAGCTGAACTCTCCTCTTATTTTAGAGAGTCACCCACTCTTTTAGCCAGGCCAAATAACAGGCAGAAACATACAATTTCAAAGCTGGTAACCCCAAACCTCCTCTTTGGTTAGCATTTTGCAATAATTGAGACCTAATTCTTGGTTTTTTCCCCCTTGCCGTATAAACCTTCGAGATTTCTGTCTGACATTGTTTAAATGGAGCATCAGGTACAGTAAAAGAGTCTGAAACACAAAAAGCATCTTTGGTAGGACATTCATCTTAATTACAGAGATTCTACCCAATTGTCATGCCTCCATCCCAGCCTGAATCTCAAGTGGAGCAGGACCCTGTTGGGGTCCAGGAGGGGGTGTCTGTGGCTTGGGAGGACTGTGGGCAAGAGCAGGCTGAGGCAGGCCAGGGCCCTTCAGGTTTGAAACAGGGGAGGCAGAGTTCAGGCGAGGAGTAAGCCCCCCCACCTGATCCTAGAGCAAGGAGAGCAGAGAGGAGGAGAGAACAACGTAGGCAGGCTCAATAGCTCTGGAGGAGAGCGGCCCGCCCCACTCCACAAGGCACACCTGGGGATTAAGATTTAAGGAGACGCTGTGGAGTAGGTGGGGCATTTGCCGGGAACAAACGTGGTATCTTGGGACAGTTGTGAATTGCGCTCTTGTCTTTGTTTAACCTGGACACCTTGAGTACCGGACCGGACCGGCTGTTTTCCTGCTTTACCACCACAGACTGCATTTCAGAGTCTCTCCTTGCAGACTGCAGGCAAGCTGAGATTTAAAAGGACTCATTACGTTTCTGCTTTGTTTTCTTGTTATCTGTCTGGCCTTGAGGACATTGTATACTTCTCCGGCTGTATTGAAATTGCCTTCATCCAGAGGCAGGTGAAAGGAACTTGCATGTGTGCTTTGGTTGAAGGCTTGCCAGCGTATGTGGGAGCTTTTGGGGAACATTGGCAGTTATGAAAGGACTTTTTCTCTTGCCAGCCGATTGCTTTGCCTCCCTGCGGGGCCCGGGTCATCACACCAATATATGCAATGTATCTCATCCTAATAAGTCTTTTTCACTTTTGTGACAAAAAGGCTGAAAGTTATTTTGAAAAAGTTCAGAATTTTGTTGTCTATGTAAATCCAGGTATTCCAGCTTTTTCTCCAACTTAAAACCTGACTTTTTATTTAGTATTTCATAGTTCTGAGAAGCCATATTCTTACTAACAAACATTGTTCTTTTCTGTTTATTTATTTTATACCCCATTAAATCTCCAAAGTCATTTAATTTCTCTATGAAATATTGTATAGTGTTTTTTCTGGATAAATAACTCATCAGCAAATGCCGTCAGTTTGTAAACTTCCTTTTTAAGATTTATACTTGTAATGTTTTCATCTTGCCTAATATCCTTATTGAAAACTTCCAACACCGATTTAAACAGCAGGGGAGATAAGGGGCTTCCTTGCCTCGCACCCTTTTGGATTTCACATGGTTTAGTTAAGTCTCCATCAATAATAATCTTTGCTTGCTCTGATATATGAATTGCTTTGACCCATTTTATAAACTGTTTTGGCCCCTAGTATATATTATTTTGTGAAATAAAAAGTTGAGGTTGTATGTTATTGCTTATTCTACTGCTCCAAAAGGAGTTATAATTCAATGCTTCTCTTCTCTTCTCTTCTCTTCTCTTCTCTTCTCTTCTCTTCTCTTCTCTTCTCTTCTCTTCTCTTCTCTTCTCTTCTCTTCTCTTCTCTCCTCTCCTCTCCTCTCCTCTCCTCTCCTCTCCTCTCCTCTCCTCTCCTCTCCTCTCTTCTTTTCTCTTCTCAGCTCCTCTCCTCTCCTCTCCTCTCTTCTCGCTTTGCACTGCTTTCCCCTTTTTCCTACACTTTTTCCTCTTTCTCTTTTCTTCCCTTCTTTCCCCATTATTTTTATTTTCCTTCTGGTCCTCCATATTAGGTTTTTTGCCAAAAAGGCTCAATGTTATTTAGAAACAATTCTGAATTTTGTTGTCCATATAAACCGAGGTATTCCACCTTTTTCTCCAACATAAAACCTGACTTTTTATTTTGTATTTCATAGTCCTGAGAAACCATATTCTTAACAAACATTGTTCTTTTCTGTTTATTTATTTTATATCCGACTAAAGCTCCAAAGTCATTTAGTTTCTTTCTCAAATATTCTATACTGTTTTTTTCTGGATAAATAACTCATCAGCAAATGAGTTTATCAACTTTCTTTTTAAGATTTATACTTGTAATGTTTTCATCTTGCCTAATATCCTTATTGAATCCATCAATAATAATCTTTGCTTGCTCTGACGTATGAATTGCTTTGACCACTTTATAAACTGTTTTGGCACTTGATATGTATTATTTTGTGAACTCATAGAGCAAAGTGGGCATCAGCAACCAATTTGAAGTTCTTGCGTATGCTTAGGAGGGCACTAGCTTTCATAGCCTACCCTGTCTATGTTTCCTGGTAAAATACACGGGAAAATCCCATTGGTAGAAAATTCCACTGAGGGATAGGGTTAGGTGACCATGAACTCACAGAGCAGTTTCTACTGCTCCAAAAGACTTTCTAATACAATGCTTTTCTTCTCTTCTCTTCTCTTCTCTTCTCTTCTCTTCTCTTCTCTTCTCTTCTCTTCTCTTCTCTTCTCTTCTCTTCTCTTCTCTTCTCTTCTCTTCTCTTCTCTTCTCTGTTTTACTACACTTTTTCCTCTTTTTCTCTTTTTCCCTTCTTTTCCTATTATTTTCATTTTCTTTGTAGTTCTCCATATTAGATTTTGATAAAATAGTAGAAGTACTTGACTCATCACATTCCTCATACCGACCTGCATTTCTCAAATATTCTATAGTGTTTTTTCTCGATAAATAACTCATCAGCAAATGAATTTATAAACTTCCTTTTTAAGATTTATACTTTTGATTTCCTCATGTTGCTTAATATCCTTATTGAAAACGTTCAACACCGATTTAAATAGCAGGGGAGCTGAGGGGCTTCCTGGCCTCGCCCCCTTTTGGATTTGACATGGCTTAGTTAAGAATCCATCAATAATAATCTTTGCTTGCTCTGATGTATGGATTGCTTTCACCCATTGGCACTTTCTCTATATTATTTTGTGACATAAAAAGTTGAGGTTGTAAGTTATTGCTTATTCTACTGCTCCAAAAGAAGATGTAACTCAATGCTTTTCTTTTCTTCTCTTTTTCCCTTTTTCCTACACTTTTTCCTTTCTCTTTTCTTCCTTTCTTTTCCCATTATTTTCATTTTCCTTGTAGTTCACCATATTAGATTTTGATAAAATAGTAAAAGTACATGACTCATCACATTCCTCATACTGTACAGAAGTGCATTAGAAGAATATAAGTCTGAAATGAAAAATTGTGCTGGAAATGTACATACTATTGTCACCTAAATTAGGGTAATGGCATGTGTCAGGAGGAGCCCCCAGTAACTTGAAAGGTCGGAGAAAGAAACTTAGGAAGCAGCCGCCTTAATGGATCCAGTAGTAAAAAGTAGTAGTAGGAAATTTGTAGTTTAAGACTTGCAAGATGTTGTTCGTGTAGCCCTTTTTGCTGAATTTCTATTTTCTTTATCTCGTTTTTGTCTTAAATGGGTGCCATCTAAATGGGGATATATAAATGTCAGATAGATGCCAGAAACATTAGCTGGAAGGGCTGAAGATTCCCTATGAAATCTCTTAGTCCATCCGTCAGTGGGCCTGTGCATTCCCAGGGTCTTTCATGGTTCCTCCAGCCTGGAGAGAGGATGGCCCTGTTGGCAACAGTCGAAGGAAGTAGGTGAGTTCCAGGCGCCACATTGATTGCTGTCCCAACGTCCTAAGAAGAGGGAAAAACCACATTGCAAAAAACAACTTGAATCCTCTACTCGAGAGAGGAAAAGGCCACATTTGCAGAAAGTGAACCATTTCTTAGTCCAGCCCTCCACATCACCAACCTGCTGCAGCACACAAAAACTGACCAGAGTTTGTATCTGCTCCACAACACTAGTAGCCTCCTTGCGATCTTCCAAAATCAGTGGTGGCCTTCAGTAGCTGAAAGGTCCGTTCTTGAAGGGATGAGGTGGTCCAGGAACCTGAAAGCAGAAATATCAGAATTTACTGTATTTTAAGTTCAGAAGAGGAGAACAGAGCAAATATAACAATAGGGTGTAATAGTTGGTACTAGATGGGAGAAACGAAGGGACTTTCCTTCAGATAGAGTGGAGCTCCTCTCCATCCACCCTTCAGTGTCCAAGGGCGGCAGAGGGCGAAGACGTCAGAGCTCCTCTATTGTTAGGTCACCTGCATGGGGACAAAAGGTGAGACAAATGAAGGAAGGAAGGTGACAAATGGAAGGGAAGCGTCTGCCTATCAGCACAATGAGAACACCTGAAGGATACAGATTTGCTGAAATTTAAGCTCTTGGCTACTTTGCTGGAAACCAGATAAGGGTAGTGCTCAAATTATGACAATAATTGAGTCCAGAATTTTGGCCAATTTTACGATCCTTTTTATAATATTTGGTAAGAGAATCACATGGTCCTACAGTAAATAATGTGGTCATGAATCCAAATCCAGATTATCCAAAGATCAGTTTTCTCATCTTTTTTTTTGCCCAGAAAGCAATAAAAAAAGAATTGCATAACATGATCACCTAACCACAATACATTGCAACTGCTCTTAAGTGTGGACCGATTGTCAAGCGCCCAAAATGCGATCAGAGGACTGCAGGGTTGGTGTGGCAGTTTTAGCTTTGACAATGATTCACAAGTGCGTTTTCCCCCCACTGTGTCTTAAGTTTGAATAATTGCTACATGATCAGTTGAAAGTTGAGGAGTACTTAAACTCCATTTAGAATACAAGGTGGGTGGGGACTGTTGTCCTTCCTTTCATGTGCTGATACCTTCACACACACACAAACACACACACAAACACACACACATACACCCCTTAATGTTCCAAAAGAAAGTTACCTTCATTGATGAATCCGTCCTCATATCCAGCCATCGCAATTTGCACTGGAAAGTGTGAAAATGTCCTCTGTGCTTCAATGAGCTGGAAGAGAAAGAAAGAAGTCCATCTTACTGTTGCCAACGTGTCTTGCTGAGTCATCCCCCATGTTCACTTGGGCCCATCAATAGAAACTTCAGCTATCCAACACCCTGTCCAGGGATTCCCTCGTCCACCATCAAGTGGAACGAAAGGCAAAAGAACCCCTTGCCCCCCTGCCCTTTTCTCCCAAGAGAGAGGGGTTACATGAGGATGCGGTCCCAAACACTGGGGGGAGGGGCAAAATTTGCAATCTTATTTTCATTTTTCTACATACGTTGATCCTCCTGTTATGGGTTCCACAACAGCGTAGATGATTCCAGGCAGAAGAGAAGCATTGCCAGCCGTGTTTCTCAAAGTGCTGTGGAATTGGAGCAAAAAAATTACCTTTGTTGAGAACTTCCTATTCTTGGGAATCTCAATGTCAAACACACCTGTGTAATTTAGGGTATGTTCTTCAGGCCTTTAAAGCCACTCTCTCCCTCTGTGGCTACTCCCAACGTCTTAAATTCCAGCCTCTTTGGAAGGTGGAAGATTGTGGTAGCATTTCCAGCAAATAACTCTATAGACACATGTTGTCTCTCATCTGTAATTCTGGCCATGCACCATTAGAGTTAAAGAGGCCTCTTTGAGAAGAGGTCCCTGAATGTTGGAAAACAGCGCTTGTGGGAAGCCAAATTCCCATGCTCCTTGATGCCTGTCCTCAAGAACTATCCCCTACTTAGATTGTTCCAAGTAGAGTTCTATCACCTGATTCGGTGGATGTTTGAAAGGGCCCATTTTTCCTTCAAGCTTCCCCGGGACATGGATGTCCTTACCTTCAAAATAAAAATGAAATGCTCCGTTTTCGCCGCCTGTTGCAGAAGGCCTCGGAGCAGGAGGCCAAAAGCGTCTTCCAGCAGCTTCTTCTCTTCCTGAAATGAAGGACAGAGATGATGACGTGTGAAATGTTTTCCCAGCTGTTCCAGTATCAGAAAGGAACTCTCAGAAATGTTGCTGAAGGTGGTACCTCTGCAATATTCTCCCCTCGGTTTTTCATGGAGGACATCCACATGGACCCAAAGATCTTCAGGAGCTGGGACTCAACGTATGGGTCCATGGGTGGAGGAACCTTGCTGCGAGGTGAAAGGAAATAAGAGACATCAGTGCCCACATTAGTGAACAGCCCTGGGGTTCATTTTTCCCAAGGGAATAGCAGGCAAAAGAAAGAAAAGGCTGACCTGATGTCATAAACCGCAAGCATTGCAGCTAGTCCTGCCGTGAAGCTGCTGAAACGGTTGTCCTCCATCAGAGCCTGGAAGAAATCAAGAGTGGAGAGAAGAAAAAGTCAGCCATGATGCTCCAGCCCAGCCTTTCCTATTTCTCCCAGCCCCTTTTCACCTCTGTTCTTCTGCAACAGCTTCCCTCTCAGTACCAAGGAGAGTTAGCTGCAGGTTAAGGGCCCTTTGCACAGTCCACATTTTGACCTTCCAGGGGAAGCTTGTCTCCCCTCCCTCTACTGCTCCTGTCTCTCCGCCCTGTTTTGCTTGCCTCCAATGTCCCCTTTCCTCCCTCTGACCTACCAAGACAGCCAGACCGTAGAGGTTCTTATTTCTTGGCTCTGGGACTGCCATTTGCCCACTCTGCTTCAGCTGAAACAGAGTGGCGATGGAAGAGAGGCCTTCAATGATACTGCGCTCCTGTTGCAAGAGAAAAGAGTCAGGCTGTGAAATTGGGGAGGCTGTTGGGCAACTTGCCCCCAGGGTCCCCCGTCTTCTCCTTTTCAGAAAGGAAGGTTGAAACCCTTCTGAGTATCTCTCCATGTCGAGGAAAATTTTGAATCCCATTGAGACTGGGATTCCCACCTGGGAGAAAGGCTGAGCTGTGGGACACTCTGATTCTCAGGGGTACCTACTGGTTGGTTTATCTTCTTCATCCTCTCATGGACCTCTTCCCACATGTTCTGGCTCCTCCATCGGTCTCTTCTGCAGCAAGAAGCCTGGCGTGGTAGATTCTCTTCTTTTCTTTTGTCTGTTGTCTTGAAGAGAAGCTTCTTCTCCTTTTCTGTCGTGTCCTTTCTGGGGAGATCTGGGAATGGAGAGGCAGGTGTTCGGCAAAGTTTTAGGTCTCCCCCAGATGAAGAAAACCCTCCAAAACCAGGCTCATCTTTGCAGCGTTCTTCCGCTTGAGACCCGATTCTCCTTATTAGACAGTTGTTCATTGACTTTTGTCCCATCTTATTACCTTCCTTGCCACAGTTGTTAATTGGACCATTGCTTCCCCATTGATATTTGTTGTCAGAAGGTTGCAAATGGTGATCACAAGTCCCTGAGATACTACAACCGTCATAATTATGAGTTAGTGTCTGAATTGGATCATGTGACTGTGGGGATACTGCAGCGGTCGTAAGTGTGAAAAAAGATCATGTCATTTTTCTCAGTGCTATTATACCTTGAAACGGTCATTCTATGAACTGTTGTAAGTCAAGGACCACCTGTCTATCCCTACATGGAGGAAACCTCTGCTAAAGAGCTGCTTCCTCTCCTTCTCAAGATCCCAGCCCATCCCTGAGCATCTACTCACCACATCGCTCCACTTTATGGAGCTCTACATCCACGACGAAAGAGACTCGTCTTCGCTCAGGAGTCTTGGTGCTGTCCTCCAGTCGGCAGGTTGGGGAAGTGGGAGCATCGTCCCCTGGATCGCTCCCCTTCCTTGTCTTCCTCCGGAAGCAGGAAAATAACTTGAAGAAGGCCCTAGAAGAGAGAAAAAAGAATGAAAGGGAAGGGAACAACTGAAGTCTATTTTCCAGAATCCGTTGGATTTAAGAAAGCAGAGTGGAAAAATAATGCTTCTGGGTTGAGCTCAGCACTTTTAACCTTGGTTTGGTTTTACAGGACTGAATGTGTTCCACAACCACGTGAGTTTTTAAATTTTACAATTTTCCTTAATTCGGAGCTTAAGTACGTCACGTGATCCTGATTAGTTGGGGAATAACCAACCCAGTCTCTTCGTGCCAATAAGGAGTTAAAGGTAAAAGAGCTCTGGAACAATTT
This sequence comes from Bothrops alternatus, assembly GCA_034064705.1. Taxonomy (NCBI): domain Eukaryota; kingdom Metazoa; phylum Chordata; class Lepidosauria; order Squamata; family Viperidae; genus Bothrops; species Bothrops alternatus. The sequence continues at coordinate 25,824,773 of JARGCV010000006.1, forward strand.
TGCCCCAGTCTCTCTTTCCTAAGAAGACAACAAAGGATTGTTCCCATCCCTGGAATCTCCCAATCCTCTGAGAAGAGGGCTCTAGATTGGAGAAGAGCCCAGCAGCCCTTCTGAAGACCTCCTTACCTCTTGAAAGCCATCTTCACTCAGATCGCCCAAAGAAAGTGGCAGTTGAGCTGGATGGATGACATCATCAACCCAGTAGAATCCCCGGGAGATGACAGGCCTCCCTTGGGATCCAATCAAAGCTCACCTTCCCCACCTTTTCTACGCACACCAATGCCAGCCCAGATCTCTAGCAACCTACTAACAAAGTACCAAAGCTGCCTATTTCTCATCTTGTGGCACAGGAGACATGGCTCTTTGCTTGTAGACTGCCTCTTCATATGGAAGCTCGGGCCTAGAGTTTTGTGGTGACTACATTGATTATTATATTATTATGCTGATTAAAACCATCTATCTGGTGGAGCAGAGTGAAGTAGCAAATGCTGGAGCACAGGTACTTTCAACCAGATGCAGCTGACATGTTTTTTCCTGAGTCACACAGCACGGGTTTGTTGCATTTGTCTTTCTCGTTTGTTCAATCTAGTGGGAACTTAAAATCCCAAATACATATCCTGAGTCCCTCACGAGAAGAACCCTTTTTCATGTCTTTTAGTATCCAGTCCCCTAATCATCTTTATTGCTCTTTTCTGCTCTCTTTCCAGAGTCTCTACATCTTTTCTATAATATGGTGACCAAAACTGGATGCCCTATTTTAAGTGTGATATTACTCAGGATATTACTAAAGTTTTGTGGTGACTACATGGATTATTATCTTATCATGCTGATGATTATATAATAATATTAACATAACCATGTTTGAAAAACCATCTCTTTGGTGGAGCATAGTGAAGTAGAGAATGCACTCTTCGAAGGGTCTCTACGTCTTTTCTATAATATGTTACCAAAACTGGATGCAGTATTCTAAGTGGGGTATTGCTCAGACCTTATAAAGTGGTGCTAATACTTCTTGGGATCTTGATTCTGTCCCTCTCTTAAGGCAACCTCAGATTGAGTTGGCATATTTGGCTGCAGCCGCACACTTCTGCCTTATATATATTGGGACAAATAAAAAATCAGAGCATGGCAATACACAGGGAATAGGAGTGGAAGCTGACCAACAACTGTATCAGTGACTCTTGCTCAGTCAGCTAGCTGAGTGGAGCTTCCATATGAAAAGGCAGTCTATAACCAAAGAGCCATACCTTCTGTGGGAAAAGATGAGAAATAAGCAGCTTTGGTGATTTCTTGGTAGGTTCCTAGAGACCTTGGTCTGGCATTGTTGTGTGTAGAAATGGTGGAGAAGGTGATCTTTGATAGGATCGCATAGGAGGCTTGTCATAATCATCTCCTTGGGGATTCTACTGGTTTGATGATGTTCTTGTGGAAAACGAAAGGAACTTTTACGAATTCCAAAGGGTGCAGAGAGGTTTATTTGCACAAGGTTCAGAAGCAGTAAAAACAAGCAATTCTGAACCCCGACAGGGGGGGGTCCAAACTACAGTTTTATAGCTTTCCTTTCTCAGGAACAAAAAAGCACACATAGAAATTGTATTTCATCAGGTTAGTTTCTCACAGGCATACAATGAAGAGAGTTTTACTTAATACAATGTTTCTGAATGCAATGTGCTTTTGGGTTAGTCATGTATTTGCTAACACAGCTTTATTCCAGTAATTGTGCAGACACATCATTTTGCTTAAGTGATTTTTCATTATCATTATTATTATTCTACCTTTTCCTACTTTATTCTTCATTATTCTACTTTATTCTTACTTTATTCTTACTTTATTCCCCACTTTGGAAGTTCATTCTACTTTATTCTTACTTCACAATTAACAAGGTTACTGAGAGGAGAATAAGAAAGCAAGGTATGCTATGTTGTCATTCACATGATCATTTTTATTTACAGTTTAATTGAAATCACTGGCATGGAAATTGTTCACGTCTGGATAGGACATACACTTTCCCTGCCATTTTAGCTGTTCCATTTGTGTATCTTACATACGGTATTTTGCTAGTGTGTGCCACAAGCTAGCATGAGTTGCAAGAAATTATAGCCTCTTAGCCAGTGTAACTTGGGTATTCTTCTATAAAATTCCTTCTTCTGGAAGAATGGAAACTTTCTGACCTCTTAGATTTTATGACCTCTTAGATTTTCCTGTTTATTATGCCTTTCTCTCTTTTGTAGGATAGTATGGTAAAAGAGTAGCTGCTCAGTCATCGTATGCGGTGGACCTAGCAAATGAGTGGACTTTTTGAGAAGAATCGTAGAAATGGCAAGTAGCGAGTTTTCCATAATTGGTTAGTGACAGACCTATTGCATTCTGGCTCTTGTTGTTGTTATCACAGGGCAATAACATCAGGGATCACACTGATTGAAATCACAGCTCTGGGGTCTCTTACAAATCAAACGTCTTTTCTGCATTTATGCATTCTCTGCCTCTTAGGACTCCTGATAAAGGAGGATTCGTTCTTCTGTTATTGTATTTCGTTTTGACAACCCATCCTTACTATACAATATTTGTGTAGCTCGGTTACTGTGGTCAGCGGCCTAGAGGACTACTTGAGTGACATTTGGATGTGGGAAACTTGGAAAATGCTGAAAAGTTGGGAGTTACCTCTAGATAATCAATAAAGCTTTTTCTATTTCAATATATATAGACCAGGAGCCAGACCACAGCTGCATCGTTGGGCACTTTGAACCCCTCCAGCACAACAAAGCTCCCACCCAAACAGAACACTCCCCCAGCCAATCAGAACACAGCCAACCCCCCAGCCAATCAGAGCACAGCCAAGCCCCTAACCAATCAGAACACACCTCCACCCAAACAGAACATAGCCAAGCTCCCAGCCAATCAGTTCAAACCCCCACTGGCAGTTAAAAGGAAAAAAAACAGCTTAGACCACACATTGCTCCTAGAAACCCATTTGCAATTATCAACGACCAAAAAACGCATCACACCAGAGGCAACTCATGTGTCTACATTCACAGCCCCCTGAAAAACATCCTGGCCCAAGGGAGCTTTTATCATTTATGGTGGACATGTGATAAAGTAAAGAAATATTGGAGTAGGATTTATATTCTAATGCAGAAAATTCTGAAAGTGAATATAAAGGTGAAAGCAGAAACTGTTCCTTTTGGCTTAATGGAAAAAAGGCTTGGAAAAAAAGATGGAACTTCAATGTTATATACGTTGATGGCAGCAAGACTACTTTATGTACAAAAATAAAAGGACATTTCGATCTCCACAATGGAGGAATGGTTGCAAAAGTTGAGGGAGTTAGCAGAGATGGCTAAATTGACTCCTTTGATGAAAACAACAACAACACATGAGTACTTTTTTTTCAGTCTGGAAACCCCTTCTTCACTTCACTGGATTTCTAGGAGGTTGGACTTGAAGATCTCCAAGGTCCCTTCCCTTCTGTCATTCTGTTAAATTCAGCTTCTAAGTAACTTTTTTGGCCTCTGATAAATATCTTTTCGGGGTTTTATCTTCCAGCCTATTATTAAATGGTAAAATATAGAATCTTTCTTCTGTAAGTAAACTCGTATTCCAAAAATGTTTCCAGGTTGGTTATTTATATTAAGATGTATATTGCAAGACATCATCAGTGCTCCTTGCGTATAGAAGAAATAGCCCTCCAAATTACAGGAAGTCCTCAACTTACAACTGTTCATTTAGTGACCATTCGAAGTTACAACGTCACTGAAAAAAGTGACATATGTTTCTTTTTCACAGTTACCCCCCTTTGCAGCATCCCCATGATTCTGTGATCAAAATTCAGATACTTGGCAACTGGTTCATACTTATGACCGTTGCCGTGTCCCAAGGTCACGTCATCTCCTTTTGTGACCTTCCGAAAAGCAAAGTCAATGGGGAAGCCAGATTCACTTAACAACCAGGTTACTCACTTACGAACTGGAGTGATTCACTTAATAGCTGTGGCAAGAAAGGTCATGAAACGGGGCAAAGTTCCATTAACAAATGTCTCTCTTGACAACAGAAATTTTGGGCTCCATTGTGGTCGTAAGTGGAGCACTACTTGTACCTTTGTTTGGGAAGTTGACATGTGTTTGCCTGTGCCAGATGAAATCGGTCCCCCTCTCTAAGCGGTCAGATTGCAGCTGCTGTCAGGCCACCCTTTGCGTGGAGAGAAATGGCCGGTCTGGGAGTTGCGCTCACCGCTCCAGAGAAAGTCGGTTAGAGGGGTGGAATTGCGGAGCTGGATGCAAATGCGGTTTTGTAGATGGAGATGCACAGAGGATACTACTGAGAATCTTTCCTATCTTTAAGAAAAGAGTAATAGCATTTGGCACCTAATACCAGCCTGGAATTAAGGCGGTAAGTCTTACTGGTGATTAAGTAGGAAATCATGTGACCAAACCTATTCTACAACGGTCTTTGCAGCAGTCATTAAATGAAAGCTGCAGTCGTTAAGTGTACCCACTTTTCAGAATGGGCATTTTTTACCAGGTATTGGTAGTCAACGCCAGCAAAACATTGTAAACTGTAGTCACGTGATTGTGGGATGCTGCAAAGAGCTCTGAATGTGATCTGGATGCTGACTGCCCACAGTGCAATTGCATGAGTGCAGATGGGGGAGAGGGCAAACATCAAGTCTTTGAATCCAAGGACTAAATACCTTATATTCTTATTCTTAGTAAACTTTAACCAACACTTCTTTTTCAATGGAAAATGTAGTACCAATTAACAAGGTTACTGAGAGGAGAATACGAAAGCAAGGTATGCTATGTTGCCATTTACATGATCATTTTTATTTACAGTTTAATTGAAATCACTGGCATGGAAATTGTTCACGTCTGGATAGGACATACACTTTCCCTGCCATTTTAGCTGTTCCATTTGTGTATCTTACATACGGTATTTTGCTAGTGTGTGCAACAACCTAGCACGAGTTGCAAGAAATTATAGCCTCTTAGCCAGTGTAACTTGGGTATTCTTCTATAAAATTCCTTCTTTCTGCCCCCATAGCAGATCGACAGCGCTTTCTGTGCCTCCAATCATGAGGTGCCAAGGACAGATCTTCCTGATGTTGCTGAACAAAATTCTCCTTCTTATTAGACAATACAGTGGTTGATGTTCAGAAAGTACAGGTAATCCTCCACTTACGACAGTTCATTTAGTGACTGTTCAGAGTTACAACGACAGTGAAAAAAAGGACTTATGATCCTTTTTCACACTTACGTCCGTTGCAGTAGCCCTTGGTCACGTGATCGATATTCAGATGCTTGGCAACTGATTCATGTTTATGACTGTAGCAGTGTCCCGGGGTCATGTGATCAACTTTTGCGTCCTTCTGGCTAGCAAAAGCAATGGGGAAGCCAGATTCTCTTAACAACGTTGTTACTATCTAAACAACTGCATTGATCTGCTTAGCAACTGTGGGAAGAAAGGTCGTAAAATGTGGCAAAAGCCACTTTACAAATGTTGCATTTAAAAGATAAATTTGGGGATCAATTGTGGTAAGTTGAGGACTGCTTGCGTGTAGCTGAGGAACCTCTGGAAGTGTCAGATTTCCATTAGTATTGTAAGTGAATATTAATTCACTGTATCCCATAGAACGGCGGAAAAAAATACGAGAAAACAGACAAAGCAGTTTGCTGAAATTCTGCATTTAATGAAAAGTTTACCCTATTCCTAACAAAAGTGTAATTTAAAATAGGTCTAAACTAAATTAGTAGATATAAAGTCTTTTTTAGATTTATTCTCAAACAACAACAAGAACAAAAACAAGAAGTACAACAACAACAACAAGTACAACAAGAAGAATTACAACAACAACAATAACAATAACAAGACGCAGGAAGTTCCTCGTTGGAAAGTGGCTCCTCGCAGGGCTTCACCGCTGGGGCTGATTCCGCCGTCCATCGCCGTCCGTCTATATGCAGATAGAATAACAAAACAGAATCCCAAGAGTTGGAAGGGACCTTGGAGGTCTTCTACTCCAACCCCCTATTCATGAATGCATTGTTCCCAGCATGGCGTCCATTTGTCTGCTGTGCTCAATTGCCAGCTTCTGGTGCAGCCCATCAAGAAGGGCAAGACTGCCTCCTCGTGAGTGAAAGAGCCGCCCTTTGCTGCTCCTGCCTTTTCTCTGCCCTACCTTTTCTCGGATAGTGCAGAAAGCAGTTCCTTCTCAAGATTAACCATCTGCAGGTGCATGCTTTCCCAAGCGGAAGTCTCAGGGCTGTCCTGCTGCAGCTGTGCTTCAGCCAAATCACTCTCCGCTGGCTGCTCGGAGGCATTGACCAACTCACCTCCTGATGTGCCTGGGACTGGTTCATCCTCCTCCGATCTGCCTTCTGGAGAGGCATCTGGGGAAGCGTCTGGGGGAGAAATCAAAGGCCATTATTAGTACCACACGCTTTCTATAAAAGTATACACACTTTGTTCTTTCCGGAGTTACTTTTGATACTTTTCGTGGGGTTTCCTTAATAAAGAGACTGGAGAGGGTTGCCATTTCCTTCTCCAGTGGACCACGTTGTGTCAGCACTCTGCACTATGACCTGTCTGACTTGGGTGACCCTGCCCGTCAGAGCTCATCGCTTCATTGAGCAAGGCATTGATCCACAAAGAGGCTAAAATAGGTACCTCTTTTAATTAGAGACTGAGGTCCAGGGAGTCCTCCTCCAGGCTGCTGACGTCGTCCAGCGAGGCTTCCCCTTCTTCGGGAGAATCCTGTGAATGACAATGATGACTTTTTATCCATCAGTGAAAGGAGACTCAGAATTCCTAAAAGGGGCCCGATTGATTTGGGATCCCCATCAGGAACAATGCTTCTGTTGCAATCCCCACTCCCACCCCACTCTGCCCGTTAAAGCTCTGCCTGGAAACAGCAGGTAGCTGGAGAGGATGACGCAGAAAAACGAAAGGGATAAACAGGGTGGGTCATATCCATTTAGGACACCAGTCCACTGCACTGGGCCCTTCCCTGCTGCTTTGCAGTAAATCAAACAATGGCAACAGAGCTTGGGTGCTTCTAGTTAGCCTACGTACCTTGTGCCAAGGGCCAGGTGTCACCTTTCTCCACTGTCCAGAGCCCTCCAGCACAGATCACTCAGATTAGGAGAACTGATTAGAGGGACTCTATCCCTCCCCAAGAGAAAACACTTTGTCTGTCTTACCCACGGACTGGACGAAAGGCTGGCCTCCGAAGCCTCTGCAGCCTGCTCCCAGCTTCCCTCAGACAACTCATCCAAGAGGGCAGAAATGGAGTCAAAATCCTCCAGACTGTTGTTCCGGGAGCCCACCAGGACTTTCATCGAATCCTGCAAATGACAGTACCGAGGCTAAATCCCAAGCTTTCTGCATCCCAATAAGATTGCTAAAGGATAGGGTGCGTTCAGGCCCTGTGTGCCAAAAGCAAGAGAGCCTCCATCGGCCCCTTTGCCAAGACTTTTTTTTACCTCCGAAGTATGCGTCTTCTCCCCAATAGGATAGAGCTGCTCCTCCGTCGGCTGGTCGTCTTCATCCTGAAATAAAAATGCAAAGATTCTGTCTGTTGGCATCTCCACAGAGACAATGGTTCTTCGTTTAGTGGGGTAGAAGCTGCTCAGGCCTTACCGATTCTGTGCAGGTCTCTGACCTGGGGGGGAGTCGCGGCCTCCAGTGCTCTTCCTTTTCCTCTCTGGGGAGAGAACCGAAGGAGCCAAAGATCAAAAACAGCCATGGGCCCTTTTTTTAAAAAAAGTGGTGACGTGGAGGCTGTAAGAACCCTTCCAGCTGGCCTGCCAAGGGGATTGGCCTGAGATTCCTCCTTTAGCAGAAGCAAAGGCAGAGGGCAGAGATGCCTCCTCTCTGCAAAGGCTTCACCCTCCGAGGTGTTCCCTACCTTGATAGGCAGGCACTGCTTTCCTCCTGCACCTCTCTTGGTCGGAATTCTTCTGAAGGATCCTGAAATAACAATGCAAATATTACAAATGTTGGCATATCAACCAATCCACAGCGAAAGGGCTTCTGCCATTACCATGGTGGGGAGCTGGTCTGGGCTTACCGACTCAGTGCAGGTCTCCCAGATGGTTGAGAGCCGCGGCCTCCACTTGGCTACCTTCTCATTTCTGGGGAGAGAATGAAGGGCCAAAAGATCAAAACTAGCCATGCGATGCCTCCCCTCTGCAAAGGTTTCTTCTAGCCCTTCTCTTTAGGGCTTTACTGCGGCTGCCTTTTAGGGGGCTTCAGAATACTTCATCTGCAAGCACCTACCTCCCTGAAATGCGAAGTGGCATCACCTCTTCTCTCCTGGGGGTCCGGGCGGTGGCACGAACACCCATCAAACCCTGCAAGTAACAATTGTTCATTGAAAGTATAAATTAAAAGTCCCCTGCATGTTGTGCAACGTTTATCTTCAACAGGGAAAGACAAAGCAGATCATGGAAGATTTGGCTGATAGGAAGCCATCAAGATCTTTCCATGAATCCAAAAGGCTCCTCTTGCCTTTGCTAGGCTGAACAGGTTCCCCCAAGTGAGAATTCCTTCCTTTCCCCACCCGGTTTTGAGGGATGAGCCCTGACTTGCCAGGTTGCAAAAGCGTCCTTACCCCTTGGGAGGAAGACCTGCGTCCATCCGACACATGAATCTGTGCCTCCCATTCTCCCTTCTGGTCCGCTTGTTCATGTGCCTCGTCAGTTCTGACAGAAATAAAAAGATGACATGTCAAAAAATATCCATCTAGCTCTGCCTCTTCTTTCTAAGAACAGCCAACCTGCCCATCTTTTGGCCTCTGCAGGCCCCTTGCAGAGAGAGAGCCATCTTGGGGAGAGGCTGTTAGAGACCCTGCAGTCCATCAGTGGTGCCCCACCATGCCCAGGGTTTGAGGAGAAGGGGGTGGTACCTGTCAGGAGGCACAGGAAGGTCCTGTACGTCGCTCTTCGTGCAGCAGAAGAGCGCCGAACATCTTTTCCAGATGTTCTGTGAAGAAAAGAGAAATAGAGATGAGCCAGTCAGAAGAGTTGCGAAGCATGACTTTCTCCCCTCCTATTGCCAGTTTCTTGGCAGCTGAGACAGCCACACTTACTCTAAAAAACCTTCGTACAGCCATGACCCCAAGCAGCTGTTTGTCCTTTAACTGCACGAAGGGAGAATGGGCAGTTGGGCCCTGGTTGGTGGCTTTTCAGGGAAACTGACAACCTCGTTGCCTCAGCAACCAGGTAAACAAGGGCCACATTCTAAACCTACCCAAGGAGGGCAGCTCACCTGGGTATAGCAGTATCTGGGCGGCCCGGTGGCTGACTCCTTTGGTGGCCTTTGGCCTCTTCCTTTCATGTGGGAGCAGGAACAACAGAGAAGCACCATCATACAAACGGCATACAAACCCAAATAAATAAATAAATAAATAAATTGTGGCACAAAGCACAGAAGGAATCATACAATCCTAGGGTGTGGCTTTTAGACCAACCCCCTGCCCAAGGAAGGGCTCCTCACAGAGGCCCTCCAGGGAGGGGAGGGGACATAGTGCACTCTCCCTTCGGGGCTGCCGAGACTCTGATCATGTGCAGGGCTCCCGTTCCACTTTCAGCTCCTCCCAAGCTGGACCTGTGCCAGTGGATGCCCCCCTTGACCGGGACATGGCTCCAATAAGCCTGGCCATTGAGGGAGCAACCCCTGTCTAGGCTGCTGCCATTGCCACCGCTGCTGCTGAGGGGGCATGCCAGACGTGCATCACCTCCTCCCATCCCCTGGCTCAGGGAGGCCCAGGGCAGCCCCTCCTCTCCCCTGACAGATCTAACAGCTCTGAGGCTTTTCCCTAATAAAATACTATTATTTAATCTACTTGTGGTATGTATTAATTACTACCTTTTTGTTTTCATCGCAATTCCTACAGGTATATGTTTCATTGTATAGATGTATTTAAAGAAAGCTATTCGTTATAGGTAGTCCTCGATTTATGACTGGTTGCTTAATGACCATTTGAAATCATGAAGAACTGACCCAGAACTACTTATGACTTATTTTAATCATTATGGTGGCTGCATATCCCCATCTCCATGATCACATGATCCCATTTGGGATTCCTGGCAACTGATTACCTTTAGGACTGTTTGCAGCGTCCCAGCGAACACTTAATGACTTCAGCATTTGCTTAACAACTACTCTAAAAATGTTGAAAATTTGGCTCTAGTCACGTGATGCCTCGACTTGTGACTGCAGCAACTTACCACTGTAATTCAGGGCTCAATTTCATCTTACATTTTTTATTTTATTTATTGTTAAATTTCTATACCGCCCCTCTCCCGAAGGACTCGGGGCGGTGTACAGCCTTAAAATTTAAAAAACATATAAATGTACAAAATTAAAATATTTAAAAATAAATTAAACAAATTAGGCCATAAAATCCCATATAAAACCCAATATGTGCGAATCCTAAAATCCTAAAAATTACACAATCAAAATTACACAACATTGAGGACAACCATTACTGCTAATGTGACTTCAGGCTCGAAGAGAAAAAAGTTAGAGATTTTTAATGACCAGGAGAGAGAGAGACTCTGTACTTAAATGTCTTCTAAATAAATTTTGAAGCATTCGCTGCCCTAATAAATGGAGACGTTTCTTCTTTCTTCCGGAATGAGCTTGCTAGTAGCAAATAAATTCTTTTTTCAATTTCCAAATATCATAAACTAGAAACAAAAACAAAAAATGAAGCCCAGGTTCAAAGTACCCAGCTTCACAACTTATACTTCAGTTATAGTGAAATATTAAACCACATGCTTCAGAGAAACAGAACAATTTTTTTTATATTTGCAAGTTTACTTCCAAAACGTCTATTGTTTCACCCAGATATTGTTTTTCTTCCTCCAATGGGAGGATTCCAATTTATTGTCATATTTTAAATGCTGTCCTTGTATCCTCTTTGAGTTTATAAATATATCTAGCTTTGATATGATGCCCAAAACAGGAACAAACGTAGTTAACGTCATGACTTTCATTCTGAAGGATGGGCTTCAGAGTTGTGAAGTGATTAGAGAAATTTCAATGGAAGGTAGAGGAAAAATATTGGAAGTAAGATCAAGTACACATATTGCAGGTAGTCTTCAACTTACAACAGTTCATTTAGTGACCGTTGAAAGTTACAGCCCTGAAAAAAGTGATTTATGATCATTTTTACACTTACGACCTTTGTAGTAGTCCCAGGATCATATGATCAACATTCAAATGTTTTGCAATTTGATAATAGTAGTAATAACGACGACAACAACAACAACTAAATTGGAAGGGAACTTGGAGGTCATCTAGTCCAACCCCTGCTCAGGCAGGAAACCCTATACCATTTCAGACAAATGGCTGTCCAGTCTCTTCTTAAAAACTTCCAGTGCTGGAGCATTCACAGCTCCTGGAGGCAGGTTGTTCCACTGTTTAATTGGTCTAACTTCCAGAAAATTTCTCCTTAGTTCTAGGTTGCTTCTCTGTTTGGTTATTTTCCATCCGTTGCTTCTTGTCCTGCCTTCAGGTGCTTCGGGGAGTAGCTTGACTCCCTCTTTTTTGTGGCAGCCCCAGATATATTGGAACACTGCTACCGGTATGATGTCAACCCTCGTCCTTCTCTTCATTAGACTAGACATACCCAATTGCAGCAACCGTTCCTTGTATGCTAATTGTTGTTTAAATTGTCCTGGCACAGATTTGTTCGTTATCCTGTTTAGTTTCCCTTTCTTTTCTGCTTTGCTGGCAGAATGTAACGGTTGGTCTTTCCATTTTGTTCAGCTGACAGGCCAAACTTTTACATTTATTACTTAACCTTATGTCAAGATTGAGCTAGACTAGTACAGGTAGTCCTCAACCTCCTACAATTCACTTAGTGACTGGTTCATATTTATGATTCTTGCTGTGTCCCAAGGTCATGAGATCACTTTTGCAACAGTTGCAAAGCAAAATCAGTGCAGAAGCCAGATTCACTTAACATCCATGTAACCAACTGGATAACCCACTATAATTTTGCAGGGTTCTACGTTTCCTCTCAATACACTCTACTAAAACAACAGCTGAGTGAAGGTGGGAAAGAGCTATAGCCATTAGCATTTCATTAATTTATCTCAACATGACCTCTTAGAGTTTCCTGTTTATCATGCCTTTCTCTGTTTTGTAGGATAGTATGGTAAAAGAGTAGCTGCTCAGTCATCGTATGCGGTGGATCTAGCAAATGAGTGGACTTTTTGAGAAGAATCGTGGAAATGGCAAGTAGCGAGTTTTCCATAATTGGTTAGTGACAGACCTATTGCATTCTGGCTCTTGTTGTTGTTAGCACAGGGCAATAACATCAGGGATCACACTGATTGAAATAACAGCTCTGGTGTCTCTTACAAATCAAACGTCTTTTCTGCATTTATGCATTCTCTGCCTCTTAGGACTCCTGATAAAGGAGGATTCGTTCTTCTGTTATTGTATTTCGTTTTGACAACCCATCCTTACTATACAATATTTTTGTAGCTCGGTTACTGTGGTCAGCGGCCTAGAGGACTACTTGAGTGACATTTGGATGTGGGAAACTTGGAAAATGCTGAAAAGTTTGGAGTTACCTCTAGATAATCAATAAAGCTTTTTCTATTTCAATATATATATATATACATATATATATATAGGTACCCATTTGCAATATGACTACTAATTAAAATTAATCATTGCAATATTGTCGGTATCATCAACGACCAAAAAACGCATCACACCAGAGGCAACTCATGTGTCTACATTCACAGCCCCCTGAAAAACATCCTGGCCCAAGGGAGCTTTTATCATTTATGGTGGACATGTGATAAAGTAAAGAAATATTGGAGTAGGATTTATATTCTAATGCAGAAAATTCTGAAAGTGAATATAAAGGTGAAAGCAGAAACTGTTCCTTTTGGCTTAATGGAAAAAAGGCTTGGAAAAAAAGATGGAACTTCAATGTTATATACGTTGATGGCAGCAAGACTACTTTATGTAGAAAAATAAAAGGACATTTCGATCTCCACAATGGAGGAATGGTTGCAAAAGTTGAGGGAGTTAGCAGAGATGGCTAAATTGACTCCTTTGATGAAAACAACAACACATGAGTACTTTTTTTTCAGTCTGGAAACCCCTTCTTCACTTCACTGGATTTCTAGGAGGTTGGACTTGAAGATCTCCAAGGTCCCTTCCCTTCTGTCATTCTGTTAAATTCAGCTTCTAAGTAACTTTTTTGGCCTCTGATAAATATCTTTTCGGGGTTTTATCTTCCAGCCTATTATTAAATGGTAAAATATAGAATCTTTCTTCTGTAAGTAAACTCGTATTCCAAAAATGTTTCCAGGTTGGTTATTTATATTAAGATGTATATTGCAAGACATCATCAGTGCTCCTTGCGTATAGAAGAAATAGCCCTCCAAATTACAGGAAGTCCTCAACTTACAACTGTTCATTTAGTGACCATTCGAAGTTACAACGTCACTGAAAAAAGTGACATATGTTTGTTTTTCACAGTTACCCCCCTTTGCAGCATCCCCATGATTCTGTGATCAAAATTCAGATACTTGGCAACTGGTTCATACTTATGACCATTGCCGTGTCCCAAGGTCACGTCATCTCCTTTTGTGACCTTCCGAAAAGCAAAGTCAATGGGGAAGCCAGATTCACTTAACAACCAGGTTACTCACTTACGAACTGGAGTGATTCACTTAATAGCTGTGGCAAGAAAGGTCATAAAACGTGGCAAAGTTCCATTAACAAATGTCTCTCTTGACAACAGAAATTTTGGGCTCCATTGTGGTCGTAAGTGGAGCACTACTTGTACTTTTGGTTGGGAAGTTGACATGTGTTTGCCTGTGCCAGATGAAATCGGTCCCCCTCTCTAAGCGGTCCGATTGCAGCTGCTGTCAGGCCACCCTTTGCGTGGAGAGAAATGGCCAGTCTGGGAGTTGCGCTCACCGCTCCAGGGAAAGTCGGTTAGAGGGGTGGAATTGCGGAGCTGGATGCAAATGCGGTTTTGTAGATGGAGATGCACAGAGGATACTACAGAGAATCTTTCCTATCTTTAAGAAAAGAGTAATAGCATTCGGCACCTAATACCAGCCTGGAATTAAGGCGGTAAGTCTTACTGGTGATTAAGTAGGAAATCATATGACCAAACCTATTCTACAACGGTCTTTGCAGCAGTCATTAAATGAAAGCTGCAGTCGTTAAGTGTACCCACTTTTCAGAATGGGCATTTTTTACCAGGTATTGGTGGTCAACGCCAGCAAAACATTGTAAACTGTAGTCACGTGATTGTGGGATGCTGCAAAGAGCTCTGAATGTGATCTGGATGCTGACTGCCCACAGTGCAATTGCATGAGTGCAGATGGGGGAGAGGGCAAACATCAAGTCTTTGAATCCAAGGACTAAATACCTTATATTCTTATTCTTAGTAAACTTTAACCAACACTTCTTTTTCAATGGAAAATGTAGTACCAATTAACAAGGTTACTGAGAGGAGAATACGAAAGCAAGGTATGCTATGTTGCCATTTACATGATCATTTTTATTTACAGTTTAATTGAAATCACTGGCATGGAAATTGTTCACGTCTGGATAGGACATACACTTTCCCTGCCATTTTAGCTGTTCCATTTGTGTATCTTACATACGGTATTTTGCTAGTGTGTGCAACAACCTAGCACGAGTTGCAAGAAATTATAGCCTCTTAGCCAGTGTAACTTGGGTATTCTTCTATAAAATTCCTTCTTTCTGCCCCCATAGCAGATCGACAGCGCTTTCTGTGCCTCCAATCATGAGGTGCCAAGGACAGATCTTCCTGATGTTGCTGAACAAAATTCTCCTTCTTATTAGACAATACAGTGGTTGATGTTCAGAAAGTACAGGTAATCCTCCACTTACGACAGTTCATTTAGTGACTGTTCAGAGTTACAACGACAGTGAAAAAAAGGACTTATGATCCTTTTTCACACTTACGTCCGTTGCAGTAGCCCTTGGTCACCTGATCGATATTCAGATGCTTGGCAACTGATTCATGTTTATGACTGTAGCAGTGTCCTGGGGTCATGTGATCAACTTTTGCGTCCTTCTGGCTAGCAAAAGCAATGGGGAAGCCAGATTCTCTTAACAACGTTGTTACTATCTAAACAACTGCATTGATCTGCTTAGCAACTGTGGGAAGAAAGGTCGTAAAATGTGGCAAAAGCCACTTTACAAATGTTGCATTTAAAAGATAAATTTGGGGATCAATTGTGGTAAGTTGAGGCCTGCTTGCGTGTAGCTGAGGAACCTCTGGAAGTGTCAGATTTCCATTAGTATTGTAAGTGAATATTAATTCACTGTATCCCATAGAACGGCGGAAAAAAATACGAGAAAACAGACAAAGCAGTTTGCTGAAATTCTGCATTTAATGAAAAGTTTACCCTATTCCTAACAAAAGTATAATTTAAAATAGGTCTAAACTAAATTAGCAGATATAAAGTCTTTTTTAGATTTATTCTCAAACAACAACAAGAACAAAAACAAGAAGAAGTACAACAACAACAACAAGTACAACAAGAAGAATTACAACAACAACAATAACAATAACAAGACGCAGGAAGTTCCTCGTTGGAAAGTGGCTCCTCGCAGGGCTTCGCCGCTGGGGCTGATTCCGCCGTCCATCGCCGTCCGTCTATATGCAGATAGAATAACAGAACAGAATCCCAAGAGTTGGAAGGGACCTTGGAGGTCTTCTACTCCAACCCCCTATTCATGAAGGCATTGTTCCCAGCATGGCGTCCATTTGTCTGCTGTGCTCAATTGCCAGCTTCTGGTGCAGCCCATCAAGAAGGGCAAGACTGCCTCCTCGTGAGTGAAAGAGCCGCCCTTTGCTGCTCCTGCCTTTTCTCTGCCCTACCTTTTCTCGGATAGTGCAGAAAGCAGTTCCTCCTCAAGACTAACCATCTGCAGCTGCATGCTTTCCCAAGCGGAAGTCTCAGGGCTGTCCTGCTGCAGCTGTGCTTCAGCCAAATCACTCTCCGCTGGCTGCTCGGAGGCATTGACCAACTCACCTCCTGATGTGCCTGGGACTGGTTCATCCTCCTCTGATCTGCCTTCTGGAGAGGCATCTGGGGAAGCGTCTGGGGGAGAAATCAAAGGCCAATATTAGTGCCACACGCTTTCTATAAAAGTATACACAATTTGTTCTTTCCGGAGTTACTTTTGATACTTTTCGTGGGGTTTCCTTAATAAAGAGACTGGAGAGGGTTGCCATTTCCTTCTCCAGTGGACCACGTTGTGTCAGCACTCTGCACTATGACCTGTCTGACTTGGGTGACCCTGCCCGTCAGAGCTCATCGCTTCATTGAGCAAGGCATTGATCCACAAAGAGGCTAAAATAGGTACCTCTTTTAATTAGAGACTGAGGTCCAGGGAGTCCTCCTCCAGGCTGCTGACGTTGTCCAGCGAGGCTTCCCCTTCTTCGGGAGAATCCTGTGAATGACAATGATGACTTTTTATCCATCAGTGAAAGGAGACTCAGAATTCCTAAAAGGGGCCCGATTGATTTGGGATCCCCATCAGGAACAATGCTTCTGTTGCAATCCCCACTCCCACCCCACTCTGCCCGTTAAAGCTCTGCCTGGAAACAGCAGGTAGCTGGAGAGGATGACGCAGAAAAACGAAAGGGATAAACAGGGTGGGTCATATCCATTTAGGACACCAGTCCACTGCACTGGGCCCTTCCCTGCTGCTTTGCAGTAAATCAAACAATGGCAACAGAGCTTGGGTGCTTCTAGTTAGCCTACGTACCTTGTGCCAAGGTCTAGGTGTCACCTTTCTCCACTGTCCACAGCCCTCCAGCACAGATCACTCAGATTAGGAGAACTGATTAGAGGGACTCTATCCCTCCCCAAGAGAAAACACTTTGTCTGTCTTACCCACGGACTGGACGAAAGGCTGGCCTCCGAAGCCTCAGCAGCCTGCTCCCAGCTTCCCTCAGACAACTCATCCAAGAGGGCAGAAATGGAGTCAAAATCCTCCAGACTGTTGTTCTGGGAGCCCACCAGGACTTTCATCGAATCCTGCAAATGACAGTACCGAGGCTAAATCCCAAACTTTCTGCATCCCAATAAGATTGCTAAAGGATAGGGTGCGTTCAGGCCCTGTGTGCCAAAAGCAAGAGAGCCTCCATCGGCCCCTTTGCCAAGACTTTTTTTACCTCCGAAGTAAGCGTCTTCTCCCCAATAGGATAGAGCTGCTCCTCCGCCGGCTGGTCTTCTTCATCCTGAAATAAAAATGCAAAGATTCTGTCTGTTGGCATCTCCACAGAGACAATGGTTCTTCGTTTAGTGGGGTAGAAGCTGCTCAGGCCTTACCGATTCTGTGCAGGTCTCTGACCTGGGGGGGAGTCGCGGCCTCCAGTGCTCTTCCTTTTCCTCTCTGGGGAGAGAACCGAAGGAGCCAAAGATCAAAAACAGCCATGGGCCCTTTTTTTAAAAAAAGTGGTGACGTGGAGGCTGTAAGAACCCTTCCAGCTGGCCTGCCAAGGGGATTGGCCTGAGATTCCTCCTTTAGCAGAAGCAAAGGCAGAGGGCAGAGATGCCTCCTCTCTGCAAAGGCTTCACCCTCCGAGGTGTTCCCTACCTTGATAGGCAGGCACTGCTTTCCTCCTGCACCTCTCTTGGTCGGAATTCTTCTGAAGGATCCTGAAATAACAATGCAAATATTACAAATGTTGGCATATCAACCAATCCACAGCGAAAGGGCTTCTGCCATTACCATGGTGGGGAGCTGGTCTGGGCTTACCGACTCAGTGCAGGTCTCCCAGATGGTTGAGAGCCGCGGCCTCCACTTGGCTAACTTCTCATTTCTGGGGAGAGAATGAAGGGCCAAAAGATCAAAACTAGCCATGCGATGCCTCCCCTCTGCAAAGGTTTCTTCTAGCCCTTCTCTTTAGGGCTTTACTGCGGCTGCCTTTTAGGGGGCTTCAGAATACTTCATCTGCAAGCACCTACCTCCCTGAAATGCGAAGTGGCATCACCTCTTCTCTCCTGGGGGTCCGGGCGGTGGCACGAACACCCATCAAACCCTGCAAGTAACAATTGTTCATTGAAAGTATAAATTAAAAGTCCCCTGCATGTTGTGCAACGTTTATCTTCAACAGGGAAAGACAAAGCAGATCATGGAAGATTTGGCTGATAGGAAGCCATCAAGATCTTTCCATGAATCCAAAAGGCTCCTCTTGCCTTTGCTAGGCTGAACAGGTTCCCCCAAGTGAGAATTCCTTCCTTTCCCCACCCGGTTTTGAGGGATGAGCCCTGACTTGCCAGGTTGCAAAAGCGTCCTTACCCCTTGGGAGGAAGACCTGCGTCCATCGGACACATGAATCTGTGTCTCCCATTCTCCCTTCTGGTCCGCTTGTTCATGTGCCTCGTCAGTTCTGACAGAAATAAAAAGATGACATGTCAAAAAATATCCATCTAGCTCTGCCTCTTCTTTCTAAGAACAGCCAACCTGCCCATCTTTTGGCCTCTGCAGGCCCCTTGCAGAGAGAGAGCCATCTTGGGGAGAGGCTGTTAGAGACCCTGCAGTCCATCAGTGGTGCCCCACCATGCCCAGGGTTTGAGGAGAAGGGGGTGGTACCTGTCAGGAGGCACAGGAAGGTCCTGTACGTCGCTCTTCGTGCAGCAGAAGAGCGCCGAACATCTTTTCCAGATGTTCTGTGAAGAAAAGAGAAATAGAGATGAGCCAGTCAGAAGAGTTGCGAAGCATGACTTTCTCCCCTCCTATTGCCAGTTTCTTGGCAGCTGAGACAGCCACACTTACTCTAAAAAACCTTCGTACAGCCATGACCCCAAGCAGCTGTTTGTCCTTTAACTGCACGAAGGGAGAATGGGCAGTTGGGCCCTGGTTGGTGGCTTTTCAGGGAAACTGACAACCTCGTTGCCTCAGCAACCAGGTAAACAAGGGCCACATTCTAAACCTACCCAAGGAGGGCAGCTCACCTGGGTATAGCAGTATCTGGGCGGCCCGGTGGCTGACTCCTTTGGTGGCCTTTGGCCTCTTCCTTTCATGTGGGAGCAGGAACAACAGAGAAGCACCATCATACAAACGGCATACAAACCCAAATAAATAAATAAATAAATAAATTGTGGCACAAAGCACAGAAGGAATCATACAATCCTAGGGTGTGGCTTTTAGACCAACCCCCTGCCCAAGGAAGGGCTCCTCACAGAGGCCCTCCAGGGAGGGGAGGGGACATAGTGCACTCTCCCTTCGGGGCTGCCGAGACTCTGATCATGTGCAGGGCTCCCGTTCCACTTTCAGCTCCTCCCAAGCTGGACCTGTGCCAGTGGATGCCCCCCTTGACCGGGACATGGCTCCAATAAGCCTGGCCATTGAGGGAGCAACCCCTGTCTAGGCTGCTGCCATTGCCACCGCTGCTGCTGAGGGGGCATGCCAGATGTGCATCACCTCCTCCCATCCCCTGGCTCAGGGAGGCCCAGGGCAGCCCCTCCTCTCCCCTGACAGATCTAACAGCTCTGAGGCTTTTCCCTAATAAAATACTATTATTTAATCTACTTCTGGTATGTATTAATTACTACCTTTTTGTTTCCATCGCAATTCCTACAGGTATGTTTCATTGTATAGATGTATTTAAAGAAAGCTATTCGTTATAGGTAGTCCTCGATTTATGACTGGTTGCTTAATGACCATTTGAAATCATGAAGAACTGACCCAGAACTACTTATGACTTATTTTAATCATTATGGTGGCTGCATATCCCCATCTCCATGATCACATGATCCCATTTGGGATTCTTGGCAACTGATTACCTTTAGGACTGTTTGCAGCGTCCCAGCGAACACTTAATGACTTCAGCATTGGCTTAACAACTACTCTAAAAATGTTGAAAATTTGGCTCTAGTCACGTGATGCCTCGACTTGTGACTGCAGCAACTTACCACTGTAATTCAGGGCTCAATTTCATCTTACATTTTTTATTTTATTTATTATTAAATTTCTATACCGCCCCTCTCCCGAAGGACTCGGGGCGGTGTACAGCCTTAAAATTTAAAAAACATATAAATGTACAAAATTAAAATATTTAAAAATAAATTAAACAAATTAGGCCATAAAATCCCATATAAAACCCAATATGTGCGAATCCTAAAATCCTAAAAATTACACAATCAAAATTACACAACATTGAGGACAACCATTACTGCTAATGTGACTTCAGGCTCGAAGAGAAAAAAGTTAGAGATTTTTAATGACCAGGAGAGAGAGAGACTCTGTACTTAAATGTCTTCTAAATAAATTTTGAAGCATTCGCTGCCCTAATAAATGGAGACGTTTCTTCTTTCTTCCGGAATGAGCTTGCTAGTAGCAAATAAATTCTTTTTTCAATTTCCAAATATCATAAACTAGAAACAAAAACAAAAAATGAAGCCCAGGTTCAAAGTACCCAGCTTCACAACTTATACTTCAGTTATAGTGAAATATTAAACCACATGCTTCAGAGAAACAGAACAATTTTTTTTATATTTGCAAGTTTACTTCCAAAACGTCTATTGTTTCACCCAGATATTGTTTTTCTTCCTCCAATGGGAGGATTCCAATTTATTGTCATATTTTAAATGCTGTCCTTGTATCCTCTTTGAGTTTATAAATATATCTAGCTTTGATATGATGCCCAAAACAGGAACAAACGTAGTTAACGTCATGACTTTCATTCTGAAGGATGGGCTTCAGAGTTGTGAAGTGATTAGAGAAATTTCAATGGAAGGTAGAGGAAAAATATTGGAAGTAAGATCAAGTACACATATTGCAGGTAGTCTTCAACTTACAACAGTTCATTTAGTGACCGTTGAAAGTTACAGCCCTGAAAAAAGTGATTTATGATCATTTTTACACTTACGACCTTTGTAGTAGTCCCAGGATCATATGATCAACATTCAAATGTTTTGCAATTTGATAATAGTAGTAATAACGACAACAACAACAGCTAAATTGGAAGGGAACTTGGAGGTCATCTAGTCCAACCCCTGCTCAGGCAGGAAACCCTATACCATTTCAGACAAATGGCTGTCCAGTCTCTTCTTAAAAACTTCCAGTGCTGGAGCATTCACAGCTCCTGGAGGCAGGTCGTTCCACTGTTTAATTGTTCTAACTTCCATAAAATTTCTCCTTAGTTCTAGGTTGCTTCTCTGTTTGGTTATTTTCCATCCGTTGCTTCTTGTCCTGCCTTCAGGTGCTTCGGGGAGTAGCTTGACTCCCTCTTTTTTGTGGCAGCCCCAGATATATTGGAACACTGCTACCGGTATGATGTCAACCCTCGTCCTTCTCTTCATTAGACTAGACATACCCAATTGCAGCAACCGTTCCTTGTATGCTAATTGTTGTTTAAATTGTCCTGGCACAGATTTGTTCGTTATCCTGTTTAGTTTCCCTTTCTTTTCTGCTTTGCTGGCAGAATGTAACGGTTGGTCTTTCCATTTTGTTCAGCTGACAGGCCAAACTTTTACATTTATTACTTAACCTTATGTCAAGATTGAGCTAGACTAGTACAGGTAGTCCTCAACCTCCTACAATTCACTTAGTGACTGGTTCATATTTATGATTCTTGCTGTGTCCCAAGGTCATGTGATCACTTTTGCAACAGTTGCAAAGCAAAATCAGTGCAGAAGCCAGATTCACTTAACATCCATGTAACCAACTGGATAACCCACTATAATTTTGCAGGGTTCTACGTTTCCTCTCAATACACTCTACTAAAACAACGGCTGAGTGAAGGTGGGAAAGAGCTATAGCCATTAGCATTTCATTAATTTATCTCAACATGACCTCTTAGAGTTTCCTGTTTATCATGCCTTTCTCTGTTTTGTAGGATAGTATGGTAAAAGAGTAGCTGCTCAGTCATCGTATGCGGTGGACCTAGCAAATGAGTGGACTTTTTGAGAAGAATCGTGGAAATGGCAAGTAGCGAGTTTTCCATAATTGGTTAGTGACAGACCTATTGCATTCTGGCTCTTGTTGTTGTTATCACAGGGCAATAACATCAGGGATCACACTGATTGAAATAACAGCTCTGGGGTCTCTTACAAATCAAACGTCTTTTCTGCATTTATGCATTCTCTGCCTCTTAGGACTCCTGATAAAGGAGGATTCGTTCTTCTGTTATTGTATTTCGTTTTGACAACCCATCCTTACTATACAATATTTGTGTAGCTCGGTTACTGTGGTCAGCGGCCTAGAGGACTACTTGAGTGACATTTGGATGTGGGAAACTTGGAAAATGCTGAAAAGTTTGGAGTTACCTCTAGATAATCAATAAAGCTTTTTCTATTTCAATATATATATATATATATATACATATATATATATATAGGTACCCATTTGCAATATGACTACTAATTAAAATTAATCATTGCAATATTGTCGGTATCATCAACGACCAAAAAACGCATCACACCAGAGGCAACTCATGTGTCTACATTCACAGCCCCCTGAAAAACATCCTGGCCCAAGGGAGCTTTTATCATTTATGGTGGACATGTGATAAAGTAAAGAAATATTGGAGTAGGATTTATATTCTAATGCAGAAAATTCTGAAAGTGAATATAACGGTGAAAGCAGAAACTGTTCCTTTTGGCTTAATGGAAAAAAGGCTTGGAAAAAAAGATGGAACTTCAATGTTATATACGTTGATGGCAGCAAGACTACTTTATGTACAAAAATAAAAGGACATTTCGATCTCCACAATGGAGGAATGGTTGCAAAAGTTGAGGGAGTTAGCAGAGATGGCTAAATTGACTCCTTTGATGAAAACAACAACAACACATGAGTACTTTTTTTTCAGTCTGGAAACCCCTTCTTCACTTCACTGGATTTCTAGGAGGTTGGACTTGAAGATCTCCAAGGTCCCTTCCCTTCTGTCATTCTGTTAAATTCAGCTTCTAAGTAACTTTTTTGGCCTCTGATAAATATCTTTTCGGGGTTTTATCTTCCAGCCTATTATTAAATGGTAAAATATAGAATCTTTCTTCTGTAAGTAAACTCGTATTCCAAAAATGTTTCCAGGTTGGTTATTTATATTAAGATGTATATTGCAAGACATCATCAGTGCTCCTTGCGTATAGAAGAAATAGCCCTCCAAATTACAGGAAGTCCTCAACTTACAACTGTTCATTTAGTGACCATTCGAAGTTACAACGTCACTGAAAAAAGTGACATATGTTTGTTTTTCACAGTTACCCCCCTTTGCAGCATCCCCATGATTCTGTGATCAAAATTCAGATACTTGGCAACTGGTTCATACTTATGACCGTTGCCGTGTCCCAAGGTGACGTCATCTCCTTTTGTGACCTTCCGAAAAGCAAAGTCAATGGGGAAGCCAGATTCACTTAACAACCAGGTTACTCACTTACGAACTGGAGTGATTCACTTAATAGCTGTGGCAAGAAAGGTCATAAAACGGGGCAAAGTTCCATTAACAAATGTCTCTCTTGACAACAGAAATTTTGGGCTCCATTGTGGTCGTAAGTGGAGCACTACTTGTACTTTTGGTTGGGAAGTTGACATGTGTTTGCCTGTGCCAGATGAAATCGGTCCCCCTCTCTAAGCGGTCCGATTGCAGCTGCTGTCAGGCCACCCTTTGCGTGGAGAGAAATGGCCAGTCTGGGAGTTGCGCTCACCGCTCCAGAGAAAGTCGGTTAGAGGGGTGGAATTGCGGAGCTGGATGCAAATGCGGTTTTGTAGATGGAGATGCACAGAGGATACTACTGAGAATCTTTCCTATCTTTAAGAAAAGAGTAATAGCATTTGGCACCTAATACCAGCCTGGAATTAAGGCGGTAAGTCTTACTGGTGATTAACTAGGAAATCTTGTGACCAAACCTATTCTACAACGGCCTTTGCAGCAGTCATTAAATGAAAGCTGCAGTCATTAAGTGTACCCATTTTTCAGAATGGGCATTTTTTACCAGGTATTGGTAGTCAACGCCAGCAAAACATTGTAAACTGTAGTCACGTGATTGTGGGATGCTGCAAAGAGCTCTGAATGTGATCTAGTTGCTGACTGCCCACAGTGCAATTGCATGAGTGCAGATGGGGGAGAGGGCAAACATCAAGTCTTTGAATCCAAGGATTAAATACCTTATATTCTTATTCTTAGTAAACATTAACCAACACTTCTTTTTCAGTGGAAAATGTAGTACCAATTAACAAGGTTACTGAGAGGAGAATACGAAAGCAAGGTATGCTATGTTGCCATTCACATGATCATTTTTATTTACAGTTTAATTGAAATCACTGGTATGGATATTGTTCACGTCTGGATAGGACATACACTTTCCCTGCCATTTTAGCTGTTCCATTTGTGTATCTTACATACGGTATTTTGCTAGTGTGTGCCACAACCTAGCATGAGTTGCAAGAAATTATAGCCTCTTAGCCAGTGTAACTTGGGTATTCTTCTATAAAATTCCTTCTTCTGGAAGAATGCAAACTTTCTGCCCCCATAGCAGATCGACAGCGCTTTCTGTGCCTCCAATCATGATGTGCCAAGGACAGATCTTCCTGATGTTGCTGAACAAAATTCTCCTTCTTGCCAAGACTTTTTTTACCTCCGAAGTATGCGTTTGGCACCTCATACCAGCCTGGAATTAAGGCGGTAAGTCTTACTGGTGATTAAGTAGGAAATCATGTGACCAAACCTGGCATGGAAATTGTTCACGTCTGGATAGGACATACACTTTCCCTGCCATTTTAGCTGTTCCATTTGTGTATCTTACATACGGTATTTTGCTAGTGTGTGCAACAACCTAGCACGAGTTGCAAGAAATTATAGCCTCTTAGCCAGTGTAACTTGGGTATTCTTCTATAAAATTCCTTCTTTCTGCCCCCATAGCAGATCGACAGCGCTTTCTGTGCCTCCAATCATGAGGTGCCAAGGACAGATCTTCCTGATGTTGCTGAACAAAATTCTCCTTCTTATTAGACAATACAGTGGTTGATGTTCAGAAAGTACAGGTAATCCTCCACTTACGACAGTTCATTTAGTGACTGTTCAGAGTTACAACGACAGTGAAAAAAAGGACTTATGATCCTTTTTCACACTTACGTCCGTTGCAGTAGCCCCTTGGTCACGTGATCGATATTCAGATGCTTGGCAACTGATTCATGTTTATGATTGTAGCAGTGTCCCGGGGTCATGTGATCAACTTTTGCGTCCTTCTGGCTAGCAAAAGCAATAGGGAGGCCAGATTCTCTTAACAACTTTGTTACTATCTAAACAACTGCATTGGTCTGCTTAGCAACTGTGGGAAGAAAGGTCGTAAAATGTGGCAAAAGCCACTTTACAAATGTTGCATTTAAAAGATAAATTTGGGGATCAATTGTGGTAAGTTGAGGACTGCTTGCGTGTAGCTGAGGAACCTCTGGAAGTGTCAGATTTCCATTAGTATTGTAAGTGAATATTAATTCACTGTATCCCATAGAACGGCGGAAAAAAATATGAGAAAACAGACAAAGCAGTTTGCTGAAATTCTGCATTTAATGAAAAGTTTACCCTATTCCTAACAAAAGTGTAATTTAAAATAGGTCTAAACTAAATTAGCAGATATAGTCTTTTTTAGATTTATTCTCAAACAACAACAAGAACAAAAACAAGAAGTACAACAACAACAACAAGTACAACAAGAAGAATTACAACAACAACAATAACAATAAGAAGACGCAGGAAGTTCCTCGTTGGAAAGTGGCTCCTCGCAGGGCTTCGCCGCTGGGGCTGATTCCGCCGTCCATCGCCGTCCGTCTATATGCAGATAGAATAACAAAACAGAATCCCAAGAGTTGGAAGGGACCTTGGAGGTCTTCTACTCCAACCCCCTATTCATGAAGGCATTGTTCCCAGCATGGCCTCCATTTGTCTGCTGTGCTCAATGGCCAGCTTCTGGTGCAGCCCATCAAGAAGGGCAAGACTGCCTCCTCGTGAGTGAAAGAGCCGCCCTTTGCTGCTCCTGCCTTTTCTGTGCCCTACCTTTTCTCGGATAGTGCAGAAAGCAGTTCCTCCTCAAGACTAACCATCTGCAGCTGCATGCTTTCCCAAGCGGAAGTCTCAGGGCTGTCCTGCTGCAGCTGTGCTTCAGCCAAATCACTCTCCGCTGGCTGCTCGGAGGCATTGACCAACTCACCTCCTGATGTGCCTGGGACTGGTTCATCCTCCTCCGATCTGCCTTCTGGAGAGGCATCTGGGGAAGCGTCTGGGGGAGAAATCAAAGGCCAATATTACTACCACATGCTTTCTATAAAAGTATACACACTTTGTTCTTTCCGGAGTTACTTTTGATACTTTTCGTGGGGTTTCCTTAATAAAGAGACTGGAGAGGGTTGCCATTTCCTTCTCCAGTGGACCACGTTGTGTCAGCACTCTGCACTATGACCTGTCTGACTTGGGTGACCCTGCCCGTCAGAGCTCATCGCTTCATTGAGCAAGGCATTGATCCACCAAGAGGCTAAAATAGGTACCTCTTTTAATTAGAGACTGAGGTCCAGGGAGTCCTCCTCCAGGCTGCTGACGTCGTCCAGCGAGGCTTCCCCTTCTTCGGGAGAATCCTGTGAATGACAATGATGACTTTTTATCCATCAGTGAAAGGAGACTCAGAATTCCTAAAAGGGGCCCGATTGATTTGGGATCCCCATCAGGAACAATGCTTCTGTTGCAATCCCCACTCCCACCCCACTCTGCCCGTTAAAGCTCTGCCTGGAAACAGCAGGTAGCTGGAGAGGATGACGCAGAAAAACGAAAGGGATAAACAGGGTGGGTCATATCCATTTAGGACACCAGTCCACTGCACTGGGCCCTTCCCTGCTGCTTTGCAGTAAATCAAACAATGGCAACAGAGCTTGGGTGCTTCTAGTTAGCCTACGTACCTTGTGCCAAGGGCCAGGTGTCACCTTTCTCCACTGTCCAGAGCCCTCCAGCACAGATCACTCAGATTAGGAGAACTGATTAGAGGGACTCTATCCCTCCCCAAGAGAAAACACTTTGTCTGTCTTACCCACGGACTGGATGAAAGGCTGGCCTCCGAAGCCTCTGCAGCCTGCTCCCAGCTTCCCTCAGACAACTCATCCAAGAGGGCAGAAATGGAGTCAAAATCCTCCAGACTGTTGTTCCGGGAGCCCACCAGGACTTTCATCGAATCCTGCAAATGACAGTACCGAGGCTAAATCCCAAGCTTTCTGCATCCCAATAAGATTGCTAAAGGATAGGGTGCGTTCAGGCCCTGTGTGCCAAAAGCAAGAGAGCCTCCATCGGCCCCTTTGCCAAGACTTTTTTTACCTCCGAAGTATGCGTCTTCTCCCCAATAGGATAGAGCTGCTCCTCCGTCGGCTGGTCTTCTTCATCCTGAAATAAAAATGCAAAGATTCTGTCTGTTGGCATCTCCACAGAGACAATGGTTCTTCGTTTAGTGGGGTAGAAGCTGCTCAGGCCTTACCGATTCTGTGCAGGTCTCTGACCTGGGGGGGAGTCGCGGCCTCCAGTGCTCTTCCTTTTCCTCTCTGGGGAGAGAACCGAAGGAGCCAAAGATCAAAAACAGCCATGGGCCCTTTTTTTAAAAAAAGTGGTGACGTGGAGGCTGTAAGAACCCTTCCAGCTGGCCTGCCAAGGGGATTGGCCTGAGATTCCTCCTTTAGCAGAAGCAAAGGCAGAGGGCAGAGATGCCTCCTCTCTGCAAAGGCTTCACCCTCCGAGGTGTTCCCTACCTTGATAGGCAGGCACTGCTTTCCTCCTGCACCTCTCTTGGTCGGAATTCTTCTGAAGGATCCTGAAATAACAATGCAAATATTACAAATGTTGGCATATCAACCAATCCACAGCGAAAGGGCTTCTGCCATTACCATGGTGGGGAGCTGGTCTGGGCTTACCGACTCAGTGCAGGTCTCCCAGATGGTTGAGAGCCGCGGCCTCCACTTGGCTAACTTCTCATTTCTGGGGAGAGAATGAAGGGCCAAAAGATCAAAACTAGCCATGCGATGCCTCCCCTCTGCAAAGGTTTCTTCTAGCCCTTCTCTTTAGGGCTTTACTGCGGCTGCCTTTTAGGGGGCTTCAGAATACTTCATCTGCAAGCACCTACCTCCCTGAAATGCGAAGTGGCATCACCTCTTCTCTCCTGGGGGTCCGGGCGGTGGCACAAACACCCATCAAACCCTGCAAGTAACAATTGTTCATTGAAAGTATAAATTAAAAGTCCCCTGCATGTTGTGCAACGTTTATCTTCAACAGGGAAAGACAAAGCAGATCATGGAAGATTTGGCTGATAGGAAGCCATCAAGATCTTTCCATGAATCCAAAAGGCTCCTCTTGCCTTTGCTAGGCTGAACAGGTTCCCCCAAGTGAGAATTCCTTCCTTTCCCCACCCGGTTTTGAGGGATGAGCCCTGACTTGCCAGGTTGCAAAAGCGTCCTTACCCCTTGGGAGGAAGACCTGCGTCCATCCGACACATGAATCTGTGTCTCCCATTCTCCCTTCTGGTCCGCTTGTTCATGTGCCTCGTCAGTTCTGACAGATGACATGTCAAAAGATGACATGTCAAAAAATATCCATCTAGCTCTGCCTCTTCTTTCTAAGAACAGCCAACCTGCCCATCTTTTGGCCTCTGCAGGCCCCTTGCAGAGAGAGAGCCATCTTGGGGAGAGGCTGTTAGAGACCCTGCAGTCCATCAGTGGTGCCCCACCATGCCCAGGGTTTGAGGAGAAGGGGGTGGTACCTGTCAGGAGGCACAGGAAGGTCCTGTACGTCGCTCTTCGTGCAGCAGAAGAGTGCCGAACATCTTTTCCAGATGTTCTGTGAAGAAAAGAGAAATAGAGATGAGCCAGTCAGAAGAGTTGCGAAGCATGACTTTCTCCCCTCCTATTGCCAGTTTCTTGGCAGCTGAGACAGCCACACTTACTCTAAAAAACCTTCGTACAGCCATGACCCCAAGCAGCTGTTTGTCCTTTAACTGCACGAAGGGAGAATGGGCAGTTGGGCCCTGGTTGGTGGCTTTTCAGGGAAACTGACAACCTCGTTGCCTCAGCAACCAGGTAAACAAGGGCCACATTCTAAACCTACCCAAGGAGGGCAGCTCACCTGGGTATAGCAGTATCTGGGCGGCCCGGTGGCTGACTCCTTTGGTGGCCTTTGGCCTCTTCCTTTCATGTGGGAGCAGGAACAACAGAGAAGCACCATCATACAAACGGCATACAAACCCAAATAAATAAATAAATAAATAAATAAATTGTGGCACAAAGCACAGAAGGAATCATACAATCCTAGGGTGTGGCTTTTAGACCAACCCCCTGCCCAAGGAAGGGCTCCTCACAGAGGCCCTCCAGGGAGGGGAGGGGACATAGTGCACTCTCCCTTCGGGGCTGCCCAGACTCTGATCATGTGCAGGGCTCCCATTCCACTTTCAGCTCCTCCCAAGCTGGACCTGTGCCAGTGGATGCCCCCCTTGACCGGGACATGGCTCCAATAAGCCTGGCCATTGAGGGAGCAACCCCTGTCTAGGCTGCTGCCATTGCCACCGCTGCTGCTGAGGGGGCATG
The DNA here is from genome assembly GCA_034064705.1 of Bothrops alternatus. Taxonomy (NCBI): domain Eukaryota; kingdom Metazoa; phylum Chordata; class Lepidosauria; order Squamata; family Viperidae; genus Bothrops; species Bothrops alternatus. The sequence goes on from JARGCV010000006.1 coordinate 25,854,338, forward strand.
CCAGACGTGCATCACCTCCTCCCATCCCCTGGCTCAGGGAGGCCCAGGGCAGCCCCTCCTCTCCCCTGACAGATCTAACAGCTCTGAGGCTTTTCCCTAATAAAATACTATTATTTAATCTACTTCTGGTATGTATTAATTACTACCTTTTTGTTTTCATCGCAATTCCTACAGGTATGTTTCATTGTATAGATGTATTTAAAGAAAGCTATTCGTTATACGTAGTCCTCGATTTATGACTGGTTGCTTAATGACCATTTGAAATCATGAAGAACTGACCCAGAACTACTTATGACTTATTTTAATCATTATGGTGGCTGCATATCCCCATCTCCATGATCACATGATCCCATTTGGGATTCCTGGCAACTGATTACCTTTAGCACTGTTTGCAGCATCCCAGCGAACACTTAATGACTTCAGCATTTGCTTAACAACTACTCTAAAAATGTTGAAAATTTGGCTCTAGTCACGTGATGCCTCGACTTGTGACTGCAGCAACTTACCACTGTAATTCAGGGCTCAATTTCATCTTACATTTTTTATTTTATTTATTATTAAATTTCTATACCGCCCCTCTCCCGAAGGACTCGGGGCAGTGTACAGCCTTAAAATTTAAAAAACATATAAATGTACAAAATTAAAATATTTAAAAATAAATTAAACAAATTAGGCCATAAAATCCCATATAAAACCCAATATGTGCGAATCCTAAAATCCTAAAAATTACACAATCAAAATTACACAACATTGAGGACAACCATTACTGCTAATGTGACTTCAGGCTCGAAGAGAAAAAAGTTAGAGATTTTTAATGACCAGGAGGGAGAGAGACTCTGTACTTAAATGTCTTCTAAATAAATTTTGAAGCATTCGCTGCCCTAATAAATGGAGACGTTTCTTCTTTCTTCCGGAATGAGCTTGCTAGTAGCAAATAAATTCTTTTTTCAATTTCCAAATATCATAAACTAGAAACAAAAACAAAAAATGAAGCCCAGGTTCAAAGTACCCAGCTTCACAACTTATACTTCAGTTATAGTGAAATATTAAACCACATGCTTCAGAGAAACAGAACAATTTTTTTTATATTTGCAAGTTTACTTCCAAAACGTCTATTGTTTCACCCAGATATTGTTTTTCTTCCTCCAATGGGAGGATTCCAATTTATTGTCATATTTTAAATGCTGTCCTTGTATCCTCTTTGAGTTTATAAATATATCTAGCTTTGATATGATGCCCAAAACAGGAACAAACGTAGTTAACGTCGTGACTTTCATTCTGAAGGATGGGCTTCAGAGTTGTGAAGTGATTAGAGAAATTTCAATGGAAGGTAGAGGAAAAATATTGGAAGTAAGATCAAGTACACATATTGCAGGTAGTCTTCAACTTACAACAGTTCATTTAGTGACCGTTGAAAGTTACAGCCCTGAAAAAAGTGATTTATGATCATTTTTACACTTACGACCTTTGTAGTAGTCCCAGGATCATATGATCAACATTCAAATGTTTTGCAATTTGATAATAGTAGTAATAACGACAACAACAACAACAACTAAATTGGAAGGGAACTTGGAGGTCATCTAGTCCAACCCCTGCTCAGGCAGGAAACCCTATACCATTTCAGACAAATGGCTGTCCAGTCTCTTCTTAAAAACTTCCAGTGCTGGAGCATTCACAGCTCCTGGAGGCAGGTTGTTCCACTGTTTAATTGTTCTAACTTCCAGAAAATTTCTCCTTAGTTCTAGGTTGCTTCTCTGTTTGGTTATTTTCCATCCGTTGCTTCTTGTCCTGCCTTCAGGTGCTTCGGGGAGTAGCTTGACTCCCTCTTTTTTGTGGCAGCCCCAGATATATTGGAACACTGCTACCGGTATGATGTCAACCCTCGTCCTTCTCTTCATTAGACTAGACATACCCAATTGCAGCAACCGTTCCTTGTATGCTAATTGTTGTTTAAATTGTCCTCGCACAGATTTGTTCGTTATCCTGTTTAGTTTCCCTTTCTTTTCTGCTTTGCTGGCAGAATGTAACGGTTGGTCTTTCCATTTTGTTCAGCTGACAGGCCAAACTTTTACATTTATTACTTAACCTTATGTCAAGATTGAGCTAGACTAGTACAGGTAGTCCTCAACCTCCTACGATTCACTTAGTGACTGGTTCATATTTATGATTCTTGCTGTGTCCCAAGGTCATGTGATCACTTTTGCAACAGTTGCAAAGCAAAATCAGTGCAGAAGCCAGATTCACTTAACATCCATGTAACCAACTGGATAACCCACTATAATTTTGCAGGGTTCTACGTTTCCTCTCAATACACTCTACTAAAACAACGGCTGAGTGAAGGTGGGAAAGAGCTATAGCCATTAGCATTTCATTAATTTATCTCAACATGACCTCTTAGAGTTTCCTGTTTATCATGCCTTTCTCTGTTTTGTAGGATAGTATGGTAAAGGAGTAGCTGCTCAGTCATCGTATGCGGTGGACCTAGCAAATGAGTGGACTTTTTGAGAAGAATCGTGGAAATGGCAAGTAGCGAGTTTTCCATAATTGGTTAGTGACAGACCTATTGCATTCTGGCTCTTGTTGTTGTTATCACAGGGCAATAACATCAGGGATCACACTGATTGAAATCACAGCTCTGGGGTCTCTTACAAATCAAACGTCTTTTCTGCCTTTATGCATTCTCTGCCTCTTAGGACTCCTGATAAAGGAGGATTCGTTCTTCTGTTATTGTATTTCGTTTTGACAACCCATCCTTGCTATACAATATTTGTGTAGCTCGGTTACTGTGGTCAGCGGCCTAGAGGACTACTTGAGTGACATTTGGATGTGGGAAACTTGGAAAATGCTGAAAAGTTTGGAGTTACCTCTAGATAATCAATAAAGCTTTTTCTATTTCAATATATATATATATATATATATATATATATATATATATATATATATATATATATATATATATATATATATATATATATATACATATATATATATATAGGTACCCATTTGCAATATGACTACTAATTAAAATTAATCATTGCAATATTGTCGGTATCATCAACGACCAAAAAACGCATCACACCAGAGGCAACTCATGTGTCTACATTCACAGCCCCCTGAAAAACATCCTGGCCCAAGGGAGCTTTTATCATTTATGGTGGACATGTGATAAAGTAAAGAAATATTGGAGTAGGATTTATATTCTAATGCAGAAAATTCTGAAAGTGAATATAAAGGTGAAAGCAGAAACTGTTCCTTTTGGCTTAATGGAAAAAAGGCTTGGAAAAAAAGATGGAACTTCAATGTTATATACGTTGATGGCAGCAAGATTACTTTATGTACAAAAATAAAAGGACATTTCGATCTCCACAATGGAGGAATGGTTGCAAAAGTTGAGGGAGTTAGCAGAGATGGCTAAATTGACTCCTTTGATGAAAACAACAACAACACATGAGTACTTTTTTTTCAGTCTGGAAACACCTTCTTCACTTCACTGGATTTCTAGGAGGTTGGACTTGAAGATCTCCAAGGTCCCTTCCCTTCTGTCATTCTGTTAAATTCAGCTTCTAAGTGACTTTTTTGGCCTCTGATAAATATCTTTTCGGGGTTTTATCTTCCAGCCTATTATTAAATGGTAAAATATAGAATCTTTCTTCTGTAAGTAAACTCGTATTCCAAAAATGTTTCCAGGTTGGTTATTTATATTAAGATGTATATTGCAAGACATCATCAGTGCTCCTTGCGTATAGAAGAAATAGCCCTCCAAATTACAGGAAGTCCTCAACTTACAACTGTTCATTTAGTGACCATTCGAGGTTACAACGTCACTGAAAAAAGTGACATATGTTTGTTTTTCACAGTTACCCCCCTTTGCAGCATCCCCATGATTCTGTGATCAAAATTCAGATACTTGGCAACTGGTTCATACTTATGACCGTTGCCGTGTCCCAAGGTCACGTCATCTCCTTTTGTGACCTTCCGAAAAGCAAAGTCAATGGGGAAGCCAGATTCACTTAACAACCAGGTTACTCACTTACGAACTGGAGTGATTCACTTAATAGCTGTGGCAAGAAAGGTCATAAAACGGGGCAAAGTTCCATTAACAAATGTCTCTCTTGACAACAGAAATTTTGGGCTCCATTGTGGTCGTAAGTGGAGCACTACTTGTACTTTTGGTTGGGAAGGTGACATGTGTTTGCCTGTGCCAGATGAAATCGGTCCCCCTCTCTAAGCGGTCAGATTGCAGCTGCTGTCAGGCCACCCTTTGCGTGGAGAGAAATGGCCAGTCTGGGAGTTGCGCTCACCGCTCCAGAGAAAGTCGGTTAGAGGGGTGGAATTGCGGAGCTGGATGCAAATGCGGTTTTGTAGATGGAGATGCACAGAGGATACTACTGAGAATCTTTCCTATCTTTAAGAAAAGAGTAATAGCATTCGGCACCTAATACCAGCCTGGAATTAAGGCGGTAAGTCTTACTGGTGATTAAGTAGGAAATCATGTGACCAAACCTATTCTACAACGGTCTTTGCAGCAGTCATTAAATGAAAGCTGCAGTCGTTAAGTGTACCCACTTTTCAGAATGGGCATTTTTTACCAGGTATTGGTAGTCAACGCCAGCAAAACATTGTAAACTGTAGTCACGTGATTGTGGGATGCTGCAAAGAGCTCTGAATGTGATCTGGATGCTGACTGCCCACAGTGCAATTGCATGAGTGCAGATGGGGGAGAGGGCAAACATCAAGTCTTTGAATCCAAGGACTAAATACCTTATATTCTTATTCTTAGTAAACTTTAACCAACACTTCTTTTTCAATGGAAAATGTAGTACCAATTAACAAGGTTACTGAGAGGAGAATACGAAAGCAAGGTATGCTATGTTGCCATTTACATGATCATTTTTATTTACAGTTTAATTGAAATCACTGGCATGGAAATTGTTCACGTCTGGATAGGACATACACTTTCCCTGCCATTTTAGCTGTTCCATTTGTGTATCTTACATACGGTATTTTGCTAGTGTGTGCAACAACCTAGCATGAGTTGCAAGAAATTATAGCCTCTTAGCCAGTGTAACTTGGGTATTCTTCTATAAAATTCCTTCTTCTGGAAGAATGGAAACTTTCTGCCCCCATAACAGATCGACAGCGCTTTCTGTGCCTCCAATCATGAGGTGCCAAGGACAGATCTTCCTGATGTTGCTGAACAAAATTCTCCTTCTTATTAGACAATACAGTGGTTGATGTTCAGAAAGTACAGGTAATCCTCCACTTACGACAGTTCATTTAGTGACTGTTCAGAGTTACAACGACAGTGAAAAAAAGGACTTATGATCCTTTTTCACACTTACGTCCGTTGCAGTAGCCCTTGGTCACGTGATCGATATTCAGATGCTTGGCAACTGATTCATGTTTATGACTGTAGCAGTGTCCCGGGGTCATGTGATCAACTTTTGCGTCCTTCTGGCTAGCAAAAGCAATGGGGAAGCCAGATTCTCTTAACAACGTTGTTACTATCTAAACAACTGCATTGATCTGCTTAGCAACTGTGGGAAGAAAGGTCGTAAAATGTGGCAAAAGCCACTTTACAAATGTTGCATTTAAAAGATAAATTTGGGGATCAATTGTGGTAAGTTGAGGACTGCTTGCGTGTAGCTGAGGAACCTCTGGAAGTGTCAGATTTCCATTAGTATTGTAAGTGAATATTAATTCACTGTATCCCATAGAACGGCGGAAAAAAATACGAGAAAACAGACAAAGCAGTTTGCTGAAATTCTGCATTTAATGAAAAGTTTACCCTATTCCTAACAAAAGTGTAATTTAAAATAGGTCTAAACTAAATTAGCAGATATAAAGTCTTTTTTAGATTTATTCTCAAACAACAACAAGAACAAAAACAAGAAGAAGTACAACAACAACAATAAGTACAACAAGAAGAATTACAACAACAACAATAACAATAACAAGACGCAGGAAGTTCCTCGTTGGAAAGTGGCTCCTCGCAGGGCTTCGCCGCTGGGGCTGATTCCGCCGTCCATCGCCGTCCGTCTATATGCAGATAGAATAACAAAACAGAATCCCAAGAGTTGGAAGGGACTTTGGAGGTCTTCTACTCCAACCCCCTATTCATGAATGCATTGTTCCCAGCATGGCGTCCATTTGTCTGCTGTGCTCAATTGCCAGCTTCTGGTGCAGCCCATCAAGAAGGGCAAGACTGCCTCCTCGTGAGTGAAAGAGCCGCCCTTTGCTGCTCCTGCCTTTTCTCTGCCCTACCTTTTCTCGGATAGTGCAGAAAGCAGTTCCTCCTCAAGACTAACCATCTGCAGCTGCATGCTTTCCCAAGCGGAAGTCTCAGGGCTGTCCTGCTGCAGCTGTGCTTCAGCCAAATCACTCTCCGCTGGCTGCTCGGAGGCATTGACCAACTCACCTCCTGATGTGTCTGGGACTGGTTCATCCTCCTCCGATCTGCCTTCTGGAGAGGCATCTGGGGAAGCGTCTGGGGGAGAAATCAAAGGCCAATATTAGTGCCACACGCTTTCTATAAAAGTATACACACTTTGTTCTTTCCGGAGTTACTTTTGATACTTTTCGTGGGGTTTCCTTAATAAAGAGACTGGAGAGGGTTGCCATTTCCTTCTCCAGTGGACCACGTTGTGTCAGCACTCTGCACTATGACCTGTCTGACTTGGGTGACCCTGCCCGTCAGAGCTCATCGCTTCATTGAGCAAGGCATTGATCCACCAAGAGGCTAAAATAGGTACCTCTTTTAATTAGAGACTGAGGTCCAGGGAGTCCTCCTCCAGGCTGCTGACGTCGTCCAGCGAGGCTTCCCCTTCTTCGGGAGAATCCTGTGAATGACACAGTACCAAGGAGAGTTAGCTGCAGGTTAAGGGCCCTTTGCACAGTCCACATTTTGACCTTCCAGGGGAAGCTTGTCTCCCCTCCCTCTACTGCTCCTGTCTCTCTGTCCTGCTTTGCTTGCCTCCAATGTCCCCCTGCCTCCCTCTGACCTACCAAGACAGCCAGACCGAAGAGGTTCTTATTTCTTGGCTCTGGGACTGCCATTTGCCCACTCTGCTTCAGCTGAAACAGAGTGGCGATGGAAGAGAGGCCTTCAATGATACTGAGCTCCTGTTTCAAGAGAAAAGAGTCAGGCTGTGAAATTGGGGAGGCTGTTGGGCAACTTGCCCCCAGGGTCCACCATGTTCTCCCTTTCAGAAAGGAAGGTTGAAACCCTTCTGAGTCTCTCTCCATGCCGAGGAAAATTTTGAATCCCATTGAGACTGGGATCCCCACCTGGGAGAAAGGCTGAGCTATGGGACGCTCTGATTCTCAGGGGTACCTACTGGTTGGTTTGTCTTCTGCATCCTCTCATGGACCTGTTCCCATGTCTTCTGGCTCCTCCATCGGTCTCTTCTGCAGCAAGAAGCCTGGTGTGGTATATTCTCTTCTTTTCGGATGTCCGTTTTCTGGAAGAGAATCTTCTTCTTCTTTTCTGTCGTGTCCTTTCTGGGGAGATCTGGGAATGGAGAGGCAGGTGCTCGGCAAAATTTTAGGTCTCCCCCAGACGAAGAAAACCCTCCAAAACCAGGCTCATCTTTGCAGCCTTCTTCCCCTTGTGACCCAATTCTCCTTATTAGACAGTTGTTAATTGACTTTTGTCCCCTCTTATTACCTTCCTTGCCACTGTTGTTAATTGGGTCATTCCTTTCCCATTGATTTTTGTCCTCAGAAGTTTGCAAATGGTGATCACAAGTCCCTGGGATACTAAAACCGTCACAATTGGGAGTCAGTGTCTGAATTCGATCATGTGACTGTGGGGATGCTGCAGTGGTTGTAAGTGTGAAAAAAGATCATGTCATTTTTCTCAGTGCTATTATACCTTGAAACGGTCATTCCATGGACTGTTGTAAGTCAAGGATCACCTGTCTATCCCTGCATGGAGGAATCCCCTCCTAAAGAGCTGCTTCCTCTCCTTCTCAAAGTCCCATCCCATCCCTGATTTTCATTTTTTTATTTTTTCCACATTGAGGTGAAATTATTAAATAGTTGAATAATATTTTTAGTAATATTCAGATATCCAAAAGATCCCCTTTCTGTGGGTATATTTAAAACCTCAGCGATTAGATAAGTTCCTTTTCAACATGAAAAATCAATAACAAGGGTTTTTTTAGATTGTTTTAAACACAAGTTTCTTATTTCTATAAACAATTCAAGGAAGTGAACATATCTAATCCTCCTTCCTCGTTTTATTTCCCCCATAACAACAACCCTGTGAAGTAGGTCGGGTTGAGGGAGAGTAACCGACCCAAAGTCACCCAGCGGCTTTTTTGCCTCAGTCAGCACTCGAACTCAGCGCCTTAATCACTAGAGCAAACTGAGTCTATTACTATCCTAGACTTTATCTCCACCTCAATTTTTCTCTTTTAGTCCAGCAGCTTCTTTCACTTGCCTGCTCACAAACCTTATTACTGTATTTCTTGGCTTCTGCATTTGGTTGGCCTTAGGAGAGAAAAACCTATGGACACCCTTAATCTGGAAGCTTTAATTCTGGCAATTGTTCAGCCTTGATATAAGATCCTCATTAAAGTAGCCCTTTCTGCTTTTTCCTGGACTCTTCCCTCTCGGCCTGAATTCCTCCGCCATTTCAAAGATCGCTCCTTATTTAGGCCTTCTTTCTCTTGCTAGCCTTGCCAGGTGGCTCCATATCACTTCAAGGAAACGGGGAGGGCTCAGCCCAAAAGCTGGCCCGGGAGGACAGCAAAGGCCAGAGAAGGACCCAGAGAGGACATTGGCTTTAAACCCACAGATGGTTCAGCACTCTGTCTTCTTTTTGTTAAAGGAAGCCAAACTCGTATGTCTCAGGACATCATGTGTTGTACAAACCCAACTTTGGCCTCGTGGTGAAGGCCCTCCTCTGTAAGGGTTAAATTATGCTTGCAAACATGGAGGCACTGGCTACCCATCAGCCCTCAGTGTGGCTGCCTGCAGTGCTGCCGGTTTGTCCTCTAAGCCTGTGACTAGGGAGAAATCCTCAAACTCTGCTCTGAAGTTGGCCCAGTTACTCCTGCAATCTCCACTCACCCTCATTGCCTCAGGCGGTGGGAGGCTGTTAGCAGCTGCCCTGATGCTGGTTTCCTGGCTTCAAATGCTCGGCTTGCAGGACAGGTGATGCTGGTTTCCTGGCTTCAAATGCTCGGCTTGCAGGACAGGTGATGCTGGTTTCCTGGCTTCAAATGCTCGGCTTGCAGGACAGGGCCACTGGTGCTAGACTGGCATGCATCAAATGTGTGGAGACAGCACAAGCTCAGATGCCTCCCTGTTTCATGTAGACTCAGTAAATACAACACAAGGCCTCCCTCCCTATGCAAAAGCCACGTTGTTACAGACAGAAAGAGAGCACCTGCAACAAGAGGAAGAGGAAATGCATCACGGGAACAACAGAGATGAATCACAGAGTAGCCATTTTGACACAGGGAACAAATACAATTAGAGATGGATGATAGAGCTGCATATAAGGTAAACATAATACCCTTAACAAATTCCACCACCATTTCAAAGATGGCGCCTTTTTAGGCCTGGTTTCTCTTGCTAGCCTTGCCAGGTGGCTGCCTATTACTTCAAGAAAAAGGGCAAGGCTCAGCCTTTCGCTGAGACAGAGCTGCAGTCCTTTTCATCCATTCATGAGCAGCTCTGTTCAGCTGAATGTTATGATCCCCACTGATGTCCCACATGCTCACTGAAGGCTGAAGTGGCCTCTTGAGTTTGGGGCTATGGAAACAGAATTTGGAAGCCATCGTTCAGTCCTCACCGTAAACCTGCTATAATAGAATATATTTGATTTCAATGTCACTTGGAGGTCTTCTAGTTCAGGGCTTTTCAACCTTTTCACCCATTGTACCACTTTCAGGATATGGCAACATCTGAGGACCACCAGCCGCCTAGCAAGGTATCAAAAATTTGATGACCCCAAAAAAGGAAAAAAGGGATAAAGTACTGGTAGTCCTCGACTTACAACAGTTCGCTTAGTGACTGTTCAAAGTTACAATGGCACTGAAAAAAGTGCCCCCCCCAAGCCACAGCTGAGCAAGACACCTGCCTGCCCACCCGGCGGTGCTCTTCCTCCTGTCCATGGTTTCCATTGTTGTGAGCATTTATGTTGAGGATTGGCAGAGGACTGGGAGATTCCAGAGGTGGGAGCAGCCTTTTGCGGTCCTCTTAGGAAAGGTATATAGGGTAAATAGAACAGTTTTACCTTTCATACCTGCTAAAAGACTAGACTGATTACTTTCCAATTGATGAGGATCGCTTAGCATCCTTAACCTCTGAATTAGGAAAAACATTTGAAATTTGATAAACTCAGGTTCCTGTGGAACATGTGCAGTAATGTAAAACCACACCAAGGTTAAAAGTGATGAGTTCAAGCCAGAAGTACTATTTTCCACTCAATTTCTTTCATCACAGGATGTTGTGTGATTGAACATGAGTTCAGTTGAATCAAAGTGACTCTAGAAAAATAGGCTTTCCTTTCCTTTCCTTTCCTTTCCCTTCCCTTCCCTTCCCTTCCCTTCCCTTCCCTTCCCTTCCCTTCCTTTCTCCTTTCCTTTCCTTTCCTTTCCTTTCCTTTTCCTTTCCTTTCCCTCCCTTTCTCCTTTCCGTTCCTTTCTTTCCCTTTCTTTCCCTTTCTTTCCCTTCCTTTCCTTTCCCTTCCCTTCCCTTCCTTTCCCTTCCCTTCCCTTCCCTTCCCTTCCACATTGACCCCCCCCCCAGCATAAATGTTCTTAATCTCAATAATGTGACCATGAGAAGCTGCAAAGAACCTTGAATCTGGGTCATGGGTGGATCTGGGCTCCGTTGTACCTTTGAATGGTTGCTAAGTGACCAATCATAAGTTGGGAACTATCTGCAAAGAATTCATATTGTGTTTAGGACACACAGACGGCTTCTTCCAGATAGCTAGGTACACGCTTTTCTATATAAAAAATTGCTTTAAACGTAGTTGTTGATTTACGACAATAGAGGACAAGGCAGTTGTTAAATGTGTCATGCCCCTTTTCATGCCCCGTTTGCTGTGGTTGTTGAGTGAGTCAGAAGCTGTTAAGTGAATCGTGTGCTTGTTAGGCAAGTCTGGCTTCCCCCCTTGATGTTGCTCGTCAGAAGCCAGCTGGGAGGGTTGCAAAAGGTGATCACGTGACTCTGGGACAGAGCAACTGTCATCCATAGGAGCCAGTTGTCCAGTGTCTGAATTTGGATCACCTGACCATGGAGATGCTGCAATGGTCCTAAGTGTGAAAAGCGATCACAAGCCTCTCTGTTCTGTGCCCTTGTCACTTCAAGCGGTCCCTAAACACACTGTTGTACGTTGAAGTTGCCTGAGGGTGGAGAGCAGGAGGATGCTGGAGGATGAGGGGGGGTCTTCCTATTGCAAGGAAGGAGGAATCTGGGGGAAACGTCCCTCTTGAGCTCATCTGCATGAAGAAGGCAGTCGCTTCTCTCGGCTTCCCTGCATCTGAAGGCATCTGGTGAGAATCGGGTGCAGGAGAGAAGAACCTCTCTCTTGGGCCATCATTCTTCATTCTTCACTGCTTCCGGGTGATCCGGTTGCCGGTTGGGGTGTCTAGAAGCTTCTCTTTCCCCTCTTTCCAAGGTCATTGCCCTGGAGGAAATCTACCGGAGCGAAGCTGGATCATGTTTGCAAGCCTTCTGCTCAGGCAGAGGGCTGGACTAGAAGACCTCCAAGGGCCCTTCCAAGCCTGTTATTCTAGGTTCTAGACATACACAGGCTCTGGGTGTACTTTGACTTTGATATAATAATATCTACTAGCCATTTCTAAAACAACAACAAACTATCTAACAGCAAAACCCAAAATCAAAGTTACGTTGTTTTTCCACCTCAAGCTGTTGGCCAAATCTGGCTCTAGAGATTCTGCTTTGTTCTACATGCTTTTCCAATAAACAAACAAGTCAGAAAATGATTTAAAAGCATTTTATAAAGTAGTTTGATCAATTGGGGGCTCCCTATGAAAAGGGGGAACATTGCTAAAATGGTTTACATTGACTTTTATATTAGCAAAACAAAGAACTTCAAAGCAAAGCTTGATTGGTTTAGAAACAGTCATGGGTCCAGTTACATCACATAAATTAGAGCATCCAATAATATGTGAGCCCAGCCATAGAAAAAAGCATTGCATGCTCAGTAAGAGAAACATTTGCAAAGGGAAAACCTCTAAATGTGTCTGGGTAAGGAACATTCTCAGCACTTCCCAAGGTTGAGTCTGAATCTTTGCTTTGATCACGGAGGCTTCAGAACAGCTGAAAGGGAGAGTGTGATCTGCAGTGTGTGGAAAGCTCTCCTGCCAGTCCTGGTCTCTGAAAGGGAGGCATTTTTCTGAAAGTGAAGGCTTGTGGGAACTTATGAGTCATACTTTGGAAAAAGCAAATTTAAAATACAAAAAAATTCCATGTTAGTTAGCTGGTGCAAGAGTACAACAAAAACCATATTTCAGCTATTACAAAGTCCATCAAAGCAGAAAATACAAATCCAAAAGAGGTTTCCAATAGAAACAAAATTGTGTTCTTTTCTTTAATTAAAGCAGTCCATTTAGTGTCTTTCTTAACTCCATTAACTTTTTTGCTGCCAGTTGTCCACTGTGGGAATCAAAGTATCCTTCCATTTTTGTGGAATTATTCTTCCTCTGTCAGCATATATAATATCATAGTTCCATTTCTATCAAGTTCTTTATCTGTTCAGCCAGAGAGAAAAGTCTCTGAATTTATCTTGATATTCACTTTAAGAATCTTCTGTATTAAGAAATGAACCCTACAACACTTCTTTTCTTTTTGTCATGTCCACCATAAATGATAAAGTTTCCTTCTCTATTATTTCCATTTCCAACATTCATTTGAACGCCTTTATACATTGTTGACAATTTGTCCCGTGTTAGTTATCAATAGTATATCATCTTGTAAAAATGTTCTTTTATGGTATAATTTCAATTTTAAAACTTTTGTCCATATTTGTTCCCATTGTTGAAGCATTTACTTATATCCAAGATTCTTTGCCCACTGAATCATACAATGCTTTACAAGAGCAATTTATAAACCTTCACAATAATAAGTTAATCATTACTAAACAAAAATTTGCAATTCAGCTTTTACAAAATCAAATCCATAGATTTTTAAAAATCTAATGATTTCCTTCAACTATAAATATGTAAATCAATAACCAACACTTCCTTCTAATTCCAATTCTTCTTTAGATTTGAGAATGGGGTCACCATAACTGAAAAATATTATTTGACTATAAGTCCATTGGTCTAGCCTCACCACCAATTCTTTGCCAAAGCTTCATGGGAGGACACCAAAGAGGGAAGTTTGCAGAGAACCTTGTTTGATATTTATTTCAAACTCTTAGGATTGCACATCTAACAAAATGGTTGTTGAAATCAACGTTTCCTTCAACCTTTTCGTGGCATAAACTGGCGTGCCACCCAAATCTTAATTCATGGCACTAAAGCTGAACTCTCCTCTTATTTTAGAAAGTCACCCACTCTTTTAGCCAGGCCAAATAACAGGCAGAAACATACAATTTCAAAGCTGGTAACCCCAAACCTCCTCTTTGGTTAGCATTTTGCAATAATTGATACCTAATTCTTGGTTTTTTCCCCCTTGCCATATAAACCTTCGAGATTTCTGTCTGACATTGTTTGAATGGAGCATCAGGTAGAGTAAAAGAGTCTGAAACACAAAAAGCATCTTTCGTAGGACATTCATCTTAATTACAGAGATTCTACCCAATTGTCATGCCTCCATCCCAGCCTGAATCTCAAGGGGAGCAGGACCCTGTTGAGGTCCAGGAGGGGGTGTCTGTGGCTTGGGAGGACTGTGGGGAAGAGCAGGCTGAGGCAGGCCAGGGCCCTTCAGGTTTGGAACAGGGGAGGCAGAGTTCAGGTGAGGAGTAAGCCCCCCCCCACCTGATCCTAGAGCAAGGAGAGCAGAGAGGAGGAGAGAACAAAGTAGGCAGGCTCAATAGCTCTGGAGGAGAGCGGTCCGCCCCACTCCACAAGGCACACCTGGGGATTAAGATTTAAGGAGACGCTGTGGAGTGGGGCATTTGCCAGGAACAAACGTGGTATCTTGGGACAGTTGTGAATTGTGCTCTTGTCTTTGTTTAACCTGCTTTAGGACCACAGACTGCATTTCTGAGTCTCTCCTTGCAGACTGCAGGCAAGCTGAGATTTAAAAGGACTCATTAAGTTTCTGCTTTGTTTTCTTGTTATCTGTCTGGCCTTGAGGACATTGTATACTTCTCCAGCTGTATTGAAATTGCCTTCATCCAGAGGCAGGTGAAAGGAACTTGCATGTGTGCTTTGGTTGAAGGCTTGCCAGCATATGTGGGAGCTTTTGGGGAACATTGGCAGTTATTAAAGGACTTTTTCTTTTGCCAGCCGATTGCTTTGCCTCCGAGAGGGGCCCTGTGCCATCACACCAATATATGCAATTTATCTCATCCTAATAAGTTTTTTTCACTTTTGTGACAAAAAGGCTGAAAGTTATTTTGAAAAAGTTCAGAATTTTGATCTCTGTGTAAACCCAGGTATTCCAGCTTTTTCTCCAATTTAAAACCTGACTTTTTATTTAATATTTCATAGTTCTGAGAAGCCATATTCTTAACAAACATAGTCATTTTCTGTTTATTTATTTTATGCCCCATTAAAGCTCCAAAGTCATTTAGTTTCTTTATGAAATATTCTATAGTGTTTTTTCTGGATAAATAATTCATCAGCAAATGAGTTTATCAACTTTCTTTTTAAGATTTATACTTGTAATGTTTTCATCTTTCCTAATATCCTTATTGAAAACTTCCAACTCCGATTTAAACTGCAGGGCAGATAAAGGTCTTCCTGGCCTCACACCCTTTGGATTTGACATGGCTTAGTTAAGTCTCCATCAATAATAATCTTTGCTTGCTCTGATGTATGAATTGCTTTGACCCATTTTATAAACTGTTTTGGCCCCTAGTATATATTATTTTGTGAAATAAAAAGTTGAGGTTGTATGTTATTGCTTATTCTACTGCTCCAAAAGGAGTTGTAATTCAATGCTTCTCTTCTCTCCTCTCCTCTCCTCTCCTCTCCTCTCCTCTCCTCTCCTCTCCTCTCCTCTCACTTTGCTTTGCTTTCCTCCTTTTTCCTAAACTTTTTCCTCTTTCTCTTTTCTTCTTTCCCCATTTTTATTTTCCTTCTGGTTCTCCATATTAGATTTTTTGACAAAAAGGCTCAAAGTTATTTAGAAACAATTCTGAATATTGTTGTCCATATAAACCAAGGTATTCCACCTTTTTCTCCAACATAAAACCTGACTTTTTATTTTGTATTTCATAGTCCTGAGAAAGCATATTCTTAACAAACATTGTTCTTTTCTGTTTATTTATTTTATATGCGACTAAAGCGCCAAAGTCATTTAGTTTCTTTCTCAAATATTCTATAGTGTTTTTTCTGGATAAATAAGTCGTCAGCAAATGAATTTATAAACTTCCTTTTTAAGATTTATACTTGTGATTTCCTCATGTTGCTTAATATCCTTATTGAAAACGTCCAACACTGATTTAAATAGCAGGGGATGTTTTGGATTTGACATGGCTTAGTTAAGAATCCATCAATAATAATCTTTGCTTGCTCTGACGTATGAATTGCTTTGACCACTTTATAAACTGTTTTGCAACTTGATATATATTATTTTGTGAACTCATAGAGCAAAATGGACATCGCCAACCAATTTGAAGTTCTTGCGTATGCTTAGGAGGGCACTAGCTTTCATAGCCTACCCTGTCTGTTTCCTTGGGAAATCCATAGGAAAATCCCATTGGTAGAAAATTCCACTGAGGGATAGGGTTAGGTGACCATGAAGTCACATACGGTAGCAGTTTCTACTGCTCCAAAAGACATTCTAATACAATGCTTTTCTTCTCTTTTCTTCTCTTTTCTTCTCTTTTCTTCTCTTTTCTTCTCTTTTCTTCTCTTCTCTTCTCTTCTCTTCTCTTCTCTTCTCTTCTCTGTTCTTCTCTGTTCTTCTCTGTTCTTCTCTTCTCTGTTTTATTACACTTTTTCCTCTTTCTCTCTTTTTCCCTTCTTTTCCTATTATTTTCATTTTCTTTGTAGTTCTCCATATTAGATTTTGATAAAATAATAGAAGTACTTGACTCATCACATTGCTCATACCGAGCTGCATTTCTCAAATATTCTATAGTGTTTTTTCTGGATAAATAACTCATCAGCAAATGAATTTATAAACTTCCTTTTTAAGATTTATACTTTTGATTTCCTCATGTTGCTTAATATCCTTATTGAAAACGTCCAACACCGATTTAAATAGCAGGGGAGCTGAGGGGCTTCCTGGCCTCGCCCCCTTTTGGATTTGACATGGCTTAGTTAAGAATCCATCAATAATAATCTTTGCTTGCTCTGATGTATGGATTGCTTTCACCCATTGGCACCTTCTCTATATTATTTTGTGACATAAAAAGTTGAGGTTGTAAGTTATTGCTTATTCTACTGCTCCAAAAGAAGATGTAACTCAATGCTTTTCTTTTCTTCTCTTTTTCCCTTTTTCCTACACTTTTTCCTTTCTCTTTTCTTCCTTTCTTTTCCCATTATTTTCATTTTCCTTGTAGTTCACCATATTAGATTTTGATAAAATAGTAAAAGTACATGACTCATCACATTCCTCATACTGTACAGAAGTGTGTTAGAAGAATATAAGTCTGAAATGAAAAATTGTGCTGGAAATGTACAAACTATTGTCACCTAAATTAGGGTAATGGAATGTGTCAGGAGGAGCCCCCAGTAACTTGAAAGGTCGGAGAAAGAAACGTAGGAAGCAGCCGCCTTAATGGATCCAGTAGTAAAAAGTAGTAGTAGGAAGTTTGTAGTTTAAGACTTGCAAGATGTTGTTCGTGTAGCCCTTTTTGCTGAATTTCTATTTTCTTTATCTCGTTTTGGTCTTAAACGGGTGCCATCTAAATGGGGAGATATAAATGTCAGATGGATGCCAGAAACATTAGCTGGAAGGGCTGACGCTTCCCTATGAAATCTCTTAGTCCATCTGTCAGTGGGCCTGTGCATTCCCAGGGTCTTTCATGGTTCCTCCAGCCTGGAGAGAGGATGGCCCAGTTGGCAACAGTCGAAGGAAGTAGGTGAGTTCCAGGCGCCACGTTGATTGCTGTCCCAACGTCCTAAGAAGAGGGAAAAACCACATTGCAAAAAACAACTTGAATCCTCTACTCGAGAGAGGAAAAGGCCACATTTGTAGAAAGTGAACCATTTCTTAGTCCAACCCTCCACATCACCAACCTTCTGCAGCACACAAAAACTGGCCAGAGTTTGTATCTGCTCCACAACACGAGTAGCCTCCTCGCGATCTTCCAAAATCAGTGGTGGCATTCAGTAGCTGAACGGTCCGTTCTTGAAGGGATGAGGTGGTCCAAGAACCTGAAAGCAGAAATAACAGAATTTACTGTATTTTAAGTTCAGAAGAGAACAGAGCAAATATAACAATAGGGTGTACTAGTTGATACTAGATGGGAGAAACGAAGGGACTTTCCTTCAGATAGAGTGGAGCTCCTCTCCATCCACCCTTCAGTGTCCAAGGGCGGCAGAGGGCGAAGACGTCAGAGCTCCTCTATTGTTAGGTCACCTGCATGGGGACAAAAGGTGAGACAAATGAAGGAAGGAAGGTGACAAATGGAAGGGAAGCGTCTGCCTATCAGCACAATGAGAACACCTGAAGGATACAGATTTGCTGAAATTTGAGTAGTCCTCCAATTATGACAATAATTGAGTCCAGAATTTTGGCCAATTTTACGATCCTTTTTATAATATTTGGTTAGAGAATCACGTGGTCCTACAGTAAATAATGTGGTCATGAATCCAAATCCAGATTATCGAAAGATCTGTTTTCTCATCTTTTTTTTTTGCCCAGAAAGCAATAAAAAAAGAATTGCATATCATGATCGCATAACCAGAATATGCTGCAACTGCTCTTAAGTGTGGACCGATTGTCAAGCGCCCAAAATGCGATCACAGGACTGCAGGGTTGGTGTGGCAGTTGTAGCTTTGACAATGAGTCACAAGTGCCTTTTTTCCCCACTATGTCTTAAGTTTGAATCATTGTTACATGATCAGTTGAAAGTTGAGGACTACTTAAATCCCATTTAGAATACAAGGTGTGGGGGCGACTATTGTCCTTCCTTTCATGTGCTGATACCTTCACACACCCACACACCCCCCCACACACACACCTTAATGTTCCAAAAGAAAGTTACCTTCATTGATGAATCCGTCCTCATATCCAGCCATCGCAATTTGCACTGGAAAGTGTGGAAATGTCCTCTGGGCTTCAATGAGCTGGAAGAGAAAGAAAGAAGTCCATCGTACTGTTGCCAACATGTCTTGCTGAGTCATCCCCCATGTTCACTTGGGCCCATCAATAGAAACATCGGCTATCAAACACCCTGTCCGGGGATTCCCTCGTCCACCATCAAGTGGAACGAAAGGCAAAAGAACCCCTTGCCCCCCTGCCCTTTTCTCCCAAAAGAGAGGGGTTACATGAGGATGCGGTCCCAAACACTGGGCGGAGGGGCAAAATTTGCAATCTTATTTTCATTTTTCTACATACATTGATCCTCCTTTGATGGGTTCCACAACAGCGTAGATGATTCCAGGCAGACGAGAAGCATTGCCAGCCGTGTTTCTCAAAGTGCTGTGGAATTGGAGCAAAAAAATTACCTTTGTTGAGAACTTCCTATTCTCGGGAATCTCAACGTCAAACACACCTGTGTAATTTAGGGTACGTTCTTCAGGCCTTTAAAGCCGCCCTCTCCCTCTATGGTTCCTCCCAACGTCTTAAATTCAGCCTCTGTGGAAGGTGGAAGGTTGGGGTGGCATTTCCAGCAAATGACTCTATAGACACGTGTTGTCTCTCATCTGTAATTCTGGCTATGCAGCACTAGAGTTAAAGAGGCCTCTTTGAGAAGAGGTCCCTGAATGTTGGAAAACAGCGCTTGTGGGAAGCCAAATTCCCATGCTCCTTGATCCCTCTCCTCAGAAACTATCCCCTACTTAGATTGTTCCAAGTGGAGTTCTATCACCTGATTCGGTGGATGTTTGCAAGGGCCCAATTTTCCTTCAAGCTTCCCCGGGACATGGATGCCCTTACCTTCAAAATAAAAATGAAATGCTCCGTTTTCGCTGCTTGTTGCAGAAGGCCTCGGAGCAGGAGGCCAAAGGCGTCTTCCAGCAGCTTCTTCTCTTCCTGAAATGAAGGACAGAGATGATGACGTGTGAAATGTTTTCCCAGCTGTTCCAGTATCAGAAAGGAACTCTCAGAAATGTTGCTGAAGGTGGTACCTCTGCAATATTCTCCCCTCGGTTTTTCATGGAGGACATCCACATGGACCCAAAGATCTTCAGGAGCTGGGACTCAACGTATGGGTCCATGGCTGGAGGAACCTTGCTGCGAGATGAAAGGAAATAAGAGACATCAGTGCCCACCTTAGTGAACAGCCCTGGGGTTCATTTTTCCCAAGGGAATAGCAGGCAAAAGGCTGACCTGATGTCGTAAACTGCAAGCATTGCAGCTAGTCCTGCCGTGAAGCTGCTGAAACGGTTGTCCTCCATCAGAGCCTGGCAGGAATCAAGAGTGGAGAGAAGGGAAAGTCAGCCATGATGCTCCAGCCCAGCCTTTCCTATTTCTCCCAGCCCCTTTTCACCTCTGTTCTTCTGCTACAGCTTCCCTCTCAGTACCAAGGAGAGTTAGCTGCAGGTTAAGGGCCCTTTGCACAGTCCACATTTTGACCTTCCAGGGGAAGCTTGTCTCCCCTCCCTCTACTGCTCCTGTCTCTCCATCCTGCTTTGATTGCCTCCAATGTCCCCTTTCCTCCCTCTGACCTACCAAGACAGCCAGGCCGTAGAGGTTCTTATTTCTTGGCTCTGGGACTGCCATTTGCCCACTCTGCTTCAGCTGAAACAGAGTGGCGATGGAAGAGAGGCCTTCAATGATACTGCGCTCCTGTTGCAAGAGAAAAGAGTCAGGCTGTGAAATTGGGGAGGCTGTTGGGCAACTTGCCCCCAGGGTCCCCCATGTTCTCCCTTTCAGAAAGGAAGGTTGAAACCCTTCTGAGTCTCTCTCCATGTCAAGGAAAATTTTGAATCCCATTGAGACTGGGATTCCCACCTGGGAGAAAGGCTGAGCTGTGGGACACTCTGATTCTCAGGGGTACCTACTGGTTGGTTTATCCTCTGCATCCTCTCATGGACCTCTTCCCACATCTTCTGGCTCCTCCATCGGTCTCTTCTGCAGTAAGAAGCCTGGCGTGGTAGATTCTCTTCTTTTCTTTTGTCTGTTGTCTTGAAGAGAAGCTTCTTCTCCTTTTCTGTCGTGTCCTTTCTGGGGAGATCTGGGAATGGAGAGGCAGGTGTACGGCAAAGTTTTATGTCTCCCCAGATGAAGAAAACCCTCCAAAACCAGGCTCATCTTTGCAGCGTTCTTCCGCTTGTGACCCGATTCTCCTTATTAGACAGTTGTTCATTGACTTTTGTCCCATCTTATTACCTTCCTTGCCACAGTTGTTAATTGGACCATTGCTTCCCCATTGATATTTGTTGTCAGAAGGTTGCAAATGGTGATCACAAGTCCCTGAGATACTACAACCGTCATAATTATGAGTTAGTGTCTGAATTGGATCACGTGACTGTGGGGATACTGCAGCGGTCGTAAGTGTGAAAAAAGATCATGTCATTTTTCTAAGTGCTATTATACCTTGAAACGGTCATTCTATGAACTGTTGTAAGTCAAGGACCACATGTCTATCCCTACATGGAGGAAACCCCTCCTAAAGAGCTGCTTCCTCTCCTTCTCAAGATCCCAGCCCATCCCTGAGCATCTACTCACCACATCGCTCCACTTTATGGAGCTCTACATCCACAACGAAAGAGACTCGTCTTCGCTCAGGAGTCTTGGTGCTGTCCTCCAGTCGGCAGGTTGGGGAAGTGGGAGCATCAGCCCCTGGATCGCTCCCCTTCCTTGTCTTCCTCCGGAAGCAGGAAAATAACTTGAAGAAGGCCCTAGAGAGAGAAAAAGGAAGGGAAGGAAACAACTGAAGGCTATTTTTCAGAATCCGTTGGATTTAAGAAAGCAGAGTGGAAAAATAATGCTTCTGGGTTGAGCTCAGCACTTTTAACCTTGGTTTGGTTTTACAGGACTGAATGTGTTCCACAACCACGTGAGTTTTTAAATTTTACAATTTTCCTTAATTCGGAGCTTAAGTACGTCACGTGATCCTGATTAGTTGGGGAATAACCAACCCAGTCTCTTCGTGCCAATAAGGAGTTAAAGGTAAAAGAGCTCTGGAACAATTTTGCCCCAGTCTCTCTTTCCTAAGAAGACAACAAAGGATTGTTCCCATCCCTGGAATCTCCCAATCCTCTGAGAAGAGGGCTCTAAATTGGAGAAGAGCCCAGCAGCCCTTCTGAAGACCTCCTTACCTCTTGAAAGCCATCTTCACTCAGATCGCCCAAAGAAAGTGGCAGTTGAGCTGGATGGATGACATCATCAACCCAGTAGAATCCCCGGGAGATGACAGGCCTCCCTTGGGATCCAATCAAAGCTCACCTTCCCCACCTTTTCTATGCACACCAATCCCAGCCCAGATCTCTAGCAACCTACTAACAAAGTACCAAAGCTGCCTATTTCTCATCTTGTGGCACAGGAGACATGGCTCTTTGCTTGTAGACTGCCTCTTCATATGGAAGCTCGGGCCTAGAGTTTTGTGGTGACTACATTGATTATTATATTATTATGCTGATTAAAACCATCTATCTGGTGGAGCACAGTGAAGTAGCAAATGCTGGAGCACAGGTACTTTCAACCAGATGCAGCTGACATGTTTTTTCCTGAGTCACACAGCATGGGTTTGTTGCATTTGTCTCTCTCGTTTGTTCAATGTGGTGGGAACTTAAAATCCCAAATACATATCCTGAATCCCTCACGAGAAGAACCCTTCTTCATGTCTTTTAGTATCCAGTCCCCTAATCATCTTTATTGCTCTTTTCTGCTCTCTTTCCAGAGTCTCTACATCTTTTCTATAATATGGTGACCAAAACTGGATGCCCTATTTTAAGTGTGATATTACTCAGGATATTACTAAAGTTTTGTGGTGACTACATGGATTATTATCTTATCATGCTGATGATTATATAATAATATTAACATAACTATGTTTGAAAAACCATCTCTTTGGTGGAGCATAGTGAAGTAGAGAATGCACTCTTCGAAGGGTCTCTACGTCTTTTCTATAATATGTTACCAAAACTGGATGCAGTATTCTAAGTGGGGTATTGCTCAGACCTTATAAAGTGGTGCTAATACTTCTTGGGATCTTGATTCTGTCCCTCTCTTAAGGCAACCTCAGATTGAGTTGGCATATTTGGCTGCAGCCGCACACTTCTGCCTTATATATATTGGGACAAATAAAAAATCAGAGCATGGCAATACACAGGGAATAGGAGTGGAAGCTGACCAACAACTGTATCAGTGACTCTTGCTCAGTCAGCTAGCTGAGTGGAGCTTCCATATGAAAAGGCAGTCTATAACCAAAGAGCCATACCTTCTGTGGGAAAAGATGAGAAATAAGCAGCTTTGGTGATTTCTTGGTAGGTTCCTAGAGACCTTGGTCTGGCATTGGTGTGTGTAGATATGGTGGAGAAGGTGATCTTTGATAGGATCGCATAGGAGGCTTGTCATAATCATCTCCTTGGGGATTCTACTGGTTTGATGATGTTCTTGTGGAAAACGAAAGGAACTTTTACGAATTCCAAAGGGTGCAGAGAGGTTTATTTGCACAAGGTTCAGAAGCAGTAAAAACAAGCAATTCTGAACCCCGACAGGGGGGGGTCCAAACTACAGTTTTATAGCTTTCCTTTCTCAGGAACAAAAAAGCACACATAGAAATTGTATTTCATCAGGTTAGTTTCTCACAGGCATACAATGAAGAGAGTTTTACTTAATACAATGTTTCTGAATGCAATGTGCTTTTGGGTTAGTCATGTATTTGCTAACACAGCTTTATTCCAGTAATTGTGCAGACACATCATTTTGCTTAAGTGATTTTTCATTATCATTATTATTATTCTACCTTTTCCTACTTTATTCTTCATTATTCTACTTTATTCTTACTTTATTCTTACTTTATTCCCCAATTTGGAAGTTCATTCTACTTTATTCTTACTTCACAATTAACAAGGTTACTGAGAGGAGAATAAGAAAGCAAGGTATGCTATGTTGTCGTTCACATGATCATTTTTATTTACAGTTTAATTGAAATCACTGGCATGGAAATTGTTCACGTCTGGATAGGACATACACTTTCCCTGCCATTTTAGCTGTTCCATTTGTGTATCTTACATACGGTATTTTGCTAGTGTGTGCCACAAGCTAGCATGAGTTGCAAGAAATTATAGCCTCTTAGCCAGTGTAACTTGGGTATTCTTCTATAAAATTCCTTCTTCTGGAAGAATGGAAACTTTCTGACCTCTTAGATTTTATGACCTCTTAGATTTTCCTGTTTATTATGCCTTTCTCTCTTTTGTAGGATATTATGGTAAAAGAGTAGCTGCTCAGTCATCGTATGCGGTGGACCTAGCAAATGAGTGGACTTTTTGAGAAGAATCGTGGAAATGGCAAGTAGCGAGTTTTCCATAATTGGTTAGTGACAGACCTATTGCATTCTGGCTCTTGTTGTTGTTATCACAGGGCAATAACATCAGGGATCACACTGATTGAAATCACAGCTCTGGTGTCTCTTACAAATCAAACGTCTTTTCTGCCTTTATGCATTCTCTGCCTCTTAGGACTCCTGATAAAGGAGGATTCGTTCTTCTGTTATTGTATTTCGTTTTGACAACCCATCCTTACTATACAATATTTGTGTAGCTCGGTTACTGTGGTCAGCGGCCTAAAGGACTACTTGAGTGACATTTGGATGTGGGAAACTTGGAAAATGCTGAAAAGTTGGGAGTTACCTCTAGATAATCAATAAAGCTTTTTCTATTTCAATATATATAGACCAGGAGCCAGACCACAGCTGCATCATTGGGCACTTTAAACCCCTCCAGCACAACAAAGCTCCCACCCAAACAGAACACTCCCCCAGCCAATCAGAACACAGCCAACCCCCCAGCCAATCAGAGCACAGCCAAGCCCCTAACCAATCAGAACACACCTCCACCCAAACAGAACATAGCCAAGCTCCCAGCCAATCAGTTCAAACCCCCACTGGCAGTTAAAAGGAAAAAAAACAGCTTAGACCACACATTGCTCCTAGAAACCCATTTGCAATTATCAACGACCAAAAAACGCATCTCACCAGAGGCAACTCATGTGTCTACATTCACAGCCCCCTGAAAAACATCCTGGCCCAAGGGAGCTTTTATCATTTATGGTGGACATGTGATAAAGTAAAGAAATATTGGAGTAGGATTTATATTCTAATGCAGAAAATTCTGAAAGTGAATATAAAGGTGAAAGCAGAAACTGTTCCTTTTGGCTTAATGGAAAAAAGGCTTGGAAAAAAAGATGGAACTTCAATGTTATATACGTTGATGGCAGCAAGACTACTTTATGTACAAAAATAAAAGGACATTTCGATCTCCACAATGGAGGAATGGTTGCAAAAGTTGAGGGAGTTAGCAGAGATGGCTAAATTGACTCCTTTGATGAAAACAACAACAACACATGAGTACTTTTTTTTCAGTCTGGAAACCCCTTCTTCACTTCACTGGATTTCTAGGAGGTTGGACTTGAAGATCTCCAAGGTCCCTTCCCTTCTGTCATTCTGTTAAATTCAGCTTCTAAGTAACTTTTTTGGCCTCTGATAAATATCTTTTCGGGGTTTTATCTTCCAGCCTATTATTAAATGGTAAAATATAGAATCTTTCTTCTGTAAGTAAACTCGTATTCCAAAAATGTTTCCAGGTTGGTTATTTATATTAAGATGTATATTGCAAGACATCATCAGTGCTCCTTGCGTATAGAAGAAATAGCCCTCCAAATTACAGGAAGTCCTCAACTTACAACTGTTCATTTAGTGACCATTCGAAGTTACAACGTCACTGAAAAAAGTGACATATGTTTGTTTTTCACAGTTACCCCCCTTTGCAGCATCCCCATGATTCTGTGATCAAAATTCAGATACTTGGCAACTGGTTCATACTTATGACCGTTGCCGTGTCCCAAGGTGACGTCATCTCCTTTTGTGACCTTCCGAAAAGCAAAGTCAATGGGGAAGCCAGATTCACTTAACAACCAGGTTACTCACTTACGAACTGGAGTGATTCACTTAATAGCTGTGGCAAGAAAGGTCATAAAACGGGGCAAAGTTCCATTAACAAATGTCTCTCTTGACAACAGAAATTTTGGGCTCCATTGTGGTCGTACGTGGAGCACTACTTGTATTTTTGGTTGGGAAGTTGACATGTGTTTGCCTGTGCCAGATGAAATCGGTCCCCCTCTCTAAGCGGTCCGATTGCAGCTGCTGTCAGGCCACCCTTTGCGTGGAGAGAAATGGCCAGTCTGGGAGTTGCGCTCACCGCTCCAGAGAAAGTCGGTTAGAGGGGTGGAATTGCGGAGCTGGATGCAAATGCGGTTTTGTAGATGGAGATGCACAGAGGATACTACTGAGAATCTTTCCTATCTTTAAGAAAAGAGTAATAGCATTCGGCACCTCATACCAGCCTGGAATTAAGGCGGTAAGTCTTACTGGTGATTAAGTAGGAAATCATGTGACCAAACCTATTCTACAACGGTCCTTGCAGCAGTCATTAAATGAAAGCTGCAGTCGTTAAGTGTACCCACTTTTCAGAATGGGCATTTTTTACCAGGTATTGGTAGTCAACGCCAGCAAAACGTAAACTGTAGTCACGTGATTGTGGGATGCTGCAAAGAGCTCTGAATGTGATCTGGATGCTGACTGCCCACAGTGCAATTGCATGAGTGCAGATGGGGGAGAGGGCAAACATCAAGTCTTTGAATCCAAGGACTAAATACCTTATATTCTTATTCTTAGTAAACTTTAACCAACACTTCTTTTTCAATGGAAAATGTAGTACCAATTAACAAGGTTACTGAGAGGAGAATACGAAAGCAAGGTATGCTATGTTGCCATTTACATGATCATTTTTATTTACAGTTTAATTGAAATCACTGGCATGGAAATTGTTCACGTCTGGATAGGACATACACTTTCCCTGCCATTTTAGCTGTTCCATTTGTGTATCTTACATACGGTATTTTGCTAGTGTGTGCAACAACCTAGCACGAGTTGCAAGAAATTATAGCCTCTTAGCCAGTGTAACTTGGGTATTCTTCTATAAAATTCCTTCTTTCTGCCCCCATAGCAGATCGACAGCGCTTTCTGTGCCTCCAATCATGAGGTGCCAAGGACAGATCTTCCTGATGTTGCTGAACAAAATTCTCCTTCTTATTAGACAATAGAGTGGTTGATGTTCAGAAAGTACAGGTAATCCTCCACTTACGACAGTTCATTTAGTGACTGTTCAGAGTTACAACGACAGTGAAAAAAAGGACTTATGATCCTTTTTCACACTTACGTCCGTTGCAGTAGCCCTTGGTCACGTGATCGATATTCAGATGCTTGGCAACTGATTCATGTTTATGACTGTAGCAGTGTCCCGGGGTCATGTGATCAACTTTTGCGTCCTTCTGGCTAGCAAAAGCAATGGGGAAGCCAGATTCTCTTAACAACGTTGTTACTATCTAAACAACTGCATTGATCTGCTTAGCAACTGTGGGAAGAAAGGTCGTAAAATGTGGCAAAAGCCACTTTACAAATGTTGCATTTAAAAGATAAATTTGGGGATCAATTGTGGTAAGTTGAGGACTGCTTGCGTGTAGCTGAGGAACCTCTGGAAGTGTCAGATTTCCATTAGTATTGTAAGTGAATATTAATTCACTGTATCCCATAGAACGGCGGAAAAAAATACGAGAAAACAGACAAAGCAGTTTGCTGAAATTCTGCATTTAATGAAAAGTTTACCCTATTCCTAACAAAAGTGTAATTTAAAATAGGTCTAAACTAAATTAGCAGATATAAAGTCTTTTTTAGATTTATTCTCAAACAACAACAAGAACAAAAACAAGAAGAAGTACAACAACAACAACAAGTACAACAAGAAGAATTACAACAACAACAATAACAATAACAAGACGCAGGAAGTTCCTCGTTGGAAAGTGGCTCCTCGCAGGGCTTCGCCGCTGGGCCTGATTCCGCCGTCCATCGCCGTCCGTCTATATGCAGATAGAATAACAAAACAGAATCCCAAGAGTTGGAAGGGACCTTGGAGGTCTTCTACTCCAACCCCCTATTCATGAAGGCATTGTTCCCAGCATGGCCTCCATTTGTCTGCTGTGCTCAATTGCCAGCTTCTGGTGCAGCCCATCAAGAAGGGCAAGACTGCCTCCTCGTGAGTGAAAGAGCTGCCCTTTGCTGCTGCTGCCTTTTCTCTGCCCTACCTTTTCTCGGATAGTGCAGAAAGCAGTTCCTCCTCAAGACTAACCATCTGCAGCTGCATGCTTTCCCAAGCGGAAGTCTCAGGGCTGTCCTGCTGCAGCTGTGCTTCAGCCAAATCACTCTCCGCTGGCTGCTCGGAGGCATTGACCAACTCACCTCCTGATGTGCCTGGGACTGGTTCATCCTCCTCCGATCTGCCTTCTGGAGAGGCATCTGGGGAAGCGTCTGGGGGAGAAATCAAAGGCCATTATTAGTACCACACGCTTTCTATAAAAGTATACACACTTTGTTCTTTCCGGAGTTACTTTTGATACTTTTCGTGGGGTTTCCTTAATAAAGAGACTGGAGAGGGTTGCCATTTCCTTCTCCAGTGGACCACGTTGTGTCAGCACTTTGCACTATGACCTGTCTGACTTGGGTGACCCTGCCCGTCAGAGCTCATCGCTTCATTGAGCAAGGCATTGATCCACAAAGAGGCTAAAATAGGTACCTCTTTTAATTAGAGACTGAGGTCCAGGGAGTCCTCCTCCAGGCTGCTGACGTCGTCCAGCGAGGCTTCCCCTTCTTCGGGAGAATCCTGTGAATGACAATGATGACTTTTTATCCATCAGTGAAAGGAGACTCAGAATTCCTAAAAGGGGCCCGATTGATTTGGGATCCCCATCAGGAACAATGCTTCTGTTGCAATCCCCACTCCCACCCCACTCTGCCCATTAAAGCTCTTCCTGGAAACAGCAGGTAGCTGGAGAGGATGACGCAGAAAAACGAAAGGGATAAACAGGGTGGGTCATATCCATTTAGGACACCAGTCCACTGCACTGGGCCCTTCCCTGCTGCTTTGCAGTAAATCAAACAATGGCAACAGAGCTTGGGTGCTTCTAGTTAGCCTACGTACCTTGTGCCAAGGGCCAGGTGTCACCTTTCTCCACTGTCCACAGCCCTCCAGCACAGATCACTCAGATTAGGAGAACTGATTAGAGGGACTCTATCCCTCCCCAAGAGAAAACACTTTGTCTGTCTTACCCACGGACTGGATGAAAGGCTGGCCTCCGAAGCCTCTGCAGCCTGCTCCCAGCTTCCCTCAGACAACTCATCCAAGAGGGCAGAAATGGAGTCAAAATCCTCCAGACTGTTGTTCCGGGAGCCCACCAGGACTTTCATCGAATCCTGCAAATGACAGTACCGAGGCTAAATCCCAAGCTTTCTGCATCCCAATAAGATTGCTAAAGGATAGGGTGCGTTCAGGCCCTGTGTGCCAAAAGCAAGAGAGCCTCCATCGGCCCCTTTGCCAAGACTTTTTTTACCTCCGAAGTATGCGTCTTCTCCCCAATAGGATAGAGCTGCTCCTCCGTCGGCTGGTCTTCTTCATCCTGAAATAAAAATGCAAAGATTCTGTCTGTTGGCATCTCCACAGAGACAATGGTTCTTCGTTTAGTGGGGTAGAAGCTGCTCAGGCCTTACCGATTCTGTGCAGGTCTCTGACCTGGGGGGGAGTCGCGGCCTCCAGTGCTCTTCCTTTTCCTCTCTGGGGAGAGAACCGAAGGAGCCAAAGATCAAAAACAGCCATGGGCCCTTTTTTAAAAAAAAGGGGTGACGTGGAGGCTGTAAGAACCCTTCCAGCTGGCCTGCCAAGGGGATTGGCCTGAGATTCCTCCTTTAGCAGAAGCAAAGGCAGAGGGCAGAGATGCCTCCTCTCTGCAAAGGCTTCACCCTCCGAGGTGTTCCCTACCTTGATAGGCAGGCACTGCTTTCCTCCTGCACCTCTCTTGGTCGGAATTCTTCTGAAGGATCCTGAAATAACAATGCAAATATTACAAATGTTGGCATATCAACCAATCCACAGCGAAAGGGCTTCTGCCATTACCATGGTGGGGAGCTGGTCTGGGCTTACCGACTCAGTGCAGGTCTCCCAGATGGTTGAGAGCCGCGGCCTCCACTTGGCTAACTTCTCATTTCTGGGGAGAGAATGAAGGGCCAAAAGATCAAAACTAGCCATGCGATGCCTCCCCTCTGCAAAGGTTTCTTCTAGCCCTTCTCTTTAGGGCTTTACTGCGGCTGCCTTTTAGGGGGCTTCAGAATACTTCATCTGCAAGCACCTACCTCCCTGAAATGCGAAGTGGCATCACCTCTTCTCTCCTGGGGGTCCGGGCGGTGGCACGAACACCCATCAAACCCTGCAAGTAACAATTGTTCATTGAAAGTATAAATTAAAAGTCCCCTGCATGTTGTGCAACGTTTATCTTCAACAGGGAAAGACAAAGCAGATCATGGAAGATTTGGCTGATAGGAAGCCATCAAGATCTTTCCATGAATCCAAAAGGCTCCTCTTGCCTTTGCTAGGCTGAACAGGTTCCCCCAAGTGAGAATTCCTTCCTTTCCCCACCCGGTTTTGAGGGATGAGCCCTGACTTGCCAGGTTGCAAAAGCGTCCTTACCCCTTGGGAGGAAGACCTGCGTCCATCCGACACATGAATCTGTGTCTCCCATTCTCCCTTCTGGTCCGCTTGTTCATGTGCCTCGTCAGTTCTGACAGAAATAAAAAGATGACATGTCAAAAAATATCCATCTAGCTCTGCCTCTTCTTTCTAAGAACAGCCAACCTGCCCATCTTTTGGCCTCTGCAGGCCCCTTGCAGAGAGAGAGCCATCTTGGGGAGAGGCTGTTAGAGACCCTGCAGTCCATCAGTGGTGCCCCACCATGCCCAGGGTTTGAGGAGAAGGGGGTGGTACCTGTCAGGAGGCACAGGAAGGTCCTGTACGTCGCTCTTCGTGCAGCAGAAGAGCGCCGAACATCTTTTCCAGATGTTCTGTGAAGAAAAGAGAAATAGAGATGAGCCAGTCAGAAGAGTTGCGAAGCATGACTTTCTCCCCTCCTATTGCCAGTTTCTTGGCAGCTGAGACAGCCACACTTACTCTAAAAAACCTTCGTACAGCCATGACCCCAAGCAGCTGTTTGTCCTTTAACTGCACGAAGGGAGAATGGGCAGTTGGGCCCTGGTTGGTGGCTTTTCAGGGAAACTGACAACCTCGTTGCCTCAGCAACCAGGTAAACAAGGGCCACATTCTAAACCTACCCAAGGAGGGCAGCTCACCTGGGTATAGCAGTATCTGGGCGGCCCGGTGGCTGACTCCTTTGGTGGCCTTTGGCCTCTTCCTTTCATGTGGGAGCAGGAACAACAGAGAAGCACCATCATACAAACGGCATACAAACCCAAATAAATAAATAAATAAATAAATTGTGGCACAAAGCACAGAAGGAATCATACAATCCTAGGGTGTGGCTTTTAGACCAACCCCCTGCCCAAGGAAGGGCTCCTCACAGAGGCCCTCCAGGGAGGGGAGGGGACATAGTGCACTCTCCCTTCGGGGCTGCCGAGACTCTGATCATGTGCAGGGCTCCCGTTCCACTTTCAGCTCCTCCCAAGCTGGACCTGTGCCAGTGGATGCCCCCCTTGACCGGGACATGGCTCCAATAAGCCTGGCCATTGAGGGAGCAACCCCTGTCTAGGCTGCTGCCATTGCCACCGCTGCTGCTGAGGGGGCATGCCAGACGTGCATCACCTCCTCCCATCCCCTGGCTCAGGGAGGCCCAGGGCAGCCCCTCCTCTCCCCTGACAGATCTAACAGCTCTGAGGCTTTTCCCTAATAAAATACTATTATTTAATCTACTTCTGGTATGTATTAATTACTACCTTTTTGTTTTCATCGCAATTCCTACAGGTATGTTTCATTGTATAGATGTATTTAAAGAAAGCTATTCGTTATAGGTAGTCCTCGATTTATGACTGGTTGCTTAATGACCATTTGAAATCATGAAGAACTGACCCAGAACTACTTATGACTTATTTTAATCATTATGGTGGCTGCATATCCCCATCTCCATGATCACATGATCTCATTTGGGATTCTTGGCAACTGATTACCTTTAGGACTGTTTGCAGCGTCCCAGCGAACACTTAATGACTTCAGCATTTGCTTAACAACTACTCTAAAAATGTTGAAAATTTGGCTCTAGTCACGTGATGCCTCGACTTGTGACTGCAGCAACTTACCACTGTAATTCAGGGCTCAATTTCATCTTACATTTTTTATTTTATTTATTATTAAATTTCTATACCGCCCCTCTCCCGAAGGACTCGGGGCGGTGTACAGCCTTAAAATTTAAAAAACATATAAATGTACAAAATTAAAATATTTAAAAATAAATTAAACAAATTAGGCCATAAAATCCCATATAAAACCCAATATGTGCGAATCCTAAAATCCTAAAAATTACACAATCAAAATTACACAACATTGAGGACAACCATTACTGCTAATGTGACTTCAGGCTCGAAGAGAAAAAAGTTAGAGATTTTTAATGACCAGGAGGGAGAGAGACTCTGTACTTAAATGTCTTCTAAATAAATTTTGAAGCATTCGCTGCCCTAATAAATGGAGACGTTTCTTCTTTCTTCCGGAATGAGCTTGCTAGTAGCAAATAAATTCTTTTTTCAATTTCCAAATATCATAAACTAGAAACAAAAACAAAAAATGAAGCCCAGGTTCAAAGTACCCAGCTTCACAACTTATACTTCAGTTATAGTGAAATATTAAACCACATGCTTCAGAGAAACAGAACAATTTTTTTTATATTTGCAAGTTTACTTCCAAAACGTCTATTGTTTCACCCAGATATTGTTTTTCTTCCTCCAATGGGAGGATTCCAATTTATTGTCATATTTTAAATGCTGTCCTTGTATCCTCTTTGAGTTTATAAATATATCTAGCTTTGATATGATGCCCAAAACAGGAACAAACGTAGTTAACGTCATGACTTTCATTCTGAAGGATGGGCTTCAGAGTTGTGAAGTGATTAGAGAAATTTCAATGGAAGGTAGAGGAAAAATATTGGAAGTAAGATCAATTACACATATTGCAGGTAGTCTTCAACTTACAACAGTTCATTTAGTGACCGTTGAAAGTTACAGCCCTGAAAAAAGTGATTTATGATCATTTTTACACTTACGACCTTTGTAGTAGTCCCAGGATCATATGATCAACATTCAAATGTTTTGCAATTTGATAATAGTAGTAATAACGACAACAACAACAACAACTAAATTGGAAGGGAACTTAGAGGTCATCTAGTCCAACCCCTGCTCAGGCAGGAAACCCTATACCATTTCAGACAAATGGCTGTCCAGTCTCTTCTTAAAAACTTCCAGTGCTGGAGCATTCACAGCTCCTGGAGGCAGGTTGTTCCACTGTTTAATTGTTCTAACTTCCAGAAAATTTCTCCTTAGTTCTAGGTTGCTTCTCTGTTTGGTTATTTTCCATCCGTTGCTTCTTGTCCTGCCTTCAGGTGCTTCGGGGAGTAGCTTGACTCCCTCTTTTTTGTGGCAGCCCCTGAGATATTGGAACACGGCTATGATGTCAACCCTCGTCCTTCTCTTCATTAGACTAGACATACCCAATTGCAGCAACCGTTCCTTGTATGCTAATTGTTGTTTAAATTGTCCTCGCACAGATTTGTTCGTTATCCTGTTTAGTTTCCCTTTCTTTTCTGCTTTGCTGGCAGAATGTAACGGTTGGTCTTTCCATTTTGTTCAGCTGACAGGCCAAACTTTTACATTTATTACTTAACCTTATGTCAAGATTGAGCTAGACTAGTACAGGTA
This sequence comes from Bothrops alternatus, assembly GCA_034064705.1. Classification (NCBI taxonomy): domain Eukaryota; kingdom Metazoa; phylum Chordata; class Lepidosauria; order Squamata; family Viperidae; genus Bothrops; species Bothrops alternatus. The sequence continues at coordinate 25,887,570 of JARGCV010000006.1, forward strand.
GTCCTCAACCTCCTACAATTCACTTAGTGACTGGTTCATATTTATGATTCTTGCTGTGTCCCAAGGTCATGTGATCACTTTTGCAACAGTTGCAAAGCAAAATCAGTGCAGAAGCCAGATTCACTTAACATCCATGTAACCAACTGGATAACCCACTATAATTTTGCAGGGTTCTACGTTTCCTCTCAATACACTCTACTAAAACAACGGCTGAGTGAAGGTGGGAAAGAGCTATAGCCATTAGCATTTCATTAATTTATCTCAACATGACCTCTTAGAGTTTCCTGTTTATCATGCCTTTCTCTGTTTTGTAGGATAGTATGGTAAAAGAGTAGCTGCTCAGTCATCGTATGCGGTGGACCTAGCAAATGAGTGGACTTTTTGAGAAGAATTGTGGAAATGGCAAGTAGCGAGTTTTCCATAATTGGTTAGTGACAGACCTATTGCATTCTGGCTCTTGTTGTTGTTATCACAGGGCAATAACATCAGGGATCACACTGATTGAAATAACAGCTCTGGTGTCTCTTAGAAATCAAACATCTTTTCTGCCTTTATGCATTCTCTGCCTCTTAGGACTCCTGATAAAGGAGGATTCGTTCTTCTGTTATTGTATTTCGTTTTGACAACCCATCCTTACTATACAATATTTGTGTAGCTCGGATACTGTGGTCAGCAGCCTAGAGGACTACTTGAGTGACATTTGGATGTGGGAAACTTGGAAAATGCTGAAAAGTTTGGAGTTACCTCTAGATAATCAATAAAGCTTTTTCTATTTCAATATATATATATATATATATGACTACTAATTAAAATTAATCATTGCAATATTGTCGGTATCATCAACGACCAAAAAACGCATCACACCAGAGGCAACTCGTGTGTCTACATTCACAGCCCCCTGAAAAACATCCTGGCCCAAGGGAGCTTTTATCATTTATGGTGGACATGTGATAAAGTAAAGAAATATTGGAGTAGGATTTATATTCTAATGCAGAAAATTCTGAAAGTGAATATAAAGGTGAAAGCAGAAACTGTTCCTTTTGGCTTAATGGAAAAAAGGCTTGGAAAAAAAGATGGAACTTCAATGTTATATACGTTGATGGCAGCAAGACTACTTTATGTACAAAAATAAAAGGACATTTCGATCTCCACAATGGAGGAATGGTTGCAAAAGTTGAGGGAGTTAGCAGAGATGGCTAAATTGACTCCTTTGATGAAAACAACAACAACACATGAGTACTTTTTTTTCAGTCTGGAAACCCCTTCTTCACTTCACTGGATTTCTAGGAGGTTGGACTTGAAGATCTCCAAGGTCCCTTCCCTTCTGTCATTCTGTTAAATTCAGCTTCTAAGTGACTTTTTTGGCCTCTGATAAATATCTTTTCGGGGTTTTATCTTCCAGCCTATTATTAAATGGTAAAATATAGAATCTTTCTTCTGTAAGTAAACTCGTATTCCAAAAATGTTTCCAGGTTGGTTATTTATATTAAGATGTATATTGCAAGACATCATCAGTGCTCCTTGCGTATAGAAGAAATAGCCCTCCAAATTACAGGAAGTCCTCAACTTACAACTGTTCATTTAGTGACCATTCGACGTTACAACGTCACTGAAAAAAGTGACATATGTTTGTTTTTCACAGTTACCCCCCTTTGCAGCATCCCCATGATTCTGTGATCAAAATTCAGATACTTGGCAACTGGTTCATACTTATGACCGTTGCCGTGTCCCAAGGTCACGTCATCTCCTTTTGTGACCTTCCGAAAAGCAAAGTCAATGGGGAAGCCAGATTTACTTAACAACCAGGTTACTCACTTACGAACTGGAGTGATTCACTTAATAGTTATGGCAAGAAAGGTCATAAAACGGGGCAAAGTTCCATTAACAAATGTCTCTCTTGACAACAGAAATTTTGGGCTCCATTGTGGTCGTAAGTGGAGCACTACTTGTACTTTTGGTTGGGAAGTTGACATGTGTTTGCCTGTGCCAGATAAAATCGGTCCCCCTCTCTAAGCGGTCAGATTGCAGCTGCTGTCAGGCCACCCTTTGCGTGGAGAGAAATGGCCAGTCTGGGAGTTGCGCTCACCGCTCCAGAGAAAGTCGGTTAGAGGGGTGGAATTGCGGAGCTGGATGCAAATGCGGTTTTGTAGATGGAGATGCACAGAGGATACTACTGAGAATCTTTCCTATCTTTAAGAAAAGAGTAATAGCATTCGGCACCTCATACCAGCCTGGAATTAAGGCGGTAAGTCTTACTGGTGATTAAGTAGGAAATCATGTGACCAAACCTATTCTACAACGGTCTTTGCAGCAGTCATTAAATGAAAGCTGCAGTCGTTAAGTGTACCCACTTTTCAGAATGGGCATTTTTTACCAGGTATTGGTAGTCAACGCCAGCAAAACATTGTAAACTGTAGTCACGTGATTGTGGGATGCTGCAAAGAGCTCTGAATGTGATCTGGTTGCTGACTGCCCACAGTGCAATTGCATGAGTGCAGATGGGGGAGAGGGCAAACATCAAGTCTTTGAATCCAAGGACTAAATACCTTATATTCTTATTCTTAGTAAACTTTAACCAACACTTCTTTTTCAATGGAAAATGTAGTACCAATTAACAAGGTTACTGAGAGGAGAATACGAAAGCAAGGTATGCTATGTTGCCATTCACATGATCATTTTTATTTACAGTTTAATTGAAATCACTGGCATGGAAATTGTCCACGTCTGGATAGGACATACACTTTCCCTGCCATTTTAGCTGTTCCATTTGTGTATCTTACATACGGTATTTTGCTAGTGTGTGCCACAAGCTAGCATGAGTTGCAAGAAATTATAGCCTCTTAGCCAGTGTAACTTGGGTATTCTTCTATAAAATTCCTTCTTCTGGAAGAATGCAAACTTTCTGCCCCCATAGCAGATCGACAGCGCTTTCTGTGCTTCCAATCATGATGTGCCAAGGACAGATCTTCCTGATGTTGCTGAACAAAATTCTCCTTCTTATTAGACAATACAGTGGTTGATGTTCAGAAAGTACAGGTAATCCTCCACTTACGACAGTTCATTTAGTGACTGTTCAGAGTTACAACGACAGTGAAAAAAAGGACTTATGATCCTTTTTCACACTTACGTCCGTTGCAGTAGCCCCTTGGTCACGTGATCGATATTCAGATGCTTGGCAACTGATTCATGTTTATGACTGTAGCAGTGTCCCGGGGTCATGTGATCATTTTGCGTCCTTCTGGCTAGCAAAAGCAATGGGGAAGCCAGATTCTCTTAACAACTTTGTTACTATCTAAACAACTGCATTGGTCTGCTTAGCAACTGTGGGAAGAAAGGTCGTAAAATGTGGCAAAAGCCACTTTACAAATGTTGCATTTAAAAGATAAATTTGGGGATCAATTGTGGTAAGTTGAGGACTGCTTGCGTGTAGCTGAGGAACCTCTGGAAGTGTCAGATTTCCATTAGTATTGTAAGTGAATATTAATTCACTGTATCCCATAGAACGGCGGAAAAAAATACGAGAAAACAGACAAAGCAGTTTGCTGAAATTCTGCATTTAATGAAAAGTTTACCCTATTCCTAACAAAAGTGTAATTTAAAATAAGTCTAAACTAAATTAGCAGATATTAAGTCTTTTTTAGATTTATTCTCAAACAACAACAAGAACAAAAACAAGAAGAAGTACAACAACAACAACAAGTACAACAAGAAGAATTACAACAACAACAATAACAATAACAAGACGCAGGAAGTTCCTCGTTGGAAAGTGGCTCCTCGCAGGGCTTCGCCACTGGGGCTGATTCCGCCGTCCATCGCCGTCCGTCTATATGCAGATAGAATAACAAAACAGAATCCCAAGAGTTGGAAGGGACCTTGGAGGTCTTCTACTCCAACCCCCTATTCATGAATGCATTGTTCCCAGCATGGCCTCCATTTGTCTGCTGTGCTCAATTGCCAGCTTCTGGTGCAGCCCATCAAGAAGGGCAAGACTGCCTCCTCGTGAGTGAAAGAGCCGCCCTTTGCTGCTCCTGCCTTTTCTCTGCCCTACCTTTTCTCGGATAGTGCAGAAAGCAGTTCCTCCTCAAGACTAACCATCTGCAGCTGCATGCTTTCCCAAGCGGAAGTCTCAGGGCTGTCCTGCTGCAGCTGTGCTTCAGCCAAATCACTCTCCGCTGGCTGCTCGGAGGCATTGACCAACTCACCTCCTGATGTGCCTGGGACTGGTTCATCCTCCTCCGATCTGCCTTCTGGAGAGGCATCTGGGGAAGCGTCTGGGGGAGAAATCAAAGGCCAATATTAGTGCCACACGCTTTCTATAAAAGTATACACACTTTGTTCTTTCCGGAGTTACTTTTGATACTTTTCGTGGGGTTTCCTTAATAAAGAGACTGGAGAGGGTTGCCATTTCCTTCTCCAGTGGACCACGTTGTGTCAGCACTCTGCACTATGACCTGTCTGACTTGGGTGACCCTGCCCGTCAGAGCTCATCGCTTCATTGAGCAAGGCATTGATCCACAAAGAGGCTAAAATAGGTACCTCTTTTAATTAGAGACTGAGGTCCAGGGAGTCCTCCTCCAGGCTGCTGACGTCGTCCAGCGAGGCTTCCCCTTCTTCGGGAGAATCCTGTGAATGACAATGATGACTTTTTATCCATCAGTGAAAGGAGACTCAGAATTCCTAAAAGGGGCCCGATTGATTTGGGATCCCCATCAGGAACAATGCTTCTGTTGCAATCCCCACTCCCACCCCACTCTGCCCGTTATGCCTGGAAACAGCAGGTAGCTGGAGAGGATGACGCAGAAAAACGAAAGGGATAAACAGGGTGGGTCATATCCATTTAGGACACCAGTCCACTGCACTGGGCCCTTCCCTGCTGCTTTGCAGTAAATCAAACAATGGCAACAGAGCTTGGGTGCTTCTAGTTAGCCTACATACCTTGTGCCAAGGGCCAGGTGTCACCTTACTCCACTGTCCAGAGCCCTCCAGCACAGATCACTCAGATTAGGAGAACTGATTAGAGGGACTCTATCCCTCCCCAAGAGAAAACACTTTGTCTGTCTTACCCACGGACTGGATGAAAGGCTGGCCTCCGAAGCCTCTGCAGCCTGCTCCCAGCTTCCCTCAGACAACTCATCCAAGAGGGCAGAAATGGAGTCAAAATCCTCCAGACTGTTGTTCCGGGAGCCCACCAGGACTTTCATCGAATCCTGCAAATGACAGTACCGAGGCTAAATCCCAAGCTTTCTGCATCCCAATAAGATTGCTAAAGGATAGGGTGCGTTCAGGCCCTGTGTGCCAAAAGCAAGAGAGCCTCCATCGGCCCCTTTGCCAAGACTTTTTTTTACCTCCGAAGTATGCGTCTTCTCCCCAATAGGATAGAGCTGCTCCTCCGTCGGCTGGTCTTCTTCATCCTGAAATAAAAATGCAAAGATTCTGTCTGTTGGCATCTCCACAGAGACAATGGTTCTTCGTTTAGTGGGGTAGAAGCTGCTCAGGCCTTACCGATTCTGTGCAGGTCTCTGACCTGGGGGGGAGTCGCGGCCTCCAGTGCTCTTCCTTTTCCTCTCTGGGGAGAGAACCGAAGGAGCCAAAGATCAAAAACAGCCATGGGCCCTTTTTTTTAAAAAAAGTGGTGACGTGGAGGCTGTAAGAACCCTTCCAGCTGGCCTGCCAAGGGGATTGGCCTGAGATTCCTCCTTTAGCAGAAGCAAAGGCAGAGGGCAGAGATGCCTCCTCTCTGCAAAGGCTTCACCCTCCGAGGTGTTCCCTACCTTGATAGGCAGGCACTGCTTTCCTCCTGCACCTCTCTTGGTCGGAATTCTTCTGAAGGATCCTGAAATAACAATGCAAATATTACAAATGTTGGCATATCAACCAATCCACAGCGAAAGGGCTTCTGCCATTACCATGGTGGGGAGCTGGTCTGCGCTTACCGACTCAGTGCAGGTCTCCCAGATGGTTGAGAGCCGCGGCCTCCACTTGGCTAACTTCTCATTTCTGGGGAGAGAATGAAGGGCCAAAAGATCAAAACTAGCCATGCGATGCCTCCCCTCTGCAAAGGTTTCTTCTAGCCCTTCTCTTTAGGGCTTTACTGCGGCTGCCTTTTAGGGGGCTTCAGAATACTTCATCTGCAAGCACCTACCTCCCTGAAATGCGAAGTGCCATCACCTCTTCTCTCCTGGGGGTCCGGGCGGTGGCACGAACACCCATCAAACCCTGCAAGTAACAATTGTTCATTGAAAGTATAAATTAAAAGTCCCCTGCATGTTGTGCAACGTTTATCTTCAACAGGGAAAGACAAAGCAGATCATGGAAGATTTGGCTGATAGGAAGCCATCAAGATCTTTCCATGAATCCAAAAGGCTCCTCTTGCCTTTGCTAGGCTGAACAGGTTCCCCCAAGTGAGAATTCCTTCCTTTCCCCACCCGGTTTTGAGGGATGAGCCCTGACTTGCCAGGTTGCAAAAGCGTCCTTACCCCTTGGGAGGAAGACCTGCGTCCATCCGACACATGAATCTGTGTCTCCCATTCTCCCTTCTGGTCCGCTTGTTCATGTGCCTCGTCAGTTCTGACAGAAATAAAAAGATGACATGTCAAAAAATATCCATCTAGCTCTGCCTCTTCTTTCTAAGAACAGCCAACCTGCCCATCTTTTGGCCTCTGCAGGCCCCTTGCAGAGAGAGAGCCATCTTGGGGAGAGGCTGTTAGAGACCCTGTAGTCCATCAGTGGTGCCCCACCATGCCCAGGGTTTGAGGAAAAGGGGGTGGTACCTGTCAGGAGGCACAGGAAGGTCCTCTACGTCGCGCTTCGTGCAGCAGAAGAGCGCCGAACATCTTTTCCAGATGTTCTGTGAAGAAAAGAGAAATATAGATGAGCCAGTCAGAAGAGTTGCGAAGCATGACTTTCTCCCCTCCTATTGCCAGTTTCTTGGCAGCTGAGACAGCCACACTTACTCTAAAAAACCTTCGTACAGCCATGACCCCAAGCAGCTGTTTGTCCTTTAACTGCACGAAGGGAGAATAGGCAGTTGGGCCCTGGTTGGTGGCTTTTCAGGGAAACTGACAACCTCGTTGCCTCAGCAACCAGGTAAACAAGGGCCACATTCTAAACCTACCCAAGGAGGGCAGCTCACCTGGGTATAGCAGTATCTGGGCGGCCCGGTGGCTGACTCCTTTGGTGGCCTTTGGCCTCTTCCTTTCATGTGGGAGCAGGAACAACAGAGAAGCACCATCATACAAACGGCATACAAACCCAAATAAATAAATAAATAAATAAATTGTGGCACAAAGCACAGAAGGAATCATACAATCCTAGGGTGTGGCTTTTAGACCATCCCCCTGCCCAAGGAAAGGCTCCTCACAGAGGCCCTCCAGGGAGGGGAGGGGACATAGTGCACTCTCCCTTCGGGGCTGCCGAGACTCTGATCATGTGCAGGGCTCCCGTTCCACTTTCAGCTCCTCCCAAGCTGGACCTGTGCCAGTGGATGCCCCCCTTGACCGGGACATGGCTCCAATAAGCCTGGCCATTGAGGGAGCAACCCCTGTCTAGGCTGCTGCCATTGCCACCGCTGCTGCTGAGGGGGCATGCCAGACGTGCATCACCTCCTCCCATCCCCTGGCTCAGGGAGGCCCAGGGCAGCCCCTCCTCTCCCCTGACAGATCTAACAGCTCTGAGGCTTTTCCCTAATAAAATACTATTATTTAATCTACTTCTGGTATGTATTAATTACTACCTTTTTGTTTTCATCGCAATTCCTACAGGTATGTTTCATTGTATAGATGTATTTAAAGAAAGCTATTCGTTATAGGTAGTCCTCGATTTATGACTGGTTGCTTAATGACCATTTGAAATCATGAAGAACTGACCCAGAACTACTTATGACTTATTTTAATCATTATGGTGGCTGCATATCCCCATCTCCATGATCACATGATCCCATTTGGGATTCCTGGCAACTGATTACCTTTAGGACTGTTTGCAGCGTCCCAGCGAACACTTAATGACTTCAGCATTTGCTTAACAACTACTCTAAAAATGTTGAAAATTTGGCTCTAGTCACGTGATGCCTCGACTTGTGACTGCAGCAACTTACCACTGTAATTCAGGGCTCAATTTCATCTTACATTTTTTATTTTATTTATTATTAAATTTCTATACCGCCCCTCTCCCGAAGGACTCGGGGCAGTGTACAGCCTTAAAATTTAAAAAACATATAAATGTACAAAATTAAAATATTTAAAAATAAATTAAACAAATTAGGCCATAAAATCCCATATAAAACCCAATATGTGCGAATCCTAAAATCCTAAAAATTACACAATCAAAATTACACAACATTGAGGACAACCATTACTGCTAATGTGACTTCAGGCTCGAAGAGAAAAAAGTTAGAGATTTTTAATGACCAGGAGGGAGAGAGACTCTGTACTTAAATGTCTTCTAAATAAATTTTGAAGCATTCGCTGCCCTAATAAATGGAGACGTTTCTTCTTTCTTCCGGAATGAGCTTGCTAGTAGCAAATAAATTCTTTTTTCAATTTCCAAATATCATAAACTAGAAACAAAAACAAAAAATGAAGCCCAGGTTCAAAGTACCCAGCTTCACAACTTATACTTCAGTTATAGTGAAATATTAAACCACATGCTTCAGAGAAACAGAACAATTTTTTTTATATTTGCAAGTTTACTTCCAAAACGTCTATTGTTTCACCCAGATATTGTTTTTCTTCCTCCAATGGGAGGATTCCAATTTATTGTCATATTTTAAATGCTGTCCTTGTATCCTCTTTGAGTTTATAAATATATCTAGCTTTGATATGATGCCCAAAACAGGAACAAACGTAGTTAACGTCATGACTTTCATCCTGAAGGATGGGCTTCAGAGTTGTGAAGTGATTAGAGAAATTTCAATGGAAGGTAGAGGAAAAATATTGGAAGTAAGATCAAGTACACATATTGCAGGTAGTCTTCAACTTACAACAGTTCATTTAGTGACCGTTGAAAGTTACAGCCCTGAAAAAAGTGATTTATGATCATTTTTACACTTACGACCTTTGTAGTAGTCCCAGGATCATATGATCAACATTCAAATGTTTTGCAATTTGATAATAGTAGTAATAACGACAACAACAACAACAACTAAATTGGAAGGGAACTTGGAGGTCATCTAGTCCAACCCCTGCTCAGGCAGGAAACCCTATACCATTTCAGACAAATGGCTGTCCAGTCTCTTCTTAAAAACTTCCAGTGCTGGAGCATTCACAGCTCCTGGAGGCAGGTTGTTCCACTGTTTAATTGTTCTAACTTCCAGAAAATTTCTCCTTAGTTCTAGGTTGCTTCTCTGTTTGGTTATTTTCCATCCGTTGCTTCTTGTCCTGCCTTCAGGTGCTTCGGGGAGTAGCTTGACTCCCTCTTTTTTGTGGCAGCCCCAGATATATTGGAACACTGCTACCGGTATGATGTCAACCCTCGTCCTTCTCTTCATTAGACTAGACATACCCAATTGCAGCAACCGTTCCTTGTATGCTAATTGTTGTTTAAATTGTCCTCGCACAGATTTGTTCGTTATCCTGTTTAGTTTCCCTTTCTTTTCTGCTTTGCTGGCAGAATGTAACGGTTGGTCTTTCCATTTTGTTCAGCTGACAGGCCAAACTTTTACATTTATTACTTAACCTTATGTCAAGATTGAGCTAGACTAGTACAGGTAGTCCTCAACCTCCTACGATTCACTTAGTGACTGGTTCATATTTATGATTCTTGCTGTGTCCCAAGGTCATGTGATCACTTTTGCAACAGTTGCAAAGCAAAATCAGTGCAGAAGCCAGATTCACTTAACATCCATGTAACCAACTGGATAACCCACTATAATTTTGCAGGGTTCTACGTTTCCTCTCAATACACTCTACTAAAACAACGGCTGAGTGAAGGTGGGAAAGAGCTATAGCCATTAGCATTTCATTAATTTATCTCAACATGACCTCTTAGAGTTTCCTGTTTATCATGCCTTTCTCTCTTTTGTAGGATATTATGGTAAAAGAGTAGCTGCTCAGTCATCGTATGCGGTGGACCTAGCAAATGAGTGGACTTTTTGAGAAGAATCGTGGAAATGGCAAGTAGCGAGTTTTCCATAATTGGTTAGTGACAGACCTATTGCATTCTGGCTCTTGTTGTTGTTATCACAGGGCAATAACATCAGGGATCACACTGATTGAAATCACAGCTCTGGGGTCTCTTACAAATCAAACGTCTTTTCTGCATTTATGCATTCTCTGCCTCTTAGGACTCCTGATAAAGGAGGATTCGTTCTTCTGTTATTGTATTTCGTTTTGACAACCCATCCTTACTATACAATATTTGTGTAGCTCGGTTACTGTGGTCAGCGGCCTAGAGGACTACTTGAGTGACATTTAGATGTGGGAAACTTGGAAAATGCTGAAAAGTTTGGAGTTACCTCTAGATAATCAATAAAGCTTTTTCTATTTCAATATATATATATATATAGGTACCCATTTGCAATATGACTACTAATTAAAATTAATCATTGCAATATTGTCGGTATCATCAACGACCAAAAAACGCATCACACCAGAGGCAACTCATGTGTCTACATTCACAGCCCCCTGAAAAACATCCTGGCCCAAGGGAGCTTTTATCATTTATGGTGGACATGTGATAAAGTAAAGAAATATTGGAGTAGGATTTATATTCTAATGCAGAAAATTCTGAAAGTGAATATAAAGGTGAAAGCAGAAACTGTTCCTTTTGGCTTAATGGAAAAAAGGCTTGGAAAAAAAGATGGAACTTCAATGTTATATACGTTGATGGCAGCAAGACTACTTTATGTACAAAAATAAAAGGACATTTCGATCTCCACAATGGAGGAATGGTTGCAAAAGTTGAGGGAGTTAGCAGAGATGGCTAAATTGACTCCTTTGATGAAAACAACAACAACACATGAGTACTTTTTTTTCAGTCTGGAAACCCCTTCTTCACTTCCCTGGATTTCTAGGAGGTTGGACTTGAAGATCTCCAAGGTCCCTTCCCTTCTGTCATTCTGTTAAATTCAGCTTCTGAGTGACTTTTTTGGCCTCTGATAAATATCTTTTCGGGGTTTTATCTTCCAGCCTATTATTAAATGGTAAAATATAGAATCTTTCTTCTGTAAGTAAACTCGTATTCCAAAAATGTTTCCAGGTTGGTTATTTATATTAAGATGTATATTGCAAGACATCATCAGTGCTCCTTGCGTATAGAAGAAATAGCCCTCCAAATTACAGGAAGTCCTCAACTTACAACTGTTCATTTAGTGACCATTCGAAGTTACAACGTCACTGAAAAAAGTGACATATGTTCGTTTTTCACAGTTACCCCCTTTGCAGCATCCCCATGATTCTGTGATCAAAATTCAGATACTTGGCAACTGGTTCATACTTATGACCGTTGCCGTGTCCCAAGGTCACGTCATCTCCTTTTCTGACCTTCCGAAAAGCAAAGTCAATGGGGAAGCCAGATTCACTTAACAACCAGATTACTCACTTAGGAACTGGAGTGATTCACTTAATAGCTGTGGCAAGAAAGGTCATAAAACGGGGCAAAGTTCCATTAACAAATGTCTCTCTTGACAACAGAAATTTTGGGCTCCATTGTGGTCGTAAGTGGAGCACTACTTGTACTTTTGGTTGGGAAGTTGACATGTGTTTGCCTGTGCCAGATGAAATCGGTCCCCCTCTCTAAGCGGTCCGATTGCAGCTGCTGCCAGGCCACCCTTTGCGTGGAGAGAAATGGCCAGTCTGGGAGTTGCGCTCACCGCTCCAGAGAAAGTCGGTTAGAGGGGTGGAATTGCAGAGCTGGATGCAAATGCGGTTTTGTAGATGGAGATGCACAGAGGATACTACTGAGAATCTTTCCTATCTTTAAGAAAAGAGTAATAGCATTCGGCACCTAATACCAGCCTGGAATTAAGGCGGTAAGTCTTACTGGTGATTAAGTAGGAAATCATGTGACCAAACCTATTCTACAACGGTCTTTGCAGCAGTCATTAAATGAAAGCTGCAGTCGTTAAGTGTACCCACTTTTCAGAATGGGCATTTTTTACCAGGTATTGGTAGTCAACGCCAGCAAAACATTGTAAACTGTAGTCACGTGATTGTGGGATGCTGCAAAGAGCTCTGAATGTGATCTGGATGCTGACTGCCCACAGTGCAATTGCATGAGTGCAGATGGGGGAGAGGGCAAACATCAAGTCTTTGAATCCAAGGACTAAATACCTTATATTCTTATTCTTAGTAAACTTTAACCAACACTTCTTTTTCAATGGAAAATGTAGTACCAATTAACAAGGTTACTGAGAGGAGAATACGAAAGCAAGGTATGCTATGTTGCCATTTACATGATCATTTTTATTTACAGTTTAATTGAAATCACTGGCATGGAAATTGTTCACGTCTGGATAGGACATACACTTTCCCTGCCATTTTAGCTGTTCCATTTGTGTATCTTACATACGGTATTTTGCTAGTGTGTGCAACAACCTAGCACGAGTTGCAAGAAATTATAGCCTCTTAGCCAGTGTAACTTGGGTATTCTTCTATAAAATTCCTTCTTCTGGAAGAATGGAAACTTTCTGCACCCATAGCAGATCGACAGCGCTTTCTGTGCCTCCAATCATGATGTGCCAAGGACAGATCTTCCTGATGTTGCTGAACAAAATTCTCCTTCTTATTAGACAATAGAGTGGTTGATGTTCAGAAAGTACAGGTAATCCTCCACTTACGACAGTTCATTTAGTGACTGTTCAGAGTTAAAACGACAGTGAAAAAAAGGACTTATGATCCTTTTTCACACTTACGTCCGTTGCAGTAGCCCTTGGTCACGTGATCGATATTCAGATGCTTGGCAACTGATTCATGTTTATGACTGTAGCAGTGTCCCGGGGTCATGTGATCAACTTTTGCGTCCTTCTGGCTAGCAAAAGCAATGGGGAAGCCAGATTCTCTTAACAACGTTGTTACTATCTAAACAACTGCATTGATCTGCTTAGCAACTGTGGGAAGAAAGGTCGTAAAATGTGGCAAAAGCCACTTTACAAATGTTGCATTTAAAAGATAAATTTGGGGATCAATTGTGGTAAGTTGAGGACTGCTTGCGTGTAGCTGAGGAACCTCTGGAAGTGTCAGATTTCCATTAGTATTGTAAGTGAATATTAATTCACTGTATCCCATAGAACGGCGGAAAAAAATACGAGAAAACAGACAAAGCAGTTTGCTGAAATTCTGCATTTAATGAAAAGTTTACCCTATTCCTAACAAAAGTGTAATTTAAAATAGGTCTAAACTAAATTAGCAGATATAAAGTCTTTTTTAGATTTATTCTCAAACAACAACAAGAACAAAAACAAGAAGAAGTACAACAACAACAACAAGTACAACAAGAAGAATTACAACAATAACAATAACAATAACAAGACGCAGGAAGTTCCTCGTTGGAAAGTGGCTCCTCGCAGGGCTTCGCCGCTGGGGCTGATTCCGCCGTCCATCGCCGTCCGTCTATATGCAGATAGAATAACAAAACAGAATCCCAAGAGTTGGAAGGGACCTTGGAGGTCTTCTACTCCAACCCCCTATTCATGAATGCATTGTTCCCAGCATGGCCTCCATTTGTCTGCTGTGCTCAATTGCCAGCTTCTGGTGCAGCCCATCAAGAAGGGCAAGACTGCCTCCTCGTGAGTGAAAGAGCCGCCCTTTGCTGCTCCTGCCTTTTCTCTGCCCTACCTTTTCTCGGATAGTGCAGAAAGCAGTTCCTCCTCAAGACTAACCATCTGCAGCTGCATGCTTTCCCAAGCGGAAGTCTCAGGGCTGTCCTGCTGCAGCTGTGCTTCAGCCAAATCACTCTCCGCTGGCTGCTCGGAGGCATTGACCAACTCACCTCCTGATGTGCCTGGGACTGGTTCATCCTCCTCCGATCTGCCTTCTGGAGAGGCATCTGGGGAAGCGTCTGGGGGAGAAATCAAAGGCCAATATTAGTACCACACGCTTTCTGTAAAAGTATACACACTTTGTTCTTTCCGGAGTTACTTTTGATACTTTTCGTGGGGTTTCCTTAATAAAGAGACTGGAGAGGGTTCCCATTTCCTTCTCCAGTGGACCACGTTGTGTCAGCACTCTGCACTATGACCTGTCTGACTTGGGTGACCCTGCCCGTCAGAGCTCATCGCTTCATTGAGCAAGGCATTGATCCACCAAGAGGCTAAAATAGGTACCTCTTTTAATTAGAGACTGAGGTCCAGGGAGTCCTCCTCCAGGCTGCTGACGTCGTCCAGCGAGGCTTCCCCTTCTTCGGGAGAATCCTGTGAATGACAATGATGACTTTTTATCCATCAGTGAAAGGAGACTCAGAATTCCTAAAAGGGGCCCGATTGATTTGGGATCCCCATCAGGAACAATGCTTCTGTTGCAATCCCCACTCCCACCCCACTCTGCCCGTTAAAGCTCTGCCTGGAAACAGCAAGTAGCTTGAGAGGATTACGCGGAAAAACGAAAGGGATAAACAGGGTGGGTCATATCCATTTAGGACACCAGTCCACTGCACTGGGCCCTTCCCTGCTGCTTTGCAGTAAATCAAACAATGGCAACAGAGCTTGGGTGCTTCTAGTTAGCCTACGTACCTTGTGCCAAGGGCCAGGTGTCACCTTTCTCCACTGTCCAGAGCCCTCCAGCACAGATCACTCAGATTAGGAGAACTGATTAGAGGGACTCTATCCCTCCCCAAGAGAAAACACTTTGTCTGTCTTACCCACGGACTGGATGAAAGGCTGGCCTCCGAAGCCTCTGCAGCCTGCTCCCAGCTTCCCTCAGACAACTCATCCAAGAGGGCAGAAATGGAGTCAAAATCCTCCAGACTGTTGTTCCGGGAGCCCACCAGGACTTTCATCGAATCCTGCAAATGACAGTACCGAGGCTAAATCCCAAGCTTTCTGCATCCCAATAAGATTGCTAAAGGATAGGGTGCATTCAGGCCCTGTGTGCCAAAAGCAAGAGAGCCTCCATCGGCCCCTTTGCCAAGACTTTTTTTACCTCCGAAGTATGCGTCTTCTCCCCAATAGGATAGAGCTGCTCCTCCGTCGGCTGGTCTTCTTCATCCTGAAATAAAAATGCAAAGATTCTGTCTGTTGGCATCTCCACAGAGACAATGGTTCTTCGTTTAGTGGGGTAGAAGCTGCTCAGGCCTTACCGATTCTGTGCAGGTCTCTGACCTGGGGGGGAGTCGCGGCCTCCAGTGCTCTTCCTTTTCCTCTCTGGGGAGAGAACCGAAGGAGCCAAAGATCAAAAACAGCCATGGGCCCTTTTTTTAAAAAAAAAGTGGTGACGTGGAGGCTGTAAGAACCCTTCCAGCTGGCCTGCCAAGGGGATTGGCCTGAGATTCCTCCTTTAGCAGAAGCAAAGGCAGAGGGCAGAGATGCCTCCTCTCTGCAAAGGCTTCACCCTCCGAGGTGTTCCCTACCTTGATAGGCAGGCACTGCTTTCCTCCTGCACCTCTCTTGGTCGGAATTCTTCTGAAGGATCCTGAAATAACAATGCAAATATTACAAATGTTGGCATATCAACCAATCCACAGCGAAAGGGCTTCTGCCATTACCATGGTGGGGAGCTGGTCTGGGCTTACCGACTCAGTGCAGGTCTCCCAGATGGTTGAGAGCCGCGGCCTCCACTTGGCTAACTTCTCATTTCTGGGGAGAGAATGAAGGGCCAAAAGATCAAAACTAGCCATGCGATGCCTCCCCTCTGCAAAGGTTTCTTCTAGCCCTTCTCTTTAGGGCTTTACTGCGGCTGCCTTTTAGGGGGCTTCAGAATACTTCATCTGCAAGCACCTACCTCCCTGAAATGCGAAGTGGCATCACCTCTTCTCTCCTGGGGGTCCGGGCGGTGGCACGAACACCCATCAAACCCTGCAAGTAACAATTGTTCATTGAAAGTATAAATTAAAAGTCCCCTGCATGTTGTGCAACGTTTATCTTCAACAGGGAAAGACAAAGCAGATCATGGAAGATTTGGCTGATAGGAAGCCATCAAGATCTTTCCATGAATCCAAAAGGCTCCTCTTGCCTTTGCTAGGCTGAACAGGTTCCCCCAAGTGAGAATTCCTTCCTTTCCCCACCCGGTTTTGAGGGATGAGCCCTGACTTGCCATGTTGCAAAAGCGTCCTTACCCCTTGGGAGGAAGACCTGCGTCCATCCGACACATGAATCTGTGTCTCCCATTCTCCCTTCTGGTCCGCTTGTTCATGTGCCTCGTCAGTTCTGACAGAAATAAAAAGATGACATGTCAAAAAATATCCATCTAGCTCTGCCTCTTATTTCTAAGAACAGCCAACCTGCCCATCTTTTGGCCTCTGCAGGTCTCTTGCAGAGAGAGAGCCATCTTGGGGAGAGGCTGTTAGAGACCCTGCAGTCCATCAGTGGTGCCCCACCATGCCCAGGGTTTGAGGAGAAGGGGGTGGTACCTGGCAGGAGGCACAGGAAGGTCCTCTACGTCGCTCTTCCTGCAGCAGAAGAGCGCCGAACATCTTTTCCAGATGTTCTGTGGAGAAAAGAGAAATAAAGATGAGCCGGTCAGAAGAGTTGCGAAGCATGACTTTCTCCCCTCCTATTGCCAGTTTCTTGGCAGCTGAGACAGCCACACTTACTCTAAAAAACCTTCGTACAGCCATGACCCCAAGCAGCTGTTTGTCCTTTAACTGCACGAAGGGAGAATGGGCAGTTGGGCCCTGGTTGGTGGCTTTTCAGGGAAACTGACAACCTCGTTGCCTCAGCAACCAGGTAAACAAGGGCCACATTCTAAACCTACCCAAGGAGGGCAGCTCACCTGGGTATAGCAGTATCTGGGCGGCCCGGTGGCTGACTCCTTTGGTGGCCTTTGGCCTCTTCCTTTGATGTGGGAACCGAACAACAGAGAAGCACCATCATTGTGGCACAAAGCACAGAAGGAATCATACAATCCTAGGGTGTGGCTTTTAGACCAACCCCCTGCCCAAGGAAGGGCTCCTCACAGAGGCCCTCCAGGGAGGGGAGGGGACATAGTGCACTCTCCCTTCGGGGCTGCCGAGACTCTGATCATGTGCAGGGCTCGCCTTCCACTTTCAGCTCCTCCCAAGCTGGACCTGTGCCAGTGGATGCCCCCCTTGACCGGGACATGGCTCCAATAAGCCTGGCCATTGAGGGAGCAACCCCTGTCTAGGCTGCTGCCATTGCCACCGCTGCTGCTGAGGGGGCATGCCAGACATGCATCATCTCCTCCTATCCCCTGGCTCAGGGAGGCCCAGGGCAGCCCCTCCTCTCCCCTGACAGATCTAACAGCTCTGAGGCTTTTCCCTAATAAAATACTATTATTTAATCTACTTCTGGTATGTATTAATTACTACCTTTTTGTTTCCATCACAATTCCTACAGGTATGTTTCATTGTATAGATGTATTTAAAGAAAGCTATTCGTTATAGGTAGTCCTCGATTTATGACTGGTTGCTTAACGACCATTTGAAATTATTAAAAACTGACCCAGAACTACTTATGACTTATTTTAATCATTATGGTGGCTGCATATCCCCATCT
Source organism: Bothrops alternatus (assembly GCA_034064705.1). Taxonomy (NCBI): domain Eukaryota; kingdom Metazoa; phylum Chordata; class Lepidosauria; order Squamata; family Viperidae; genus Bothrops; species Bothrops alternatus. The sequence continues at coordinate 25,905,172 of JARGCV010000006.1, forward strand.
CCATGATGACATGATCCCATTTGGGATTCTTGGCAACTGATTACCTTTAGGACTGTTTGCAGCATCCCAGTGAACACTTAATGACTTCAGCATTTGCTTAACAACTACTCTCAAAATGTAGAAAATTTGGCTCTAGTCACGTGATGCCTCGACTTGTGACTGCAGCAACTTACCACTGTAATTCAGGGCTCAATTTCATCTTCCATTGAGGACAACCATTACTGCTAATGTGACTTCAGGCTCGAAGAGAAAAAAGTTAGAGATTTTTAATGACCAGGAGAGAGACTCTGGACTTAAATGTCTTCTAAATAAATTTTGAAGCATTCGCTGACCTAATAAATGGAGACGTTGCTTCTTTCTTCCGGAATGAGCTTGCTAGTAGCAAATATATTCTTCTTTCAATTTCCAAATATCATAAACTAGAAACAAAAACAAAAAATAAAGCCCAGGTTCAAAGTACCCAGCTTCACAACTTATACTTCAGTTATAGTGAAATATTAAACCACATGCTTCAGAGAAACAGAACAATTGTTCTTTATATTTGCAAGTTTACTTCCAAAACGTCTATTGTTTCACACAGATATTTTTTTTCTTCCTCCAATGGGAGGATTCCAATTTATTTTCATATTTTAAATGCTGTCCTTGTATCCTCTTTGAGTTTATAAATATATCTAGCTTTGATATGATGCCCAAAACAGGAACAAACGTAGTTAACGTCATGACTTTCATTCAGAGGTGTGAAGTGATTAGAGAAATTTAAATGGAAGATACAGGAAAAATATTGGAAGTAAGATCAAGTACACATATTGCAGGTAGTCTTCAATTTACAACAGTTCATTTAGTGACCGTTGAAAGTTACAGCCCTGAAAAAAGTGATTTATGATCATTTTTAGACTTACAACCTTTCTAGTAGTCCCAGGATCATATGATCAACATTCAAATGTTTTGCAATTTGATAATAGTAGTAATAACGACAACAACAACAACTAAATTGGAAGGGATCTTGGAGGTCATCTAGTCCAACCCCTGCTCAGGCAGGAAACCCTATACCATTTCAGGCAAATGGCTGTCCAGTCTCTTCTTAAAAACTTCCAGTGCTGGAGCATTCACAGCTCCTGGAGGCAGGTTGTTCCACTGTTTAATTGTTCTAACTTCCAGAAAATTTCTCCTTAGTTCTAGGTTGCTTCTCTGTTTGGTTATTTTCCATCCGTTGCTTCTTGTCCTGCCTTCAGGTGCTTCGGGGAGTCGCTTGACTCCCTCTTTTTTGTGGCAGCCCCTGAGATATTGGAACACGGCTATGATGTCAACCCTCGTCCTTCTCTTCACTAGACTAGACATACCCAATTGCAGCAACCGTTCCTTGTATGCTAATTGTTGTTTAAATTGTCCTGGCACAGATTTGTTCGTTATCCTGTTTAGTTTCCCTTTCTTTTCTGCTTTGCTGGCAGAATGTAACGGTTGGTCTTTCCATTTTGTTCAGCTGACAGGCCAAACTTTTACATTTATTACTTAACCTTATGTCAAGATTGAGCTAGACTAGTACAGGTAGTCCTCAACCTCCTACGATTCACTTAGTGACTAGTTCATATTTATGATTCTTGCTGTGTCCCAAGGTCATGTGATCACTTTTGCAACAGTTTGAAAAGCAAAATCAGTGCAGAAGCCAGATTCCCTTAACATCCATGTAACCAACTGGATAACCCACTATAATTTTGCAGGGTTCTACGTTTCCTCTCAATACACTCTACTAAAACAACGGCTGAATGAAGGTGGGAAAGAGCTATAACCATTAGCATTTCATTAATTTATCTCAACATGACCTCTTAGATTTTCCTGTTTATCATGCCTTTCTCTGTTTTGTAGGATATTATGGTAAAATAGTAGCTGCTCAGTCATCGTATGCGGTGGACCTAGCAAATGAGTGGACTTTTTGAGAAGAATCGTGGAAATGGCAAGTAGCGAGTTTTCCATAATTGGTTAGTGACAGACCTATTGCATTCTGGCTCTTGTTGTTGTTATCACAGGGCAATAACATCAGGGATCACACTGATTGAAATAACAGCTCTGGTGTCTCTTACAAATCAAACGTCTTTTCTGCCTTTATGCATTCTCTGCCTCTTAGGACTCCTGATAAAGGAGGATTCGTTCTTCTGTTATTGTATTTCGTTTTGACAACCCATCCTTACTATACAATATTTGTGTAGCTCGGTTACTGTGGTCAGCGGCCTAGAGGACTACTTGAGTGACATTTGGATGTGGGAAACTTGGAAAATGCTGAAAAGTTGGGAGTTATTTCTAGATACTCAATAAAGCTTTGTCTATTCCTCTGTTTATGCACATCAAACGAGTGTACAGCATTCTGATAGAAATGGACTCTGAAACCGAGCTAGTCAAGAACTGTATGATAAAGTGGGCACAAGACTTCGGACACCCTATCGCCATGGACACGTGGGAGAAAATCTGGGTGAGGAATGTAGAATTCACGAAATCGCAACACTTAAGGGAAAACTTCTACAAGATGTTCTATAGATGGCATCTAGACCCGAAAAAAATATCACTCATCTACCCGGGCACCCAGCCCAAATGCTGGAGGTGCGGGGACGGGGAGGGTACTTACTTTCACATATGGTGGGCATGCAGAAAAATCAAAGCATTCTGGAGGAAGATATGGTGGACACTCCAAACTATTTTCAAAAAGCGTATAGAATTTCTACCTCAGGCTTTCCTGTTAGGGATCACAAAGGACTTCACTACCTCAGAGACAAATTTATTTTTGAACTTAATTACAGCAGCAAGATTGTTGGTGGGACAATACTGGAAGAATCCGGAAATACTGCCTATTGAAGAATGGACTGTGAAAGTGACAAATTTGGCGGAAATGGCGAAAATATCAGCGTACTTGAAAAATCGCTCCAATGAACAATTCTTGACGGACTGGAAACAGTGGATAGACTATATCCAAGAGAGACACCAATCAAACAGAATGCAGCTGGCGTTTAGCTGAGGCTCGATGGGAGGAGGGAAGAAGGGTTAACAAATCATATGTTTACAAAAACTAACACCCAATGTTGAATGTATATGTTCTATAACTAATGCCTCTTAACATAAAAAAAAAAAGTTGGATCATATGACCATGGGGGGGACTGCGAGGACGGGTTCTTAAGTCGCTTTTTTCAGGTCTGTCACCACTTTGAACAGTTGCTAGGGTTTCCTGCACGGGCGGGGGGGGTTGGACTAGATGACCTCCAAGGTTCCTTCCAATTACTAATACTAATACTACTACTTCTTCTTCTTCTTCTTCTTCTTCTTCTTCTTCTTCTTCTTCTTCTTCTTCTTCTTCTTCTTCTTCTTCTTCTTCTTCTTCTTCTTCTTCTTCTTCTTCTTCTTCTTTTTCCTTCTTCCTTTTTCCTTCTTCTTCTTCTTTTTCTTCTCCTTCCTTTTTCCTTCTCCTTCTTCCTTCTTCCTTCTTCCTTTTTCCTCCTCCTCCTCCTCCTCCTCCTCCTCTTCCTTCTTCTTCTTTTCCTTTTTCCTCCTTCTTCTTCTTCTTCTTCTTCTTCTTCTTCTTCTTCTTCTTCTTCTTCTTCCTTTTTCCTTCTTCTCCTTCTTCTTCTTCTTCTTCATCATCATCATCATCATCATTATTATATCAAACGAACAGTTGTAATTTGAGAATCATGGACGGGGTTTGAGACCAGCTGAGCTTTCCCCCCTCCCCAAATATCCTGCAGGAAGTCCCTCCCTCCCTTCTGCCCCCCCCCAAAGACCCAGTCAGGGACACAAAACCGTTTTTGCTCCAAGGATAACACAATCCGGAAGAGAGCAACGTGGACAAAAAAACGGCTTACATATATATATATATATATATATATATATATATATATATATATATATATATATATATATGTCAAGTGTTTATTTAATAAACACTTGACACATATCCTTACTCCCTGACTACTGACAAAGCGGGAGAGAACTTGTGGCTCAATAGGTTAAAGCATCTGCTTAGCATGCAGACTGCCCAGGTTCGAATCCCGGAAGGGTGAGTTCTGACTGAAGAGAGTTAAGAAACTCGAAATAGCTATATCAGAAATCCCTTATTTCTTTGTCAACAATTTTAAACAACATATATATATATTTGTGCTTGCAGGATGGCTCTGGGTTGAGCTGAAACAAGCAAAAGGAAAGAATGATTCCTTCCTCCCATATTTGGGTTTACAGGGTGCAATCTAAAAAATAAATAAATAAATAAACACTTGACACATATCCTTACTCCCTGACTACTGACAAAGCGGGAGAGAACTTGTGGCTCAATAGGTTAAAGCATCTGCTTAGCATGCAGACTGCCCAGGTTCGAATCCCGGAAGGGTGAGTTCTGACTGAAGAGAGTTAAGAAACTCGAAATAGCTATATCAGAAATCCCTTATTTCTTTGTCAACAATTTTAAACAATATATATATATATATATACACATATATATATATATATGTGTGTGTGTGTGTGTGTGTGTGTGTGTGTGTGTGTGTCTACATTCACAGCCCCCTGAAAAACATCCTGGCCCAAGGGAGCTTTTATCATTTATGGTGGACATGTGATAAAGTAAAGAAATATTGGAGTAGGATTTAGATTCTAATACAGAAAATTCTGAAAGTGAATATAAAGGTAAAAGCCGAAACTGTTCCTTTTGGCTTAATGGAAAAAAGGCTTGGAAAAAAAGATAGCTGTGGCAAGAAAGGTCATAAAACGGGGCAAAATTCCATTAACAAATGTCTCTCTTGACAACAGAAATTTTGGGCTCCATTGTGGTCGTAAGTGGAGCACTACTTGTACTTTTGGTTGGGAAGTTGACATGTGTTTGCCTGTGCCAGATGAAATCGGTCCCCCTCTCTAAGCGGTCAGATTGCAGCTGCTGTCAGGCCACCCTTTGCGTGGAGAGAAATGGCCAGTCTGGGAGTTGCGCTCACCGCTCCAGAGAAAGTCGGTTAGAGGGGTGGAATTGCGGAGCTGGATGCAAATGCGGTTTTGTAGATGGAGATGCACAGAGGATACTACTGAGAATCTTTCCTATCTTTAAGAAAAGAGTAATAGCATTTGGCACATAATACCAGCCTGGAATTAAGACGGTAAGTCTTACTGGTGATTAAGTAGGAAATCTTGTGACCAAACCTATTCTACAACGTCACTTACTTTAATGTCATCCATCCAGCTCAACTGTGAGTTACTGTCAGCTCTCAGTGATCTGAGTGGAGATGGCTGCCGATATGTGAGTCGTCTTCAGAAGGGCTGTTGGGCTCTGGGTAAGCTTGCCCATTGTAGCCACCTTCTCAGAGGATTGGGAGATGCCAGAGGTGGGAACGCCATTTGCGGTCCTCTTAGGAAAGGTATATAGGGTAAATAGAACAATTTTACCTTTCATACCTGCTAAAAATGTAGATTGATTACTTTCCTATTGATTGGGATCGCTTAGCATCCTTAACCTCTGAATTAGGAAAAACATTTGAAATTTGATAAACTCAGGTTCCTGTGGAACATGTCCAGTAATGCAAAACCACACCAAGTTTAAAAGTGATGAGTTCAAGCCAGAAGTACTATTTTCCACTCAATTTCTTTCATCACAGGATGTTGTTGTATGATTGGACATGTGTTCAGTTGAATCAAAGTGACTCTAGAAAAATTGGTTTCTTCCTTTCCTTTCCTTTCCTTTCCTTTCCTTTCCTTTCCTTTCCTTTCCTTTCCTTTCCTTTCCTTTCCTTTCCTTTCCCTTCCCTTCCCTTCCTTTCCTTTCCTTTCCTTTCCTTTCCTTTCCTTCCCTTTCCTGTTCCTTCCCTTCCCTTCCTTTCCTTTCCTTTCCTTTCCTTTCCTTTCCTTTCCTTTCCTTTCCTTTCCTTCCTTCCTTCCCTTCCCTTCCCTTCCCTTCCCTTTCCTGTTCCTTCCCTTCCCTTCCCTTCCCTTCCTTTCCTTTCCTTTCCTTTCCTTCCCTTTCCTGTTCCTTCCCTTCCCTTCCCTTCCTTTCCTTTCCTTCCCTTCCCTTCCCTTCCCTTTCCTGTTCCTTCCATTCCCTTCCCTTCCCTTCCTTTCCTTTCCTTTCCTTTCCTTTCCTTCCCTTTCCTGTTCCTTCCTTTCCTTTCCTTTCCTTCCCTTCCCTTCCCTTCCCTTCCTTTCCTTTCCTTTCCTTTCCTTTCCTTTCCTTTCCTTTCCTTTCCTTTCCTTTCCTTTCCTTTCCTGTTCCTTCCCTTCCCTTCCCTTCCTTTCCTTTCCTTTCCTTTCCTTTCCTTTCCTTTCCTTTCCTTTCCTTTCCTTTCCTTTCCTTTCCTTTCCTTTCCTTCCCTTCCCTTCCCTTCCCTTCCCTTCCCTTCCCTTCCCTTCCTTTCACTTCCCTTCCTTTCCCTTCCCTTCCCTTTTCCCCCCAGCATAAATGTTCTTAATCTCTATAATCTCTTGTTAGGCAAGTCTGGTTTCCCCCCTTGATGTTGCTCGTCAGAAGCCAGCTGTGACGGTTGCAAAAGGTGATCACGTGACTCTGGGACAGAGCAACTGTCATCAATAGGAGCCAGTTGTCCGGTGTCTGAATTTGGATCACCTGACCATGGAGATGCTGCAATGGTCCTAAGTGTGAAAAGCGATCACAAGCCTCTCTTTTCTGTGCCCTTGTCACTTCAAGCGGTCCCTAAACACACTGTTGTACGTTGAAGTTGCCTGAGGGTGGAGAGCAGGAGGATGCTGGAGGATGAGGGGGGGGTCTTCCTATTGCAAGGAAGGAGGAATCTGGGGGAAACGTCCCTCTTGAGCTCATCTGCATGAAGAAGGCAGTCGCTTCTCTCGGCTTCCCTCTGTCTGAAGGCATCTGGTGACAATCGGGTGCAGGAGAGAAGAACCTCTCTCTTGGGCCATCATTCTTCATTCTTCACTGCTTCCGGGTGATCCGGTTGCCGGTTGGGGTGTCTGGAAGCATCTCTTTCCCCTCTTTCCAAGGTCATTGCCCTGGAGGAAATCTACGGGAGCTCAGCTGGATCATGTTTGCAAGCCTTCTGCTCAGGCAGAGGGCTGGACTAGAAGACCTCCAAGAGCCCTTCCAAGCCTGTTATTCTAGGTTCTAGACATACACCAGCTCTGGATGTACTTTTGCTTTGCTATAATAATATCTGCTAAAACAACAATAAACTATCTAAAAGTAAAACCCAAAATCAAAGTACGTTGTTTTTCCACCTCAAGCTGTTGGCCAAATCTGGCTCTAGAGGTTCTGCTTCGTTCTACATGCTTTTCCAATAAACAAACAAGTCAGAAAATGGTTTAAAAGCATTTTATAAAGTAGTTTGATCAATTGGGGGCTCCCTATGAAAAGGGGGAACGTTGCTAAAATGGTTTACATTGACTTTTATATTAGCAAAACAAATAACTTCAAAGCAAACCTTGATTGGTTTAGAAACAGTCATGTGTCCAGTTACATCACATAAATTAGAGCATCCAATAATATGTGAGCACAGCCATAGAAAAGAGCATTGCATGCTCAGTAAGAGAAACATTTGCAAAGGGAAAACCTCTAAATGTTTCTGGGTAAGGAATATTCTCAGTGCTTCCCAAGGTTGAGTCTGAATCTTTGCTTTGATGGAGGCTTCAGAACAGCTGAAAGGGAGAGTGTGATCTGCAGTGTTTGGAAAGCTCTCCTGCCAGTCCCGGTCTCTGAAAGGGAGGCATTTTTCTGAAAGTGAAGGCTTATGGAAACTTATGAGTCATACTTTGGAAAAAGCAAATTTAAAATACAAAAAAATCCCATGTTAGTTAGTTGGTGCAAGAGTACAACAAAAACCATATTTCAGCTATTACAAAGTCCATCAAAGCAGAAAATACAAATCCAAAAGAGGTTTCCAATAGAAACAAAATTGTGTTCTTTTCTTTAATTAAAGCAGTCCATTTAGTGTCTTTCTTAACTCCATTAACTTTTTGCTGCCATTTGTCCATTGCGGGAATCAAAGTATCCTTCCATTTTTGTGGAATTATTCTTCCTCTGTCAGCATATATAATATCATAGTTCCATTTCTTTCAAGTTCTTTATCCATTCAGACTGAGAGAAAAGTCTCTGAATTTATCTTGATATTCACTTTAAGAATCTTCTGTATTAAGAAATGAATCCTAGAATACTTCTTTTCTTTTTGTCATGTCCACCATAAATGATAAAGTTTCCTTCTCTACATTTCCATTTCCAACATTCATTTGAACGCCTTTATACATTCTTGACAATGTGTCCCGTGTTAGTTACCAATAGTATATCATCTTGTAAAAATTTTCTTTTACGCTATAATTTAAATTTTAAAACTTTTGTCCATATTTGTTCCCATTGTTGAAGCATTTACTTATATCCAAGATTCTTTGCCCACTGAATCATACAATGCTTTACAAATTCAAGAGCAATTTATAAACCTTCCCAATAATAAGTTAATCACTACTACACAACAATTTTCAATTCAGCTTTTACAAAATCAAATCCATAGATTTTAAAAAATCTAATGATTTCCTTCAACTGTAAATATGTAAATCAATGGCCAACACTTCCTTCTAATTCCAACTCTTCTTTAGATTTGAGGTTGGGGTCACCATAACTGAAAAATATTTGACCATAAATCCACTGGTCTAGCCTCACCACCAATTCTTTCCCAAAAAACAACACAAAGCTTCATGGGATGACACCAAAGGGGGATGTTTGCAGAGAACCTTATTTGATATTTATTTCAAAATCTTTGGATGGCACATCTAACAAAATGGTTGTTGAAATCAATGTTTCCTTCAACCTTTTCGTGGCATAAACTGGCCTGCCACCCAAATCTTAATTCATGGCACTAAAGATGAACTCTCCTCTTATTTTAGAGAGTCACCCACTCTTTTAGCCAGGCCAAATAACAGGCAGCAACATACAATTTCAAAGCTGGTAACCCCAAACCTCCTCTTTGGTTAGCATTTTGCAATAATTAACATAAGAACATAAGAAGAGCCATGCTGAATCAGGCCAAAGTCCATCGAGTCCAGCATTCTGTGTCACACAGTGGCCCACCAAATGTACATGGGGATCTTGAGCAGAAAGAGAAGGCAAAACCCTCCCTTTCCCTTGACCCCCAAACAAATGGTACTCAAGGGAATCCTGCCTCCCTCAACCAACATATGGACATCTTGATACCTAATTGATACCTAATTCTTGGTTTTCCCCCCTTGCCATATAGACCTTCGAGATGTCTGTCTGACATTGTTTAAATAGAGCATCAGGTATAGTAAAAGAGTCTGAAACACAAAAAGCATCTTTGGTGGGACATTCATCTTAATTACAGAGATTCTACCCAATTGTCATGCCTCCATCCCAGCCTGAATCTCAAGGGGAGCAGGACCCTGTTGAGGCCCAGGAGGGGGTGTCTGTGGCTTGGGAGGACTGTGGGGAAGAGCAGGCTGAGGCAGGCCAGGGCCCTTCAGGTTTGGAACAGGGGAGGCAGAGTTCAGGCGAGGAGTAAGCCCCCCCACCTGATCCTAGAGCAAGGAGAGCAGAGAGGAGGAGCCAGCCCCACTCCACAAGGCACACCTGGGGATTAAGATTTAAGGAGACACTGTGGAGTGGGGCATTTGCCGGGAACAAACTTGGTATCTTGGGACAGTTGTGAATTGTGCTCTTCTCTTTGTTTAACCTGGACACCTTGAGTACCGGACCGGCTGTTTTCCTGCTTTACGACCACAGACTGCATTTCTGAGTCTGTCCTTGCAGACTGCAGGCAAGCTGAGATTTAAAAGGACTCATTAAGTTTCTGTTCTGTTTTCTTGTTATCTGTCTGGCCTTGAGGACATTGTATACTTCTCCGGCTGTATTGAAATTGCCTTCATCCAGAGGCAGGTGAAAGGAACTTGCATGTGTGCTTTGGTTGAAGGCTTGCCAGCGTATGTGGGAGCTTTTGGGGAACATTGGCAGTTATGAAAGGACTTTTTCTCTTGCCAGCTGATTGCTTTGCCTCCCTGCGGGGCCCTGGGTCATCACACCAATATATGCAATGTATCTCATCCTAATAAGTCTTTTTCACTTTTGTGACAAAAAGGCTGAAAGTTATTTTGAAAAAGTTCAGAATTTTGATCTCTGTGTAAACCCAGGTATTCCAGCTTTTTCTCCAATTTAAAACCTGACTTTTTATTTAATATTTCATAGTTCTGAGAAGCCATATTCTTAACAAAAATTGTCATTTTCTGTTTATTTATTTTATACCCCATTAAAGCTCCAAAGTCATTTAGTTTCTTTATGAAATATTCTATAGTGTTTTTTCTGGATAAATAACTCATCAGCAAATGAGTTTATCAACTTTCTTTTTAAGATTTATACTTGTAATGTTTTCATCTTGCCTAATATCCTTATTGAAAACTTCCAACACCGATTTAAACAGCAGGGGCGATAAGGGGCTTCCTGGCCTCGCCCCCTTTTGGATTTGACATGGCTTAGTTAAGTCTCCATCAATAATAATCTTTACTTGCTCTGATGTATGAATTGCTTTGACCCATTTTATAAACTGTTTTGGCCCCTAGTATATATTTTGTGAAATAAAAAGTTGAGGTTGTATGTTATTGCTTATTCTACTGCTCCCAAAGGAGTTGTAATTAAATGCTTCTCTTCTCTTCTCTTCTCTTCTCTTCTCTTCTCTTCTCTTCTCTTCTCTTCTCTTCTCTTCTCTTCTCTTCTCTTCTCTTCTCTTCTCTTCTCTTCTCTTCTCTTCTCTTCTCTTCTCTTCTCTTCTCAGCTCCTCTCCTCTCCTCTCCTCTCCTCTCCTCTCACTTTGCATTGCTTTCCCCCTTTTCCTACACTTTTTCGTCTTTCTGTTTTCTTCTTTCCCCATTATTTTTACTTTCCTTCTGGTCCTCCATATTAGTTTTTTGACAAAAAGGCTCAATGTTAGTTAGAAACAATTCTGAATTTTGTTGTCCATATAAACTGAGGTATTCCACCTTTTTCTCCAACATAAAACCTGACTTTTTATTTTGTATTTCATAGTCCTGAGAAACCATATTCTTAACAAATATTGTTCTTTTCTGTTTATTTATTTTATAGTTTCTTTCTCAAATATTCTATAGTGTTTTTTCTGGATAAATAAGTCATCAGCAAATGAATTTATAAACTTCTTTTTTAAGATTTATACTTGTGATTTCCTCATGTTGCTTAATATCCTTATTGAAAACTTGCAACACTGATTTAAATAGCAGGGGATGTTTTGGATTTGACATGGCTTAGTTAAGAATCCATCAATAATAATCTTTGCTTGCTCTGACGTATGCATTGCTTTGACCAGTTTATAAACTGTTTTGGCTCTTGATTTATATTATTTTGTGAACTCATAGAGCAAAATGGACATCGGCAACCAGTTTGAAGTTCTTGCGTATGCTTAGGAGGGCACTAGCTTTCATAGCCTACCCTGTCTATGTTTCCTGGTAAAATACACGGGAAAATCCCATTGGTAGAAAATTCCACTGAGGGATAGGGTTAGGTGACCATGAACTCACAGAGCAGTTTCTACTGCTCCAAAAGACGTTCTAATAAAATGCTTTTCTTCTCTGCTCTTCTCTTTTCTGTTTTACTACACTTTTCCCTCTTTCTCTCTTTTCCCCTTCTTTTCCTGTTATTTTCATTTTCTTTGTAGTTCTCCATATTAGATTTTGATAAAATAATAGAAGTACTTGACTCATCACATTCCTCATACAGAGCTGCATTTCTCAAATATTCTATAGTGTTTTTTCTGGATAAATAACTCATCAGCAAATGAATTTATAAACTTCCTTTTTAAGATTTATACTTGTGATTTCCTCATGTTGCTTAATATCCTTATTGAAAACGTCCAACACCGATTTAAATAGCAGGGGAGCTGAGGGGCTTCCTGGCCTCACCCCCTTTTGGATTTGACATGGCTTAGTTAAGAATCCATCAATAATAATCCTTGCTTGCTCTGATGTATGGATTGCTTTCACCCATTGGCACCTTCTGTATATTATTTTGTGACATAAAAAGTGGACGTTGTAAGTTATTGCTTATTCTACTGCTCCAAAAGAAGATGTAACTCAATGCTTTTCTTTTGTTCTCTTTTCCCCTTTTTCCTACACTTTTTCCTTTCTCTTTTCTTCCTTTCTTTTCCCATTATTTTCATTTTCCTTCTAGTTCACTATATTAGATTTTGATAAAATAGTAAAAGTACATGACTCATCACATTCCTCATACTGTACAGAAGTGCATTAGAAGAATATAAGTCTGAAATGAAAAATTGTGCTGGAAATGTACATACTATTGTCACCTAAATTAGGGTAATGGAATGTGTCAGGAGGAGCCCCCAGTAACTTGAAAGGTCGGAGAAAGAAACGTAGGAAGCAGCCGCCTTAATGGATCCAGTAGTAAAAAGTAGTAGTAGGAAGTTTGTAGTTTAAGACTTGCAAGATGCTGTTCGTGTAGCCCTTTTTGCTGAATTTCTATTTTCTTTATCTCGTTCTGGTCTTAAACGGGTGCCATCTAAATGGGGACATATAAATGTCAGATAGATGCCAGAAACATTAGCTGGAAGGGCTGACGCTTCCCTATGAAATCTCTTAGTCCATCCGTCAGTGGGCCTGTGCATTCCCAGGGTCTTTCATGGTTCCTCCAGCCTGGAGAGAGGATGGCCCAGTCAGCAACAGTCGAAGGAAGTAGGTGAGTTCCAGGCGCCACGTTGATTGCTGTCCCAACGTCCTAAGAAGAGGGAAAAACCACATTGCAAAAAACAACTTGAATCCTATACTCGAGAGAGGAAAAGGCCACATTTGTAGAAAGTGAACCATTTCTTAGTCCAACCCTCCACATCACCAACCTGCTGCAGCACACAAAAACTGGCCAGAGTTTGTATCTGCTCCACAACACGAGTAGCCTCGTCGCAATCTTCCAAAATCAGTGGTGGCCTTCAGTAGCTGAAAGGTCCGTTCTTGAAGGGATGAGGTGGTCCAAGAACCTGAAAGCAGAAATATCAGAATTTACTGTATTTTAAGTTCAGAAGAGTAGAACAGAGGAAATATAACAATAGGGTGTACTAATTGATACTAGATGGGAGAAACGAAGGGACTTTCCTTCACATAGAGTAGAGATCCTCTCCATCCACCCTTCAGTGTCCAAGGGCGGCAGAGGGCGAAGACGTCAGAGCTCCTCTATTGTTAGGTCACCTGCATGGGGACAAAAGGTGAGACAAATGAAGGAAGGAAGGTGACAAATGGAAGGGAAGTGTCTGCCTATCAGCACAATGAGAACACCTGAAGGATACAGATTTGCTGAAATTTAAGCTCTTGGCTACTTTGCTGGAAACCAGATAAGGGTAGTCCTCAAATTATGACAATAATTGAGTCCAGAATTTTGGCCAATTTTACGATCCTTTTTATAATATTTGGTAAGAGAATCACATAGTCCTACAGTAAATAATGTGGTCATGAATCCAAATCCAGATTATCGAAAGATCAGTTTTCTCATCTTTTTTTTTTGCCCAGAAAGCAGTAAAAAAAGAATTGCATAACATGATCACCTAACCACAATACATTGCAACTGCTCTTAAGTGTGGACCGATTGTCAAGCGCCCAAAATGCGATCACAGGACTGCAGGGTTGGTGTGGCAGTTTTAGCTTTGACAATGATTCACAAGTGCCTTTTTCCCCCACTGTGTCTTAAGTTTGAATAATTGCTACATGATCAGTTGAAAGTTGAGGAGTACTTAAACCCCATTTAGAATAGAAGATGGGTGGGGACTGTTGTCCTTCCTTTCATGTGCTGATACCTTCACACACACACAAACACACACACACAAACACACACACACACCCCTTAATGTTCCAAAAGAAAGTTACCTTCATTGATGAATCCGTCCTCATATCCAGCCATCGCAATTTGCACTGGAAAGTGTGGAAATGTCCTCTGGGCTTCAATGAGCTGGAAGAGAAAGAAAGAAGTCCATCGTACTGTTGTCAACGTGTCTTGCTGAGTCATCCCCCATGTTCACTTGGGCCCATCAATAGAAACATCGGCTATCCAACACCCTGTCCAGGGATTCCCTCGTCCACCATCAAGTAGAACGAAAGGCAAAAGAACCCCTTGCCCCCCTGCCCTTTTCTCCCAAGAGAGAGGGGTTATATGAGGATGCGGTCCCAAACACTGGGGGAAGGGGCAAAATTTGCAATCTATTTTCATTTTTCTACATACGTTGATCCTCCTGTTATGGGTTCCACAACAGCGTAGATGATTCCAGGCAGACGAGAAGCATTGCCAGCCGTGTTTCTCAAAGTGCTGTGGAATTGGAGCAAAAAAATTACCTTTGTTGAGAACTTCCTATTCTCGGGAATCTCAATGTCAAACACACCTGTGTAATTTAGGGTATGTTCTTCAGGCCTTTAAAGCCACTCTCTCCCTCTGTGGCTACTCCCAACGTCTTAAATTCCGCCTCTGTGGAAGGTGGAAGGTTGGGGTGGCATTTCCAGCAAATGACTCTATAGACACGTGTTGTCTCTCATCTGTAATTCTGGCCATGCACCATTAGAGTTAAAGAGGCCTCTTTGAGAAGAGGTCCCTGAATGTTGGAAAACAGCGCTTGTGGGAAGCCAAATTCCCATGCTCCTTGATGCCTGTCCTCAAGAACTATCCCCTACTTAGATTGTTCCAAGTGGAGTTCTATCACCTGATTCGGTGGATGTTTGCAAGGGCCCAATTTTCCTTCAAGCTTCCCCGGGACATGGATGCCCTTACCTTCAAAATAAAAATGAAATGCTCCGTTTTCGCCGCCTGTTGCAGAAGGCCTCGGAGCAGGAGGCCAAAAGCGTCTTCCAGCAGCTTCTTCTCTTCCTGAAATGAAGGACAGAGATGATGACGTGTGAAATGTTTTCCCAGCTGTTCCAGTATCAGAAAGGAACTCTCAGAAATGTTGCTGAAGGTGGTACCTCTGCGATATTCCCCCCTCGGTTTTTCATGGAGGACATCCAAATGGACCCAAAGATCTTCAGGAGCTGGGACTCAACATATGGGTCCATGGCTGGAGGAACCTTGCTGCGAGATGAAAGGAAAGAAGAGACATCAGTGCCCCCGTTAGTGATCAGCCCTGAGCTTCATTTTTCCCAAGGGAATAGCAGGCAAAAGAAAGAAAAGGCTGACCTGATGTCGTAAACTGCAAGCATTGCAGCTAGTCCTGCCGTGAAGCTGCTTGCCTGGTTGTCCTCCATCAGAGCCTGGAAGAAATCAAGAATGGAGAGAAGAAAAAGTCAGCCATGATGCTCCAGCCCAGCCTTTCCTATTTCTCCCAGCCCCTTTTCACCTCTGTTCTTCTGCTACAGCTTCCCTCTCAGTACCAAGGAGAGTTAGCTGCAGGTTAAGGGCCCTTTGCACAGTCCACATTTTGACCTTCCAGGGGAAGCTTGTCTCCCCTCCCTCTACTGCTCCTGTCTCTCCGTCCTGCTTTGCTTGCCTCCAATGTCCCCTTTCCTCCCTCTGACCTACCAAGACAGCCAGGCCGTAGAGGTTCTTATTTCTTGGCTCTGGGACTGCCATTTGCCCACTCTGCTTCAGCTGAAACAGAGTGGCGATGGAAGAGAGGCCTTCAATGATACCGCACTCCTGTTGCAAGAGAAAAGAGTCAGGCTGTGAAATTGGGGAGGCTGTTGGGCAACTTGCCCCCAGGGTCCCCCATGTTCTCCCTTTCAGAAAGGAAGGTTGAAACCCTTCTGAGTCTCTCTCCATGTCGAGGAAAATTTTGAATCCCATTGAGACTGGGATTCCCACCTGGGAGAAAGGCTGAGCTATGGGACCCTCTGATTCTCAGGGGTACCTACTGGTTGGTTTATCTTCTTCATCCTCTCATGGACCTCTTCCCACATCTTCTGGCTCCTCCATCGGTCTCTTCTGCAGCAAGAAGCCTGGCGTGGTAGATTCTCTTCTTTTCTTTTGTCTGTTGTCTTGAAGAGAAGCTTCTTCTCCTTTTCTGTCGTGTCCTTTCTGGGGAGATCTGGGAATGGAGAGGCAGGTGTTCGGCAAAGGTTTAGGTCTCCCCCAGAAAAAGAAAACCCTCCAAAACCAGGCTCATCTTTGCAGCCTTCTTCCGCTTGTGACCCGATTCTCCTTATTAGACAGTTGTTCATTGACTTTTGTCCCATCTTATTACCTTCCTTGCCACAGTTGTTAATTGGACCATTGCTTCCCCATTGATATTTGTTGTCAGAAGGTTGCAAATGGTGATCACAAGTCCCTGAGATACTACAACCGTCATAATTATGAGTTAGTGTCTGAATTGGATCATGTGACTGTGGGGATACTGCAGCGGTCATAAGTGTGAAAAAAGATCATGTCATTTTTCTCAGTGCTATTATACCTTGAAACGGTCATTCTATGAACTGTTTTAAGTCAAGGACCACCTGTCTATCCCTACATGGAGGAAACCCCTCCTAAAGAGCTGCTTCCTCTCCTTCTCAAGATCCCAGCCCATCCCTGAGCATCTACTCACCACATCGCTCCACTTTATGGAGCTCTACATCCACGACGAAAGAGACTCGTCTTCGCTTAGGAGTCTTGGTGCTGTCCTCCAGTCGGCAGGTTGGGGAAGTGGGAGCATCGTCCCCTGGATCGCTCCCCTTCCTTGTTTTCCTCCGGAAGCAGGAAAATAACTTGAAGAAGGCCCTAGAAGAGAGAAAAAAGAATGAAAGGAAAGGGAACAACTGAAGTCTATTTTCCAGAATCCGTTGGATTTAAGAAAGCAGATTGGAAAAATAATGCTTCTGGGTTGAGCTCAGCACTTTTAACCTTGGTTTGGTTTTACAGGACTGAATGTGTTCCACAACCACGTGAGTTTTTAAATTTTACAATTTTCCTTAATTCGGAGCTTAAGTACGTCACGTGATCCTGATTAGTTGGGGAATAACCAACCCAGTCTCTTCGTGCCAATAAGGAGTTAAAGGTAAAAGAGCTCTGGAACAATTTTGCCCCAGTCTCTCTTTCCTAAGAAGACAACAAAGGATTGTTCCCATCCCTGGAATCTCCCAATCCTCTGAGAAGAGGGCTCTAAATTGGAGAAGAGCCCAGCAGCCCTTCTGAAGACCTCCTTACCTCTTGAAAGCCATCTTCACTCAGATCGCCCAAAGAAAGTGGCAGTTGAGCTGGATGGATGACATCATCAACCCAGTAGAATCCCCGGGAGATGACAGGCCTCCCTTGGGATCCAATCAAAGCTCACCTTCCCCAACTTTTCTATGCACACCAATCCCAGCCCAGATCTCTAGCAACCTACTAACAAAGTACCAAAGCTGCCTATTTCTCATCTTGTGGCACAGGAGACATGGCTCTTTGCTTGTAGACTGCCTCTTCATATGGAAGCTCGGGCCTAGAGTTTTGTGGTGACTACATTGATTATTATATTATTATGCTGATTAAAACCATCTATCTGGTGGAGCAGAGTGAAGTAGCAAATGCTGGAGCACAGGTACTTTCAACCAGATGCAGCTGACATGTTTTTTCCTGAGTCACACAGCATGGGTTTGTTGCATTTGTCTCTCTCGTTTGTTCAATCTGGTGGGAACTTAAAATCCCAAATACATATCCTGAATCCCTCACGAGAAGAACCCTTCTTCATGTCTTTTAGTATCCAGTCCCCTAATCATCTGTATTGCTCTTTTCTGCTCTCTTTCCAGAGTCTCTACATCTTTTCTATAATATGGTGACCAAAACTGGATGCCCTATTTTAAGTGTGATATTACTCAGGATATTACTAAAGTTTTGTGGTGACTACATGGATTATTATCTTATCATGCTGATGATTATATAATAATATTAACATAACTATGTTTGAAAAACCATCTCTTTGGTGGAGCATAGTGAAGTAGCGAATGCACTCTTCGAAGGGTCTCTACGTCTTTTCTATAATATGGTGACCAAAACTAAATGCAGTATTCTAAGTGGGGTATTGCTCAGACCTTATAAAGTGGTGCTAATACTTCTTGGGATCTTGATTCTGTCCCTCTCTTAAGGCAACCTCAGATTGAGTTGGCATATTTGGCTGCAGCCGCACACTTCTGCCTTATATATATTGGGACAAATAAAAAATCAGAGCATGGCAATACACAGGGAATAGGAGTGGAAGCTGACCAACAACTGTATCAGTGACTCTTGCTCAGTCAGCTAGCTGAGTGGAGCTTCCATATGAAAAGGCAGTCGATAACCAAAGAGCCATACCTTCTGTGGCAAAAGATGAGAAATAGGCAGCTTTGGTGATTTGTTGGTAGGTTCCTAGAGACCTTGGTCTGGCATTGGTGTGTGTAGAAATGGTGGAGAAGGTGATCTTTGATAGGATCGCATAGGAGGCTTGTCATAATCATCTCCTTGGGGATTCTACTGGTTTGATGATGTTCTTGTGGAAAACGAAAGGAACTTTTACGAATTCCAAAGGGTGCAGAGAGGTTTATTTGCGCAAGGTTCAGAAGCAGTAAAAACAAGCAATTCTGAACCCCGAGAGGGGGGGGGTCCAAACTACAGTTTTATAGCTTTCCTTTCTCAGGAACAAAAAAGCACACATAGAAATCTACATTGTATTTCATCAGGTTAGTTTCTCACAGGCATACAATGAAGAGAGTTTTACTTAATACAATGTTTCTGAATGCAATGTGCTTTTGGGTTAGTCATGTATTTGCTAACACAGCTTTATTCCAGTAATTGTGCAGACACATCATTTTGCTTTAGTGATTTTTCATTATCATTATTATTATTCTACCTTTTCCTACTTTATTCTTCATTATTCTACTTTATTCTTACTTTATTCTTACTTTATTCCCCACTTTGGAAGTTCATTCTACTTTATTCTTACTTCACAATTAACAAGGTTACTGAGAGGAGAATAAGAAAGCAAGGTATGCTATGTTGCCATTCACATGATCATTTTTATTTACAGTTTAATTGAAATCACTGGCATGGAAATTGTTCACGTCTGGATAGGACATACACTTTCCCTGCCATTTTAGCTGTTCCATTTGTGTATCTTACATACGGTATTTTGCTAGTGTGTGCCACAAGCTAGCATGAGTTGCAAGAAATTATAGCCTCTTAGCCAGTGTAACTTGGGTATTCTTCTATAAAATTCCTTCTTCTGGAAGAATGGAAACTTTCTGACCTCTTAGATTTTATGACCTCTTAGATTTTCCTGTTTATTATGCCTTTCTCTCTTTTGTAGGATATTATGGTAAAACAGTAGCTGCTCAGTCATCGTATGCGGTGGACCTAGCAAATGAGTGGACTTTTTGAGAAGAATCGTAGAAATGGCAAGTAGCGAGTTTTCCATAATTGGTTAGTGACAGACCTATTGCATTCTGGCTCTGGTTGTTGTTATCACAGGGCAATAACATCAGGGATCACACTGATTGAAATCACAGCTCTGGTGTCTCTTACAAATCAAACGTCTTTTCTGCATTTATGCATTCTCTGCCTCTTAGGACTCCTGATAAAGGAGGATTCGTTCTTCTGTTATTGTATTTCGTTTTGACAACCCATCCTTGCTATACAATATTTGTGTAGCTCGGTTACTGTGGTCAGCGGCCTAGAGGACTACTTGAGTGACATTTGGATGTGGGAAACTTGGAAAATGCTGAAAAGTTGGGAGTTACCTCTAGATAATCAATAAAGCTTTTTCTATTTCAATATATATAGACCAGGAGCCAGACCACAGCTGCATCATTGGGCACTTTGAACCCCTCCAGCACAACAAAGCTCCCACCCAAACAGAACACTCCCCCAGCCAATCAGAACACAGCCAACCCCCCAGCCAATCAGAGCACAGCCAAGCCCCTAACCAATCAGAACACACCTCCACCCAAACAGAACATAGCCAAGCTCCCAGCCAATCAGTTCAAACCCCCACTGGCAGTTAAAAGGAAAAAAAACAGCTTAGACCACACATTGCTCCTAGAAGCAGAAGCCAAAAGATAATCAATAAAGGTATATATATATATATATATATATATATATGTACCCATTTGCAATTATCAACGACCAAAAAACGCATCACACCAGAGGCAACTCGTGTGTCTACATTCACAGCCCCCTGAAAAACATCCTGGCCCAAGGGAGCTTTTATCATTTATGATGGACATGTGATAAAGTAAAGAAATATTGGAGTAGGATTTATATTCTAATGCAGAAAATTCTGAAAGTGAATATAAAGGTGAAAGCAGAAACTGTTCCTTTTGGCTTAATGGAAAAAAGGCTTGGAAAAAAAGATGGAACTTCAATGTTATATACGTTGATGGCAGCAAGACTACTTTATGTACAAAAATAAAAGGACATTTCGATCTCCACAATGGAGGAATGGTTGCAAAAGTTGAGGGAGTTAGCAGAGATGGCTAAATTGACTCCTTTGATGAAAACAACAACAACACATGAGTACTTTTTTTTCAGTCTGGAAACACCTTCTTCACTTCACTGGATTTCTAGGAGGTTGGACTTGAAGAACTCCAAGGTCCCTTCCCTTCTGTCATTCTGTTAAATTCAGCTTCTATGTGACTTTTTTGGCCTCTGATAAATATCTTTTCGGGGTTTTATCTTCCAGCCTATTATTAAATGGTAAAATATAGAATCTTTCTTCTGTAAGTAAACTCGTATTCCAAAAATGTTTCCAGGTTGGTTATTTATATTAAGATGTATATTGCAAGACATCATCAGTGCTCCTTGCGTATAGAAGAAATAGCCCTCCAAATTACAGGAAGTCCTCAACTTACAACTGTTCATTTAGTGACCATTCGAAGTTACAACGTCACTGAAAAAAGTGACATATGTTCGTTTTTCACAGTTACCCCCTTTGCAGCATCCCCATGATTCTGTGATCAAAATTCAGATACTTGGTAACTGGTTCATACTTATGACCGTTGCCGTGTCCCAAGGTCACGTCATCTCCTTTTGTGACCTTCTGACAAGCAAAGTCAATGGGGAAGCCAGATTCACTTAACAACCAGGTTACTCACTTAGGAACTGGAGTGGTTCACTTAATAGCTGTGGCAAGAAAGGTCATAAAACGGGGCAAAATTCCATTAACA
Organism: Bothrops alternatus; assembly: GCA_034064705.1. Classification (NCBI taxonomy): domain Eukaryota; kingdom Metazoa; phylum Chordata; class Lepidosauria; order Squamata; family Viperidae; genus Bothrops; species Bothrops alternatus. The sequence goes on from JARGCV010000006.1 coordinate 25,926,232, forward strand.
AATGTCTCTCTTGACAACAGAAATTTTGAGCTCCATTGTGGTCGTACGTGGAGCACTACTTGTACTTTTGGTTGGGAAGTTGACATGTGTTTGCCTGTGCCAGATGAAATCGGTCCCCCTCTCTAAGCGGTCCGATTGCAGCTGCTGTCAGGCCACCCTTTGCGTGGAGAGAAATGGCCAGTCTGGGAGTTGCGCTCACCGCTCCAGAGAAAGTCGGTTAGAGGGGTGGAATTGCAGAGCTGGATGCAAATGCGGTTTTGTAGATGGAGATGCACAGAGGATACTACTGAGAATCTTTCCTATCTTTAAGAAAAGAGTAATAGCATTCGGCACCTCATACCAGCCTGGAATTAAGGCGGTAAGTCTTACTGGTGATTAAGTAGGAAATCATGTGACCAAACCTATTCTACAACGGTCTTTGCAGCAGTCATTAAATGAAAGCTGCAGTCGTTAAGTGTACCCACTTTTCAGAATGGGCATTTTTTACCAGGTATTGGTAGTCAACGCCAGCAAAACATTGTAAACTGTAGTCACGTGATTGTGGGATGCTGCAAAGAGCTCTGAATGTGATCTGGATGCTGACTGCCCACAGTGCAATTGCATGAGTGCAGATGGGGGAGAGGGCAAACATCAAGTCTTTGAATCCAAGGACTAAATACCTTATATTCTTATTCTTAGTAAACTTTAACCAACACTTCTTTTTCAATGGAAAATGTAGTACCAATTAACAAGGTTACTGAGAGGAGAATACGAAAGCAAGGTATACTATGTTGCCATTTACATGATCATTTTTATTTACAGTTTAATTGAAATCACTGGCATGGAAATTGTTCACGTCTGGATAGGACATACACTTTCCCTGCCATTTTAGCTGTTCCATTTGTGTATCTTACATACGGTATTTTGCTAGTGTGTGCAACAACCTAGCACGAGTTGCAAGAAATTATAGCCTCTTAGCCAGTGTAACTTGGGTATTCTTCTATAAAATTCCTTCTTCTGGAAGAATGGAAACTTTCTGCCCCCATAGCAGATCGACAGCGCTTTCTGTGCCTCCAATCATGATGTTCCAAGGACAGATCTTCCTGATGTTGCTGAACAAAATTATCCTTCTTATTAGACAATACAGTGGTTGATGTTCAGAAAGTACAGGTAATCCTCCACTTACGACAGTTCATTTAGAGACTGTTCAGAGTTACAACGACAGTGAAAAAAAGGACTTATGATCCTTTTTCACACTTACGTCCTTTGCAGTAGCCCCTTGGTCACGTGATCGATATTCAGATGCTTGGCAACTGATTCATGTTTATGACTGTAGCAGTGTCCCGGGGTCATGTGATCAACTTTTGCGTCCTTCTGGCTAGCAAAAGCAATGGGGAAGCCAGATTCTCTTAACAACTTTGTTTCTATCTAAACAACTGCATTGATCTGCTTAGCAACTGTGGGAAGAAAGGTCGTAAAATGTGGCAAAAGCCACTTTACAAATGTTGCATTTAAAAGATAAATTTGGGGATCAATTGTGGTAAGTTGAGGACTGCTTGCGTGTAGCTGAGGAACCTCTGGAAGGGTCAGATTTCCATTAGTATTGTAAGTGAATATTAATTCACTGTATCCCATAGAACGGCGGAAAAAAATACGAGAAAACAGACAAAGCAGTTTGCTGAAATTCTGCATTTAATGAAAAGTTTACCCTATTCCTAACAAAAGTGTAATTTAAAATAGGTCTAAACTAAATTAGCAGATGTAAAGTCTTTTTTAGATTTATTCTCAAACAACAAGAACAAAAACAAGAAGTACAACAACAACAAGTACAACAAGAAGAATTACAACAACAACAATAACAATAACAAGACGCAGGAAGTTCCTCGTTGGAAAGTGGCTCCTCGCAGGGCTTCGCCGCTGGGGCTGATTCCGCCGTCCATCGCCGTCCGTCTATATGCAGATAGAATAACAAAACAGAATCCCAAGAGTTGGAAGGGACCTTGGAGGTCTTCTACTCCAACCCCCTATTCATGAATGCATTGTTCCCAGCATGGCCTCCATTTGTCTGCTGTGCTCAATTGCCAGCTTCTGGTGCAGCCCATCAAGAAGGGCAAGACTGCCTCCTCGTGAGTGAAAGAGCCGCCCTTTGCTGCTCCTGCCTTTTCTCTGCCCTACCTTTTCTCGGATAGTGCAGAAAGCAGTTCCTCCTCAAGACTAACCATCTGCAGCTGCATGCTTTCCCAAGCGGAAGTCTCAGGGCTGTCCTGCTGCAGCTGTGCTTCAGCCAAATCACTCTCCGCTGGCTGCTCGGAGGCATTGACCAACTCACCTCCTGATGTGCCTGGGACTGGTTCATCCTCCTCCGATCTGCCTTCTGGAGAGGCATCTGGGGAAGCGTCTGGGGGAGAAATCAAAGGCCAATATTAGTACCACACGCTTTCTATAAAAGTATACACACTTTGTTCTTTCCGGAGTTACTTTTGATACTTTTCGTGGTGTTTCCTTAATAAAGAGACTGGAGAGGGTTGCCATTTCCTTCTCCAGTGGACCACGTTGTGTCAGCACTCTGCACTATGACCTGTCTGACTTGGGTGACCCTGCCCGTCAGAGCTCATCGCTTCATTGAGCAAGGCATTGATCCACAAAGAGGCTAAAATAGGTACCTCTTTTAATTAGAGACTGAGGTCCAGGGAGTCCTCCTCCAGGCTGCTGACGTCATCCAGCGAGGCTTCCCCTTCTTCGGGAGAATCCTGTGAATGACAATGATGACTTTTTATCCATCAGTGAAAGGAGACTCAGAATTCCTAAAAGGGGCCCGATTGATTTGGGATCCCCATCAGGAACAATGCTTCTGTTGCAATCCCCACTCCCACCCCACTCTGCCCGTTAAAGCTCTGCCTGGAAACAGCAGGTAGCTGGAGAGGATGACGCAGAAAAACGAAAGGGATAAACAGGGTGGGTCATATCCATTTAGGACACCAGTCCACTGCACTGGGCCCTTCCCTGCTGCTTTGCAGTAAATCAAACAATGGCAACAGAGCTTGGGTGCTTCTAGTTAGCCTACGTACCTTGTGCCAAGGGCCAGGTGTCACCTTTCTCCACTGTCCAGAGCCCTCCAGCACAGATCACTCAGATTAGGAGAACTGATTAGAGGGACTCTATCCCTCCCCAAGAGAAAACACTTTGTCTGTCTTACCCACGGACTGGATGAAAGGCTGGCCTCTGAAGCCTCTGCAGCCTGCTCCCAGCTTCCCTCAGACAACTCATCCAAGAGGGCAGAAATGGAGTCAAAATCCTCCAGACTGTTGTTCCGGGAGCCCACCAGGACTTTCATCGAATCCTGAAAATGACAGTACCGAGGCTAAATCCCAAGCTTTCTGCATCCCAATAAGATTGCTAAAGGATAGGGTGCGTTCAGGCCCTGTGTGCCAAAAGCAAGAGAGCCTCCATCGGCCCCTTTGCCAAGACTTTTTTTACCTCCGAAGTATGCGTCTTCTCCCCAATAGGATAGAGCTGCTCCTCCGTCGGCTGGTCTTCTTCATCCTGAAATAAAAATGCAAAGATTCTGTCTGTTGGCATCTCCACAGAGACAATGGTTCTTCCTTTAGTGGGGTAGAAGCTGCTCAGGCCTTACCGATTCTGTGCAGGTCTCTGACCTGGGGGGGAGTCGCGGCCTCCAGTGCTCTTCCTTTTCCTCTCTGGGGAGAGAACCGAAGGAGCCAAAGATCAAAAACAGCCATGGGCCCTTTTTTAAAAAAAAGTGGTGACGTGGAGGCTGTAAGAACCCTTCCAGCTGGCCTGCCAAGGGGATTGGCCTGAGATTCCTCCTTTAGCAGAAGCAAAGGCAGAGGGCAGAGATGCCTCCTCTCTGCAAAGGCTTCACCCTCCGAGGTGTTCCCTACCTTGATAGGCAGGCACTGCTTTCCTCCTGCACCTCTCTTGGTCGGAATTCTTCTGAAGGATCCTGAAATAACAATGCAAATATTACAAATGTTGGCATATCAACCAATCCACAGCGAAAGGGCTTCTGCCATTACCATGGTGGGGAGCTGGTCTGGGCTTACCGACTCAGTGCAGGTCTCCCAGATGGTTGAGAGCCGCGGCCTCCACTTGGCTACCTTCTCATTTCTGGGGAGGGAATGAAGGGCCAAAAGATCAAAACTAGCCATGCGATGCCTCCCCTCTGCAAAGGTTTCTTCTAGCCCTTCTCTTTAGGGCTTTACTGCGGCTGCCTTTTAGGGGGCTTCAGAATACTTCATCTGCAAGCACCTACCTCCCTGAAATGCGAAGTGGCATCACCTCTTCTCTCCTGGGGGTCCGGGCGGTGGCACGAACACCCATCAAACCCTGCAAGTAACAATTGCTCATTGAAAGTATAAATTAAAAGTCCCCTGCATGTTGTGCAACGTTTATCTTCAACAGGGAAAGACAAAGCAGATCATGGAAGATTTGGCTGATAGGAAGCCATCAAGATCTTTCCATGAATCCAAAAGGCTCCTCTTGCCTTTGCTAGGCTGAACAGGTTCCCCCAAGTGAGAATTCCTTCCTTTCCCCACCCAGTTTTGAGGGATGAGCCCTGACTTGCCAGGTTGCAAAAGCGTCCTTACCCCTTGGGAGGAAGACCTGCGTCCATCCGACACATGAATCTGTGTCTCCCATTCTCCCTTCTGGTCCGCTTGTTCATGTGCCTCGTCAGTTCTGACAGAAATAAAAAGATGACATGTCAAAAAATATCCATCTAGCTCTGCCTCTTCTTTCTAAGAACAGCCAACCTGCCCATCTTTTGGCCTCTGCAGGCCCCTTGCAGAGAGAGAGCCATCTTGGGGAGAGGCTGTTAGAGACCCTGCAGTCCATCAGTGGTGCCCCACCATGCCCAGGGTTTGAGGAGAAGGGGGTGGTACCTGTCAGGAGGCACAGGAAGGTCCTGTACGTCGCTCTTCGTGCAGCAGAAGAGCGCCGAACATCTTTTCCAGATGTTCTGTGAAGAAAAGAGAAATAGAGATGAGCCAGTCAGAAGAGTTGCGAAGCATGACTTTCTCCCCTCCTATTGCCAGTTTCTTGGCAGCTGAGACAGCCACACTTACTCTAAAAAACCTTCGTACAGCCATGACCCCAAGCAGCTGTTTGTCCTTTAACTGCACGAAGGGAGAATGGGCAGTTGGGCCCTGGTTGGTGGCTTTTCAGGGAAACTGACAACCTCGTTGCCTCAGCAACCAGGTAAACAAGGGCCACATTCTAAACCTACCCAAGGAGGGCAGCTCACCTGGGTATAGCAGTATCTGGGCGGCCCGGTGGCTTACTCCTTTGGTGGCCTTTGGCCTCTTCCTTTCATGTGGGAGCAGGAACAACAGAGAAGCACCATCATACAAACGGCATACAAACCCAAATAAATAAATAAATAAATAAATTGTGGCACAAAGCACAGAAGGAATCATACAATCCTAGGGTGTGGCTTTTAGACCAACCCCCTGCCCAAGGAAGGGCTCCTCACAGAGGCCCTCCAGGGAGGGGAGGGGACATAGTGCACTCTCCCTTCGGGGCTGCCGAGACTCTGATCATGTGCAGGGCTCCCGTTCCACTTTCAGCTCCTCCCAAGCTGGACCTGTGCCAGTGGATGCCCCCCTTGACCGGGACATGGCTCCAATAAGCCTGGCCATTGAGGCAGCAACCCCTGTCTAGGCTGCTGCCATGGCCACCGCTGCTGCTGAGGGGGCATGCCAGACGTGCATCACCTCCTCCCATCCCCTGGCTCAGGGAGGCCCAGGGCAGCCCCTCCTCTCCCCTGACAGATCTAACAGCTCTGAGGCTTTTCCCTAATAAAATACTATTATTTAATCTACTTCTGGTATGTATTAATTACTACCTTTTTGTTTTCATCGCAATTCCTACAGGTATGTTTCATTGTATAGATGTATTTAAAGAAAGCTATTCGTTATAGGTAGTCCTCGATTTATGACTGGTTGCTTAATGACCATTTGAAATCATGAAGAACTGACCCAGAACTACTTATGACTTATTTTAATCATTATGGTGGCTGCATATCCCCATCTCCATGATCACATGATCCCATTTGGGATTCTTGGCAACTGATTACCTTTAGGACTGTTTGCAGCGTCCCAGCGAACACTTAATGACTTCAGCATTTGCTTAACAACTACTCTAAAAATGTTGAAAATTTGGCTCTAGTCACGTGATGCCTCAACTTGTGACTGCAGCAACTTACCACTGTAATTCAGGGCTCAGTTTCATCTTACATTTTTTATTTTATTTATTATTAAATTTCTATACCGCCCCTCTCCCGAAGGACTCGGGGCGGTGTACAGCCTTAAAATTTAAAAAACATATAAATGTACAAAATTAAAATATTTAAAAATAAATTAAACAAATTAGGCCATAAAATCCCATATAAAACCCAATATGTGCGAATCCTAAAATCCTAAAAATTACACAATCAAAATTACACAACATTGAGGACAACCATTACTGCTAATGTGACTTCAGGCTCGAAGAGAAAAAAGTTAGAGATTTTTAATGACCAGGAGAGAGAGAGACTCTGTACTTAAATGTCTTCTAACTAAATTTTGAAGCATTCGCTGCCCTAATAAATGGAGACGTTTCTTCTTTCTTCCGGAATGAGCTTGCTAGTAGCAAATAAATTCTTTTTTCAATTTCCAAATATCATAAACTAGAAACAAAAACAAAAAATGAAGCCCAGGTTCAAAGTACCCAGCTTCACAACTTATACTTCAGTTATAGTGAAATATTAAACCACATGCTTCAGAGAAACAGAACAATTTTTTTTATATTTGCAAGTTTACTTCCAAAACGTCTATTGTTTCACCCAGATATTGTTTTTCTTCCTCCAATGGGAGGATTCCAATTTATTGTCATATTTTAAATGCTGTCCTTGTATCCTCTTTGAGTTTATAAATATATCTAGCTTTGATATGATGCCCAAAACAGGAACAAACGTAGTTAACGTCATGACTTTCATTCTGAAGGATGGGCTTCAGAGTTGTGAAGTGATTAGAGAAATTTCAATGGAAGGTAGAGGAAAAATATTGGAAGTAAGATCAAGTACACATATTGCAGGTAGTCTTCAACTTACAACAGTTCATTTAGTGACCGTTGAAAGTTACAGCCCTGAAAAAAGTGATTTATGATCATTTTTACACTTACGACCTTTGTAGTAGTCCCAGGATCATATGATCAACATTCAAATGTTTTGCAATTTGATAATAGTAGTAATAACGACAACAACAACAACAACTAAATTGGAAGGGAACTTGGAGGTCATCTAGTCCAACCCCTGCTCAGGCAGGAAACCCTATACCATTTCAGACAAATGGCTGTCCAGTCTCTTCTTAAAAACTTCCAGTGCTGGAGCATTCACAGCTCCTGGAGGCAGGTTGTTCCACTGTTTAATTGTTCTAACTTCCAGAAAATTTCTCCTTAGTTCTAGGTTGCTTCTCTGTTTGGTTATTTTCCATCCGTTGCTTCTTGTCCTGCCTTCAGGTGCTTCGGGGAGTCGCTTGACTCCCTCTTTTTTGTGGCAGCCCCAGATATATTGGAACACTGCTACCGGTATGATGTCAACCCTCGTCCTTCTCTTCATTAGACTAGACATACCCAATTGCAGCAACCATTCCTTGTATGCTAATTGTTGTTTAAATTGTCCTGGCACAGATTTGTTCGTTATCCTGTTTAGTTTCCCTTTCTTTTCTGCTTTGCTGGCAGAATGTAACGGTTGGTCTTTCCATTTTGTTCAGCTGACAGGCCAAACTTTTACATTTATTACTTAACCTTATGTCAAGATTGAGCTAGACTAGTACAGGTAGTCCTCAACCTCCTACAATTCACTTAGTGACTGGTTCATATTTATGATTCTTGCTGTGTCCCAAGGTCATGTGATCACTTTTGCAACAGTTGCAAAGCAAAATCAGTGCAGAAGCCAGATTCACTTAACATCCATGTAACCAACTGGATAACCCACTATAATTTTGCAGGGTTCTACGTTTCCTCTCAATACACTCTACTAAAACAACGGCTGAGTGAAGGTGGGAAAGAGCTATAGCCATTAGCATTTCATTAATTTATCTCAACATGACCTCTTAGAGTTTCCTGTTTATCATGCCTTTCTCTGTTTTGTAGGATAGTATGGTAAAAGAGTAGCTGCTCAGTCATCGTATGCGGTGGACCTAGCAAATGAGTGGACTTTTTGAGAAGAATCGTGGAAATGGCAAGTAGCGAGTTTTCCATAATTGGTTAGTGACAGACCTATTGCATTCTGGCTCTTGTTGTTGTTATCACAGGGCAATAACATCAGGGATCACACTGATTGAAATAACAGCTCTGGTGTCTCTTACAAATCAAACGTCTTTTCTGCATTTATGCATTCTCTGCCTCTTAGGACTCCTGATAAAGGAGGATTCGTTCTTCTGTTATTGTATTTCGTTTTGACAACCCATCCTTACTATACAATATTTGTGTAGCTCGGTTACTGTGGTCAGCGGCCTAGAGGACTACTTGAGTGACATTTGGATGTGGGAAACTTGGAAAATGCTGAAAAGTTGGGAGTTACCTCTAGATAATCAATAAAGCTTTTTCTATTTCAATATATATATATATATATATATACATATATATATATAGGTACCCATTTGCAATATGACTACTAATTAAAATTAATCATTGCAATATTGTCGGTATCATCAACGACCAAAAAACGCATCACACCAGAGGCAACTCATGTGTCTACATTCACAGCCCCCTGAAAAACATCCTGGCCCAAGGGAGCTTTTATCATTTATGGTGGACATGTGATAAAGTAAAGAAATATTGGAGTAGGATTTATATTCTAATGCAGAAAATTCTGAAAGTAAATATAAAGGTAAAAGCAGAAACTGTTCTTTTTGGCTTAATGGAAAAAAGGCTTGGAAAAAAAGATGGAACTTCAATGTTATATACGTTGATGGCAGCAAGACTACTTTATGTACAAAAATAAAAGGACATTTCGATCTCCACAATGGAGGAATGGTTGCAAAAGTTGAGGGAGTTAGCAGAGATGGCTAAATTGACTCCTTTGATGAAAACAACAACAACACATGAGTACTTTTTTTTCAGTCTGGAAACCCCTTCTTCACTTCACTGGATTTCTAGGAGGTTGGACTTGAAGATCTCCAAGGTCCCTTCCCTTCTGTCATTCTGTTAAATTCAGCTTCTAAGTGACTTTTATGGCCTCTGATAAATATCTTTTCGGGGTTTTATCTTCCAGCCTATTATTAAATGGTAAAATATAGAATCTTTCTTCTGTAAGTAAACTCGTATTCCAAAAATGTTTCCAGGTTGGTTATTTATTTTAAGATGTATATTGCAAGACGTCATCAGTGCTCCTTGCGTATAGAAGAAATAGCCCTCCAAATTACAGGAAGTCCTCAACTTACAACTGTTCATTTAGTGACCATTCGAAGTTACAACGTCACTGAAAAAAGTGACATATGTTCGTTTTTCACAGTTACCCCCCTTTGCAGCATCCCCATGATTCTGTGATCAAAATTCAGATACTTGGCAACTGGTTCATACTTATGACGGTTGCCATGTCCCAAGGTCACGTCATCTCCTTTTGTGACCTTCTGACAAGCAAAGTCAATGGGGAAGCCAGATTCACTTAACAACCAGGTTACTCACTTACGAACTGGAGTGATTCACTTAATAGCTGTGGCAAGAAAGGTCATAAAACGGGGCAAAGTTCCATTAACAAATGTCTCTCTTGACAACAGAAATTTTGGGCTCCATTGTGGTCGTAAGTGGAGCACTACTTGTACTTTTGGTTGGGAAGTTGACATGTGTTTGCCTGTGCCAGATGAAATCGGTCCCCCTCCCTAAGCGGTCAGATTGCAGCTGCTGTCAGGCCACCCTTTGCGTGGAGAGAAATGGCCAGTCTGGGAGTTGCGCTCACCGCTCCAGAGAAAGTCGGTTAGAGGGGTGGAATTGCGGAGCTGGATGCAAATGCGGTTTTGTAGATGGAGATGCACAGAGGATACTACTGAGAATCTTTCCTATCTTTAAGAAAAGAGTAATAGCATTTGGCACCTAATACCAGCCTGGAATTAAGGCGGTAAGTCTTACTGGTGATTAAGTAGGAAATCATGTGACCAAACCTATTCTACAACGGTCTTTGCAGCAGTCATTAAATGAAAGCTGCAGTCGTTAAGTGTACCCACTTTTCAGAATGGGCATTTTTTACCAGGTATTGGTAGTCAACGCCAGCAAAACATTGTAAACTGTAGTCACGTGATTGTGGGATGCTGCAAAGAGCTCTGAATGTGATCTGGATGCTGACTGCCCATAGTGCAATTGCATGAGTGCAGATGGGGGAGAGGGCAAACATCAAGTCTTTGAATCCAAGGACTAAATACCTTATATTCTTATTCTTAGTAAACTTTAACCAACACTTCTTTTTCAATGGAAAATGTAGTACCAATTAACAAGGTTACTGAGAGGAGAATACGAAAGCAAGGTATGCTATGTTGCCATTTACATGATCATTTTTATTTACAGTTTAATTGAAATCACTGGCATGGAAATTGTTCACCTCTGGATAGGACATACACTTTCCCTGCCATTTTAGCTGTTCCATTTGTGTATCTTACATACGGTATTTTGCTAGTGTGTGCAACAACCTAGCACGAGTTGCAAGAAATTATAGCCTCTTAGCCAGTGTAACTTGGGTATTCTTCTATAAAATTCCTTCTTCTGGAAGAATGGAAACTTTCTGCCCCCATAGCAGATCGACAGCGCTTTCTGTGCCTCCAATCATGAGGTGCCAAGGACAGATCTTCCTGATGTTGCTGAACAAAATTCTCCTTCTTATTAGACAATACAGTGGTTGATGTTCAGAAAGTACAGGTAATCCTCCACTTACGACAGTTCATTTAGTGACTGTTCAGAGTTACAACGACAGTGAAAAAAAGGACTTATGATCCTTTTTCACACTTACGTCCGTTGCAGTAGCCCTTGGTCACGTGATCGATATTCAGATGCTTGGCAACTGATTCATGTTTATGACTGTAGCAGTGTCCCGGGGTCATGTGATCAACTTTTGCGTCCTTCTGGCTAGCAAAAGCAATGGGGAAGCCAGATTCTCTTAACAACGTTGTTACTATCTAAACAACTGCATTGATCTGCTTAGCAACTGTGGGAAGAAAGGTCGTAAAATGTGGCAAAAGCCACTTTACAAATGTTGCATTTAAAAGATAAATTTGGGGATCAATTGTGGTAAGTTGAGGACTGCCTGCGTGTAGCTGAGGAACCTCTGGAAGTGTCAGATTTCCATTAGTATTGTAAGTGAATATTAATTCACTGTATCCCATAGAACGGCGGAAAAAAATACGAGAAAACAGACAAAGCAGTTTGCTGAAATTCTGCATTTAATGAAAAGTTTACCCTATTCCTAACAAAAGTGTAATTTAAAATAAGTCTAAACTAAATTAGCAGATATTAAATCTTTTTTAGATTTATTCTCAAACAACAACAAGAACAAAAACAAGAAGAAGTACAACAACAACAACAAGTACAACAAGAAGAATTACAACAACAACAATAACAATAACAAGACGCAGGAAGTTCCTCGTTGGAAAGTGGCTCCTCGCAGGGCTTCGCCGCTGGGGCTGATTCCGCCGTCCATCGCCGTCCATCTATATGCAGATAGAATAACAAAACAGAATCCCAAGAGTTGGAAGGGACCTTGGAGGTCTTCTACTCCAACCCCCTATTCATGAAGGCATTGTTCCCAGCATGGCCTCCATTTGTCTGCTGTGCTCAATTGCCAGCTTCTGGTGCAGCCCATCAAGAAGGGCAAGACTGCTTCCTCGTGAGTGAAAGAGCCGCCCTTTGCTGCTCCTGCCTTTTCTCTGCCCTACCTTTTCTCGGATAGTGCAGAAAGCAGTTCCTCCTCAAGAGTAACCGTCTGCAGCTGCATGCTTTCCCAAGCGGAAGTCTCAGGGCTGTCCTGCTGCAGCTGTGCTTCAGCCAAATCACTCTCCGCTGGCTGCTCGGAGGCATTGACCAACTCACCTCCTGATGTGCCTGGGACTGGTTCATCCTCCTCCGATCTGCCTTCTGGAGAGGCATCTGGGGAAGCGTCTGGGGGAGAAATCAAAGGCCAATATTAGTGCCACACGCTTTCTATAAAAGTATACACACTTTGTTCTTTCCGGAGTTACTTTTGATACTTTTCGTGGGGTTTCCTTAATAAAGAGACTGGAGAGGGTTGCCATTTCCTTCTCCAGTGGACCACGTTGTGTCAGCACTCTGCACTATGACCTGTCTGACTTGGGTGACCCTGCCCGTCAGAGCTCATCGCTTCATTGAGCAAGGCATTGATCCACAAAGAGGCTAAAATAGGTACCTCTTTTAATTAGAGACTGAGGTCCAGGGAGTCCTCCTCCAGGCTGCTGACGTCGTCCAGCGAGGCTTCCCCTTCTTCGGGAGAATCCTGTGAATGACAATGATGACTTTTTATCCATCAGTGAAAGGAGACTCAGAATTCCTAAAAGGGGCCCGATTGATTTGGGATCCCCATCAGGAACAATGCTTCTGTTGCAATCCCCACTCCCACCCCACTCTGCCCGTTAAAGCTCTGCCTGGAAACAGCAGGTAGCTGGAGAGGATGACGCAGAAAAACGAAAGGGATAAACAGGGTGGGTCATATCCATTTAGGACACCAGTCCACTGCACTGGGCCCTTCCCTGCTGCTTTGCAGTAAATCAAACAATGGCAACAGAGCTTGGGTGCTTCTAGTTAGCCTACGTACCTTGTGCCAAGGGCCAGGTGTCACCTTTCTCCACTGTCCAGAGCCCTCCAGCACAGATCACTCAGATTAGGAGAACTGATTAGAGGGACTCTATCCCTCCCCAAGAGAAAACACTTTGTCTGTCTTACCCACGGACTGGATGAAAGGCTGGCCTCCGAAGCCTCTGCAGCCTGCTCCCAGCTTCCCTCAGACAACTCATCCAAGAGGGCAGAAATGGAGTCAAAATCCTCCAGACTGTTGTTCCGGGAGCCCACCAGGACTTTCATCGAATCCTGCAAATGACAGTACCGAGGCTAAATCCCAAGCTTTCTGCATCCCAATAAGATTGCTAAAGGATAGGGTGCGTTCAGGCCCTGTGTGCCAAAAGCAAGAGAGCCTCCATCGGCCCCTTTGCCAAGACTTTTTTTTTACCTCCGAAGTATGCGTCTTCTCCCCAATAGGATAGAGCTGCTCCTCCGTCGGCTGGTCTTCTTCATCCTGAAATAAAAATGCAAAGATTCTGTCTGTTGGCATCTCCACAGAGACAATGGTTCTTCGTTTAGTGGGGTAGAAGCTGCTCAGGCCTTACCGATTCTGTGCAGGTCTCTGACCTGGGGGGGAGTCGCGGCCTCCAGTGCTCTTCCTTTTCCTCTCTGGGGAGAGAACCGAAGGAGCCAAAGATCAAAAACAGCCATGGGCCCTTTTTTTAAAAAAAGTGGTGACGTGGAGGCTGTAAGAACCCTTCCAGCTGGCCTGCCAAGGGGATTGGCCTGAGATTCCTCCTTTAGCAGAAGCAAAGGCAGAGGGCAGAGATGCCTCCTCTCTGCAAAGGCTTCACCCTCCGAGGTGTTCCCTACCTTGATAGGCAGGCACTGCTTTCCTCCTGCACCTCTCTTGGTCGGAATTCTTCTGAAGGATCCTGAAATAACAATGCAAATATTACAAATGTTGGCATATCAACCAATCCACAGCGAAAGGGCTTCTGCCATTACCATGGTGGGGAGCTGGTCTGGGCTTACCGACTCAGTGCAGGTCTCCCAGATGGTTGAGAGCCGCGGCCTCCACTTGGCTAACTTCTCATTTCTGGGGAGAGAATGAAGGGCCAAAAGATCAAAACTAGCCATGCGATGCCTCCCCTCTGCAAAGGTTTCTTCTAGCCCTTCTCTTTAGGGCTTTACTGCGGCTGCCTTTTAGGGGGCTTCAGAATACTTCATCTGCAAGCACCTACCTCCCTGAAATGCGAAGTGGCATCACCTCTTCTCTCCTGGGGGTCCGGGCGGTGGCACGAACACCCATCAAACCCTGCAAGTAACAATTGTTCATTGAAAGTATAAATTAAAAGTCCCCTGCATGTTGTGCAACGTTTATCTTCAACAGGGAAAGACAAAGCAGATCATGGAAGATTTGGCTGATAGGAAGCCATCAAGATCTTTCCATGAATCCAAAAGGCTCCTCTTGCCTTTGCTAGGCTGAACAGGTTCCCCCAAGTGAGAATTCCTTCCTTTCCCCACCCGGTTTTGAGGGATGAGCCCTGACTTGCCAGGTTGCAAAAGCGTCCTTACCCCTTGGGAGGAAGACCTGCGTCCATCGGACACATGAATCTGTGCCTCCCATTCTCCCTTCTGGTCCGCCTGTTCATGTGCCTCGTCAGTTCTGACAGAAATAAAAAGATGACATGTCAAAAAATATCCATCTAGCTCTGCCTCTTCTTTCTAAGAACAGCCAACCTGCCCATTTTTTGGCCTCTGCAAGCCCCTTGCAGAGAGAAAGCCATCTTGGGGAGAGGCTGTTAGAGACCCTGCAGTCCATCAGTGGTGCCCCACCATGCCCAGGGTTTGAGGAGAAGGGGGTGGTACCTGTCAGGAGGCACAGGAAGGTCCTCTACATCGCTCTTCGTGCAGCAGAAGAGCGCCGAACATCTTTTCCAGATGTTCTGTGAAGAAAAGAGAAATAGAGATGAGCCAGTCAGAAGAGTTGCGAAGCATGACTTTCTCTCTTCCTATTGCCAGTTTCTTGGCAGCTGAGACAGCCACACTTACTCTAAAAAACCTTCCTACAGCCATGACCCCAAGCAGCTGTTTGTCCTTTAACTGCACGAAGGGAGAATGGGCAGTTGGGCCCTGGTTGGTGGCTTTTCAGGGAAACTGACAACCTCGTTGCCTCAGCAACCAGGTAAACAAGGGCCACATTCTAAACCTACCCAAGGAGGGCAGCTCACCTGGGTATAGCAGTATCTGGGCGGAGTGACTCCTTTGGTGGCCTTTGGCCTCTTCCTTTCATGTGGGAACAGGAACAACAGAGAAGCACCATCATTGTGGCACAAAGCACAGAAGGAATCATACAATCCTAGGGTGTGGCTTTTAGACCAACCCCCTGCCCAAGGAAGGGCTCCTCACAGAGGCCCTCCAGGGAGGGGAGGGGACATAGTGCACTCTCCCTTCGGGGCTGCCTAGACTCTGATCATGTGCAGGGCTCGCGTTCCACTTTCAGCTCCTCCCAAGCTGGACCTGTGCCAGTGGATGCCCCGCTTGACCGGGACATGGCTCCAATAAGCCTGGCCATTGAGGGAGCAACCCCTGTCTAGGCTGCTGCCATTGCCACCGCTGCTGCTGAGGGGGCATGCCAGACGTGCATCACCTCCTCCCATCCCCTGGCTCAGGGAGGCCCAGGGCAGCCCCTCCTCTCCCCTGACAGATCTAACAGCTCTGAGGCTTTTCCCTAATAAAATACTATTATTTAATCTACTTCTGGCATGTATTAATTACTACCTTTTTGTTTCCATCACAATTCCTACAGGTATGTTTCATTGTATAGATGTATTTAAAGAAAGCTATTCGTTATAGGTAGTCCTCGATTTATGACTGGTTGCTTAATGACCATTTGAAATTATGAAGAACTGACCATGTTGCCTCGACTTGTGACTGCAGCAACTTACCACTGTAATTCAGGGCTCAATTTCATCTTACATTGAGGACAACCATTACTGCTAATGTGTACCCAGCTTCACAACTTATACTTCAGATATAGTGAAATATTAAACCACATGCTTCAGAGAAACAGAACAATTTTTTTTTTATATTTGCAGGTTTACTTCCAAAACGTCTATTGTTTCACACAGACATTTTTTTTAATTCCTCCAATGGGAGGATTCCAATTTATTTTCATATTTTAAATGCTGTCCTTGTATCCTCTTTGAGCTTATAAATATATCTAGCTTTGATATGATGCCCAAAACAGGAACAAACGTAGTTAACGTCATGACTTTCATTCTGAAGGATGGGCTTCAGAGTTGTGAAGTGATTAGAGAAATATACATCCCTCAATAAATCAGTCTTGTATAAAAAAAAATCAGAAATCTCAACTTTCTTTGATCTTTTCCAAAATTCCAAGGAATCTTTTCTGTAGCCATCAACTTCTCCTTACCTTCTCCTGTCAGAATTGCCTGCTCTTCTTTCAGCACTTCTGGTTTGGGGCTGAGGGCCATCTGCCCCTTGGTAATTTCACTAAGATGGATACTTGTCCACTTTTATATAAAATCTACATGGAGAAATGAAGCACAAGAAGGAGAAG
Source organism: Bothrops alternatus (assembly GCA_034064705.1). Lineage (NCBI taxonomy): Eukaryota > Metazoa > Chordata > Lepidosauria > Squamata > Viperidae > Bothrops > Bothrops alternatus. The sequence goes on from JARGCV010000006.1 coordinate 25,942,574, forward strand.
GGAGAGGAAAAATCACAGCCAGAATAGAACAACCTTTTCATTACTCTGTTTAGTAGAAGGACAATGTATCTTAGAATAGGTCTTTCATAGTTTGGAAATCATAAAATGTACCTCTGTGGCAGGTAGCTTGATTGCACTTCTACTACATCCATGGGACATCAGCAGCTCTTCAAGGCCTTTGGAAAGTCCAACAGGATCAGGGCCACTTTGAATCTCAGGAGGGAGAATGTTCTAGAAGGTCATATGAGGAGGGGGTCCCAAAAACAGTGGGGGACCCAAAGTTTACAATCTTATTTTCTTTTTGCTACATACGTTGATCCCAATTTGACGGCTCCCACAGTAGAAAGCTGAATGCAGGCGGAAGAGAAACATGGCCAGCCATGTTCCTCTAAGTGCTGTGGAACTGGAGGAAAAAAAAGGTACCTTTGCTGAGAACTTCCTATTCTTGGGAATCTCATGGTCAAAACAAACATGTGCAATTTAGGATATGTTCTTTAGGCCTTTAAAGCTGCCCTCTCCCTCTGTAGCTACTCTCAGCCTCTTAAATCCCAGCCTCTTTGGAAGGAGGAAGCTTTCAGCAAAGGACCCCATAAACTCACTTTTTGTCTCTCATCTGCAACTCTGGCCATGGAGGCCTCTTTGTGAAGAGGTCCCTGAATGTTGGAAAACAGTGCTAGTGGCAAGCCAAATTCTCATGCTGCTTGATGCCTGTCCTCAAGAACAATCCTCCCTAGTGGAGCATTTCACTGGAATTCTTAACACCTGATTCGGTGGATGATTGCAAGGGCCCAATTTTCCTTCAAGCTTCCCTGGGACTTTGATGCCCTTACCTTCAAAATAAAAATTAAATGCTTCGTTTCTGCAGATTGTTGCAGAAGGCCTCGGAGCAGGAGGCCAAAGGCGTCTTCCAGCAGCTTCTTCTCTTCCTGAAACGAAAGACAGAGATGATGACGTGTGAAAGGTTTTCCCTGTTGCTCCAGTATCAGAAAGGAACTCCCAGAAATGGTGCTGAAGGGGGTACCTCTGTGATATTCCCCCCTCGGTTTTTCATGGAGGACATCCACATGGACCCAAAGATCTTCAGGAGCTGGGACTCAACGTATGGGTCCATGGCTGGAGGAACCTTGCTGCGAGATGAAAGGAAATAAGAGACATCAGTGCCCACCTTAGTGAACAGTCCTGGGGTTCATTTTTCCCGACGGAATAGCAGGCAAAAGAAAGAAAAGGCTGACCTGATGTCATAAACCACAAACATTGCAGCTAGTCCTGCCGTGAAGCTGCTTGCCTGGTTGTCCTCCATCAGAGCCTGGCAGGAATCAAGAGAAGGGAAAGTCAGCCTTGATGCTCCAGCCCTGCCCCTTCCTATTTCTCCCAGCCTCTTTTCACCTCTGTTCTTCTGCTACAGCTTCCCTCTCAGTACAAAGGAGGGTTAGCCCCAGGTTAAGGACCCTTTGCACAGTCCACATTTTGACCATCCAGGGGAAGCTTGTCTCCCCTCCCTCTACTGCTCCTGTCTCTCCGCCCTGCTTTGCTTGCCTCCAATGTCCCCCTGCCTCCCTCTGACCTACCAAGACAGCCAGACCTAAGAGGTTCTTATTCCTTGGCTCTGGGACTGCCATTTGCCCACTCTGCTTCAGCTGAAACAGAGTGGCGATGGAAGAGAGGCCTTCAATGATACCGCACTCCTGTTGCAAGAGAAAAGAGTCAGGCTGTGAAATTGGGGAGGCTGTTGGGCAATTTGCCCCCAGGGTCCCCCATGTTCTTCATTTCAGAAAGGAAGGTTGAAACCCTTCTGAGTCTCTCTCCATGCCGAGGAAACTTTTGAATCCCATTGAGACTGGGATCCCCACCTGGGAGAAAGGCTGAGCTATGGGATGCTCTTATTCTCAGGGGTACCTACTGGTTGGTCTGTCTTCTGCATCCTCTCATGGACCTCTTCCCATGTCTTCTGGCTCCTCCATCGGTCTCTTCTGCAGCAAGAAGCCTGGTGTGGTATATTCTCTTCTTTTCGGATGTCCGTTTTCTGGAAGAGAATCTTCTTCTTCTTTTCTGTCGTGTCCTTTCTGGGGAGATCTGGGAATGGAGAGGCAGGTGCTCGGCAAAATTTTAGGTCTCCCCCAGATGAAGAAAACCCTCCAAAACCAGGCTCATCTTTGCAGCCTTCTTCCCCTTGTGACCCGATTCTCCTTATTAGACAGTTGTTAATTGACTTTTGTCCCCTCTTATTACCTTCCTTTGCCACTGTTGTTAATTGGGTCATTCCTTTCCCATTGATTTTTGTCGTCAGAAGTTTGCAAATGGTGATCACAAGTCCCTGGGATACTAAAACCGTCACAATTGGGAGTCAGTGTCTGAATTCGATCATGTGACTGTGGGGATGGTGCAGTGGTTGTAAGTGTGAAAAAAGATCATGTCATTTTTCTCAGTGTTATTATACCTTGAAACGGTCATTCCATAGACTGTTGTAAGTCAAGGACCACCCGTCTATCCCTGCATGGAGGAATCCCCTCCTAAAGAGCTGCTTCCTCTCCTTCTCAAAGTCCCAGCCCATCCCTGATTTTCATTTTTTTTATTTTTTCCACATTGAGGTGAAATTATTATTAAATAGTTGAATAATATTTTTAGTAATATTCAGATATCCAAAAGATCCCCTTTCTGTGGGTATATTTAAAACCTCAGCGATTAGATATTGATTTTTCATGTTGAAAAGGAACTTAACAAGGTTTTTTTTAGATTGTTTTAAACACAAGTTTCTTATTTCTATAAATAATTCAAGGAAGTGAACATATCTAATCCTCCTTCCTCATTTTATTTCCCCCATAACAACAACCCTGTGAAGTAGGTCGGGTTGAGGGAGAGTAACCGACCCAAAGTCACCCAGCGGCTTTTTTGCCTCAGTCAGCACTCGAACTCAGCGCCTCCTGGATTCCAGCTGGGTGCCTTAACCACTAGAGCAAAGTGACTCTATTACTATCCTAGACTTTATCCCCACCTCAATTTTTCTCTTTTAGCCCAGCAGCTTCTTTCATTTGTCTGCTCACAAATCTTATTACTGTATTTCTTGGCTTCTGCATTTGGTTGGCCTTAGGAGAGAAAAACCTATGGACATCCTTAATCTGGAAGCTTTAATTCTGGCAATTGTTCAGCCTTGATATAAGATCCTCATTAAAGTAGCCCTTTCTGCTTTTTCCTGGACTCTTCCCTCTCGGCCTGAATTCCTCCGCCATTTCAAAGATGGCTCCTTATTTAGGCCTTCTTTCTCTTGCTAGCCTTGCCAGGTGGCTCCATATTACTTCAAGGAAACGGGGAGGGCTCAGCCCAAAAGCTGGCCCGGGAGGACAGCAAAGGTCAGAGAAGGACTCAGAGAGGACATTGGCTTTAAACCCACAGATGGTTCAGCACTCTGTCTTCTTTTTGTTAAAGGAAGCCAAACTCGTATGTCTCAGGACATCATGTGTTGTACAAACCCAACTTTGGCCTCGTGGTGAAGGCCCTCCTCTGTAAGGGTTAAATTATGCTTGCAAACATGGAGGCACTGGCTGCCCATCAGCCGTCTCAGTGTGGCTGCCTGCAGTGCTGCCGGTTTGTCCTCTAAGCCTGTGACTAGGGAGAAATCCTCAAACTCTGCTCTGAAGTTGGCCCAGTTACTCCTGCAATCTCCACTCACCCTCATTGCCTCAGGCGGTGGGAGGCTGTTAGCAGCTGCCCTGATGCTGGTTTCCTGGCTTCAAATGCTCGGCTTGCAGGACAGGTGATGCTGGTTTCCTGGCTTCAAATGCTCGGCTTGCAGGACAGGGCCACTGGTGCTAGCCTGGCATGCATGAAATGTGTGGAGACAGCACAAGCTCAGATGCCTCCCTGTTTCATGTAGACTCAGTAAATACAACACAAGGCCTCCCTCCCTATGCAAAAGCCACGTTGTTACAGACAGAAAGAGAGCACCTGCAACAACAGGAAAAGGAAATGCATCACGGGAACAACGGAGGTGAATCACAGAGTAGCCATTTTGACACAGGGAACAAATACAATTAGAGATGGATGATAGAGCTGCATATAAGGTAAACATAATACCCTTAACAAATTCCGCCACCATTTCAAAGATGGCGCCTTTTTAGGCCTGGTTTCTCTTGCTAGCCTTGCCAGGTGGCTGCCTATTACTTCAAGAAAAAGGGCAAGGCTCAGCCTTTCGCTGAGACAGAGCTGCAGTCCTTTTCATCCATTCATGAGCAGCTCTGTTCAGCTGAAGATTATGATCCCCACTGATGTCCCACATGCTCACTGAAGGCTGAAGTGGCCTCTTGAGTTTGGGGCTATGGAAACAGAATTTGGAAGCCATCGTTCAGTCCTCACCGTAAACCTGCTATAATAGAATATATTTGATTTCAATGTCACTTGGAGGTCTTCTAGTTCAGGGCTTTTCAACCTTTTCACCCATTGTACCACTTTCAGGATATGGCAACATCTGAGGACCACCAGCCGCCTAGCAAGGTATCAAAAATTTGATGACCCCCAAAAAGGAAAAAAGGGATAAAGTACTGGTAGTCCTCGACTTACAACAGTTCGCTTAGTGACTGTTCAAAGTTACAATGGCACTGAAAAAAGTGCCCCCCCCCAAGCCACAGCTGAGCAAGACACCTGCCTGCCCACCCGGCGGTGCTCTTCCTCCTGTCCAAGGTTTCCATTGTTGTGAGCATTTATGTTGAGGATTGGCAGCGGGGGTGGGGTGGGGGGTGTTTGGTTTTTATTCCCCCACCCCCCATCTACTGGGTGGTTACAGCAGGTTTTTGTCACTTCACATGACCCTGGGACACTGTGACCGTCATAAATATGAATCAGTTGCCAAGCATCTGAATGTAAATCACAAGACCCTGGAGATGCTGCAACATTCCAGCTGATTGGCGCTTCTGCTGAGCCCTGACAGGCCTGCAGCTCCAGCCATCTCGCTCAGGCTTGTGTGGTGCTGTCACTTTTCCCCTCATTCCCCTCCCCTGCTACCACTTTTCTAGGATGGTTGCGTACCACCTGCCAGGTGCCAATGTACCACAGGTAGTACCCGTACCACTGGTTGAAAAGCCCTGTTCTAGTCCAACCCTGTGTTCAAGCAGGAGGCCCTATATCTAATTAAAGATTCCTACCCAATGCCATTTCGTAATCCAAATCAACACTATGCCTATATTGAATGTAAATTATCAAGTATCAGAAAAATATTAGCACTTTCCTCAACTGCCAAAGTGTGAAAGTGAATGAATTAAAATGGATAATATTTAGTTCTCTGTCTTTTTTGTATGCTTACATATTTTGCCACATGTTCCTTAATATCTGTCACAAAAATCATTCAAGCTTTCTTGTTTCAGTGCTCTCACTGCTGTGTTAACTAAGGAGGCCAGATTTACAAGATTCCTTTTCAGGAGTTCTTCGTGTGTTTTAGTATCCAGTCCCCTAATCCTCTTTATTGCTCTTTTCTGCTCTCTTTCCAGAGTCTCTACATCTTTCCTATAATATAGTGACCAAAACTGGATGCAGTATTTTAAGTGTGATATTACTCAGGCTTTATAAAGTGGTACTAATACGTCATATGATCTTGAATCTATCCCTCTCATAAGGCAACGTCGGATTGAGTTGGCATTTTTGGCTGCAGCCGCACACTTCTGGCTCATATATATTGGGACAAATAAAATAACACACAGCCTGGCAATACACAGGGCATAGGGCCAACAACTGTATCAGTGACTCTTGCTCAGTCAGCTAGCTGAGTGGAGCTTCCATATGAAAAGGCAGTCTACAACCAAAGAGCCATGCCTTCTGTGGCAAAAGATGAGAAATAGGCAACTTTGGTGATTTGGTGATAGGTTCCTAGAGACCTTGGTCTGGCGTTGGTGTGTGTAGAAATGGTGGAGAAGGAGATCTTTGATAGGATCCCAAAGAGGGCTTGTCATAATGATCTCCTTAGGGATTCTACTGGTTTGATGATGTCATCCATCCAGCTCAACTGTCAGTTACTGTCAGCTCTCAGTGATCTGAGTGGAGATGGCTGCCGATATGTGAGTCGTCTTCAGAAGGGCTGCTGGGCTCTGGGTAACCTTCCCCATTGTAGCCACCTTCTCAGAGGATTGGGAGATTCCAGAGGTGGGAACGCGTTTTGTGGTCCTCTTAGGAAAGGTATATAGGGTAAATAAAGCAATTTTACCTTTCATACCTGCTAAAAGACTAGACTGATTACTTTCCTATTGATTGGGATCGCTTAGCATCCTTAACCTCTGAATTAGGAAAAACATTTGAAATTTGATAAATTCAGGTTCCTGTGGAACATGTCCAGTAATGTAAAACCACACCAAGGTTAAAAGTGATGAGTTCAAGCCAGAAGTACTAGCTTTAAACTCAGTTTCTTTCATCGCAGGTTGTGTGATTGAACATGCGTTCAGTTGAATCAAAGTAACTCTAGAAAAATAGGCTTTCCTTTCCTTTCCTTTCCTTTCCTTTCCTTTCCTTTCCTTTCCTTTCCTTTCCTTTCCTTTCCTTTCCTTTCCTTTCCTTTCCTTTCCTTTCCCTTCCCTTCCCTTCCCTTCCCTTCCCTTCCCCATTGTCCCCAGCATAAATGTTCTTAATCTCTACAATGTGACCATGGGAAGCTGCAAAGAACCTTGAGTCTGGTTCATGGGTGGATCTGGGCTCCGTTGTACCTTTGAATGGTTGCTAAGTGCCCTGTCATAAGTTGGGAACTATCTGCAAAGAATTCATATTGTGTTTATGACACACGGACGGCTTCTTCCAGACAGCTAGGTACACGCTTTTCTATATAAAAATTTGCTTTAAACGTAGTTGTTGATTTACGACAACAGAGCACAAGGAGGTCAGTTGTTAAATGTGTCATGCCCCTTTTCATGCCCCGTTTGCTGTGGTTGTTCAGTGAGTCAGAAGCTGTTAAGTGAATCGTGTGTTTGTTAGGCAAGTCTGGCTTCCCCCCTTGATTTCGCTCTTCAAAAGCCAGCTGGGACGGTTGCAAAAGATGATCACGTGACTCTGGGACAGAGCAACTGTCATCAATAGGAGCCAGTTGTCCAGTGTCTGAATTTGGATCACCTGAGCATGGAGATGCTGCAATGGTCCTAAGTGTGAAAAGTGGTCACAAGCCTCTCTGTTCTGTGCCCTTGTCACTTCAAGCGGTCCCTAAACCCACTCTTGTACGTTGAAGATGCCTGAGGGTGGAGAGCAGGAGGATGCTGGAGGATGAGGGGGGGTCTTCCTATTGCAAGGAAGGAGGAATCTGGGGGAAACGTCCCTCTTGAGCTCGTCTGGATGAAGAAGGCAGTCGCTTCTCTCGACTTCCCTGTGTCTGAAGGCCTCTGGTGAGAATCAGGTGCAGGAGAGAAGAACCTCTGTTGGGCCATCATTCTTCATTCTTCACTGCTTCTGGGTGATCCGGTTGCCGGTTGGGGTGTCTGGAAGCATCTCTTTCCCCTCTTTCCAAGGTCATTGCCCTGGAGGAAATCTACGGGAGCTCAGCTGGATCATGTTTGCAAGCCTTCTGCTCAGGCAGAGGGCTGGACTAGAAGACCTCCAAGGGCCCTTCTAAGCCTGTTATTCTAGGTTCTAGACATACACAGGCTCTGAATGTACTTTTTCTTTTAAATAATAATATCTACTAGCCATTTCTAAAACAACAACAAACTATCTAACAGCAAAACCCAAAATCAAAGTTACATTGTTTTTCCACCTCAAGCTGTTGGCCAAATCTGGCTCTAGAGTTTCTGCTTCGTTCTACATGCTTTTCCAATAAACAAACAAGTCAGAAAATGATTTAAAAGCATTTTATAAAGTAGTTTGATCAGTTGGGGGCTCCCTATGAAAAGGGGGAACGTTGCTAAAATGGTTTACATTGACTTTTATATTAGCAAAACAAAGAACTTCAAAGCAAAGCTTGATTGGTTTAGAAACAGTCATGGGTCCAGTTACATCACATAAATTAGAGCATCCAATAATATGTGAGCACAGCCATAGAAAAAAGCATTGCATGCTCAGTAAGAGAAACATTTGCAAAGGGAAAACCTCTAAATGTGTCTGGGTAAGGAACATTCTCAGCACTTCCCAAGGTTGAGTCTGAATCTTTGCTTTGATCACGGAGACTTCAGAACAGCTGAAAGGGAGAGTGTGACCTGCAGTGTGTGGAAAGCTCTCCTGCCAGTCCTGGTCTCTGAAAGGGAGGCATTTTTCTGAAAGTGAAGGCTTATGGGAACTTATGAGTCATACTTTGGAAAAAGCAAATTTAAAATACAAAAAAATTCCATGTTAGTTATCTGGTGCAAGAGTACAACAAAAACCATATTTCAGCTATTACAAAGTCCATCAAAGCAGAAAATACAAATCCAAAAGAGGTTTCCAATAGAAACAAAATTGTGTTCTTTTCTTTAATTAAAGCAGTCCATTTAGTGTCTTTCTTAACTCCATTAACTTTTTGGTGCCAGTTGTCCACTGTGGGAATCAAAGTATCCTTCCATTTTTGTGGAATTATTCTTCCTCTGTCAGCATATATAATATCGTAGTTCCATTTCTTTCAAGTTCTTTATCCATTCAGACTGAGAGAAAAGTCTCTGAATTTATCTTGATATTCACTTTAAGAATCTTCTGTATTAAGAAATGAATCCTACAACACTTCTTTTCTTTTTGTCATGTCCACCATAAATGATAAAGTTTCCTTCTCTATTATTTCCATTTCCAACATTCATTTGAACGCCTTTATACATTCTTGACAATTTGTCCCGTGTTAGTTATCAATAGTATATCATCTTGTAAAAATGTTCTTTTATGGTATAATTTCAATTTTAAAACTTTTGTCCATATTTGTTCCCATTGTTGAAGCATTTACTTATATCCAAGATTCTTTGCCCACTGAATCATACAATGCTTTACAAGAGCAATTTATAAACCTTCACAATAATAAGTTAATCATTACTAAACAAAAATTTGCAATTCAGCTTTTACAAAATCAAATCCATAGATTTTTAAAAAATCTAATGATTTCCTTCAACTATAAATATGTAAATCAATAACCAACACTTCCTTCTAATTCCAACTCTTCTTTAGATTTGAGAATGGGGTCACCATAACTGAAAAATATTATTTGACTATAAGTCCATTGGTCTAGCCTCACCACCAATTCTTTGCCAAAGCTTCATGGGACGACACCAAAGAGGGAAGTTTGCAGAGAACCTTGTTTGATATTTATTTCAAACTCTTAGGATGGAACATCTAACAAAATGGTTGTTGAAATCAACGTTTCCTTCAACCTTTTCGTGGCATAAACTGGCCTGCCACCCAAATCTTAATTCATGGCACTAAAGCTGAACTCTCCTCTTATTTTAGAGAGTCACCCACTCTTTTAGCCAGGCCAAATAACAGGCAGAAACATACAATTTCAAAGCTGGTAACCCCAAACCTCCTCTTTGGTTAGCATTTTGCAATAATTGATACCTAATTCTTGGTTTTTCCCCCCTTGCAGTATAAAGCTTCGAGATTTCTGTTTGACATTGTTTAAATGGAGCATCAGGTACAGTAAAAGAGTCTGACACACAAAAAGCCTCTTTGGTAGGACATTCATCTTAATTACAGAGATTCTACCCAATTGTCATGCCTCCATCCCAGCCTGAATCTCAAGGGGAGCAGGACCCTGTTGAGGTCCAGGAGGGGGTGTCTGTGGCTTGGGAGGACTGTGGGGAAGAGCAGGCTGAGGCAGGCCAGGGCCCTTCAGGTTTGGAACAGGGGAGGCAGAGTTCAGGTGAGGAGTAAGCCCCCCCACCTGATCCTAGAGCAAGGAGAGCAGAGAGGAGGAGAGACAAAGTATGGAGGCACAATTGCTTGGGTATGAGAGCGGCCTGCCCTAATCCACAAGGCACACCTGGGGATTAAGATTTAAGGAGACGCTGTGGAGTGGGGCATTTGCCGGGAACAAACGTGGTATCTTGGGACAGTTGTGAATTGCGCTCTTGTCTTTGTTTAACCTGGACACCTTGATTACCGGACCGGCTGTTTTCCTGCTTTACAACCACAGACTGCATTTCTGAGTCTCTCCTTGCAGACTGCAGGCAAGCTGAGATTTAAAAGGACTCATTAAGTTTCTGTTCTGTTTTCTTGTTATCTGTCTGGCCTTGAGGACATTGTATACTTCTCAGGCTGTATTGAAATTGCCTTCATCCAGAGGCAGGTGAAAGGAACTTGCATGTGTGCTTTGGTTGAAGGCTTGCCAGCGTATGTGGGAGCTTTTGGGGAACATTGGCAGTTATGAAAGGACTTTTTCTCTTGCCAGCCGATTGCTTTGCCTCCCTGGGGGGCCCTGGGTCATCACACCAATATATGCAATTTATCTCATCCTAATAAGTCTTTTTCACTTTTGCGACAAAAAGGCTGAAAGTTATTTTGAAAAAGTTCAGAATTTTGATCTTTGTGTAAACCAAGGTATTCCAGATTTTTCTCCAATTTTAAACCTGACTTTTTATTTAATATTTCATAGTTCTGAGAAGCCATATTCTTAACAACCACTGTCATTTTCTGTTTATTTATTGTATACCCCATTAAAGCTCCAAAGTCATTTAGTTTCTTTATGAAATATTCTATAGTGTTTTTTCTGGATAAATAACTCATCAGCAAACGAGTTTATCAACTTTCTTTTTAAGATTTATACTTGTAATGTTTTCATCTTTCCTAATATCCTTATTGAAAACTTCCAACACAGATTTAAACAGCAGGGGCGATAAGGGGCTTCCTGGCCTCGCCCCCTTTTGGATTTGACATGGCTTAGTTAAGTCTCCATCAATAATAATCTTTGCTTGTTCTGATGTATGAATTGCTTTGACCCATTTTATAAACTGTTTTGGCCCCTAGTATATATTATTTTGTGAAATAAAAAGTTGAGGTTGTATGTTATTGCTTATTCTACTGCTCCCAAAGGAGTTGTAATTAAATGCTTCTCTTCTCTTCTCTTCTCTTCTCTCCTCTCCTCTCCTCTCCTCTCCTCTTCTCTTCTCTTCTCTTCTCTTCTCTCCTCTCCTCTCCTCTCCTCTCTTTTCTCTTCTCTTCTCTTCTCTTCTCAGCTCCTCTCCTCTCCTCTCCTCTCCTCTCACTTTGCATTGCTTTCCCCTTTTTCCTACACTTTTTCATCTTTCTCTTTTCTTCCCTTCTTTCCCCATTATTTTTATTTTCCTTCTGGTCCTCCATATTAGTTTTTTGACAAAAAGGCTCAATGTTATTTAGAAACAATTCTGAATTTTGTTGTCCATATAAACTGAGGTATTCCACCTTTTTCTCCAACATAAAACCTGACTTTTTATTTTGTATTTCATAGTCCTGAGAAACCATATTCTTAACAAATACTGTTCTTTTCTGTTTATTTATTTTATATCCGACTAAAGCTCCAAAGTCATTTAGTTTCTTTCTCAAATATTCTATAGTGTTTTTTCTGGATAAATAAGTCATCAGCAAATGAATTTATAAACTTCTTTTTTAAGATTTATACTTGTGATTTCCTCATGTTGCTTAATATCCTTATTGAAAACTTCCAACACTGATTTAAATAGCAGGGGATGTTTTGGATTTGACATGGCTTAGTTAAGAATCCATCAATAATAATCTTTGCTTGCTCTGACGTATGAATTGCTTTGACCAGTTTATAAACTGTTTTGGCTCTTGATATATATTATTTTGTGAACTCATAGAGCAAAATGGACATCGGCAACCAATTTGAAGTTCTTGCGTATGCTTAGGAGGGCACTAGCTTTCATAGCCTACCCTGTCTATGTTTCCTGGTAAAATACACGGGAAAATCCCATTGGTAGAAAATTCCACTGCGGGATAGGGTTAGGTGACCATGAACTCACAGAGCAGTTTCTACTGCTCCAAAAGACGTTCTAATACAATGCTTTTCTTCTCTGCTCTTCTCTTTTCTGTTTTACTACACTTTTCCCTCTTTCTCTCTTTTTCCCTTCTTTTCCTGTTATTTTCATTTTCTTTGTAGTTCTCCATATTAGATTTTGATAAAATAATAGAAGTACTTGACTCATCACATTCCTCATACAGAGCTGCATTTCTCAAATATTCTATAGTGTTTTTTCTGGATGAATAACTCATCAGCAAATGAATTTATAAACTTCCTTTTTAAGATTTATACTTTTGATTTCCTCATGTTGCTTAATATCCTTATTGAAAACTTCCAACACCGATTTAAATAGCAGGGGAGCTGAGGGGCTTCCTGGCCTCGCCCCCTTTTGGATTTGACACGGCTTAGTTAAGAATCCATCAATAACAATCTTTGCTTTCTCTGATGTATGGATTGCTTTCACCCATTGGCACCTTCTGTATATTATTTTGTGACATAAAAAGTTGAGGTTGTAAGTTATTGCTTATTCTACTGCTCCAAAAGAAGATGTAACTCCATGCTTTTCTTTTCTTCTCTTTTTCCCTTTTTCCTACACTTTTTTCTTTCCCTTTTCTTCCTTTCTTTTCCCATTATTTTCATTTTCCTTGTAGTTCACCATATTAGATTTTGATAAAATAGTAAAAGTACATGACTCATCACATTCCTCATACTGTACAGAAGTGCATTAGAAGAATATAAGTCTGAAATGAAAAATTGTGCTGGAAATGTACATACTATTGTCACCTAAATTAGGGTAATGGAATGTGTCAGGAGGAGCCCCCAGTAACTTGAAAGGTCGGAGAAAGAAATGTAGGAAGCAGCCGCCTTAATGGATCCAGTAGTAAAAAGTAGTAGTAGGAAGTTTGTAGTTTAAGACTTGCAAGATGTTGTTCGTGTAGCCCTTTTTGCTGAATTTCTATTTTCTTTATCTCGTTTTTGTCTTAAATGGGTGCCATCTAAATGGGGATATATAAATGTCAGATAGATGCCAGAAACATTAGCTGGAAGGGCTGAAGATTCCCTATGAAATCTCTTAGTCCATCCGTCAGTGGGCCTGTGCATTCCCAGGGTCTTTCATGGTTCCTCCAGCCTGGAGAGAGGATGGCCCAGTTGGCAACAGTCGAAGGAAGTAGGTGAGTTCCAGGCGCCACGTTGATTGCTGTCCCAACGTCCTAAGAAGAGGGAAAAACCACATTGCAAAAAACAACTTGAATCCTCTACTCGAGAGAGGAAAAGGCCACATTTGCAGAAAGTGAACCATTTCTTAGTCCAGCCCTCCACATCACCAACCTGCTGCAGCACACAAAAACTGGCCAGAGTTTGTATCTGCTCCACAACACTAGTAGCCTTCTTGCGATCTTCCAAAATCAGTGGTGGCCTTCAGTAGCTGAAAGGTCCGTTCTTGAAGGGATGAGGTGGTCCAGGAACCTGAAAGCAGAAATATCAGAATTTACTGTATTTTAAGTTCAGAAGAGGTGAACAGAGCAAATATAACAATAGGGTGTAATAGTTGGTACTAGATGGGAGAAACGAAGGGACTTTCCTTCAGATAGAGTGGAGCTCCTCTCCATCCACCCTTCAGTGTCCAAGGGCGGCAGAGGGCGAAGACGTCAGAGCTCCTCTATTGTTAGGTCACCTGCATGGGGACAAAAGGTGAGACAAATGAAGGAAGGAAGGTGACAAATGGAAGGGAAGCGTCTGCCTATCAGCACAATGAGAACACCTGAAGGATACAGATTTGCTGAAATTTAAGCTCTTGGCTACTTTGCTGGAAACCAGATAAGGGTAGTCCTCAAATTATGACAATAATTGAGTCCAGAATTTTGGCCAATTTTACGATCCTTTTTATAATATTTGGTAAGAGAATCACATGGTCCTACAGTAAATAATGTGGTCATGAATCCAAATCCAGATTATCGAAAGATCAGTTTTTTCATCTTTTTTTTGCCCAGAAAGCAATAAAAAAAGAATTGCATAACATGATCACCTAACCACAATACATTGCAACTGCTCTTAAGTGTGGACCGATTGTCAAGCGCCCAAAATGCGATCACAGGACTGCAGGGTTGGTGTGGCAGTTTTAGCTTTGACAATGAGTAACAAGTGCCTTTTTTCCCCACTGTGTCTTAAGTTTGAATAATTGCTACATGATCAGTTGAAAGTTGAGGAGTACTTAAACTCCAATTTAGAATAGAAGGTGGGTGGGGACTGTTGTCCTTCCTTTCATGTGCTGATACCTTCACACACACACACACACAAACACACACACACACCCTTTAATGTTCCAAAAGAAAGTTACCTTCATTGATGAATCCGTCCTCATATCCAGCCATCGCAATTTGCACTGGAAAGTGTGGAAATGTCCTCTGGGCTTCAATGAGCTGGAAGAGAAAGAAAGAAGTCCATCGTACTGTTGCCAACGTGTCTTACTGAGTCATCCCCCATGTTCACTTGGGCCCATCAATAGAAACATCGGCTATCCAACACCCTGTCCAGGGATTCCCTCGTCCACCATCAAGTAGAACGAAAGGCAAAAGAACCCCTTGCCCCCCTGCCCTTTTCTCCCAAGAGAGAGGGGTTATATGAGGATGTGGTCCCAAACACTGGGGGGAGGGGCAAAATTTGCAATCTTATTTTCATTTTTCTACATACGTTGATCCTCCTGTTATGGGTTCCACAACAGCGTAGATGATTCCAGGCAGACGAGAAGCATTGCCAGCCGTGTTTCTCAAAGTGCTGTGGAATTGGAGCAAAAAAATTACCTTTGTTGAGAACTTCCTATTCTCGGGAATCTCAATGTCAAACACACCTGTGTAATTTAGGGTATGTTCTTCAGGCCTTTAAAGCCACTCTCTCCCTCTGTGGCTACTCCCAACGTCTTAAATTCCAGCCTCTTTGGAAGGTGGAAGATTGTGGTAGCATTTCCAGCAAATAACTCTATAGACACATGTTGTCTCTCATCTGTAATTCTGGCCATGCACCATTAGAGTTAAAGAGGCCTCTTTGAGAAGAGGTCCCTGAATGTTGGAAAACAGCACTTGTGGGAAGCCAAATTCCCATGCTCCTTGATGCCTGTCCTCAAGAACTATCCCCTACTTAGATTGTTCCAAGTGGAGTTCTATCACCTGATTCGGTGGATGTTTGAAAGGGCCCATTTTTCCTTCAAGCTTCCCCGGGACATGGATGTCCTTACCTTCAAAATAAAAATGAAATGCTCCGTTTTCGTCGCCTGTTGCAGAAGGCCTCGGAGCAGGAGGCCAAAAGCGTCTTCAAGCAGCTTCTTCTCTTCCTGAAATGAAGGACAGAGATGATGACGTGTGAAATGTTTTCCCAGCTGTTCCAGTATCAGAAAGGAACTCTCAGAAATGTTGCTGAAGGTGGTACCTCTGCAATATTCTCCCCTCGGTTTTTCATGGAGGACATCCACATGGACCCAAAGATCTTCAGGAGCTGGGATTCAACGTATGGGTCCATGGGTGGAGGAACCTTGCTGCGAAATGAAAGGAAATAAGAGACATAAGTGCCCCCGTTAGTGATCAGCCCTGAGCTTCATTTTTCCCAAGGGAATAGCAGGCAAATAAAGAAAAGGCTGACCTGATGTCATAAACTGCAAGCATTGCAGCTAGTCCTGCAGTGAAGCTGCTGAAATGGTTGTCCTCCATCAGAGCCTGGAAGAAATCAAGAGTGGAGAGAAGAAAAAGTCAGCCATGATGCTCCAGCCCAGCCTTTCCTATTTCTCCCAGCCCCTTTTCACCTCTGTTCTTCTGCTACAGCTTCCCTCTCAGTACCAAGGAGAGTTAGCTGCAGGTTAAGGGCCCTTTGCACAGTCCACATTTTGACCTTCCAGGGGAAGCTTGTCTCCCCTCCCTCTACTGCTCCTGTCTCTCCGTCCTGCTTTGCTTGCCTCCAATGTCCCCTTTCCTCCCTCTGACCTACCAAGACAGCCAGGCCTTAGAGGTTCTTATTTCTTGGCTCTGGGACTGCCATTTGCCCACTCTGCTTCAGCTGAAACAGAGTGGCGATGGAAGAGAGGCCTTCAATGATACTGCGCTCCTGTTGCAAGAGAAAAGAGTCAGGCTGTGAAATTGGGGAGGCTGTTGGGCAACTTGCCCCCAGGGTCCCCCATGTTCTCCCTTTCAGAAAGGAAGGTTGAAACCCTTCTGAGTCTCTCTCCATGTCGAGGAAAATTTTGAATCCCACTGAGACTGGGATTCCCACCTGGGAGAAAGGCTGAGCTATGGGACCCTCTGATTCTCAGGGGTACCTACTGGTTGGTTTGTCTTTTGCATCCTCTCATGGACCTCTTCCCACATCTTCTGGCTCCTCCATCGGTCTCTTCTGCAGCAAGAAGCCTGGCGTGGTAGATTCTCTTCTTTTCTTTTGTCTGTTGTCTTGAAGAGAAGCTTCTTCTCCTTTTCTGTCGTGTCCTTTCTGGGGAGATCTGGGAATGGAGAGGCAGGTGTTCGGCAAAGTTTTAGGTCTCCCCCAGAAAAAGAAAACCCTCCAAAACCAGGCTCATCTTTGCAGCCTTCTTCCGCTTGTGACCCGATTCTCCTTATTAGACAGTTGTTCATTGACTTTTGTCCCATCTTATTACCTTCCTTGCCACAGTTGTTAATTGGACCATTGCTTCCCCATTGATATTTGTTGTCAGAAGGTTGCAAATGGTGATCACAAGTCCCTGAGATACTACAACCGTCATAATTATGAGTTAGTGTCTGAATTGGATCATGTGACTGTGGGGATACTGCAGCGGTCGTAAGTGTGAAAAAAGATCATGTCATTTTTCTCAGTGCTATTATACCTTGAAACGGTCATTCTATGAACTGTTGTAAGTCAAGGACCACCTGTCTATCCCTACATGGAGGAAACCTCTGCTAAAGAGCTGCTTCCTCTCCTTCTCAAGATCCCAGCCCATCCCTGAGCATCTACTCACCACATCGCTCCACTTTATGGAGCTCTACATCCACGACGAAAGAGACTCGTCTTCGCTCAGGAGTCTTGGTGCTGTCCTCCAGTCGGCAGGTTGGGGAAGTGGGAGCATCGTCCCCTGGATCGCTCCCCTTCCTTGTCTTCCTCCGGAAGCAGGAAAATAACTTGAAGAAGGCCCTAGAGAGAGAAAAAGGAAGGGAAGGGAAGGAAACAGCTGAAGGCTATTTTCCAGAATCAGTTGGATTTAAGAAAGCAGAGTGGAAAAATAATGCTTCTGGGTTGAGCTCAGCACTTTTAACCTTGGTTTGGTTTTACAGGACTGAATGTGTTCCACAACCACGTGAGTTTTTAAATTTTACAATTTTCGTTAATTCGGAGCTTAAGTACGTCACGTGATCTTGATTAGTTGGGGAATAACCAACCCAGTCTCTTCGTGCCAATAAGGAATTAAAGGTAAAAGAGCTCTGGACCAATTTTGCCCCAGTCTCTCTTTCCTAAGAAGACAACCAAGGACTGTTCCCATCCCTGGAATCTCCCAATCCTCTGAGAAGAGGGCTCTAAATTGGAGAAGAGCCCAGCAGCCCTTCTGAAGACCTCCTTACCTCTTGAAAGCCATCTTCACTCAGATCCCCCAAAGAAAGTGGCAGTTGAGCTGGATGGATGACATCATCAACCCAGTAGAATCCCCGGGAGATGACAGGCCTCCCTTGGGATCCAATCAAAGCTCACCTTCCCCACCTTTTCTATGCACACCAATCCCAGCCCAGATCTCTAGCAACCTACTAACAAAGTACCAAAGCTGCCTATTTCTCATCTTGTGGCACAGGAGACATGGCTCTTTGCTTGTAGACTGCCTCTTCATATGGAAGCTCGGGCCTAGAGTTTTGTGGTGACTACATTGATTATTATATTATTATGCTGATTAAAACCATCTATCTGGTGGCTCACAGTGAAGTAGCAAATGCTGGAGCACAGGTACTTTCAACCAGATGCAGCTGACATGTTTTTTCCTGAGTCACACAGCATGGGTTTGTTGCATTTGTCTCTCTTGTTTGTTCAATCTGGTGGGAACTTAAAAATCCCAAATACATATCCTGAATCCCTCATGAGAAGAACCCTTCTTCATGTCTTTTAGTATCCAGTCCCCTAATCATCTTTATTGCTCTTTTCTGCTCTCTTTCCAGAGTCTCTACATCTTTTCTATAATATGGTGACCAAAACTGGATGCAGTATTCTAAGTGGGGTATTGCTCAGACCTTATAAAGTGGTGCTAATACTTCTTGGGATCTTGATTCTGTCCCTCTCTTCAGGCAACCTCAGATTGAGTTGGCATATTTGGCTGCAGCTGCACACTTCTGCCTTATATATATTGGGACAAATAAAAAAATCACAGCATGGCAATACACAGGGAATAGGAGTGGAAGCTGACCAACAACTGTATCAGTGACTCTTGCTCAGTCAGCTAGCTGAGTGGAGCTTCCATATGAAAAGGCAGTCTATAACCAAAGAGCCGTGCCTTCTGTGGCAAAGATGAGAAATAAGCAGCTTTGGTGATTTGTTGGTAGGTTCCTAGAGACCTTGGTCTGGCGTTGGTGTGTGTAGAAATGGTGGAGAAGGTGATCTTTGATAGGATCGCATAGGAGGCTTGTCATAATCATCTCCTTGGGGATTCTACTGGTTTGATGATGTTCTTGTGGAAAACGAAAGGAACTTTTACGAATTCCAAAGGGTGCAGAGAGGTTTATTTGCGCAAGGTTCAGAAGCAGTAAAAACAAGCAATTCTGAACCCCGAGGAGGGGGTCCAAACTACAGTTTTATAGCTTTCCTTTCTGAGGAACAAAAAAGCACACATAGAAATCTACATTGTATTTCATTAGGTTAGTTTCTCACAGGCATACAATGAAGAGAGTTTTACTCAATACAATGTTTCTGAATGCAATGTGCTTTTGGGTTAGTCATGTGGTTCACTTAATAGCTGTGGCAAGAAAGGTCATAAAATGGGGCAAAATTCCATTAACAAATGTCTCTGTTGACAACAGAATTTTTGGGCTCCATTGTGGTCGTAAGTGGAGCACTACTTGTACCTTTGGTTGGGAAGTTGACATGTGTTTGCCTGTGCCAGATGAAATCGGTCCCCCTCTCTAAGCGGTCAGATTGCAGCTGCTGCCAGGCCACCCTTTGCGTGGAGAGAAATGGCCAGTCTGGGAGTTGCGCTCACCGCTCCAGAGAAAGTCGGTTAGAGGGGTGGAATTGCAGAGCTGGATGCAAATGCGGTTTTGTAGATGGAGATGCACAGAGGATACTACTGAAAATCTTTCCTATCTTTAAGAAAAGAGTAATAGCATTCGGCACCTAATACCAGCCTGGAATTAAGGCGGTAAGTCTTACTGGTGATTAACTAGGAAATCTTGTGACCAAACCTATTCTACAACGGTCTTTGCAGCAGTCATTAAATGAAAGCTGCAGTCGTTAAGTGTACCCATTTTTCAGAATGGGCATTTTTTACCAGGTATTGGTAGCCAACGCCAGCAAAACATTGTAAACTGTAGTCACGTGATTGTGGGATGCTGCAAAGAGCTCTGAATGTGATCTGGTTGTTGACTGTCCACAGTGCAATTGCATGAGTGCAGATGGGGGAGAGGGCAAACATCAAGTCTTTGAATCCAAGGATTAAATACCTTATATTCTTATTCTTAGTAAACATTAACCAACACTTCTTTTTCAGTGGAAAATGTAGTACCAATTAACAAGGTTACTGAGATGAGAATACGAAAGCAAGGTATGCTATGTTGCCATTCACATGATCATTTTTATTTACAGTTTAATTGAAATCACTGGCATGGAAATTGTTCACGTCTGGATAGGACATACACTTTCCCTGCCATTTTAGCTGTTCCATTTGTGTATCTTACATACGGTATTTTGCTAGTGTGTGCCACAACCTAGCATGAGTTGCAAGAAATTATAGCCTCTTAGCCAGTGTAACTTGGGTATTCTTCTATGAAATTCCTTCTTCTGGAAGAATGCAAACTTTCTGCCCCCATAGCAGATCGACAGCGCTTTCTGTGCCTCCAATCACGATGTGCCAAGGACAGATCTTCCTGATGTTGCTGAACAAAATTCTCCTTCTTATTACACAATACAGTGGTTGATGTTCAGAAAGTACAGGTAATCCTCCACTTACGACAGTTCATTTAGTGACTGTTCAGAGTTACAACAACAGTGAAAAAAGGACTTATGATCCTTTTTCACACTTACGTCCGTTGCAGTAGCCCCTTGGTCATGTGATCGATATTCAGATGCTTGGCAACTGATTCATGTTTATGACTGTAGCAGTGTCCCGGGGTCATGTGATCAACTTTTGCGTCCTTCTGGCTAGCAAAAGCAATGGGGAAGCCAGATTCTCTTAACAACTTTGTTACTATCTAAACAACTGCATTGATCTGCTTAGCAACTGTGGGAAGAAAGGTCGTAAAATGTGGCAAAAGTCACTTTACAAATGTTGCATTTAAAAGATAAATTTGGGGATCAATTGTGGTAAGTTGAGGACTGCTTGCGTGTAGCTGAGGAACCTCTGGAAGTGTCAGATTTCCATTAGTATTGTAAGTGAATATTAATTCACTGTATCCCATAGAACGGCGGAAAAAAATACGAGAAAACAGACAAAGCAGTTTGCTGAAATTCTGCATTTAATGAAAAGTTTACCCTATTCCTAACAAAAGTGTAATTTAAAATAGGTCTAAACTAAATTAGCCGATATAACGTCTTTTTTAGATTTATTCTCAAACAACAACAAGAACAAAAACAAGAAGTACAACAACAAAAAGTACAACAAGAAGAATTACAACAACAACAATAACAATAACAAGACGCAGGAAGTTCCTCGTTGGAAAGTGGCTCCTCGCAGGGCTTCGCCGCTGGGGCTGATTCCGCCGTCCATCGCCGTCCGTCTATATGCAGATAGAATAACAGAACAGAATCCCAAGAGTTGGAAGGGACCTTGGAGGTCTTCTACTCCAACCCCCTATTCATGAAGGCATTGTTCCCAGCATGGCGTCCATTTGTCTGCTGTGCTCAATTGCCAGCTTCTGGTGCAGCCCATCAAGAAGGGCAAGACTGCCTCCTCGTGAGTGAAAGAGCCGCCCTTTGCTGCTCCTGCCTTTTCTCTGCCCTACCTTTTCTCGGATAGTGCAGAAAGCAGTTCCTCCTCAAGACTAACCATCTGCAGCTGCATGCTTTCCCAAGCGGAAGTCTCAGGGCTGTCCTGCTGCAGCTGTGCTTCAGCCAAATCACTCTCCGCTGGCTGCTCGGAGGCATTGACCAACTCACCTCCTGATGTGCCTGGGACTGGTTCATCCTCCTCCGATCTGCCTTCTGGAGAGGCATCTGGGGAAGCGTCTGGGGGAGAAATCAAAGGCCAATATTAGTGCCACACGCTTTCTATAAAAGTATACACACTTTGTTCTTTCCGGAGTTACTTTTGATACTTTTCGTGGGGTTTCCTTAATAAAGAGACTGGAGAGGGTTGCCATTTCCTTCTCCAGTGGACCACGTTGTGTCAGCACTCTGCACTATGACCTGTCTGACTTGGGTGACCCTGCCCGTCAGAGCTCATCGCTTCATTGAGCAAGGCATTGATCCACAAAGAGGCTAAAATAGGTACCTCTTTTAATTAGAGACTGAGGTCCAGGGAGTCCTCCTCCAGGCTGCTGACGTCGTCCAGCGAGGCTTCCCCTTCTTCGGGAGAATCCTGTGAATGACAATGATGACTTTTTATCCATCAGTGAAAGGAGACTCAGAATTCCTAAAAGGGGCCCGATTGATTTGGGATCCCCATCAGGAACAATGCTTCTGTTGCAATCCCCACTCCCACCCCACTCTGCCCGTTAAAGCTCTGCCTGGAAACAGCAGGTAGCTGGAGAGGATGACGCAGAAAAACGAAAGGGATAAACAGGGTGGGTCATATCCATTTAGGACACCAGTCCACTGCACTGGGCCCTTCCCTGCTGCTTTGCAGTAAATCAAACAATGGCAACAGAGCTTGGGTGTTTCTAGTTAGCCTACGTACCTTGTGCAAAGGGCCAGGTGTCACCTTTCTCCACTGTCCAGAGCCCTCCAGCACAGATCACTCAGATTAGGAGAACTGATTAGAGGGACTCTATCCCTCCCCAAGAGAAAACACTTTGTCTGTCTTACCCACGGACTGGATGAAAGGCTGGCCTCCGAAGCCTCTGCAGCCTGCTCCCAGCTTCCCTCAGACAACTCATCCAAGAGGGCAGAAATGGAGTCAAAATCCTCCAGACTGTTGTTCCGGGAGCCCACCAGGACTTTCATCGAATCCTGCAAATGACAGTACCGAGGCTAAATCCCAAGCTTTCTGCATCCCAATAAGATTGCTAAAGGATAGGGTGCGTTCAGGCCCTGTGTGCCAAAAGCAAGAGAGCCTCCATCGGCCCCTTTGCCAAGACTTTTTTTACCTCCGAAGTATGCGTCTTCTCCCCAATAGGATAGAGCTGCTCCTCCGTCGGCTGGTCTTCTTCATCCTGAAATAAAAATGCAAAGATTCTGTCTGTTGGCATCTCCACAGAGACAATGGTTCTTCGTTTAGTGGGGTAGAAGCTGCTCAGGCCTTACCGATTCTGTGCAGGTCTCTGACCTGGGGGGGAGTCGCGGCCTCCAGTGCTCTTCCTTTTCCTCTCTGGGGAGAGAACCGAAGGAGCCAAAGATCAAAAACAGCCATGGGCCCTTTTTTAAAAAAAAGTGGTGACGTGGAGGCTGTAAGAACCCTTCCAGCTGGCCTGCCAAGGGGATTGGCCTGAGATTCCTCCTTTAGCAGAAGCAAAGGCAGAGGGCAGAGATGCCTCCTCTCTGCAAAGGCTTCACCCTCCGAGGTGTTCCCTACCTTGATAGGCAGGCACTGCTTTCCTCCTGCACCTCTCTTGGTCGGAATTCTTCTGAAGGATCCTGAAATAACAATGCAAATATTACAAATGTTGGCATATCAACCAATCCACAGCGAAAGGGCTTCTGCCATTACCATGGTGGGGAGCTGGTCTGGGCTTACCGACTCAGTGCAGGTCTCCCAGATGGTTGAGAGCCGCGGCCTCCACTTGGCTAACTTCTCATTTCTGGGGAGAGAATGAAGGGCCAAAAGATCAAAACTAGCCATGCGATGCCTCCCCTCTGCAAAGGTTTCTTCTAGCCCTTCTCTTTAGGGCTTTACTGCGGCTGCCTTTTAGGGGGCTTCAGAATACTTCATCTGCAAGCACCTACCTCCCTGAAATGCGAAGTGGCATCACCTCTTCTCTCCTGGGGGTCCGGGCGGTGGCACGAACACCCATCAAACCCTGCAAGTAACAATTGCTCATTGAAAGTATAAATTAAAAGTCCCCTGCATGTTGTGCAACGTTTATCTTCAACAGGGAAAGACAAAGCAGATCATGGAAGATTTGGCTGATAGGAAGCCATCAAGATCTTTCCATGAATCCAAAAGGCTCCTCTTGCCTTTGCTAGGCTGAACAGGTTCCCCCAAGTGAGAATTCCTTCCTTTCCCCACCCGGTTTTGAGGGATGAGCCCTGACTTGCCAGGTTGCAAAAGCGTCCTTACCCCTTGGGAGGAAGACCTGCGTCCATCCGACACATGAATCTGTGTCTCCCATTCTCCCTTCTGGTCCGCTTGTTCATGTGCCTCGTCAGTTCTGACAGAAATAAAAAGATGACATGTCAAAAAATATTCATCTAGCTCTGCCTCTTCTTTCTAAGAACAGCCAACCTGCCCATCTTTTGGCCTGTGCAGGCCCCTTGCAGAGAGAGAGCCATCTTGGGGAGAGGCTGTTAGAGACCCTGCAGTCCATCAGTGGTGCCCCACCATGCCCAGGGTTTGAGGAGAAGGGGGTGGTACCTGTCAGGAGGCACAGGAAGGTCCTGTACGTCGCTCTTCGTGCAGCAGAAGAGCGCCGAACATCTTTTCCAGATGTTCTGTGAAGAAAAGAGAAATAGAGATGAGCCAGTCAGAAGAGTTGCGAAGCATGACTTTCTCCCCTCCTATTGCCAGTTTCTTGGCAGCTGAGACAGCCACACTTACTCTAAAAAACCTTCGTACAGCCATGACCCCAAGCAGCTGTTTGTCCTTTAACTGCACGAAGGGAGAATGGGCAGTTGGGCCCTGGTTGGTGGCTTTTCAGGGAAACTGACAACCTCGTTGCCTCAGCAACCAGGTAAACAAGGGCCACATTCTAAACCTACCCAAGGAGGGCAGCTCACCTGGGTATAGCAGTATCTGGGCGGCCCGGTGGCTGACTCCTTTGGTGGCCTTTGGCCTCTTCCTTTCATGTGGGAGCAGGAACAACAGAGAAGCACCATCATACAAACGGCATACAAACCCAAATAAATAAATAAATAAATAAATTGTGGCACAAAGCACAGAAGGAATCATACAATCCTAGGGTGGGGCTTTTAGACCAACCCCCTGCCCAAGGAAGGGCTCCTCACAGAGGCCCTCCAGGGAGGGGAGGGGACATAGTGCACTCTCCCTTCGGGGCTGCCGAGACTCTGATCATGTGCAGGGCTCCCGTTCCACTTTCAGCTCCTCCCAAGCTGGACCTGTGCCAGTGGATGCCCCCCTTGACCGGGACATGGCTCCAATAAGCCTGGCCATTGAGGGAGCAACCCCTGTCTAGGCTGCTGCCATTGCCACCGCTGCTGCTGAGGGGGCATGCCAGACGTGCATCACCTCCTCCCATCCCCTGGCTCAGGGAGGCCCAGGGCAGCCCCTCCTCTCCCCTGACAGATCTAACAGCTCTGAGGCTTTTCCCTAATAAAATACTATTATTTAATCTACTTCTGGTATGTATTAATTACTACCTTTTTGTTTTCATCGCAATTCCTACAGGTATGTTTCATTGTATAGATGTATTTAAAGAAAGCTATTCATTATAGGTAGTCCTCGATTTATGACTGGTTGCTTAATGACCATTTGAAATCATGAAGAACTGACCCAGAACTACTTATGACTTATTTTAATCATTATGGTGGCTGCATATCCCCATCTCCATGATCACATGATCTCATTTGGGATTCTTGGCAACTGATTACCTTTAGGACTGTTTGCAGCGTCCCAGCGAACACTTAATGACTTCAGCATTTGCTTAACAACTACTCTAAAAATGTTGAAAATTTGGCTCTAGTCACGTGATGCCTCGACTTGTGACTGCAGCAACTTACCACTGTAATTCAGGGCTCAATTTCATCTTACATTTTTTATTTTATTTATTATTAAATTTCTATACCGCCCCTCTCCCGAAGGACTCGGGGCGGTGTACAGCCTTAAAATTTAAAAAACATATAAATGTACAAAATTAAAATATTTAAAAATAAATTAAACAAATTAGGCCATAAAATCCCATATAAAACCCAATATGTGCGAATCCTAAAATCCTAAAAATTACACAATCAAAATTACACAACATTGAGGACAACCATTACTGCTAATGTGACTTCAGGCTCGAAGAGAAAAAAGTTAGAGATTTTTAATGACCAGGAGAGAGAGAGACTCTGTACTTAAATGTCTTCTAAATAAATTTTGAAGCATTCGCTGCCCTAATAAATGGAGACGCTTCTTCTTTCTTCCGGAATGAGCTTGCTAGTAGCAAATAAATTCTTTTTTCAATTTCCAAATATCATAAACTAGAAACAAAAACAAAAAATGAAGCCCAGGTTCAAAGTACCCAGCTTCACAACTTATACTTCAGTTATAGTGAAATATTAAACCACATGCTTCAGAGAAACAGAACACTTTTTTTTATATTTGCAAGTTTACTTCCAAAACGTCTATTGTTTCACCCAGATATTGTTTTTCTTCCTCCAATGGGAGGATTCCAATTTATTGTCATATTTTAAATGCTGTCCTTGTATCCTCTTTGAGTTTATAAATATATCTAGCTTTGATATGATGCCCAAAACAGGAACAAACGTAGTTAACGTCATGACTTTCATTCTGAAGGATGGGCTTCAGAGTTGTGAAGTGATTAGAGAAATTTCAATGGAAGGTAGAGGAAAAATATTGGAAGTAAGATCAAGTACACATATTGCAGGTAGTCTTCAACTTACAACAGTTCATTTAGTGACCGTTGAAAGTTACAGCCCTGAAAAAAGTGATTTATGATCATTTTTACACTTACGACCTTTGTAGTAGTCCCAGGATCATATGATCAACATTCAAATGTTTTGCAATTTGATAATAGTAGTAATAACGACAACAACAACAACTAAATTGGAAGGGAACTTGGAGGTCATCTAGTCCAACCCCTACTCAGGCAGGAAACCCTATACCATTTCAGACAAATGGCTGTCCAGTCTCTTCTTAAAAACTTCCAGTGCTGGAGCATTCACAGCTCCTGGAGGCAGGTTGTTCCACTGTTTAATTGTTCTAACTTCCAGAAAATTTCTCCTTAGTTCTAGGTTGCTTCTCTGTTTGGTTATTTTCCATCCGTTGCTTCTTGTCCTGCCTTCAGGTGCTTCGGGGAGTAGCTTGACTCCCTCTTTTTTGTGGCAGCCCCAGATATATTGGAACACTGCTATGATGTCAACCCTGGTCCTTCTCTTCATTAGACTAGACATACCCAATTGCAGCAACCGTTCCTTGTATGCTAATTGTTGTTTAAATTGTCCTGGCACAGATTTGTTCGTTATCCTGTTTAGTTTCCCTTTCTTTTCTGCTTTGCTGGCAGAATGTAACGGTTGGTCTTTCCATTTTGTTCAGCTGACAGGCCAAACTTTTACATTTATTACTTAACCTTATGTCAAGATTGAGCTAGACTAGTACAGGTAGTCCTCAACCTCCTACAATTCACTTAGTGACTGGTTCATATTTATGATTCTTGCTGTGTCCCAAGGTCATGTGATCACTTTTGCAACAGTTGCAAAGCAAAATCAGTGCAGAAGCCAGATTCCCTTAACATCCATGTAACCAACTGGATAACCCACTATAATTTTGCAGGGTTCTACGTTTCCTCTCAATACACTCTACTAAAACAACGGCTGAGTGAAGGTGGGAAAGAGCTATAGCCATTAGCATTTCATTAATTTATCTCAACATGACCTCTTAGAGTTTCCTGTTTATCATGCCTTTCTCTGTTTTGTAGGATAGTATGGTAAAAGAGTAGCTGCTCAGTCATCGTATGCGGTGGACCTAGCAAATGAGTGGACTTTTTGAGAAGAATCGTGGAAATGGCAAGTAGCGAGTTTTCCATAATTGGTTAGTGACAGACCTATTGCATTCTGGCTCTTGTTGTTGTTATCACAGGGCAATAACATCAGGGATCACACTGATTGAAATCACAGCTCTGGGGTCTCTTACAAATCAAACGTCTTTTCTGCCTTTATGCATTCTCTGCCTCTTAGGACTCCTGATAAAGGAGGATTCGTTCTTCTGTTATTGTATTTCGTTTTGACAACCCATCCTTACTATACAATATTTGTGTAGCTCGGTTACTGTGGTCAGCGGCCTAGAGGACTACTTGAGTGACATTTGGATGTGGGAAACTTGGAAAATGCTGAAAAGTTTGGAGTTACCTCTAGATAATCAATAAAGCTTTTTCTATTTCAATATATATATATATACATATATATATATATAGGTACCCATTTGCAATATGACTACTAATTAAAATTAATCATTGCAATATTGTCGGTATCATCAACGACCAAAAAACGCATCACACCAGAGGCAACTCATGTGTCTACATTCACAGCCCCCTGAAAAACATCCTGGCCCAAGGGAGCTTTTATCATTTATGGTGGACATGTGATAAAGTAAAGAAATATTGGAGTAGGATTTATATTCTAATGCAGAAAATTCTGAAAGTGAATATAAAGGTGAAAGCCGAAACTGTTCCTTTTGGCTTAATGGAAAAAAGGCTTGGAAAAAAAGATGGAACTTCAATGTTATATACGTTGATGGCAGCAAGACTACTTTATGTACAAAAATAAAAGGACATTTCGATCTCCACAATGGAGGAATGGTTGCAAAAGTTGAGGGAGTTAGCAGAGATGGCTAAATTGACTCCTTTGATGAAAACAACAACAACACATGAGTGCTTTTTTTTCAGTCTGGAAACCCCTTCTTCACTTCACTGGATTTCTAGGAGGTTGGACTTGAAGATCTCCAAGGTCCCTTCCCTTCTGTCATTCTGTTAAATTCAGCTTCTAAGTAACTTTTTTGGCCTCTGATAAATATCTTTTCGGGGTTTTATCTTCCAGCCTATTATTAAATGGTAAAATATAGAATCTTTCTTCTGTAAGTAAACTCGTATTCCAAAAATGTTTCCAGGTTGGTTATTTATATTAAGATGTATATTGCAAGACATCATCAGTGCTCCTTGCGTATAGAAGAAATAGCCCTCCAAATTACAGGAAGTCCTCAACTTACAACTGTTCATTTAGTGACCATTTGAAGTTACAACGTCACTGAAAAAAGTGACATATGTTTGTTTTTCACAGTTACCCCCCTTTGCAGCATCCCCATGATTCTGTGATCAAAATTCAGATACTTGGCAACTGGTTCATACTTATGACCGTTGCCGTGTCCCAAGGTCACGTCATCTCCTTTTGTGACCTTCCGAAAAGCAAAGTCAATGGGGAAGCCAGATTCACTTAACAACCAGGTTACTCACTTACGAACTGGAGTGATTCACTTAATAGCTGTGGCAAGAAAGGTCATAAAACGGGGCAAAGTTCCATTAACAAATGTCTCTCTTGACAACAGAAATTTTGGGCTCCATTGTGGTCGTAAGTGGAGCACTACTTGTACTTTTGGTTGGGAAGTTGACATGTGTTTGCCTGTGCCAGATGAAATCGGTCCCCCTCTCTAAGCGGTCCGATTGCAGCTGCTGTCAGGCCACCCTTTGCGTGGAGAGAAATGGCCAGTCTGGGAGTTGCGCTCACCGCTCCAGAGAAAGTCGGTTAGAGGGGTGGAATTGCGGAGCTGGATGCAAATGCGGTTTTGTAGATGGAGATGCACAGAGGATACTACTGAGAATCTTTCCTATCTTTAAGAAAAGAGTAATAGCATTCGGCACCTAATACCAGCCTGGAATTAAGGCGGTAAGTCTTACTGGTGATTAAGTAGGAAATCATGTGACCAAACCTATTCTACAACGGTCTTTGCAGCAGTCATTAAATGAAAGCTGCAGTCGTTAAGTGTACCCACTTTTCAGAATGGGCATTTTTTTTTTTTTTTGGAATAAAGTTTTAATGTGGTTTCGATATGTTAACAGAATCTTGAAGGCCTGTCCAAGGCCCTCTACTTCAGGTTGTTGCTTTGAATTTCTTTATGTTTTCTGCTTATTATCTCACTGGGACTCAAATATCTTTCTTATAATGGCTCAGCATCTTCTTGTGCCTTCTTGGAGTCATTCATCAGAAATCCCCCTTAAATACCAATCCTCAAGTCTTCTTTCAGTTTAATAATAATAATAACAATAATGATGATGATGATGATGGAAGGGACCTTGGAGGTCATCTAGTCCAATCTCCTGCTCAGGCAGGAAACCCTATACCATTTCAGTCTCTTCTTAAAAACTTTCAGTGTTGGAGCATTCACAGCTTCTGGAGGCAGGTTGTTCCACTGACAAAGGTTCTCTCTCTTCTTTTCCATACACAACCATGCTTTACTTCATTCCCTTCTGGGTGCAAAGATTTATTAGAGCCCTCCTTCCCTAATTCAACCCAAGTTTAATTAAAAACAGTGATTTGATAGAAAGACTGAAAAGGGTTTATATACATCTGAAGACACTGACATGCTAAAAAAAGAAATATAACATTACAGTATGGTCTCCTACATTATGTATTTATATAACAGATTTTTTTAAAAAAAAAACATCATTTAGCTCGACAATTCTTAGATATTATTATAAAGGGATAAAATAAATTCAAAACTATATGCTAAATTTGCAGAATATAAAAAGAAAGAATCAGGTTCATTATTTAAAAATGCTCAGGAAGCAACTGGTTTAAAAACCTGAGGTAAAATTTAGAAATGCCTAATTAGCAGGGCTTTATATATAGATTTTGACTATATATTTATAATAAAAAAACCAGTCAGTGATTTAGTTTTGATAATACTGCTTTAAGGAGCCTCTGAAAGTGATAGTTGTCCACCCATTTGCACTGAATTGCATTGATCGATTTGAGTCCAGATTTTTGCACAGTTGTACTAAAGCTTGTATTAATTTAAACCTTTGGCTTTTAAAATAGAAATTTAAATGAAATTGAAGTCTTGTTTAACATACTTCTTAGTGAATTTTGTGACTTGGAAAGCACTGATTTATTTCTTCCTGTATATTTTTGTTACAAAACATTATCCTTTTTATTGTCAAGGTTTATTACAGTTGCAATAAGCTGATATAATATTTCTCTGCAGACTGGAGGATTAAACTTCTTTTTCTAAATTTCTAGATTCCAGAATATCTAATAATTGAAATAATTATTCTAAACTGTATATTGTCATATAGGTTCAACAATTATATCCAAAGGAGTCCAATAATATTCTATTGCCTAAGGATCCATATAGCAAGGAATCAGTTTTCAGGCAAATCAATTACCTATGAGAGTAAAACAAAGGGATCTTCAGTCACAAGGCTGTATATTCAGCAAATTCTGTATGGTATACAAGTCAGAGTGATTGGATAATGTCAGAATAAGAAGATAAAGTGAGCTAGTTCTGGATCACAGCCTTTTCCCCCCTGCAATTCTATGTAATAACCATAGAAAAAACCCCACAGCATTAATTTTACAGTAAAAGGTTTGGCTCCTGACTGGCAAATTCTCAGGGCAATAGAGAGACATAAAGGTTGCTATAGAAAACCTTGATAAATAATTTGTATGGTTCAGTGTTAAATAATGTGGGTAATATAAGAATAGTAGATCTTAAAATGAAACATTTTCAGAGTGTTTCATTATATAGTGCTCAAATCCTTTCAATAACAATTGCCCCATCCACCAGCTTGACAACTTGTTTCTTTCTTTTCCGACGTATTTTCATGACACCTTTTGGTCCCTTCTTTGAAATGAAACCTTTCTTGCACATCTGCATACAGGCCTTCCTAAAGGTAAAATTATTTTCATTCCCACCACATCCAGTGTAGCTGAATGGACGACATTTTCCAATAGTCTGATTATAGAAGAACCGTTTCTCATTAGCTTTGCAAAGTCCTCTGTCCATGGGCATCACACAAAGAGAGGGGAGCAGAAATAAGTCTTGCTTAACAAGTGGAGCACTATTATTACTAATAGTACTAAAAACCATGTGGTCACCATCTATTTGTAGTGAATTGACTGAGGGGACCCTGTCATGGCAGGTCTTTTGGCATTCTTGCAAAGATTTAAAGTTGTTTTGGTTTCCCAGGCAACCACCATATTCGAATTTTTCACACTGCTGTGACTCTTTGTTGTAGAAATATCTGGGAATTAATCCTCGGCAGACACCAGGGTCATTCTCCAAAAGGCAGAAGGTAGGCTTTTCTTTCTTAAGTCTTAATTTCTTTGTCTTCTCTGGTACATCTTTTATGACACACGTTTGTTGACATTCTTCTAAGGTTAGAAAGTTGTTTTCATTGCCTTGACATCCACCAAAGATAAAACTTTCACAGTGGCGGGTATGAATGTTGAAATGATAGCGGGTGTGTAGGGCTTTGCAGGGACCAGAATCAGCTTTCAAGGCACAGATTGACATGCCTAGTATGAGTGGGGAT
This sequence comes from Bothrops alternatus, assembly GCA_034064705.1. Classification (NCBI taxonomy): domain Eukaryota; kingdom Metazoa; phylum Chordata; class Lepidosauria; order Squamata; family Viperidae; genus Bothrops; species Bothrops alternatus. Next base: position 25,974,161 of record JARGCV010000006.1, read on the forward strand.
GAATTGAGACCAATAATCTCTGCATATTCTTCATTCTCTGAAGCGGCAGTCCCATCACAAGGGGCAAATTGGGAGAGAAGATACAAGATGGCAGCTACAAACATATTGATCCTTCTTCTGCTCATCTTTTCACCAAATTGCTTGCAGTGCTGAAAAACAAAACCGTCCCCAAAGTATCCCAAGATTCCAGGAAGACTTCGTTGTTTTGTTTCTTCCTCAACTCCAGAAGGCAGGGCCTGGGGTGGGGTGGTGGAGGGGACGGGAAGAAAAAAAGACAAAATCAGAAATACAAACTGGCGGGGAGTGGTGTGGGATGGGAATCTAAACACACAGCTCTGAAGTTGCTCTTTTATGCTCTGCAGAAACCTTGGGATTGCCCAGAATGGGCATTTTTTACCAGGTATTGGTAGTCAACGCCAGCAAAACATTGTAAACTGTAGTCACGTGATTGTGGGATGCTGCAAAGAGCTCTGAATGTGATCTGGATGCTGACTGCCCACAGTGCAATTGCATGAGTGCAGATGGGGGAGAGGGCAAACATCAAGTCTTTGAATCCAAGGACTAAATACCTTATATTCTTATTCTTAGTAAACTTTAACCAACACTTCTTTTTCAATGGAAAATGTAGTACCAATTAACAAGGTTACTGAGAGGAGAATACGAAAGCAAGGTATGCTATGTTGCCATTTACATGATCATTTTTATTTACAGTTTAATTGAAATCACTGGCATGGAAATTGTTCACGTCTGGATAGGACATACACTTTCCCTGCCATTTTAGCTGTTCCATTTGTGTATCTTACATACGGTATTTTGCTAGTGTGTGCAACAACCTAGCACGAGTTGCAAGAAATTATAGCCTCTTAGCCAGTGTAACTTGGGTATTCTTCTATAAAATTCCTTCTTCTGGAAGAATGGAAACTTTCTGCCCCCATAGCAGATCGACAGCGCTTTCTGTGCCTCCAATCATGAGGTGCCAAGGACAGATCTTCCTGATGTTGCTGAACAAAATTCTCCTTCTTATTAGACAATACAGTGGTTGATGTTCAGAAAGTACAGGTAATCTTCCACTTACGACAGTTCATTTAGTGACTGTTCAGAGTTACAACGACAGTGAAAAAAAGGACTTATGATCCTTTTTCACACTTACGTCCGTTGCAGTAGCCCCTTGGTCACGTGATCGATATTCAGATGCTTGGCAACTGATTCATGTTTATGACTGTAGCAGTGTCCCGGGGTCATGTGATCAACCTTTGCGTCCTTCTGGCTAGCAAAAGCAATGGGGAAGCCAGATTCTCCTAACAACTTTGTTACTATCTAAACAACTGCATTGATCTGCTTAGCAACTGTGGGAAGAAAGGTCGTAAAATGTGGCAAAAGTCACTTTACAAATGTTGCATTTAAAAGATAAATTTGGGGATCAATTGTGGTAAGTTGAGGACTGCTTGCGTGTAGCTGAGGAACCTCTGGAAGTGTCAGATTTCCATTAGTATTGTAAGTGAATATTAATTCACTGTATCCCATAGAACGGCGGAAAAAAATACGAGAAAACAGACAAAGCAGTTTGCTGAAATTCTGCGTTTAATGAAAAGTTTACCCTATTCCTAACAAAAGTGTAATTTAAAATAGGTCTAAACTAAATTAGCAGATATTAAGTCTTTTTTAGATTTATTCTCAAACAACAACAAGAACAAAAACAAGAAGTACAACAACAACAACAAGTACAACAAGAAGAATTACAACAACAATAACAAGACGCAGGAAGTTCCTCGTTGGAAAGTGGCTCCTCGCAGGGCTTCGCTGCTGGGGCTGATTCCGCCGTCCATCGCCGTCCGTCCGCCGTACGTCTATATGCAGATAGAATAACAAAACAGAATCCCAAGAGTTGGAAGGGACCTTGGAGGTCTTCTACTCCAACCCCCTATTCATGAAGGCATTGTTCCCAGCATGGCCTCCATTTGTCTGCTGTGCTCAATTGCCAGCTTCTGGTGCAGCCCATCAAGAAGGGCAAGACTGCCTCCTCGTGAGTGAAAGAGCCGCCCTTTGCTGCTCCTGCCTTTTCTCTGCCCTACCTTTTCACGGATAGTGCAGAAAGCAGTTCCTCCTCAAGACTAACCGTCTGCAGCTGCATGCTTTCCCAAGCGGAAGTCTCAGGGCTGTCCTGCTGCAGCTGTGCTTCAGCCAAATCACTCTCCGCTGGCTGCTCGGAGGCATTGACCAACTCACCTCCTGATGTGCCTGGGACTGGTTCATCCTCCTCCGATCTGCCTTCTGGAGAGGCATCTGGGGAAGCGTCTGGGGGAGAAATCAAAGGCCAATATTAGTGCCACACGCTTTCTATAAAAGTATACACACTTTGTTCTTTCCGGAGTTACTTTTGATACTTTTCGTGGGGTTTCCTTAATAAAGAGACTGGAGAGGGTTGCCATTTCCTTCTCCAGTGGACCACGTTGTGTCAGCACTCTGCACTATGACCTGTCTGACTTGGGTGACCCTGCCCGTCAGAGCTCATCGCTTCATTGAGCAAGGCATTGATCCACAAAGAGGCTAAAATAGGTACCTCTTTTAATTAGAGACTGAGGTCCAGGAAGTCCTCCTCCAGGCTGCTGACGTCGTCCAGCGAGGCTTCCCCTTCTTCGGGAGAATCCTGTGAATGACAATGATGACTTTTTATCCATCAGTGAAAGGAGACTCAGAATTCCTAAAAGGGGCCCGATTGATTTGGGATCCCCATCAGGAACAATGCTTCTGTTGCAATCCCCACTCCCACCCCACTCTGCCCGTTAAAGCTCTGCCTGGAAACAGCAGGTAGCTGGAGAGGATGACGCGGAAAAACGAAAGGGATAAACAGGGTGGGTCATATCCATTTAGGACACCAGTCCACTGCACTGGGCCCTTCCCTGCTGCTTTGCAGTAAATCAAACAATGGCAACAGAGCTTGGGTGCTTCTAGTTAGCCTACGTACCTTGTGCCAAGGGCCAGGTGTCAACTTTCTCCACTGTCCAGAGCCCTCCAGCACAGATCACTCAGATTAGGAGAACTGATTAGAGGGACTCTATCCCTCCCCAAGAGAAAACACTTTGTCTGTCTTACCCACGGACTGGATGAAAGGCTGGCCTCCGAAGCCTCTGCAGCCTGCTCCCAGCTTCCCTCAGACAACTCATCCAAGAGGGCAGAAATGGAGTCAAAATCCTGCAGACTGTTGTTCCGGGAGCCCACCAGGACTTTCATCGAATCCTGCAAATGACAGTACCGGGGCTAAATCCCAAGCTTTCTGCATCCCAATAAGATTGCTAAAGGATAGGGTGCGTTCAGGCCCTGTGTGCCAAAAGCAAGAGAGCCTCCATCGGCCCCTTTGCCAAGACTTTTTTTACCTCCGAAGTATGCGTCTTCTCCCCAATAGGATAGAGCTGCTCCTCCGTCGGCTGGTCTTCTTCATCCTGAAATAAAAATGCAAAGATTCTGTCTGTTGGCATCTCCACAGAGACAATGCTTCTTCTTTTAGTGGGGTAGAAGCTGCTCAGGCCTTACCGATTCTGTGCAGGTCTCTGACCTGGGGGGGAGTCGCGGCCTCCAGTGCTCTTCCTTTTCCTCTCTGGGGAGAGAACCGAAGGAGCCAAAGATCAAAAACAGCCATGGGCCCTTTTTTTAAAAAAAGTGGTGACGTGGAGGCTGTAAGAACCCTTCCAGCTGGCCTGCCAAGGGGATTGGCCTGAGATTCCTCCTTTAGCAGAAGCAAAGGCAGAGGGCAGAGATGCCTCCTCTCTGCAAAGGCTTCACCCTCCGAGGTGTTCCCTACCTTGATAGGCAGGCACTGCTTTCCTCCTGCACCTCTCTTGGTCGGAATTCTTCTGAAGGATCCTGAAATAACAATGCAAATATTACAAATGTTGGCATATCAACCAATCCACAGCGAAAGGGCTTCTGCCATTACCATGGTGGGGAGCTGGTCTGGGCTTACCGACTCAGTGCAGGTCTCCCAGATGGTTGAGAGCCGCGGCCTCCACTTGGCTAACTTCTCATTTCTGGGGAGAGAATGAAGGGCCAAAAGATCAAAACTAGCCATGCGATGCCTCCCCTCTGCAAAGGTTTCTTCTAGCCCTTCTCTTTAGGGCTTTACTGCGGCTGCCTTTTAGGGGGCTTCAGAATACTTCATCTGCAAGCACCTACCTCCCTGAAATGCGAAGTGGCATCACCTCTTCTCTCCTGGGGGTCCGGGCGGTGGCACGAACACCCATCAAACCCTGCAAGTAACAATTGTTCATTGAAAGTATAAATTAAAAGTCCCCTGCATGTTGTGCAACGTTTATCTTCAACAGGGAAAGACAAAGCAGATCATGGAAGATTTGGCTGATAGGAAGCCATCAAGATCTTTCCATGAATCCAAAAGGCTCCTCTTGCCTTTGCTAGGCTGAACAGGTTCCCCCAAGTGAGAATTCCTTCCTTTCCCCACCCGGTTTTGAGGGATGAGCCCTGACTTGCCAGGTTGCAAAAGCGTCCTTACCCCTTGGGAGGAAGACCTGCGTCCATCCGACACATGAATCTGTGTCTCCCATTCTCCCTTCTGGTCCGCTTGTTCATGTGCCTCGTCAGTTCTGACAGAAATAAAAAGATGACATGTCAAAAAATATCCATCTAGCTCTGCCTCTTCTTTCTAAGAACAGCCAACCTGCCCATCTTTTGGCCTCTGCAGGCCCCTTGCAGAGAGAGAGCCATCTTGGGGAGAGGCTGTTAGAGACCCTGCAGTCCATCAGTGGTGCCCCACCATGCCCAGGGTTTGAGGAGAAGGGGGTGGTACCTGTCAGGAGGCACAGGAAGGTCCTGTACGTCGCTCTTCGTGCAGCAGAAGAGCGCCGAACATCTTTTCCAGATGTTCTGTGAAGAAAAGAGAAATAGAGATGAGCCAGTCAGAAGAGTTGCGAAGCATGACTTTCTCCCCTCCTATTGCCAGTTTCTTGGCAGCTGAGACAGCCACACTTACTCTAAAAAACCTTCGTACAGCCATGACCCCAAGCAGCTGTTTGTCCTTTAACTGCACGAAGGGAGAATGGGCAGTTGGGCCCTGGTTGGTGGCTTTTCAGGGAAACTGACAACCTCGTTGCCTCAGCAACCAGGTAAACAAGGGCCACATTCTAAACCTACCCAAGGAGGGCAGCTCACCTGGGTATAGCAGTATCTGGGCGGCCCGGTGGCTGACTCCTTTGGTGGCCTTTGGCCTCTTCCTTTCATGTGGGAGCAGGAACAACAGAGAAGCACCATCATACAAACGGCATACAAACCCAAATAAATAAATAAATAAATAAATTGTGGCACAAAGCACAGAAGGAATCATACAATCCTAGGGTGTGGCTTTTAGACCAACCCCCTGCCCAAGGAAGGGCTCCTCACAGAGGCCCTCCAGGGAGGGGAGGGGACATAGTGCACTCTCCCTTCGGGGCTGCCGAGACTCTGATCATGTGCAGGGCTCCCGTTCCACTTTCAGCTCCTCCCAAGCTGGACCTGTGCCAGTGGATGCCCCCCTTGACCGGGACATGGCTCCAATAAGCCTGGCCATTGAGGGAGCAACCCCTGTCTAGGCTGCTGCCATTGCCACCGCTGCTGCTGAGGGGGCATGCCAGACGTGCATCACCTCCTCCCATCCCCTGGCTCAGGGAGGCCCAGGGCAGCCCCTCCTCTCCCCTGACAGATCTAACAGCTCTGAGGCTTTTCCCTAATAAAATACTATTATTTAATCTACTTCTGGTATGTATTAATTACTACCTTTTTGTTTTCATCGCAATTCCTACAGGTATGTTTCATTGTATAGATGTATTTAAAGAAAGCTATTCGTTATAGGTAGTCCTCGATTTATGACTGGTTGCTTAACGACCATTTGAAATCATGAAGAACTGACCCAGAACTACTTATGACTTATTTTAATCATTATGGTGGCTGCATATCCCCATCTCCATGATGACATGATCCCATTTGGGATTCTTGGCAACTGATTACCTTTAGGACTGTTTGCAGCATCCCAGCGAACACTTAATGACTTCAGCATTTGCTTAACAACTACTCTCAAAATGTAGAAAATTTGGCTCTAGTCACGTGATGCCTCGACTTGTGACTGCAGCAACTTACCACTGTAATTCAGGGCTCAATTTCATCTTCCATTGAGGACAACCATTACTGCTAATGTGACTTCAGGCTCGAAGAGAAAAAAGTTAGAGATTTTTAATGACCAGGAGAGAGACTCTGGACTTAAATGTCTTCTAAATAAATTTTGAAGCATTCGCTGACCTAATAAATGGAGACGTTGCTTCTTTCTTCCGGAATGAGCTTGCTAGTAGCAAATATATTCTTCTTTCAATTTCCAAATATCATAAACTAGAAACAAAAACAAAAAATAAAGCCCAGGTTCAAAGTACCCAGCTTCACAACTTATACTTCAGTTATAGTGAAATATTAAACCACATGCTTCAGAGAAACAGAACAATTTTTCTTTATATTTGCAAGTTTACTTCCAAAACGTCTATTGTTTCACACAGACATTTTTTTCTTCCTCCAATGGGAGGATTCCAATTTATTTTCATATTTTAAATGCTGTCCTTGTATCCTCTTTGAGTTTATAAATATATCTAGCTTTGATATGATGCCCAAAACAGGAACAAACGTAGTTAACGTCATGACTTTCATTCTGAAGGATGGGCTTCAGAGTTGTGAAGTGATTAGAGAAATTTCAATGGAAGATAGAGGAAAAATATTGAAAGCAAGATCAAGTACACATATTGCAGGTAGTCTTCAACTTACAACAGTTCGTTTAGTGACCGTTGAAAGTTACAGCCCTGAAAAAAGTGATTTATGATCATTTTTAGACTTACAACCTTTCTAGTAGTCCCAGGATCATATGATCAACATTCAAATGTTTTGCAATTTGATAATAGTAGTAATAACGACAACAACAACAACAACTAAATTGGAAGGGATCTTGGAGGTCATCTAGTCCAACCCCTGCTCAGGCAGGAAACCCTATACCATTTCAGGCAAATGGCTGTCCAGTCTCTTCTTAAAAACTTCCAGTGTCGGAGCATTCACAGCTTCTGGAGGCAGGTTGTTCCACTGTTTAATTGTTCTTACTTCCAGAAAATTTCTCCTTAGTTCTAGGTTGCTTGTCTGTTTGGTTATTTTCCATCCGTTGCTTCTTGTCCTGCCTTCAGGTGCTTCGGGGAGTAGCTTGACTCCCTCTTTTTTGTGGCAGCCCCTGAGATATTGGAACACGGCTATGATGTCAACCCTCGTCCTTCTCTTCATTAGACTAGACATACCCAATTGCAGCAACCGTTCCTTGTATGCTAATTGTTGTTTAAATTGTCCTGGCACAGATTTGTTCGTTATCCTGTTTAGTTTCCCTTTCTTTTCTGCTTTGCTGGCAGAATGTAACGGTTGGTCTTTCCATTTTGTTCAGCTGACAGGCCAAACTTTTACATTTATTACTTAACCTTATGTCAAGATTGAGCTAGACTAGTACAGGTAGTCCTCAACCTCCTACGATTCACTTAGTGACTAGTTCATATTTATGATTCTTGCTGTGTCCCAAGGTCATGTGATCACTTTTGCAACAGTTTGAAAAGCAAAATCAGTGCAGAAGCCAGATTCCCTTAACATCCATGTAACCAACTGGATAACCCACTATAATTTTGCAGGGTTCTAAGTTTCCTCTCAATACACTCTACTAAAACAACGGCTGAATGAAGGTGGGAAAGAGCTATAACCATTAGCATTTCATTAATTTATCTCAACATGACCTCTTAGATTTTCCTGTTTATCATGCCTTTCTCTCTTTTGTAGGATATTATGGTAAAACAGTAGCTGCTCAGTCATCGTATGCGGTGGACCTAGCAAATGAGTGGACTTTTTGAGAAGAATCGTGGAAATGGCAAGTAGCGAGTTTTCCATAATTGGTTAGTGACAGACCTATTGCATTCTGGCTCTTGTTGTTGTTATCACAGGGTAATAACATCAGGGATCACACTGATTGAAATAACATCTCTGGTGTCTCTTACAAATCAAACGTCTTTTCTGCATTTATGCATTCTCTGCCTCTTAGGACTCCTGATAAAGGAGGATTCGTTCTTCTGTTATTGTATTTCGTTTTGACAACCCATCCTTACTATACAATATTTGTGTAGCTCGGTTACTGTGGTCAGCGGCCTAGAGGACTACTTGAGTGACATTTGGATGTGGGAAACTTGGAAAATGCTGAAAAGTTGGGAGTTATTTCTAGATACTCAATAAAGCTTTGTCTATTCCTCTGTTTATGCACATCAAACGAGTGTACAGCATTCTGATAGAAATGGACTCTGAAACCGAGCTAGTCAAGAACTGTGTGATAAAGTGGGCACAAGACTTCGGACACCCTATCGCCATGGACACGTGGGAGAAAATCTGGGTGAGGAATGTAGAATTCACGAAATCGCAACACTTAAGGGAAAACTTCTACAAGATGTTCTATAGATGGCATCTAGACCCGAAAAAAATATCACTCATCTACCCGGGCTCCCAGCCCAAATGCTGGAGGTGTGGGGACGGGGAGGCTACTTACTTTCACATATGGTGGGCATGCAGAAAAATCAAAGCATTCTGGAGGAAGATATGGTGGACACTCCAAACTATTTTCAAAAAGCGTATAGAATTTCTACCTCAGGCTTTCCTGTTAGGGATCACAAAGGACTTCACTACCTCAGAGACAAATTTATTTTTGAACTTAATTACAGCAGCAAGATTGTTGGTGGGACAATACTGGAAGAATCCGGAAATACCGCCTATTGAAGAATGGACTGTGAAAGTGACAAATTTGGCGGAAATGGCGAAAATATCAGCGTACTTGAAAAATCGCTCCAATGAACAATTTTGACGGACTGGAAACAGTGGATAGACTATATCCAAGAGAGACACCAATCAAACAGAATGCAGCTGGCGTTTAGCTGAGGCTCGATGGGAGGAGGGAAGAAGGGTTAACAAATCATATGTTTACAAAAACTAACACCCAATGTTGAATGTATATGTTCTATAACTAATGCCTCTTAACATAAAAAAAAAAAGTTGGATCATATGACCATGTGGGGGACTGCGAGGACGGGTTCTTAAGTCGCTTTTTTCAGGTCTGTCACCACTTTGAACAGTTGCTAGGGTTTCCTGCACGGGCGGGGGGTTGGACTAGATGACCTCCAAGGTTCCTTCCAATTACTAATACTTCTTCTTCTTCTTCTTCTTCTTCTTCTTCTTCTTCTTCTTCTTCTTCTTCTTCTTCTTCTTCTTCTTCTTCTTCTTCTTCTTCTTCTTCTTCTTCTTCTTCTTCTTCTTCTTCTTCTTCTTCTTCTTCTTCTTCTTCTTTTTCCTTCTTCTTCCTTTTTCCTTCTTCTTCTTCTTTTTCTTCTCCTTCCTTTTTCCTTCTCCTTCTTCCTTCTTCCTTCTTCCTTTTTCCTCCTCCTCCTCCTCCTCCTCCTCTTCCGTCTTCTTCTTTTCCTTTTTCCTTCTTCTTCTTCTTCTTCTTCTTCTTCTTCTTCTTCTTCTTCTTCTTCTTCTTCTTCTTCTTCTTCTTCTTCTTCTTCTTCTTCTTCTTCCTTTTTCCTTCTTCTCCTTCTTCTTCTTCTTCATCATCATCATCATCATCATCATTATTATATCAAACGAACAGTTGTAATTTGAGAATCATGGACGGGGTTTGAGACCAGCTGAGCTTTCCCCCCTCCCCAAATATCCTGCAGGAAGTCCCTCCCTCCCTTCTGCCCCCCCCAAAGACCCAGTCAGGGACACAAAACCCTTTTTGCTCCAAGGATAACACAATCCGGAAGAGAGCAACGTGGACAAAAAAACGGCTTTGGCCAAGCCGAACCAACAATCACAAAATGGCCTTTTTTTTTCGTTAAGACAGTCCGACGGAAATACCTTCCGCAGCTGAAAATAAAAATTGAAAAGGAAGCAAAAAAAATAAAAATAAAAAAATAAAGCTTTGTCTATTTCAATATATATATATATATATATATATATATATATATATATATATATATATATATATATATATATATATATATATATATATATATATATATATATATATATATATATATATATATATATATATATATATATATATATATATATATATATATATATATATATATATATATATATATGGCCAATGTTGCAGCTCTGGTCTGGCTCCTGGTCTGTGGTCTTGCCTCATCATTGGTGTGGGTTTGGGTTTGCTTTTTGCGTGGATGTGTGGAGGTGGCATCCTGTGTGTTTCTGGTGTCAATCTTTGTGATAGGAATACGTTTGTCATTGAAACGTTGCCAAGACACTTCAAATTCTACATGGGAGAAAACCCGAAGAACCAAAGACCTATATATATATATATATATATGTTTTAAAATTGTTAACAAAGAAATAAGGGATTTCTGAGATAGCTATTTCGAGTTATTTAACTCTCTTCAGTCAGAACTCACCCTTTCCGGGATTCGAACCTGGGCAGTCTGCATGCTAGGCAGAAGCTTTAGTCTCAAGCCACAGGCTCTCTCCCGCTTTGTTAATATTCAGGGAGTGAATATGTGTGTCAAGTGGTTATTTTTTAGATTGCACCCTGTAAACCCAAATATGGGAGGAAGAAATCATTCTTTCCAATCTAAAAAATAACCACTTGACACACATATTCACTCCCTGAATATTAAAAAAACGGGAGAGAGCCTGTGGCTTGAGACTAAAGCTTCTGCCTAGCATGCAGACTGCCCAGGTTCGAATCCCGGAAAGGGTGAGTTCTGACTGAAGAGAGTTAAATAACTCGAAATAGCTATCTCAGAAATCCCTTATTTCTTTGTTAACAATTTTAAAAACATATATATATTTGTGCTTGCAGATGGCTCTGGGTTGAGCTGAAACAAGCAAAGGAAAGAATGATTTCTTCCTCCCATATTTGGGTTTACAGGGTGCAATCTAAAAAATAACCACTTGACACACATATTCACTCCCTGAATATTAACAAAGCGGGAGAGAGCCTGTGGCTTGAGACTAAAGCTTCTGCCTAGCATGCAGACTGCCCAGGTTCGAATCCCGGAAAGGGTGAGTTCTGACTGAAGAGAGTTAAATAACTCGAAATAGCTATCTCAGAAATCCCTTATTTCTTTGTTAACAATTTTAAAAACATATATATATTTGTGCTTGCAGATGGCTCTGGGTTGAGCTGAAACAAGCAAAGGAAAGAATGATTTCTTCCTCCCATATTTGGGTTTACAGGGTGCAATCTAAAAAATAACCACTTGACACACATATTCACTCCCTGAATATTAACAAAGCGGGAGAGAGCCTGTGGCTTGAGACTAAAGCTTCTGCCTAGCATGCAGACTGCCCAGGTTCGAATCCCGGAAAGGGTGAGCTCTGACTGAAGAGAGTTAAATAACTCGAAATAGCTATCTCAGAAATCCCTTATTTCTTTGTTAACAATTTTAAAAACATATATATATTTGTGCTTGCAGATGGCTCTGGGTTGAGCTGAAACAAGCAAAGGAAAGAATGATTTCTTCCTCCCATATTTGGGTTTACAGGGTGCAATCTAAAAAATAACCACTTGACACACATATTCACTCCCTGAATATTAACAAAGCGGGAGAGAGCCTGTGGCTTGAGACTAAAGCTTCTGCCTAGCATGCAGACTGCCCAGGTTCGAATCCCGGAAAGGGTGAGCTCTGACTGAAGAGAGTTAAATAACTCGAAATAGCTATCTCAGAAATCCCTTATTTCTTTGTTAACAATTTTAAAAACATATATATATTTGTGCTTGCAGATGGCTCTGGGTTGAGCTGAAACAAGCAAAGGAAAGAATGATTTCTTCCTCCCATATTTGGGTTTACAGGGTGCAATCTAAAAAATAACCACTTGACACACATATTCACTCCCTGAATATTAACAAAGCGGGAGAGAGCCTGTGGCTTGAGACTAAAGCTTCTGCCTAGCATGCAGACTGCCCAGGTTCGAATCCCGGAAAGGGTGAGTTCTGACTGAAGAGAGTTAAATAACTCGAAATAGCTATCTCAGAAATCCCTTATTTCTTTGTTAACAATTTTAAAAACATATATATATTTGTGCTTGCAGATGGCTCTGGGTTGAGCTGAAACAAGCAAAGGAAAGAATGATTTCTTCCTCCCATATTTGGGTTTACAGGGTGCAATCTAAAAAATAACCACTTGACATATATATATATATATATATATATATATATATATATATATATATATATATATATATATATATATATATATATATATATATATATATATATATATATATATATATATATATATATATATATATATATATATATATATATATATATATATATGATATAAAATAAAAGTTTCAAGATCACCAGGAGATTTAAAAGAAATTAATTTTAATATAACCTAGCTTTCGTTGGAAACTACCAACATCGTCAGGGTTAAAAAGGCAACTAAGGAGATGTTTTAAATAGGATCAGTTAACGCCTGCGCTCGGCTCCTAGTTACCGGTCCTAGCCGGTTAATTTGTATTCTGGGTGTTTCTCCTTCTCTGTCATATACAAATTACTGGCTAGGACCGGTAACTAGGAGCCGAGCGCAGGCGTTAACTGATCCTATTTAAAACATCTCCTTAGTTGCCTTTTTAACCCTGACGATGTTGGTAGTTTCCAACGAAAGCTAGGTTATATTAAAATTAATTTCTTTTAAATCTCCTGGTGATCTTGAAACTTTTATTTTATATCATGAATGTACCCAGGAGTCGTATTTTTATGGATATTATTAATCATATATATATATATATATATATATATATATATATATATATATATATATATATATATATGTATGTATGTATGTATGTATGTATGTATGTATGTATGTATGTATGTATGTATGTATGTATGTATGTATGTACCGGTATGTATATATGTATATATGTATATATATGTATATGTATATGTATATGTATATACAATGGGGAAGCCAGATTCACTTAACAACCAGGTTAGTCACTTAGGAACTGGAGTGATTCACTTAATAGCTGTGGCATGAAATGTCATAAAATCATGTGATTGTGGGATGCTGCAAAGAGCTCTGAATGTGATCTGGTTGCTGACTGCTCACAGTGCAATTGCATGAGTGCAGATGGGGGAGAGGGCAAACATCAAGTCTTTGAATCCAAGGACTAAATACCTTATATTCTTATTCTTAGTAAACTTTAACCAACACTTCTTTTTCAGTGGAAAATGTAGTACCAATTAACAAGGTTACTGAGAGGAGAATACGAAAGCAAGGTATGCTATGTTGCCATTTACATGATCATTTTTATTTACAGTTTAATTGAAATCACTGGCATGGAAATTGTTCACGTCTGGATAGGACATACACTTTCCCTGCCATTTTAGCTGTTCCATTTGTTTATCTTACATACGGTATTTTGCTAGTGTGTGCAACAACCTAGCACGAGTTGCAAGAAATTATAGCCTCTTAGCCAGTGTAACTTGGGTATTCTTCTATAAAATTCCTTCTTCTGGAAGAATGGAAACTTTCTGCCCCCATAGCAGATCGACAGCGCTTTCTGTGCCTCCAATCATGATGTGCCAAGGACAGATCTTCCTGATGTTGCTGAAGAAAATTCTCCTTCTTATTAGACAATACAGTGGTTGATGTTCAGAAAGTACAGGTAATCCTCCACTTACGACAGTTCATTTAGTGACTGTTCAGAGTTACAACGACAGTGAAAAAAAGGACTTATGATCCTTTTTCACACTTAGTCCGTTGCAGTAGCCCTTGGTCACGTGATCGATATTCAGATGCTTGGCAACTGATTCATGTTTATGACTGTAGCAGTGTCCCGGGGTCATGTGATCAACTTTTGTGTCCTTCTGGCTAGCAAAAGCAATGGGGAAGCCAGATTCTCTTAACAACGTTGTTACTATCTAAACAACTGCATTGATCTGCTTAGCAACTGTGGGAACAAAGGTCGTAAAATGTGGCAAAAGCCACTTTACAAATGTTGCATTTAAAAGATAAATTTGGGGATCAATTGTGGTAAGTTGAGGACTGATTGCGTGTAGCTGAGGAACCTCTGGAAGTGTCAGATTTCCATTAGTATTGTAAGTGAATATTAATTCACTGTATCCCATAGAACGGCGGGAAAAAATACGAGAAAACAGACAAAGCAGTTTGCTGAAATTCTGCATTTAATGAAAAGTTTACCCTATTCCTAACAAAAGTGTAATTTAAAATAGGTCTAAACTAAATTAGCAGATATAAAGTCTTTTTTAGATTTATTCTCAAACAACAACAAGAACAAAAACAAGAAGAAGTACAACAACAACAACAAGTACAACAAGAAGAATTACAACAACAACAATAACAATAACAAGACGCAGGAAGTTCCTCGTTGGAAAGTGGCTCCTCGCAGGGCTTCGCCGCTGGGGCTGATTCCGCCGTCCATCGCCGTCCGTCTATATGCAGATAGAATAACAAAACAGAATCCCAAGAGTTGGAAGGGACCTTGGAGGTCTTCTACTCCAACCCCCTATTCATGAAGGCATTGTTCCCAGCATGGCGTCCATTTGTCTGCTGTGCTCAATTGCCAGCTTCTGGTGCAGCCCATCAAGAAGGGCAAGACTGCCTCCTCGTGAGTGAAAGAGCCGCCCTTTGCTGCTCCTGCCTTTTCTCTGCCCTACCTTTTCTCAGATAGTGCAGAAAGCAGTTCCTCAAGACTAACCATCTGCAGCTGCATGCTTTCCCAAGCGGAAGTCTCAGGGCTGTCCTGCTGCAGCTGTGCTTCAGCCAAATCACTCTCCGCTGGCTGCTCGGAGGCATTGACCAACTCACCTCCTGATGTGCCTGGGACTGGTTCATCCTCCTCCGATCTGCCTTCTGGAGAGGCATCTGGGGAAGCGTCTGGGGGAGAAATCAAAGGCCAATATTAGTACCACACGCTTTCTATAAAAGTATACACACTTTGTTCTTTCCGGAGTTACTTTTGATACTTTTCGTGGGGTTTCCTTAATAAAAAGACTGGAGAGGGTTGCCATTTCCTTCTCCAGTGGACCACGTTGTGTCAGCACTCTGCACTATGACCTGTCTGACTTGGGTGACCCTGCCCGTCAGAGCTCATCGCTTCATTGAGCAAGGCATTGATCCACCAAGAGGCTAAAATAGGTACCTCTTTTAATTAGAGACTGAGGTCCAGGGAGTCCTCCTCCAGGCTGCTGACGTCATCCAGCGAGGCTTCCCCTTCTTCGGGAGAATCCTGTGAATGACAATGATGACTTTTTATCCATCAGTGAAAGGAGACTCAGCATTCCTAAAAGGGGCCCGATTGATTTGGGATCCCCATCAGGAACAATGCTTCTGTTGCAATCCCCACTCCCACCCCACTCTGCCCGTTAAAGCTCTGCCTGGAAACAGCAGGTAGCTGGAGAGGATGACGCAGAAAAACGAAAGGGATAAACAGGGTGGGTCATATCCATTTAGGACACCAGTCCACTGCACTGGGCCCTTCCCTGCTGCTTTGCAGTAAATCAAACAATGGCAACAGAGCTTGGGTGCTTCTAGTTAGCCTACGTACCTTGTGCCAAGGGCCAGGTGTCACCTTTCTCCACTGTCCAGAGCCCTCCAGCACAGATCACTCAGATTAGGAGAACTGATTAGAGGGACTCTATCCCTCCCCAAGAGAAAACACTTTGTCTGTCTTACCCACGGACTGGATGAAAGGCTGGCCTCCGAAGCCTCTGCAGCCTGCTCCCAGCTTCCCTCAGACAACTCATCCAACAGGGCAGAAATGGAGTCAAAATCCTCCAGACTGTTGTTCCGGGAGCCCACCAGGACTTTCATCGAATCCTGCAAATGACAGTACCGAGGCTAAATCCCAAGCTTTCTGCATCCCAATAAGATTGCTAAAGGATAGGGTGCGTTCAGGCCCTGTGTGCCAAAAGCAAGAGAGCCTCCATCGGCCCCTTTGCCAAGACTTTTTTTACCTCCGAAGTATGCGTCTTCTCCCCAATAGGAGAGAGCTGCTCCTCCGTCGGCTGGTCTTCTTCATCCTGAAATAAAAATGCAAAGATTCTGTCTGTTGGCATCTCCACAGAGACAATGGTTCTTCGTTTAGTGGGGTAGAAGCTGCTCAGGCCTTACCGATTCTGTGCAGGTCTCTGACCTGGGGGGGAGTCGCGGCCTCCAGTGCTCTTCCTTTTCCTCTCTGGGGAGAGAACCGAAGGAGCCAAAGATCAAAAACAGCCATGGGCCCTTTTTTTAAAAAAAGTGGTGACGTGGAGGCTGTAAGAACCCTTCCAGCTGGCCTGCCAAGGGGATTGGCCTGAGATTCCTCCTTTAGCAGAAGCAAAGGCAGAGGGCAGAGATGCCTCCTCTCTGCAAAGGCTTCACCCTCCGAGGTGTTCCCTACCTTGATAGGCAGGCACTGCTTTCCTCCTGCACCTCTCTTGGTCGGAATTCTTCTGAAGGATCCTGAAATAACAATGCAAATATTACAAATGTTGGCATATCAACCAATCCACAGCGAAAGGGCTTCTGCCATTACCATGGTGGGGAGCTGGTCTGGGCTTACCGACTCAGTGCAGGTCTCCCAGATGGTTGAGAGCCGCGGCCTCCACTTGGCTAACTTCTCATTTCTGGGGAGAGAATGAAGGGCCAAAAGATCAAAACTAGCCATGCGATGCCTCCCCTCTGCAAAGGTTTCTTCTAGCCCTTCTCTTTAGGGCTTTACTGCGGCTGCCTTTTAGGGGGCTTCAGAATACTTCATCTGCAAGCACCTACCTCCCTGAAATGCGAAGTGGCATCACCTCTTCTCTCCTGGGGGTCCGGGCAGTGGCACGAACACCCATCAAACCCTGCAAGTAACAATTGTTCATTGAAAGTATAAATTAAAAGTCCCCTGCATGTTGTGCAACGTTTATCTTCAACAGGGAAAGACAAAGCAGATCATGGAAGATTTGGCTGATAGGAAGCCATCAAGATCTTTCCATGAATCCAAAAGGCTCCTCTTGCCTTTGCTAGGCTGAACAGGTTCCCCCAAGTGAGAATTCCTTCCTTTCCCCACCCGGTTTTGAGGGATGAGCCCTGACTTGCCAGGTTGCAAAAGCGTCCTTACCCCTTGGGAGGAAGACCTGCGTCCATCGGACACATGAATCTGTGTCTCCCATTCTCCCTTCTGGTCCGCTTGTTCATGTGCCTCGTCAGTTCTGACAGAAATAAAAAGATGACATGTCAAAAAATATCCATCTAGCTCTGCCTCTTCTTTCTAAGAACAGCCAACCTGCCCATCTTTTGGCCTCTGCAGGCCCCTTGCAGAGAGAGAGCCATCTTGGGGAGAGGCTGTTAGAGACCCTGCAGTCCATCAGTGGTGCCCCACCATGCCCAGGGTTTGAGGAGAAGGGGGTGGTACCTGTCAGGAGGCACAGGAAGGTCCTGTACGTCGCTCTTCGTGCAGCAGAAGAGCGCCGAACATCTTTTCCAGATGTTCTGTGAAGAAAAGAGAAATAGAGATGAGCCAGTCAGAAGAGTTGCGAAGCATGACTTTCTCCCCTCCTATTGCCAGTTTCTTGGCAGCTGAGACAGCCACACTTACTCTAAAAAACCTTCGTACAGCCATGACCCCAAGCAGCTGTTTGTCCTTTAACTGCACGAAGGGAGAATGGGCAGTTGGGCCCTGGTTGGTGGCTTTTCAGGGAAACTGACAACCTCGTTGCCTCAGCAACCAGGTAAACAAGGGCCACATTCTAAACCTACCCAAGGAGGGCAGCTCACCTGGGTATAGCAGTATCTGGGCGGCCCGGTGGCTGACTCCTTTGGTGGCCTTTGGCCTCTTCCTTTCATGTGGGAGCAGGAACAACAGAGAAGCACCATCATACAAACGGCATACAAACCCAAATAAATAAATAAATAAATTGTGGCACAAAGCACAGAAGGAATCATACAATCCTAGGGTGTGGCTTTTAGACCAACCCCCTGCCCAAGGAAGGGCTCCTCACAGAGGCCCTCCAGGGAGGGGAGGGGACATAGTGCACTCTCCCTTCGGGGCTGCCGAGACTCTGATCATGTGCAGGGCTCCCGTTCCACTTTCAGCTCCTCCCAAGCTGGACCTGTGCCAGTGGATGCCCCCCTTGACCGGGACATGGCTCCAATAAGCCTGGCCATTGAGGGAGCAACCCCTGTCTAGGCTGCTGCCATTGCCACCGCTGCTGCTGAGGGGGCATGCCAGACGTGCATCACCTCCTCCCATCCCCTGGCTCAGGGAGGCCCAGGGCAGCCCCTCCTCTCCCCTGACAGATCTAACAGCTCTGAGGCTTTTCCCTAATAAAATACTATTATTTAATCTACTTCTGGTATGTATTAATTACTACCTTTTTGTTTTCATCGCAATTCCTACAGGTATGTTTCATTGTATAGATGTATTTAAAGAAAGCTATTCGTTATAGGTAGTCCTCGATTTATGACTGGTTGCTTAATGACCATTTGAAATCATGAAGAACTGACCCAGAACTACTTATGACTTATTTTAATCATTATGGTGGCTGCATATCCCCATCTCCATGATCACATGATCCCATTTGGGATTCTTGGCAACTGATTACCTTTCGGACTGTTTGCAGCGTCCCAGCGAACACTTAATGACTTCAGCATTTGCTTAACAACTACTCTAAAAATGTTGAAAATTTGGCTCTAGTCACGTGATGCCTCGACTTGTGACTGCAGCAACTTACCACTGTAATTCAGGGCTCAATTTCATCTTACATTTTTTATTTTATTTATTATTAAATTTCTATACCGCCCCTCTCCCGAAGGACTCGGGGCGGTGTACAGCCTTAAAATTTAAAAAACATATAAATGTACAAAATTAAAATATTTAAAAATAAATTAAACAAATTAGGCCATAAAATCCCATATAAAACCCAATATGTGCGAATCCTAAAATCCTAAAAATTACACAATCAAAATTACACAACATTGAGGACAACCATTACTGCTAATGTGACTTCAGGCTCGAAGAGAAAAAAGTTAGAGATTTTTAATGACCAGGAGAGAGAGAGACTCTGTACTTAAATGTCTTCTAAATAAATTTTGAAGCATTCGCTGCCCTAATAAATGGAGACGTTTCTTCTTTCTTCCGGAATGAGCTTGCTAGTAGCAAATAAATTCTTTTTTCAATTTCCAAATATCATAAACTAGAAACAAAAACAAAAAATGAAGCCCAGGTTCAAAGTACCCAGCTTCACAACTTATACTTCAGTTATAGTGAAATATTAAACCACATGCTTCAGAGAAACAGAACAATTTTTTTTATATTTGCAAGTTTACTTCCAAAACGTCTATTGTTTCACCCAGATATTGTTTTTCTTCCTCCAATGGGAGGATTCCAATTTATTGTCATATTTTAAATGCTGTCCATGTATCCTCTTTGAGTTTATAAATATATCTAGCTTTGATATGATGCCCAAAACAGGAACAAACGTAGTTAACGTCATGACTTTCATTCTGAAGGATGGGCTTCAGAGTTGTGAAGTGATTAGAGAAATTTCAATGGAAGGTAGAGGAAAAATATTGGAAGTAAGATCAAGTACACATATTGCAGGTAGTCTTCAACTTACAACAGTTCATTTAGTGACCGTTGAAAGTTACAGCCCTGAAAAAAGTGATTTATGATCATTTTTACACTTACGACCTTTGTAGTAGTCCCAGGATCATATGATCAACATTCAAATGTTTTGCAATTTGATAATAGTAGTAATAACGACAACAACAACAACAACTAAATTGGAAGGGAACTTGGAGGTCATCTAGTCCAACCCCTGCTCAGGCAGGAAACCCTATACCATTTCAGAAAAATGGCTGTCCAGTCTCTTCTTAAAAACTTCCAGTGCTGGAGCATTCACAGCTCCTGGAGGCAGGTTGTTCCACTGTTTAATTGTTCTAACTTCCAGAAAATTTCTCCTTAGTTCTAGGTTGCTTCTCTGTTTGGTTATTTTCCATCCGTTGCTTCTTGTCCTGCCTTCAGGTGCTTCGGGGAGTAGCTTGACTCCCTCTTTTTTGTGGCAGCCCCAGATATATTGGAACACTGCTACCGGTATGATGTCAACCCTGGTCCTTCTCTTCATTAGACTAGACATACCCAATTGCAGCAACCGTTCCTTGTATGCTAATTGTTGTTTAAATTGTCCTGGCACAGATTTGTTCGTTATCCTGTTTAGTTTCCCTTTCTTTTCTGCTTTGCTGGCAGAATGTAACGGTTGGTCTTTCCATTTTGTTCAGCTGACAGGCCAAACTTTTACATTTATTACTTAACCTTATGTCAAGATTGAGCTAGACTAGTACAGGTAGTCCTCAACCTCCTACAATTCACTTAGTGACTGGTTCATATTTATGATTCTTGCTGTGTCCCAAGGTCATGTGATCACTTTTGCAACAGTTGCAAAGCAAAATCAGTGCAGAAGCCAGATTCACTTAACATCCATGTAACCAACTGGATAACCCACTATAATTTTGCAGGGTTCTACGTTTCCTCTCAATACACTCTACTAAAACAACGGCTGAGTGAAGGTGGGAAAGAGCTATAGCCATTAGCATTTCATTAATTTATCTCAACATGACCTCTTAGAGTTTCCTGTTTATCATGCCTTTCTCTGTTTTGTAGGATAGTATGGTAAAAGAGTAGCTGCTCAGTCATCGTATGCGGTGGACCTAGCAAATGAGTGGACTTTTTGAGAAGAATCGTGGAAATGGCAAGTAGCGAGTTTTCCATAATTGGTTAGTGACAGACCTATTGCATTCTGGCTCTTGTTGTTGTTATCACAGGGCAATAACATCAGGGATCACACTGATTGAAATCACAGCTCTAGGGTCTCTTACAAATCAAACGTCTTTTCTGCCTTTATGCATTCTCTGCCTCTTAGGACTCCTGATAAAGGAGGATTCGTTCTTCTGTTATTGTATTTCGTTTTGACAACCCATCCTTACTATACAATATTTGTGTAGCTCGGTTACTGTGGTCAGCGGCCTAGAGGACTACTTGAGTGACATTTGGATGTGGGAAACTTGGAAAATGCTGAAAAGTTTGGAGTTACCTGTAGATAATCAATAAAGCTTTTTCTATTTCAATATATATATTGAAATATGACTACTAATTAAAATTAATCATTGCAATATTGTCGGTATCATCAACGACCAAAAAACGCATCACACCAGAGGCAACTCATGTGTCTACATTCACAGCCCCCTGAAAAACATCCTGGCCCAAGGGAGCTTTTATCATTTATGGTGGACATGTGATAAAGTAAAGAAATATTGGAGTAGGATTTATATTCTAATGCAGAAAATTCTGAAAGTGAATATAAAGGTGAAAGCAGAAACTGTTCCTTTTGGCTTAATGGAAAAAAGGCTTGGAAAAAAAGATGGAACTTCAATGTTATATACGTTGATGGCAGCAAGACTACTTTATGTACAAAAATAAAAGGACATTTCGATCTCCACAATGGAGGAATGGTTGCAAAAGTTGAGGGAGTTAGCAGAGATGGCTAAATTGACTCCTTTGATGAAAACAACAACAACACATGAGTACTTTTTTTTCAGTCTGGAAACCCCTTCTTCACTTCACTGGATTTCTAGGAGGTTGGACTTGAAGATCTCCAAGGTCCCTTCCCTTCTGTCATTCTGTTAAATTCAGCTTCTAAGTAACTTTTTTGGCCTCTGATAAATATCTTTTCGGGGTTTTATCTTCCAGCCTATTATTAAATGGTAAAATATAGAATCTTTCTTCTGTAAGTAAACTCGTATTCCAAAAATGTTTCCAGGTTGGTTATTTATATTAAGATGTATATTGCAAGACATCATCAGTGCTCCTTGCGTATAGAAGAAATAGCCCTCCAAATTACAGGAAGTCCTCAACTTACAACTGTTCATTTAGTGACCATTCGAAGTTACAACGTCACTGAAAAAAGTGACATATGTTTGTTTTTCACAGTTACCCCCCTTTGCAGCATCCCCATGATTCTGTGATCAAAATTCAGATACTTGGCAACTGGTTCATACTTATGACCGTTGCCGTGTCCCAAGGTCACGTCATCTCCTTTTGTGACCTTCCGAAAAGCAAAGTCAATGGGGAAGCCAGATTCACTTAACAACCAGGTTACTCACTTAGGAACTGGAGTGATTCACTTAATAGCTGTGGCAAGAAAGGTCATAAAACGGGGCAAAGTTCCATTAACAAATGTCTCTCTTGACAACAGAAATTTTGGGCTCCATTGTGGTCGTAAGTGGAGCACTACTTGTACTTTTGGTTGGGAAGTTGACATGTGTTTGCCTGTGCCAGATGAAATCGGTCCCCCTCTCTAAGCGGTCCGATTGCAGCTGCTGTCAGGCCACCCTTTGCGTGGAGAGAAATGGCCAGTCTGGGAGTTGCGCTCACCGCTCCAGAGAAAGTCGGTTAGAGGGGTGGAATTGCGGAGCTGGATGCAAATGCGGTTTTGTAGATGGAGATGCACAGAGGATACTACTGAGAATCTTTCCTATCTTTAAGAAAAGAGTAATAGCATTTGGCACCTAATACCAGCCTGGAATTAAGGCGGTAAGTCTTACTGGTGATTAAGTAGGAAATCATGTGACCAAACCTATTCTACAACGGTCTTTGCAGCAGTCATTAAATGAAAGCTGCAGTCGTTAAGTGTACCCACTTTTCAGAATGGGCATTTTTTACCAGGTATTGGTAGTCAACGCCAGCAAAACATTGTAAACTGTAGTCACGTGATTGTGGGATGCTGCAAAGAGCTCTGAATGTGATCTGGATGCTGACTGCCCACAGTGCAATTGCATGAGTGCAGATGGGGGAGAGGGCAAACATCAAGTCTTTGAATCCAAGGACTAAATACCTTATATTCTTATTCTTAGTAAACTTTAACCAACACTTCTTTTTCAATGGAAAATGTAGTACCAATTAACAAGGTTACTGAGAGGAGAATACGAAAGCAAGGTATGCTATGTTGCCATTTACATGATCATTTTTATTTACAGTTTAATTGAAATCACTGGCATGGAAATGGTTCACGTCTGGATAGGACATACACTTTCCCTGCCATTTTAGCTGTTCCATTTGTGTATCTTACATACGGTATTTTGCTAGTGTGTGCAACAACCTAGCACGAGTTGCAAGAAATTATAGCCTCTTAGCCAGTGTAACTCGGGTATTCTTCTATAAAATTCCTTCTTTCTGCCCCCATAGCAGATCGACAGCGCTTTCTGTGCCTCCAATCATGAGGTGCCAAGGACAGATCTTCCTGATGTTGCTGAACAAAATTCTCCTTCTTATTAGACAATACAGTGGTTGATGTTCAGAAAGTACAGGTAATCCTCCACTTACGACAGTTCATTTAGTGACTGTTCAGAGTTACAACGACAGTGAAAAAAAGGACTTATGATCCTTTTTCACACTTACGTCCGTTGCAGTAGCCCCTTGGTCACGTGATCGATATTCAGATGCTTGGCAACTGATTCATGTTTATGACTGTAGCAGTGTCCCAGGGTCATGTGATCAACTTTTGCGTCCTTCTAGCTAGCAAAAGCAATGGGGAAGCCAGATTCTCTTAACAACTTTGTTACTATCTAAACAACTGCATTGGTCTGCTTAGCAACTGTGGGAAGAAAGGTCGTAAAATGTGGCAAAAGCCACTTTACAAATGTTGCATTTAAAAGATAAATTTGGGGATCAATTGTGGTAAGTTGAGGACTGCTTGCGTGTAGCTGAGGAACCTCTGGAAGGGTCAGATTTCCATTAGTATTGTAAGTGAATATTAATTCATTGTATCCCATAGAACGGCGGAAAAAAATACGAGAAAACAGACAAAGCAGTTTGCTGAAATTCTGCATTTAATGAAAAGTTTACCCTATTCCTAACAAAAGTGTAATTTAAAATAGGTCTAAACTAAATTAGCAGATATAAAGTCTTTTTTAGATTTATTCTCAAACAACAACAAGAACAAAAACAAGAAGAAGTACAACAACAACAACAAGTACAACAAGAAGAATTACAACAACAACAATAACAATAACAAGACGCAGGAAGTTCCTCGTTGGAAAGTGGCTCCTCGCAGGGCTTCGCCGCTGGGGCTGATTCCGCCGTCCATCGCCGTCCGTCTATATGCAGATAGAATAACAAAACAGAATCCCAAGAGTTGGAAGGGACCTTGGAGGTCTTCTACTCCAACCCCCTATTCATGAATGCATTGTTCCCAGCATGGCCTCCATTTGTCTGCTGTGCTCAATTGCCAGCTTCTGGTGCAGCCCATCAAGAAGGGCAAGACTGCCTCCTCGTGAGTGAAAGAGCCGCCCTTTGCTGCTCCTGCCTTTTCTCTGCCCTACCTTTTCTCGGATAGTGCAGAAAGCAGTTCCTCCTCAAGACTAAGCATCTGCAGCTGCATGCTTTCCCAGGCGGAAGTCTCAGGGCTGTCCTGCTGCAGCTGTGCTTCAGCCAAATCACTCTCCGCTGGCTGCTCGGAGGCATTGACCAACTCACCTCCTGATGTGCCTGGGACTGGTTCATCCTCCTCCGATCTGCCTTCTGGAGAGGCATCTGGGGAAGCGTCTGGGGGAGAAATCAAAGGCCAATATTAGTGCCACACGCTTTCTATAAAAGTATACACACTTTGTTCTTTCCGGAGTTACTTTTGATACTTTTCGTGGGGTTTCCTTAATAAAGAGACTGGAGAGGGTTGCCATTTCCTTCTCCAGTGGACCACGTTGTGTCAGCACTCTGCACTATGACCTGTCTGACTTGGGTGACCCTGCCCGTCAGAGCTCATCGCTTCATTGAGCAAGGCATTGATCCACAAAGAGGCTAAAATAGGTACCTCTTTTAATTAGAGACTGAGGTCCAGGGAGTCCTCCTCCAGGCTGCTGACGTCGTCCAGCGAGGCTTCCCCTTCTTCGGGAGAATCCTGTGAATGACAATGATGACTTTTTATCCATCAGTGAAAGGAGACTCAGCATTCCTAAAAGGGGCCCGATTGATTTGGGATCCCCATCAGGAACAATGCTTCTGTTGCAATCCCCACTCCCACCCCACTCTGCCCGTTAAAGCTCTGCCTGGAAACAGCAGGTAGCTGGAGAGGATGACGCAGAAAAACGAAAGGGATAAACAGGGTGGGTCATATCCATTTAGGACACCAGTCCACTGCACTGGGCCCTTCCCTGCTGCTTTGCAGTAAATCAAACAATGGCAACAGAGCTTGGGTGCTTCTAGTTAGCTTACGTACCTTGTGCCAAGGGCCAGGTGTCACCTTTCTCCACTGTCCAGAGCCCTCCAGCACAGATCACTCAGATTAGGAGAACTGATTAGAGGGACTCTATCCCTCCCCAAGAGAAAACACTTTGTCTGTCTTACCCACGGACTGGATGAAAGGCTGGCCTCCGAAGCCTCTGCAGCCTGCTCCCAGCTTCCCTCAGACAACTCATCCAAGAGGGCAGAAATGGAGTCAAAATCCTCCAGACTGTTGTTCCGGGAGCCCACCAGGACTTTCATCGAATCCTGCAAATGACAGTACCGAGGCTAAATCCCAAGCTTTCTGCATCCCAATAAGATTGCTAAAGGATAGGGTGCGTTCAGGCCCTGTGTGCCAAAAGCAAGAGAGCCTCCATCGGCCCCTTTGCCAAGACTTTTTTTACCTCCGAAGTATGCGTCTTCTCCCCAATAGGAGAGAGCTGCTCCTCCGTCGGCTGGTCTTCTTCATCCTGAAATAAAAATGCAAAGATTCTGTCTGTTGGCATCTCCACAGAGACAATGGTTCTTCGTTTAGTGGGGTAGAAGCTGCTCAGGCCTTACCGATTCTGTGCAGGTCTCTGACCTGGGGGGGAGTCGCGGCCTCCAGTGCTCTTCCTTTTCCTCTCTGGGGAGAGAACCGAAGGAGCCAAAGATCAAAAACAGCCATGGGCCCTTTTTTTAAAAAAAGTGGTGACGTGGAGGCTGTAAGAACCCTTCCAGCTGGCCTGCCAAGGGGATTGGCCTGAGATTCCTCCTTTAGCAGAAGCAAAGGCAGAGGGCAGAGATGCCTCCTCTCTGCAAAGGCTTCACCCTCCGAGGTGTTCCCTACCTTGATAGGCAGGCACTGCTTTCCTCCTGCACCTCTCTTGGTCGGAATTCTTCTGAAGGATCCTGAAATAACAATGCAAATATTACAAATGTTGGCATATCAACCAATCCACAGCGAAAGGGCTTCTGCCATTACCATGGTGGGGAGCTGGTCTGGGCTTACCGACTCAGTGCAGGTCTCCCAGATGGTTGAGAGCCGCGGCCTCCACTTGGCTAACTTCTCATTTCTGGGGAGAGAATGAAGGGCCAAAAGATCAAAACTAGCCATGCGATGCCTCCCCTCTGCAAAGGTTTCTTCTAGCCCTTCTCTTTAGGGCTTTACTGCGGCTGCCTTTTAGGGGGCTTCAGAATACTTCATCTGCAAGCACCTACCTCCCTGAAATGCGAAGTGGCATCACCTCTTCTCTCCTGGGGGTCCGGGCGGTGGCACGAACACCCATCAAACCCTGCAAGTAACAATTGTTCATTGAAAGTATAAATTAAAAGTCCCCTGCATGTTGTGCAACGTTTATCTTCAACAGGGAAAGACAAAGCAGATCATGGAAGATTTGGCTGATAGGAAGCCATCAAGATCTTTCCATGAATCCAAAAGGCTCCTCTTGCCTTTGCTAGGCTGAACAGGTTCCCCCAAGTGAGAATTCCTTCCTTTCCCCACCCGGTTTTGAGGGATGAGCCCTGACTTGCCAGGTTGCAAAAGCGTCCTTACCCCTTGGGAGGAAGACCTGCGTCCATCCGACACATGAATCTGTGCCTCCCATTCTCCCTTCTGGTCCGCTTGTTCATGTGCCTCGTCAGTTCTGACAGAAATAAAAAGATGACATGTCAAAAAATATCCATCTAGCTCTGCCTCTTCTTTCTAAGAACAGCCAACCTGCCCATCTTTTGGCCTCTGCAGGCCCCTTGCAGAGAGAGAGCCATCTTGGGGAGAGGCTGTTAGAGACCCTGCAGTCCATCAGTGGTGCCCCACCATGCCCAGGGTTTGAGGAGAAGGGGGTGGTACCTGTCAGGAGGCACAGGAAGGTCCTGTACGTCGCTCTTCGTGCAGCAGAAGAGCGCCGAACATCTTTTCCAGATGTTCTGTGAAGAAAAGAGAAATAGAGATGAGCCAGTCAGAAGAGTTGCGAAGCATGACTTTCTCCCCTCCTATTGCCAGTTTCTTGGCAGCTGAGACAGCCACACTTACTCTAAAAAACCTTCGTACAGCCATGACCCCAAGCAGCTGTTTGTCCTTTAACTGCACGAAGGGAGAATGGGCAGTTGGGCCCTGGTTGGTGGCTTTTCAGGGAAACTGACAACCTCGTTGCCTCAGCAACCAGGTAAACAAGGGCCACATTCTAAACCTACCCAAGGAGGGCAGCTCACCTGGGTATAGCAGTATCTGGGCGGCCCGGTGGCTGACTCCTTTGGTGGCCTTTGGCCTCTTCCTTTCATGTGGGAGCAGGAACAACAGAGAAGCACCATCATACAAACGGCCTACAAACCCAAATAAATAAATAAATAAATAAATTGTGGCACAAAGCACAGAAGGAATCATACAATCCTAGGGTGTGGCTTTTAGACCAACCCCCTGCCCAAGGAAGGGCTCCTCACAGAGGCCCTCCAGGGAGGGGAGGGGACATAGTGCACTCTCCCTTCGGGGCTGCCGAGACTCTGATCATGTGCAGGGCTCCCGTTCCACTTTCAGCTCCTCCCAAGCTGGACCTGTGCCAGTGGATGCCCCCCTTGACCGGGACATGGCTCCAATAAGCCTGGCCATTGAGGGAGCAACCCCTGTCTAGGCTGCTGCCATTGCCACCGCTGCTGCTGAGGGGGCATGCCAGACGTGCATCACCTCCTCCCATCCCCTGGCTCAGGGAGGCCCAGGGCAGCCCCTCCTCTCCCCTGACAGATCTAACAGCTCTGAGGCTTTTCCCTAATAAAATACTATTATTTAATCTACTTCTGGTATGTATTAATTACTACCTTTTTGTTTTCATCGCAATTCCTACAGGTATGTTTCATTGTATAGATGTATTTAAAGAAAGCTATTCGTTATAGGTAGTCCTCGATTTATGACTGGTTGCTTAATGACCATTTGAAATCATGAAGAACTGACCCAGAACTACTTATGACTTATTTTAATCATTATGGTGGCTGCATATCCCCATCTCCATGATCACATGATCTCATTTGGGATTCTTGGCAACTGATTACCTTTAGGACTGTTTGCAGCGTCCCAGCGAACACTTAATGACTTCAGCATTTGCTTAACAACTACTCTAAAAATGTTGAAAATCTGGCTCTAGTCACGTGATGCCTCGACTTGTGACTGCAGCAACTTACCACTGTAATTCAGGGCTCAATTTCATCTTACATTTTTTATTTTATTTATTATTAAATTTCTATACCGCCCCTCTCCCGAAGGACTCGGGGCGGTGTACAGCCTTAAAATTTAAAAAACATATAAATGTACAAAATTAAAATATTTAAAAATAAATTAAACAAATTAGGCCATAAAATCCCATATAAAACCCAATATGTGCGAATCCTAAAATCCTAAAAATTACACAATCAAAATTACACAACATTGAGGACAACCATTACTGCTAATGTGACTTCAGGCTCGAAGAGAAAAAAGTTAGAGATTTTTAATGACCAGGAGAGAGAGAGACTCTGTACTTAAATGTCTTCTAAATAAATTTTGAAGCATTCGCTGCCCTAATAAATGGAGACGTTTCTTCTTTCTTCCGGAATGAGCTTGCTAGTAGCAAATAAATTCTTTTTTCAATTTCCAAATATCATAAACTAGAAACAAAAACAAAAAATGAAGCCCAGGTTCAAAGTACCCAGCTTCACAACTTATACTTCAGTTATAGTGAAATATTAAACCACATGCTTCAGAGAAACAGAACAATTTTTTTTATATTTGCAAGTTTACTTCCAAAACGTCTATTGTTTCACCCAGATATTGTTTTTCTTCCTCCAATGGGAGGATTCCAATTTATTGTCATATTTTAAATGCTGTCCTTGTATCCTCTTTGAGTTTATAAATATATCTAGCTTTGATATGATGCCCAAAACAGGAACAAACGTAGTTAACGTCATGACTTTCATTCTGAAGGATGGGCTTCAGAGTTGTGAAGTGATTAGAGAAATTTCAATGGAAGGTAGAGGAAAAATATTGGAAGTAAGATCAAGTACACATATTGCAGGTAGTCTTCAACTTACAACAGTTCATTTAGTGACCGTTGAAAGTTACAGCCCTGAAAAAAGTGATTTATGATCATTTTTACACTTACGACCTTTGTAGTAGTCCCAGGATCATATGATCAACATTCAAATGTTTTGCAATTTGATAATAGTAGTAATAACGACAACAACAACAACAACAACTAAATTGGAAGGGAACTTGGAGGTCATCTAGTCCAACCCCTTCTCAGGCAGGAAACCCTATACCATTTCAGACAAATGGCTGTCCAATCTCTTCTTAAAAACTTCCAGTGTTGGAGCATTCACAGCTCCTGGAGGCAGGTTGTTCCACTGTTTAATTGTTCTAACTTCCAGAAAATTTCTCCTTAGTTCTAGGTTGCTTCTCTGTTTGGTTATTTTCCATCCGTTGCTTCTTGTCCTGCCTTCAGGTGCTTCGGGGAGTAGCTTGACTCCCTCTTTTTTGTGGCAGCCCCAGATATATTGGAACACTGCTATGATGTCAACCTTCGTCCTTCTCTTCATTAGACTAGACATACCCAATTGCAGCAACCGCTCCTTGTATGCTAATTGTTGTTTAAATTGTCCTCACACAGATTTGTTCGTTATCCTGTTTAGTTTCCCTTTCTTTTCTGCTTTGCTGGCAGAATGTAACGGTTGGTCTTTCCATTTTGTTCAGCTGACAGGCCAAACTTTTACATTTATTACTTAACCTTATGTCAAGATTGAGCTAGACTAGTACAGGTAGTCCTCAACCTCCTACGATTCACTTAGTGACTGGTTCATATTTATGATTCTTGCTGTGTCCCAAGGTCATGTGATCACTTTTGCAACAGTTGCAAAGCAAAATCAGTGCAGAAGCCAGATTCACTTAACATCCATGTAACCAACTGGATAACCCACTATAATTTTGCAGGGTTCTACGTTTCCTCTCAATACACTCTACTAAAACAACGGCTGAGTGAAGGTGGGAAAGAGCTATAGCCATTAGCATTTCATTAATTTATCTCAACATGACCTCTTAGAGTTTCCTGTTTATCATGCCTTTCTCTGTTTTGTAGGATAGTATGGTAAAAGAGTAGCTGCTCAGTCATCGTATGCGGTGGACCTAGCAAATGAGTGGACTTTTTGAGAAGAATCGTGGAAATGGCAAGTAGCGAGTTTTCCATAATTGGTTAGTGACAGACCTATTGCATTCTGGCTCTTGTTGTTGTTATCACAGGGCAATAACATCAGGGATCACACTGATTGAAATCACAGCTCTGGGGTCTCTTACAAATCAAACGTCTTTTCTGCCTTTATGCATTCTCTGCCTCTTAGGACTCCTGATAAAGGAGGATTCGTTCTTCTGTTATTGTATTTCGTTTTGACAACCCATCCTTACTATACAATATTTGTGTAGCTTGGTTACTGTGGTCAGCGGCCTAGAGGACTACTTGAGTGACATTTGGATGTGGGAAATTTGGAAAATGCTGAAAAGTTTGGAGTTACCTCTAGATAATCAATAAAGCTTTTTCTATTTCAATATATATATATATATACATATGTGTCAAGTGGTTATTTTTTAAATTGCACCCTGTAAACCCAAATATGGGAGGAAGAAATCATTCTTTCCTTTGCTTGTTTCAGCTCAACCCAGAGCCATCTGCAAGCACAAATATATATATGTTGTTTAAAATTGTTAACAAAGAAATAAGGGATTTCTGAGATAGCTATTTCGAGTTATTTACCTCTCTTCAGTCAGAATTCACCCTTTCTGGGATTCGAACCTGCAGACTGCCCAGGTTCGAATCCCAGAAAGGGTGAATTCTGACTGAAGAGAGGTAAATAACTCGAAATAGCTATCTCAGAAATCCCTTATTTCTTTGTTAACAATTTTAAACAACATATATACATATATATATATATATATATATAGGTACCCATTTGCAATATGACTACTAATTAAAATTAATCATTGCAATATTGTCGGTATCATCAACGACCAAAAAACGCATCACACCAGAGGCAAGTCATGTGTCTACATTCACAGCCCCCTGAAAAACATCCTGGCCCAAGGGAGCTTTTATCATTTATGGTGGACATGTGATAAAGTAAAGAAATATTGGAGTAGGATTTATATTCTAATGCAGAAAATTCTGAAAGTGAATATAAAGGTGAAAGCAGAAACTGTTCCTTTTGGCTTAATGGAAAAAAGGCTTGGAAAAAAAGATGGAACTTCAATGTTATATACGTTGATGGCAGCAAGACTACTTTATGTACAAAAATAAAAGGACATTTCGATCTCCACAATGGAGGAATGGTTGCAAAAGTTGAGGGAGTTAGCAGAGATGGCTAAATTGACTCCTTTGATGAAAACAACAACAACACATGAGTACTTTTTTTTCAGTCTGGAAACCCCTTCTTCACTTCACTGGATTTCTAGGAGGTTGGACTTGAAGATCTCCAAGGTCCCTTCCCTTCTGTCATTCTGTTAAATTCAGCTTCTAAGTGACTTTTATGGCCTCTGATAAATATCTTTTCGGGGTTTTATCTTCCAGCCTATTATTAAATGGTAAATATAGAATCTTTCTTCTGTAAGTAAACTCGTATTCCAAAAATGTTTCCAGGTTGGTTATTTATTTTAAGATGTATATTGCAAGACATCATCAGTGCTCCTTGCGTATAGAAGAAATAGCCCTCCAAATTACAGGAAGTCCTCAACTTACAACTGTTCATTTAGTGACCATTCGAAGTTACAACGTCACTGAAAAAAGTGACATATGTTTGTTTTTCACAGTTACCCCCCTTTGCAGCATCCCCATGATTCTGTGATCAAAATTCAGATACTTGGCAACTGGTTCATACTTATGACCGTTGCCGTGTCCCAAGGTCACGTCATCTCCTTTTGTGACCTTCCGAAAAGCAAAGTCAATGGGGAAGCCAGATTCACTTAACAACCAGGTTACTCACTTAGGAACTGGAGTGATTCACTTAATAGCTGTGGCAAGAAAGGTCATAAAACGGGGCAAAGTTCCATTAACAAATGTCTCTCTTGACAACAGAAATTTTGGGCTCCATTGTGGTCGTAAGTGGAGCACTACTTGTACTTTTGGTTGGGAAGTTGACATGTGTTTGCCTGTGCCAGATGAAATCGGTCCCCCTCTCTAAGCGGTCAGATTGCAGCTGCTGTCAGGCCACCCTTTGCGTGGAGAGAAATGGCCAGTCTGGGAGTTGCGCTCACCGCTCCAGGGAAAGTCGGTTAGAGGGGTGGAATTGCGGAGCTGGATGCAAATGCGGTTTTGTAGATGGAGATGCACAGAGGATACTACTGAGAATCTTTCCTATCTTTAAGAAAAGAGTAATAGCATTTGGCACCTAATACCAGCCTGGAATTAAGGCGGTAAGTCTTACTGGTGATTAAGTAGGAAATCATGTGACCAAACCTATTCTACAACGGTCTTTGCAGCAGTCATTAAATGAAAGCTGCAGTCGTTAAGTGTACCCACTTTTCAGAATGGGCATTTTTTACCAGGTATTGGTAGTCAACGCCAGCAAAACATTGTAAACTGTAGTCACGTGATTGTGGGATGCTGCAAAGAGCTCTGAATGTGATCTGGATGCGGACTGCCCACAGTGCAATTGCATGAGTGCAGATGGGGGAGAGGGCAAACATCAAGTCTTTGAATCCAAGGACTAAATACCTTATATTCTTATTCTTACCGGTAGTAAACTTTAACCAACACTTCTTTTTCAATGGAAAATGTAGTACCAATTAACAAGGTTACTGAGAGGAGAATACGAAAGCAATATATGCTATGTTGCCATTTACATGATCATTTTTATTTACAGTTTAATTGAAATCACTGGCATGGAAATTGTTCACGTCTGGATAGGACATACATTTTCCCTGCCATTTTAGCTGTTCCATTTGTGTATCTTACATACGGTATTTTGCTAGTGTGTGCAACAACCTAGCACGAGTTGCAAGAAATTATAGCCTCTTAGCCAGTGTAACTTGGGTATTCTTCTATAAAATTCCTTCTTCTGGAAGAATGGAAACTTTCTGCCCCCATAGCAG
This sequence comes from Bothrops alternatus, assembly GCA_034064705.1. Lineage (NCBI taxonomy): Eukaryota > Metazoa > Chordata > Lepidosauria > Squamata > Viperidae > Bothrops > Bothrops alternatus. The sequence continues at coordinate 26,007,543 of JARGCV010000006.1, forward strand.
ATCGACAGCGCTTTCTGTGCCTCCAATCATGATGTGCCAAGGACAGATCTTCCTGATGTTGCTGAACAAAATTCTCCTTCTTATTAGACAATACAGTGGTTGATGTTCAGAAAGTACAGGTAATCCTCCACTTACGACAGTTCATTTAGTGACTGTTCAGAGTTACAACGACAGTGAAAAAAAGGACTTATGATCCTTTTTCACACTTACGTCCGTTGCAGTAGTCCTTGGTCACGTGATCGATATTCAGATGCTTGGCAACTGATTCATGTTTATGACTGTAGCAGTGTCCCGGGGTCATGTGATCAACTTTTGCGTCCTTCTGGCTAGCAAAAGCAATGGGGAAGCCAGATTCTCTTAACAACGTTGTTACTATCTAAACAACTGCATTGATCTGCTTAGCAACTGTGGGAAGAAAGGTCGTAAAATGTGGTAAAAGCCACTTTACAAATGTTGCATTTAAAAGATAAATTTGGGGATCAATTGTGGTAAGTTGAGGACTGCTTGCGTGTAGCTGAGGAACCTCTGGAAGTGTCAGATTTCCATTAGTATTGTAAGTGAATATTAATTCACTGTATCCCATAGAACGGCGGAAAAAAATACGAGAAAACAGACAAAGCAGTTTGCTGAAATTCTGCATTTAATGAAAAGTTTACCCTATTCCTAACAAAAGTGTAATTTAAAATAGGTCTAAACTAAATTAGCAGATATAAAGTCTTTTTTAGATTTATTCTCAAACAAGAACAAGAACAAAAACAAGAAGAAGTACAACAACAACAAGTACAACAAGAAGAATTACAACAACAACAATAACAATAACAAGACGCAGGAAGTTCCTCGTTGGAAAGTGGCTCCTCGCAGGGCTTCGCCGCTGGGGCTGATTCCGCCGTCCATCGCCGTCCGTCTATATGCAGATAGAATAACAAAACAGAATCCCAAGAGTTGGAAGGGACCTTGGAGGTCTTCTACTCCAACCCCCTATTCATGAATGCATTGTTCCCAGCATGGCCTCCATTTGTCTGCTGTGCTCAATTGCCAGCTTCTGGTGCAGCCCATCAAGAAGGGCAAGACTGCCTCCTCGTGAGTGAAAGAGCCGCCCTTTGCTGCTCCTGCCTTTTCTCTGCCCTACCTTTTCTCGGATAGTGCAGTGTTGTAATGCGCCCCACTTGAGCTAACTGTAAGCATTTATTTAGCCATCGTATTTTTGTGTATTCAAACAAAGAGACTTCAAACCGTAGGAACCTTTTGGCTGGGATAACTGCCGTGATTTACAAAGCTTTCAGGCAATTGCTCAGATCAAAAGGGGTTTCCTTAATTGCTGGCTAGAGTTTCCTCAATCGATAGAATACACATAAGCAAACAAACTCTTCTCTCAAGCTATGTTTAAGATAACTAAGTTAGATAAGCAGCAGATGCGGAAACGGTCTGAAAACAGGCACTAAGATCACTGGCAAGGATTTATAGACCTCTGACAGTTAATAGGCAACGGTGTTATTTTATAGTTAGATATAGGAAACATATTATCTTGTAGTTTTCTTGTAATCTCCTGACCTCCTGACTAAGCAGGAAATATAATCATTGATGAAACATTTTATATTATGCTATTGTAAAACTGCCGGACTCAAACCTTTTTGTATGTGATTTATTCATGTTGTTTGATCTTAACCAAATAAAAATAGGGGGCTGATCCCATTTGAATATCAGTCACCCCAGAGAGAAGTCTTATCTCATTGTCTTGTCTCTACATTCGGCCACCGTGTCTGATCCGCATTGAAGCTGCCTGCGGAGGGTAGGGCTTCAGTGCAGAAAGCAGTTCCTCCTCAAGACTAACCATCTGCAGCTGCATGCTTTCCCAAGCGGAAGTCTCAGGGCTGTCCTGCTGCAGCTGTGCTTCAGCCAAATCACTCTCCGCTGGCTGCTCGGAGGCATTGACCAACTCACCTCCTGATGTGCCTGGGACTGGTTCATCCTCCTCCGATCTGCCTTCTGGAGAGGCATCTGGGGAAGCGTCTGGGGGAGAAATCAAAGGCCATTATTAGTGCCACACGCTTTCTATAAAAGTATACACACTTTGTTCTTTCCGGAGTTACTTTTGATACTTTTCGTGGGGTTTCCTTAATAAAGAGACTGGAGAGGGTTGCCATTTCCTTCTCCAGTGGACCACGTTGTGTCAGCACTCTGCACTATGACCTGTCTGACTTGGGTGACCCTGCCCGTCAGAGCTCATCGCTTCATTGAGCAAGGCATTGATCCAGAAAGAGGCTAAAATAGGTACCTCTTTTAATTAGAGACTGAGGTCCTGGGAGTCCTCCTCCAGGCTGCTGACGTCATCCAGCGAGGCTTCCCCTTCTTCGGGAGAATCCTGTGAATGACAATGATGACTTTTTATCCATCAGTGAAAGGAGACTCAGAATTCCTAAAAGGGGCCTGATTGATTTGGGATCCCCATCAGGAACAATGCTTCTGTTGCAATCCCCACTCCCACCCCACTCTGCCCGTTAAAGCTCTGCCTGGAAACAGCAGGTAGCTGGAGAGGATGACGCAGAAAAACAAAAGGGATAAACAGGGTGGGTCATATCCATTTAGGACACCAGTCCACTGCACTGGGCCCTTCCCTGCTGCTTTGCAGTAAATCAAACAATGGCAACAGAGCTTGGGTGCTTCTAGTTAGCCTACGTACCTTGTGCCAAGGGCCAGGTGTCACCTTTCTCCACTGTCCAGAGCCCTCCAGCACAGATCACTCAGATTAGGAGAACTGATTAGAGGGACTCTATCCCTCCCCAAGAGAAAACACTTTGTCTGTCTTACCCACGGACTGGATGAAAGGCTGGCCTCCGAAGCCTCTGCAGCCTGCTCCCAGCTTCCCTCAGACAACTCATCCAAGAGGGCAGAAATGGAGTCAAAATCCTCCAGACTGTTGTTCCGGGAGCCCACCAGGACTTTCATCGAATCCTGCAAATGACAGTACCGAGGCTAAATCCCAAGCTTTCTGCATCCCAATAAGATTGCTAAAGGATAGGGTGCGTTCAGGCCCTGTGTGCCAAAAGCAAGAGAGCCTCCATCGGCCCCTTTGCCAAGACTTTTTTTTACCTCCGAAGTATGCGTCTTCTCCCCAATAGGAGAGAGCTGCTCCTCCGTCGGCTGGTCTTCTTCATCCTGAAATAAAAATGCAAAGATTCTGTCTGTTGGCATCTCCACAGAGACAATGGTTCTTCGTTTAGTGGGGTAGAAGCTGCTCAGGCCTTACCGATTCTGTGCAGGTCTCTGACCTGGGGGGGAGTCGCGGCCTCCAGTGCTCTTCCTTTTCCTCTCTGGGGAGAGAACCGAAGGAGCCAAAGATCAAAAACAGCCATGGGCCCTTTTTTAAAAAAAGTGGTGACGTGGAGGCTGTAAGAACCCTTCCAGCTGGCCTGCCAAGGGGATTGGCCTGAGATTCCTCCTTTAGCAGAAGCAAAGGCAGAGGGCAGAGATGCCTCCTCTCTGCAAAGGCTTCACCCTCCGAGGTGTTCCCTACCTTGATAGGCAGGCACTGCTTTCCTCCTGCACCTCTCTTGGTCGGAATTCTTCTGAAGGATCCTGAAATAACAATGCAAATATTACAAATGTTGGCATATCAACCAATCCACAGCGAAAGGGCTTCTGCCATTACCATGGTGGGGAGCTGGTCTGGGCTTACCGACTCAGTGCAGGTCTCCCAGATGGTTGAGAGCCGCGGCCTCCACTTGGCTAACTTCTCATTTCTGGGGAGAGAATGAAGGGCCAAAAGATCAAAACTAGCCATGCGATGCCTCCCCTCTGCAAAGGTTTCTTCTAGCCCTTCTCTTTAGGGCTTTACTGCGGCTGCCTTTTAGGGGGCTTCAGAATACTTCATCTGCAAGCACCTACCTCCCTGAAATGCGAAGTGGCATCACCTCTTCTCTCCTGGGGGTCCGGGCGGTGGCACGAACACCCATCAAACCCTGCAAGTAACAATTGTTCATTGAAAGTATAAATTAAAAGTCCCCTGCATGTTGTGCAACGTTTATCTTCAACAGGGAAAGACAAAGCAGATCATGGAAGATTTGGCTGATAGGAAGCCATCAAGATCTTTCCATGAATCCAAAAGGCTCCTCTTGCCTTTGCTAGGCTGAACAGGTTCCCCCAAGTGAGAATTCCTTCCTTTCCCCACCCGGTTTTGAGGGATGAGCCCTGACTTGCCAGGTTGCAAAAGCGTCCTTACCCCTTGGGAGGAAGACCTGCGTCCATCCGACACATGAATCTGTGTCTCCCATTCTCCCTTCTGGTCCGCTTGTTCATGTGCCTCGTCAGTTCTGACAGAAATAAAAAGATGACATGTCAAAAAATATCCATCTAGCTCTGCCTCTTCTTTCTAAGAACAGCCAACCTGCCCATCTTTTGGCCTCTGCAGGCCCCTTGCAGAGAGAGAGCCATCTTGGGGAGAGGCTGTTAGAGACCCTGCAGTCCATCAGTGGTGCCCCACCATGCCCAGGGTTTGAGGAGAAGGGGGTGGTACCTGTCAGGAGGCACAGGAAGGTCCTGTACGTCGCTCTTCGTGCAGCAGAAGAGCGCCGAACATCTTTTCCAGATGTTCTGTGAAGAAAAGAGAAATAGAGATGAGCCAGTCAGAAGAGTTGCGAAGCATGACTTTCTCCCCTCCTATTGCCAGTTTCTTGGCAGCTGAGACAGCCACACTTACTCTAAAAAACCTTCGTACAGCCATGACCCCAAGCAGCTGTTTGTCCTTTAACTGCACGAAGGGAGAATGGGCAGTTGGGCCCTGGTTGGTGGCTTTTCAGGGAAACTGACAACCTCGTTGCCTCAGCAACCAGGTAAACAAGGGCCACATTCTAAACCTACCCAAGGAGGGCAGCTCACCTGGGTATAGCAGTATCTGGGCGGCCCGGTGGCTGACTCCTTTGGTGGCCTTTGGCCTCTTCCTTTCATGTGGGAGCAGGAACAACAGAGAAGCACCATCATACAAACGGCCTACAAACCCAAATAAATAAATAAATAAATAAATTGTGGCACAAAGCACAGAAGGAATCATACAATCCTAGGGTGTGGCTTTTAGACCAACCCCCCTGCCCAAGGAAGGGCTCCTCACAGAGGCCCTCCAGGGAGGGGAGGGGACATAGTGCACTCTCCCTTCGGGGCTGCCGAGACTCTGATCATGTGCAGGGCTCCCGTTCCACTTTCAGCTCCTCCCAAGCTGGACCTGTGCCAGTGGATGCCCCCCTTGACCGGGACATGGCTCCAATAAGCCTGGCCATTGAGGGAGCAACCCCTGTCTAGGCTGCTGCCATTGCCACCGCTGCTGCTGAGGGGGCATGCCAGACGTGCATCACCTCCTCCCATCCCCTGGCTCAGGGAGGCCCAGGGCAGCCCCTCCTCTCCCCTGACAGATCTAACAGCTCTGAGGCTTTTCCCTAATAAAATACTATTATTTAATCTACTTCTGGTATGTATTAATTACTACCTTTTTGTTTTCATCGCAATTCCTACAGGTATGTTTCATTGTATAGATGTATTTAAAGAAAGCTATTCGTTATAGGTAGTCCTCGATTTATGACTGGTTGCTTAATGACCATTTGAAATCATGAAGAACTGACCCAGAACTACTTATGACTTATTTTAATCATTATGGTGGCTGCATATCCCCATCTCCATGATCACATGATCCCATTTGGGATTCTTGGCAACTGATTACCTTTAGGACTGTTTGCAGCGTCCCAGCGAACACTTAATGACTTCAGCATTTGCTTAACAACTACTCTAAAAATGTTGAAAATTTGGCTCTAGTCACGTGATGCCTCGACTTGTGACTGCAGCAACTTACCACTGTAATTCAGGGCTCAATTTCATCTTACATTTTTTATTTTATTTATTATTAAATTTCTATACCGCCCCTCTCCCGAAGGACTCGGGGCGGTGTACAGCCTTAAAATTTAAAAAACATATAAATGTACAAAATTAAAATATTTAAAAATAAATTAAACAAATTAGGCCATAAAATCCCATATAAAACCCAATATGTGCGAATCCTAAAATCCTAAAAATTACACAATCAAAATTACACAACATTGAGGACAACCATTACTGCTAATGTGACTTCAGGCTCGAAGAGAAAAAAGTTAGAGATTTTTAATGACCAGGAGAGAGAGAGACTCTGTACTTAAATGTCTTCTAAATAAATTTTGAAGCATTCGCTGCCCTAATAAATGGAGACGTTTCTTCTTTCTTCCGGAATGAGCTTGCTAGTAGCAAATAAATTCTTTTTTCAATTTCCAAATATCATAAACTAGAAACAAAAACAAAAAATGAAGCCCAGGTTCAAAGTACCCAGCTTCACAACTTATACTTCAGTTATAGTGAAATATTAAACCACATGCTTCAGAGAAACAGAACAATTTTTTTAATATTTGCAAGTTTACTTCCAAAACGTCTATTGTTTCACCCAGATATTGTTTTTCTTCCTCCAATGGGAGGATTCCAATTTATTGTCATATTTTAAATGCTGTCCTTGTATCCTCTTTGAGTTTATAAATATATCTAGCTTTGATATGATGCCCAAAACAGGAACAAACGTAGTTAACGTCATGACTTTCATTCTGAAGGATGGGCTTCAGAGTTGTGAAGTGATTAGAGAAATTTCAATGGAAGGTAGAGGAAAAATATTGGAAGTAAGATCAAGTACACATATTGCAGGTAGTCTTCAACTTACAACAGTTCATTTAGTGACCGTTGAAAGTTACAGCCCTGAAAAAAGTGATTTATGATCATTTTTACACTTACGACCTTTGTAGTAGTCCCAGGATCATATGATCAACATTCAAATGTTTTGCAATTTGATAATAGTAGTAATAACGACAACAACAACAACAACTAAATTGGAAGGGAACTTGGAGGTCATCTAGTCCAACCCCTGCTCAGGCAGGAAACCCTATACCATTTCAGACAAATGGCTGTCCAGTCTCTTCTTAAAAACTTCCAGTGCTGGAGCATTCACAGCTCCTGGAGGCAGGTTGTTCCACTGTTTAATTGTTCTAACTTCCAGAAAATTTCTCCTTAGTTCTAGGTTGCTTCTCTGTTTGGTTATCTTCCATCCGTTGCTTCTTGTCCTGCCTTCAGGTGCTTCGGGGAGTAGCTTGACTCCCTCTTTTTTGTGGCAGCCCCAGATATATTGGAACACTGCTACCGGTATGATGTCAACCCTCGTCCTTCTCTTCATTAGACTAGACATACCCAATTGCAGCAACCGTTCCTTGTATGCTAATTGTTGTTTAAATTGTCCTCGCACAGATTTGTTCGTTATCCTGTTTAGTTTCCCTTTCTTTTCTGCTTTGCTGGCAGAATGTAACGGTTGGTCTTTCCATTTTGTTCAGCTGACAGGCCAAACTTTTACATTTATTACTTAACCTTATGTCAAGATTGAGCTAGACTAGTACAGGTAGTCCTCAACCTCCTACGATTCACTTAGTGACTGGTTCATATTTATGATTCTTGCTGTGTCCCAAGGTCATGTGATCACTTTTGCAACAGTTGCAAAGCAAAATCAGTGCAGAAGCCAGATTCCCTTAACATCCATGTAACCAACTGGATAACCCACTATAATTTTGCAGGGTTCTACGTTTCCTCTCAATACACTCTACTAAAACAACGGCTGAGTGAAGGTGGGAAAGAGCTATAGCCATTAGCATTTCATTAATTTATCTCAACATGACCTCTTAGAGTTTCCTGTTTATCATGCCTTTCTCTGTTTTGTAGGATAGTATGGTAAAAGAGTAGCTGCTCAGTCATCGTATGCGGTGGACCTAGCAAATGAGTGGACTTTTTGAGAAGAATCGTGGAAATGGCAAGTAGCGAGTTTTCCATAACTGGTTAGTGACAGACCTATTGCATTCTGGCTCTTGTTGTTGCGCTCACCGCTCCAGAGAAAGTCGGTTAGAGGGGTGGAATTGCGGAGCTGGATGCAAATGCGGTTTTGTAGATGGAGATGCACAGAGGATACTACTGAGAATCTTTCCTATCTTTAAGAAAAGAGTAATAGCATTTGGCACCTCATACCAGCCTGCAATTAAGGCGGTAAGTCTTACTGGTGATTAAGTAGGAAATCTTGTGACCAAACCTATTCTACAACGGTCTTTGCAGCAGTCATTAAATGAAAGCTGCAGTCGTTAAGTGTACCCACTTTTCAGAATGGGCATTTTTTACCTGGTATTGGTAGTCAACGCCAGCAAAACATTGTAAACTGTAGTCACGTGATTGTGGGATGCTGCAAAGAGCTCTGAATGTGATCTGGTTGCTGACTGACCACAGTGCAATTGCATGAGTGCAGATGGGGGAGAGGGCAAACATCAAGTCTTTGAATCCAAGGACTAAATACCTTATATTCTTATTCTTAGTAAACTTTAACCAACACTTCTTTTTCAATGGAAAATGTAGTACCAATTAACAAGGTTACTGAGAGGAGAATAGGAAAGCAAGGTATGCTATGTTGCCATTTACATGATCATTTTTATTTACAGTTTAATTGAAATCACCGGCATGGAAATTGTTCACCTCTGGATAGGACATACACTTTCCCTGCCATTTTAGCTGTTCCATTTGTGTATCTTACATACGGTATTTTGCTAGTGTGTGCAACAACCTAGCACGAGTTGCAAGAAATTATAGCCTCTTAGCCAGTGTAACTTGGGTATTCTTCCATAAAATTCCTTCTTCTGGAAGAATGGAAACTTTCTGCCCCCATAGCAGATCGACAGCGCTTTCTGTGCCTCCAATCATGAGGTGCCAAGGACAGATCTTCCTGATGTTGCTGAACAAAATTCTCCTTCTTATTAGACAATAGAGTGGTTGATGTTCAGAAAGTACAGGTAATCCTCCACTTATGACAGTTCATTTAGTGACTGTTCAAAGTTACAACGACAGTGAAAAAAAGGACTTATGATCCTTTTTCACACTTACGTCCGTTGCAGTAGCCCTTGGTCACGTGGTCGATATTCAGATGCTTGGCAACTGATTCATGTTTATGACTGTAGCAGTGTCCCGGGGTCATGTGATCAACTTTTGCGTCCTTCTGGCTAGCAAAAGCAATGGGGAAGCCAGATTCTCTTAACAACGTTGTTACTATCTAAACAACTGCATTGGTCTGCTTAGCAACTGTGGGAAGAAAGGTCGTAAAATGTGGCAAAAGCCACTTTACAAATGTTGCATTTAAAAGATAAATGTGGGGATCAATTGTGGTAAGTTGAGGACTGCTTGCGTGTAGCTGAGGAACCTCTGGAAGTGTCAGATTTCCATTAGTATTGTAAGTGAATATTAATTCATTGTATCCCATAGAACGGCGGAAAAAAATACGAGAAAACAGACAAAGCAGTTTGCTGAAATTCTGCATTTAATGAAAAGTTTACCCTATTCCTAACAAAAGTGTAATTTAAAATAGGTCTAAACTAAATTAGCAGATAGAAAGTCTTTTTTAGATTTATTCTCAAACAACAACAAGAAGAAGTACAACAACAACAACAAGTACAACAAGAAGAATTACAACAACAACAATAACAATAACAAGACGCAGGAAGTTCCTCGTTGGAAAGTGGCTCCTCGCAGGGCTTCGCCGCTGGGGCTGATTCCGCCGTCCATCGCCGTCCGTCTATATGCAGATAGAATAACAAAACAGAATCCCAAGAGTTGGAAGGGACCTTGGAGGTCTTCTACTCCAACCCCCTATTCATGAAGGCATTGTTCCCAGCATGGCGTCCATTTGTCTGCTGTGCTCAATTGCCAGCTTCTGGTGCAGCCCATCAAGAAGGGCAAGACTGCCTCCTCGTGAGTGAAAGAGCCGCCCTTTGCTGCTCCTGCCTTTTCTCTGCCCTACCTTTTCTCGGATAGTGCAGAAAGCAGTTCCTCCTCAAGACTAACCATCTGCAGCTGCATGCTTTCCCAAGCGGAAGTCTCAGGGCTGTCCTGCTGCAGCTGTGCTTCAGCCAAATCACTCTCCGCTGGCTTCTCGGAGGCATTGACCAACTCACCTCCTGATGTGCCTGGGACTGGTTCATCCTCCTCCGATCTGCCTTCTGGAGAGGCCTCTGGGGAAGCGTCTGGGGGAGAAATCAAAGGCCAATATTAGTGCCACACGCTTTCTATAAAAGTATACACACTTTGTTCTTTCCGGAGTTACTTTTGATACTTTTCGTGGGGTTTCCTTAATAAAGAGACTGGAGAGGGTTGCCATTTCCTTCTCCAGTGGACCACGTTGTGTCAGCACTCTGCACTATGACCTGTCTGACTTGGGTGACCCTGCCCGTCAGAGCTCATCGCTTCATTGAGCAAGGCATTGATCCACAAAGAGGCTAAAATAGGTACCTCTTTTAATTAGAGACTGAGGTCCAGGGAGTCCTCCTCCAGGCTGCTGACGTCGTCCAGCGAGGCTTCCCCTTCTTCGGGAGAATCCTGTGAATGACAATGATGACTTTTTATCCATCAGTGAAAGGAGACTCAGCATTCCTAAAAGGGGCCCGATTGATTTGGGATCCCCATCAGGAACAATGCTTCTGTTGCAATCCCCACTCCCACCCCACTCTGCCCGTTAAAGCTCTGCCTGGAAAGAGCAGGTAGCTGGAGAGGATGACGTGGAAAAACGAAAGGGATAAACAGGGTGGGTCATATCCATTTAGGACACCAGTCCACTGCACTGGGCCCTTCCCTGCTGCTTTGTAGTAAATCAAACAATGGCAACAGAGCTTGGGTGCTTCTAGTTAGCCTACGTACCTTGTGCCAAGGGCCAGGTGTCACCTTTCTCCACTGTCCAGAGCCCTCCAGCACAGATCACTCAGATTAGGAGAACTGATTAGAGGGACTCTATCCCTCCCCAAGAGAAAACACTTTGTCTGTCTTACCCACGGACTGGACGAAAGGCTGGCCTCCGAAGCCTCTGCAGCCTGCTCCCAGCTTCCCTCAGACAACTCATCCAAGAGGGCAGAAATGGAGTCAAAATCCTCCAGACTGTTGTTCCGGGAGCCCACCAGGACTTTCATCGAATCCTGCAAATGACAGTACCAGGGCTAAATCCCAAGCTTTCTGCATCCCAATAAGATTGCTAAAGGATAGGGTGCGTTCAGGCCCTGTGTGCCAAAAGCAAGAGAGCCTCCATCGGCCCCTTTGCCAAGACTTTTTTTTACCTCCGAAGTATGCGTCTTCTCCCCAATAGGATAGAGCTGCTCCTCCGTCGGCTGGTCTTCTTCATCCTGAAATAAAAATGCAAAGATTCTGTCTGTTGGCATCTCCACAGAGACAATGGTTCTTCGTTTAGTGGGGTAGAAGCTGCTCAGGCCTTACCGATTCTGTGCAGGTCTCTGACCTGGGGGGGAGTCGCGGCCTCCAGTGCTCTTCCTTTTCCTCTCTGGGGAGAGAACCGAAGGAGCCAAAGATCAAAAACAGCCATGGGCCCTTTTTTAAAAAAAGTGGTGACGTGGAGGCTGTAAGAACCCTTCCAGCTGGCCTGCCAAGGGGATTGGCCTGAGATTCCTCCTTTAGCAGAAGCAAAGGCAGAGGGCAGAGATGCCTCCTCTCTGTAAAGGCTTCACCCTCCGAGGTGTTCCCTACCTTGATAGGCAGGCACTGCTTTCCTCCTGCACCTCTCTTGGTCGGAATTCTTCTGAAGGATCCTGAAATAACAATGCAAATATTACAAATGTTGGCATATCAACCAATCCACAGCGAAAGGGCTTCTGCCATTACCATGGTGGGGAGCTGGTCTGGGCTTACCGACTCAGTGCAGGTCTCCCAGATGGTTGAGAGCCGCGGCCTCCACTTGGCTAACTTCTCATTTCTGGGGAGAGAATGAAGGGCCAAAAGATCAAAACTAGCCATGCGATGCCTCCCCTCTGCAAAGGTTTCTTCTAGCCCTTCTCTTTAGGGCTTTACTGCGGCTGCCTTTTAGGGGGCTTCAGAATACTTCATCTGCAAGCACCTACCTCCCTGAAATGCGAAGTGGCATCACCTCTTCTCTCCTGGGGGTCCGGGCGGTGGCACGAACACCCATCAAACCCTGCAAGTAACAATTGTTCATTGAAAGTATAAATTAAAAGTCCCCTGCATGTTGTGCAACGTTTATCTTCAACAGGGAAAGACAAAGCAGATCATGGAAGATTTGGCTGATAGGAAGCCATCAAGATCTTTCCATGAATCCAAAAGGCTCCTCTTGCCTTTGCTAGGCTGAACAGGTTCCCCCAAGTGAGAATTCCTTCCTTTCCCCACCCGGTTTTGAGGGATGAGCCCTGACTTGCCAGGTTGCAAAAGCGTCCTTACCCCTTGGGAGGAAGACCTGCGTCCATCCGACACATGAATCTGTGTCTCCCATTCTCCCTTCTGGTCCGCTTGTTCATGTGCCTCGTCAGTTCTGACAGAAATAAAAAGATGACATGTCAAAAAATATCCATCTAGCTCTGCCTCTTCTTTCTAAGAACAGCCAACCTGCCCATCTTTTGGCCTCTGCAGGCCCCTTGCAGAGAGAGAGCCATCTTGGGGAGAGGCTGTTAGAGACCCTGCAGTCCATCAGTGGTGCCCCACCATGCCCAGGGTTTGAGGAGAAGGGGGTGGTACCTGTCAGGAGGCACAGGAAGGTCCTGTACGTCGCTCTTCGTGCAGCAGAAGAGCGCCGAACATCTTTTCCAGATGTTCTGTGAAGAAAAGAGAAATAGAGATGAGCCAGTCAGAAGAGTTGCGAAGCATGACTTTCTCCCCTCCTATTGCCAGTTTCTTGGCAGCTGAGACAGCCACACTTACTCTAAAAAACCTTCGTACAGCCATGACCCCAAGCAGCTGTTTGTCCTTTAACTGCACGAAGGGAGAATGGGCAGTTGGGCCCTGGTTGGTGGCTTTTCAGGGAAACTGACAACCTCGTTGCCTCAGCAACCAGGTAAACAAGGGCCACATTCTAAACCTACCCAAGGAGGGCAGCTCACCTGGGTATAGCAGTATCTGGGCGGCCCGGTGGCTGACTCCTTTGGTGGCCTTTGGCCTCTTCCTTTCATGTGGGAGCAGGAACAACAGAGAAGCACCATCATACAAACGGCCTACAAACCCAAATAAATAAATAAATAAATAAATTGTGGCACAAAGCACAGAAGGAATCATACAATCCTAGGGTGTGGCTTTTAGACCAACCCCCCTGCCCAAGGAAGGGCTCCTCACAGAGGCCCTCCAGGGAGGGGAGGGGACATAGTGCACTCTCCCTTCGGGGCTGCCGAGACTCTGATCATGTGCAGGGCTCCCGTTCCACTTTCAGCTCCTCCCAAGCTGGACCTGTGCCAGTGGATGCCCCCCTTGACCGGGACATGGCTCCAATAAGCCTGGCCATTGAGGGAGCAACCCCTGTCTAGGCTGCTGCCATTGCCACCGCTGCTGCTGAGGGGGCATGCCAGACGTGCATCACCTCCTCCCATCCCCTGGCTCAGGGAGGCCCAGGGCAGCCCCTCCTCTCCCCTGACAGATCTAACAGCTCTGAGGCTTTTCCCTAATAAAATACTATTATTTAATCTACTTCTGTTATGTATTAATTACTACCTTTTTGTTTTCATCGCAATTCCTACAGGTATGTTTCATTGTATAGATGTATTTAAAGAAAGCTATTCGTTATAGGTAGTCCTCGATTTATGACTGGTTGCTTAATGACCATTTGAAATCATGAAGAACTGACCCAGAACTACTTATGACTTATTTTAATCATTATGGTGGCTGCATATCCCCATCTCCATGATCACATGATCCCATTTGGGATTCTTGGCAACTGATTACCTTTAGGACTGTTTGCAGCGTCCCAGCGAACACTTAATGACTTCAGCATTTGCTTAACAACTACTCTAAAAATGTTGAAAATTTGGCTCTAGTCACGTGATGCCTCGACTTGTGACTGCAGCAACTTACCACTGTAATTCAGGGCTCAATTTCATCTTACATTTTTTATTTTATTTATTATTAAATTTCTATACCGCCCCTCTCCCGAAGGACTCGGGGCGGTGTACAGCCTTAAAATTTAAAAAACATATAAATGTACAAAATTAAAATATTTAAAAATAAATTAAACAAATTAGGCCATAAAATCCCATATAAAACCCAATATGTGCGAATCCTAAAATCCTAAAAATTACACAATCAAAATTACACAACATTGAGGACAACCATTACTGCTAATGTGACTTCAGGCTCGAAGAGAAAAAAGTTAGAGATTTTTAATGACCAGGAGAGAGAGAGACTCTGTACTTAAATGTCTTCTAAATAAATTTTGAAGCATTCGCTGCCCTAATAAATGGAGACGTTTCTTCTTTCTTCCGGAATGAGCTTGCTAGTAGCAAATAAATTCTTTTTTCAATTTCCAAATATCATAAACTAGAAACAAAAACAAAAAATGAAGCCCAGGTTCAAAGTACCCAGCTTCACAACTTATACTTCAGTTATAGTGAAATATTAAACCACATGCTTCAGAGAAACAGAACAATTTTTTTAATATTTGCAAGTTTACTTCCAAAACGTCTATTGTTTCACCCAGATATTGTTTTTCTTCCTCCAATGGGAGGATTCCAATTTATTGTCATATTTTAAATGCTGTCCTTGTATCCTCTTTGAGTTTATAAATATATCTAGCTTTGATATGATGCCCAAAACAGGAACAAACGTAGTTAACGTCATGACTTTCATTCTGAAGGATGGGCTTCAGAGTTGTGAAGTGATTAGAGAAATTTCAATGGAAGGTAGAGGAAAAATATTGGAAGTAAGATCAAGTACACATATTGCAGGTAGTCTTCAACTTACAACAGTTCATTTAGTGACCGTTGAAAGTTACAGCCCTGAAAAAAGTGATTTATGATCATTTTTACACTTACGACCTTTGTAGTAGTCCCAGGATCATATGATCAACATTCAAATGTTTTGCAATTTGATAATAGTAGTAATAACGACAACAACAACAACAACTAAATTGGAAGGGAACTTGGAGGTCATCTAGTCCAACCCCTGCTCAGGCAGGAAACCCTATACCATTTCAGACAAATGGCTGTCCAGTCTCTTCTTTAAAACTTCCAGTGCTGGAGCATTCACAGCTCCTGGAGGCAGGTTGTTCCACTGTTTAATTGTTCTAACTTCCAGAAAATTTCTCCTTAGTTCTAGGTTGCTTCTCTGTTTGGTTATCTTCCATCCGTTGCTTCTTGTCCTGCCTTCAGGTGCTTCGGGGAGTAGCTTGACTCCCTCTTTTTTGTGGCAGCCCCAGATATATTGGAACACTGCTATGATGTCAACCCTCGTCCTTCTCTTCATTAGACTAGACATACCCAATTGCAGCAACCGTTCCTTGTATGCTAATTGTTGTTTAAATTGTCCTCGCACAGATTTGTTCGTTATCCTGTTTAGTTTCCCTTTCTTTTCTGCTTTGCTGGCAGAATGTAACGGTTGGTCTTTCCATTTTGTTCAGCTGACAGGCCAAACTTTTACATTTATTACTTAACCTTATGTCAAGATTGAGCTAGACTAGTACAGGTAGTCCTCAACCTCCTACGATTCACTTAGTGACTGGTTCATATTTATGATTCTTGCTGTGTCCCAAGGTCATGTGATCACTTTTGCAACAGTTGCAAAGCAAAATCAGTGCAGAAGCCAGATTCCCTTAACATCCATGTAACCAACTGGATAACCCACTATAATTTTGCAGGGTTCTACGTTTCCTCTCAATACACTCTACTAAAACAACGGCTGAGTGAAGGTGGGAAAGAGCTATAGCCATTAGCATTTCATTAATTTATCTCAACATGACCTCTTAGAGTTTCCTGTTTATCATGCCTTTCTCTGTTTTGTAGGATAGTATGGTAAAAGAGTAGCTGCTCAGTCATCGTATGCGGTGGACCTAGCAAATGAGTGGACTTTTTGAGAAGAATCGTGGAAATGGCAAGTAGCGAGTTTTCCATAACTGGTTAGTGACAGACCTATTGCATTCTGGCTCTTGTTGTTGCGCTCACCGCTCCAGAGAAAGTCGGTTAGAGGGGTGGAATTGCGGAGCTGGATGCAAATGCGGTTTTGTAGATGGAGATGCACAGAGGATACTACTGAGAATCTTTCCTATCTTTAAGAAAAGAGTAATAGCATTTGGCACCTCATACCAGCCTGCAATTAAGGCGGTAAGTCTTACTGGTGATTAAGTAGGAAATCTTGTGACCAAACCTATTCTACAACGGTCTTTGCAGCAGTCATTAAATGAAAGCTGCAGTCGTTAAGTGTACCCACTTTTCAGAATGGGCATTTTTTACCTGGTATTGGTAGTCAACGCCAGCAAAACATTGTAAACTGTAGTCACGTGATTGTGGGATGCTGCAAAGAGCTCTGAATGTGATCTGGTTGCTGACTGACCACAGTGCAATTGCATGAGTGCAGATGGGGGAGAGGGCAAACATCAAGTCTTTGAATCCAAGGACTAAATACCTTATATTCTTATTCTTAGTAAACTTTAACCAACACTTCTTTTTCAATGGAAAATGTAGTACCAATTAACAAGGTTACTGAGAGGAGAATAGGAAAGCAAGGTATGCTATGTTGCCATTTACATGATCATTTTTATTTACAGTTTAATTGAAATCACCGGCATGGAAATTGTTCACCTCTGGATAGGACATACACTTTCCCTGCCATTTTAGCTGTTCCATTTGTGTATCTTACATACGGTATTTTGCTAGTGTGTGCAACAACCTAGCACGAGTTGCAAGAAATTATAGCCTCTTAGCCAGTGTAACTTGGGTATTCTTCCATAAAATTCCTTCTTCTGGAAGAATGGAAACTTTCTGCCCCCATAGCAGATCGACAGCGCTTTCTGTGCCTCCAATCATGAGGTGCCAAGGACAGATCTTCCTGATGTTGCTGAACAAAATTCTCCTTCTTATTAGACAATAGAGTGGTTGATGTTCAGAAAGTACAGGTAATCCTCCACTTACGACAGTTCATTTAGTGACTGTTCAAAGTTACAACGACAGTGAAAAAAAGGACTTATGATCCTTTTTCACACTTACGTCCGTTGCAGTAGCCCTTGGTCACGTGGTCGATATTCAGATGCTTGGCAACTGATTCATGTTTATGACTGTAGCAGTGTCCCGGGGTCATGTGATCAACTTTTGCGTCCTTCTGGCTAGCAAAAGCAATGGGGAAGCCAGATTCTCTTAACAACGTTGTTACTATCTAAACAACTGCATTGGTCTGCTTAGCAACTGTGGGAAGAAAGGTCGTAAAATGTGGCAAAAGCCACTTTACAAATGTTGCATTTAAAAGATAAATGTGGGGATCAATTGTGGTAAGTTGAGGACTGCTTGCGTGTAGCTGAGGAACCTCTGGAAGTGTCAGATTTCCATTAGTATTGTAAGTGAATATTAATTCATTGTATCCCATAGAACGGCGGAAAAAAATACGAGAAAACAGACAAAGCAGTTTGCTGAAATTCTGCATTTAATGAAAAGTTTACCCTATTCCTAACAAAAGTGTAATTTAAAATAGGTCTAAACTAAATTAGCAGATAGAAAGTCTTTTTTAGATTTATTCTCAAACAACAACAAGAAGAAGTACAACAACAACAACAAGTACAACAAGAAGAATTACAACAACAACAATAACAATAACAAGACGCAGGAAGTTCCTCGTTGGAAAGTGGCTCCTCGCAGGGCTTCGCCGCTGGGGCTGATTCCGCCGTCCATCGCCGTCCGTCTATATGCAGATAGAATAACAAAACAGAATCCCAAGAGTTGGAAGGGACCTTGGAGGTCTTCTACTCCAACCCCCTATTCATGAAGGCATTGTTCCCAGCATGGCGTCCATTTGTCTGCTGTGCTCAATTGCCAGCTTCTGGTGCAGCCCATCAAGAAGGGCAAGACTGCCTCCTCGTGAGTGAAAGAGCCGCCCTTTGCTGCTCCTGCCTTTTCTCTGCCCTACCTTTTCTCGGATAGTGCAGAAAGCAGTTCCTCCTCAAGACTAACCATCTGCAGCTGCATGCTTTCCCAAGCGGAAGTCTCAGGGCTGTCCTGCTGCAGCTGTGCTTCAGCCAAATCACTCTCCGCTGGCTTCTCGGAGGCATTGACCAACTCACCTCCTGATGTGCCTGGGACTGGTTCATCCTCCTCCGATCTGCCTTCTGGAGAGGCCTCTGGGGAAGCGTCTGGGGGAGAAATCAAAGGCCAATATTAGTGCCACACGCTTTCTATAAAAGTATACACACTTTGTTCTTTCCGGAGTTACTTTTGATACTTTTCGTGGGGTTTCCTTAATAAAGAGACTGGAGAGGGTTGCCATTTCCTTCTCCAGTGGACCACGTTGTGTCAGCACTCTGCACTATGACCTGTCTGACTTGGGTGACCCTGCCCGTCAGAGCTCATCGCTTCATTGAGCAAGGCATTGATCCACAAAGAGGCTAAAATAGGTACCTCTTTTAATTAGAGACTGAGGTCCAGGGAGTCCTCCTCCAGGCTGCTGACGTCGTCCAGCGAGGCTTCCCCTTCTTCGGGAGAATCCTGTGAATGACAATGATGACTTTTTATCCATCAGTGAAAGGAGACTCAGAATTCCTAAAAGGGGCCCGATTGATTTGGGATCCCCATCAGGAACAATGCTTCTGTTGCAATCCCCACTCCCACCCCACTCTGCCCGTTAAAGCTCTGCCTGGAAACAGCAGGTAGCTGGAGAGGATGACGCAGAAAAACGAAAGGGATAAACAGGGTGGGTCATATCCATTTAGGACACCAGTCCACTGCACTGGGCCCTTCCCTGCTGCTTTGCAGTAAATCAAACAATGGCAACAGAGCTTGGGTGCTTCTAGTTAGCCTACGTACCTTGTGCCAAGGGCCAGGTGTCACCTTTCTCCACTGTCCAGAGCCCTCCAGCACAGATCACTCAGATTAGGAGAACTGATTAGAGGGACTCTATCCCTCCCCAAGAGAAAACACTTTGTCTGTCTTACCCACGGACTGGATGAAAGGCTGGCCTCCGAAGCCTCTGCAGCCTGCTCCCAGCTTCCCTCAGACAACTCATCCAAGAGGGCAGAAATGGAGTCAAAATCCTCCAGACTGTTGTTCCGGGAGCCCACCAGGACTTTCATCGAATCCTGCAAATGACAGTACCGAGGCTAAATCCCAAGCTTTCTGCATCCCAATAAGATTGCTAAAGGATAGGGTGCGTTCAGGCCCTGTGTGCCAAAAGCAAGAGAGCCTCCATCGGCCCCTTTGCCAAGACTTTTTTTTACCTCCGAAGTATGCGTCTTCTCCCCAATAGGATAGAGCTGCTCCTCCGTCGGCTGGTCTTCTTCATCCTGAAATAAAAATGCAAAGATTCTGTCTGTTGGCATCTCCACAGAGACAATGGTTCTTCGTTTAGTGGGGTAGAAGCTGCTCAGGCCTTACCGATTCTGTGCAGGTCTCTGACCTGGGGGGGAGTCGCGGCCTCCAGTGCTCTTCCTTTTCCTCTCTGGGGAGAGAACCGAAGGAGCCAAAGATCAAAAACAGCCATGGGCCCTTTTTTAAAAAAAGTGGTGACGTGGAGGCTGTAAGAACCCTTCCAGCTGGCCTGCCAAGGGGATTGGCCTGAGATTCCTCCTTTAGCAGAAGCAAAGGCAGAGGGCAGAGATGCCTCCTCTCTGCAAAGGCTTCACCCTCCGAGGTGTTCCCTACCTTGATAGGCAGGCACTGCTTTCCTCCTGCACCTCTCTTGGTCGGAATTCTTCTGAAGGATCCTGAAATAACAATGCAAATATTACAAATGTTGGCATATCAACCAATCCACAGCGAAAGGGCTTCTGCCATTACCATGGTGGGGAGCTGGTCTGGGCTTACCGACTCAGTGCAGGTCTCCCAGATGGTTGAGAGCCGCGGCCTCCACTTGGCTAACTTCTCATTTCTGGGGAGAGAATGAAGGGCCAAAAGATCAAAACTAGCCATGCGATGCCTCCCCTCTGCAAAGGTTTCTTCTAGCCCTTCTCTTTAGGGCTTTACTGCGGCTGCCTTTTAGGGGGCTTCAGAATACTTCATCTGCAAGCACCTACCTCCCTGAAATGCGAAGTGGCATCACCTCTTCTCTCCTGGGGGTCCGGGCGGTGGCACGAACACCCATCAAACCCTGCAAGTAACAATTGTTCATTGAAAGTATAAATTAAAAGTCCCCTGCATGTTGTGCAACGTTTATCTTCAACAGGGAAAGACAAAGCAGATCATGGAAGATTTGGCTGATAGGAAGCCATCAAGATCTTTCCATGAATCCAAAAGGCTCCTCTTGCCTTTGCTAGGCTGAACAGGTTCCCCCAAGTGAGAATTCCTTCCTTTCCCCACCCGGTTTTGAGGGATGAGCCCTGACTTGCCAGGTTGCAAAAGCGTCCTTACCCCTTGGGAGGAAGACCTGCGTCCATCCGACACATGAATCTGTGTCTCCCATTCTCCCTTCTGGTCCGCTTGTTCATGTGCCTCGTCAGTTCTGACAGAAATAAAAAGATGACATGTCAAAAAATATCCATCTAGCTCTGCCTCTTCTTTCTAAGAACAGCCAACCTGCCCATCTTTTGGCCTCTGCAGGCCCCTTGCAGAGAGAGAGCCATCTTGGGGAGAGGCTGTTAGAGACCCTGCAGTCCATCAGTGGTGCCCCACCATGCCCAGGGTTTGAGGAGAAGGGGGTGGTACCTGTCAGGAGGCACAGGAAGGTCCTGTACGTCGCTCTTCGTGCAGCAGAAGAGCGCCGAACATCTTTTCCAGATGTTCTGTGAAGAAAAGAGAAATAGAGATGAGCCAGTCAGAAGAGTTGCGAAGCATGACTTTCTCCCCTCCTATTGCCAGTTTCTTGGCAGCTGAGACAGCCACACTTACTCTAAAAAACCTTCGTACAGCCATGACCCCAAGCAGCTGTTTGTCCTTTAACTGCACGAAGGGAGAATGGGCAGTTGGGCCCTGGTTGGTGGCTTTTCAGGGAAACTGACAACCTCGTTGCCTCAGCAACCAGGTAAACAAGGGCCACATTCTAAACCTACCCAAGGAGGGCAGCTCACCTGGGTATAGCAGTATCTGGGCGGCCCGGTGGCTGACTCCTTTGGTGGCCTTTGGCCTCTTCCTTTCATGTGGGAGCAGGAACAACAGAGAAGCACCATCATACAAACGGCCTACAAACCCAAATAAATAAATAAATAAATAAATTGTGGCACAAAGCACAGAAGGAATCATACAATCCTAGGGTGTGGCTTTTAGACCAACCCCCCTGCCCAAGGAAGGGCTCCTCACAGAGGCCCTCCAGGGAGGGGAGGGGACATAGTGCACTCTCCCTTCGGGGCTGCCGAGACTCTGATCATGTGCAGGGCTCCCGTTCCACTTTCAGCTCCTCCCAAGCTGGACCTGTGCCAGTGGATGCCCCCCTTGACCGGGACATGGCTCCAATAAGCCTGGCCATTGAGGGAGCAACCCCTGTCTAGGCTGCTGCCATTGCCACCGCTGCTGCTGAGGGGGCATGCCAGACGTGCATCACCTCCTCCCATCCCCTGGCTCAGGGAGGCCCAGGGCAGCCCCTCCTCTCCCCTGACAGATCTAACAGCTCTGAGGCTTTTCCCTAATAAAATACTATTATTTAATCTACTTCTGTTATGTATTAATTACTACCTTTTTGTTTTCATCGCAATTCCTACAGGTATGTTTCATTGTATAGATGTATTTAAAGAAAGCTATTCGTTATAGGTAGTCCTCGATTTATGACTGGTTGCTTAATG
This sequence comes from Bothrops alternatus, assembly GCA_034064705.1. NCBI lineage: Eukaryota > Metazoa > Chordata > Lepidosauria > Squamata > Viperidae > Bothrops > Bothrops alternatus. The sequence continues at coordinate 26,029,294 of JARGCV010000006.1, forward strand.
ACCATTTGAAATCATGAAGAACTGACCCAGAACTACTTATGACTTATTTTAATCATTATGGTGGCTGCATATCCCCATCTCCATGATCACATGATCCCATTTGGGATTCTTGGCAACTGATTACCTTTAGGACTGTTTGCAGCGTCCCAGCGAACACTTAATGACTTCAGCATTTGCTTAACAACTACTCTAAAAATGTTGAAAATTTGGCTCTAGTCACGTGATGCCTCGACTTGTGACTGCAGCAACTTACCACTGTAATTCAGGGCTCAATTTCATCTTACATTTTTTATTTTATTTATTATTAAATTTCTATACCGCCCCTCTCCCGAAGGACTCGGGGCGGTGTACAGCCTTAAAATTTAAAAAACATATAAATGTACAAAATTAAAATATTTAAAAATAAATTAAACAAATTAGGCCATAAAATCCCATATAAAACCCAATATGTGCGAATCCTAAAATCCTAAAAATTACACAATCAAAATTACACAACATTGAGGACAACCATTACTGCTAATGTGACTTCAGGCTCGAAGAGAAAAATGTTAGAGATTTTTAATGACCAGGAGAGAGACTCTGTACTTAAATGTCTTCTAAATAAATTTTGAAGCATTCGCTGCCCTAATAAATGGAGACGTTTCTTCTTTCTTCCGGAATGAGCTTGCTAGTAGCAAATAAATTCTTTTTTCAATTTCCAAATATCATAAACTAGAAACAAAAACAAAAAATGAAGCCCAGGTTCAAAGTACCCAGCTTCACAACTTATACTTCAGTTATAGTGAAATATTAAACCACATGCTTCAGAGAAACAGAACAATTTTTTTTATATTTGCAAGTTTACTTCCAAAACGTCTATTGTTTCACCCAGATATTGTTTTTCTTCCTCCAATGGGAGGATTCCAATTTATTGTCATATTTTAAATGCTGTCCTTGTATCCTCTTTGAGTTTATAAATATATCTAGCTTTGATATGATGCCCAAAACAGGAACAAACGTAGTTAACGTCATGACTTTCATTCTGAAGGATGGGCTTCAGAGTTGTGAAGTGATTAGAGAAATTTCAATGGAAGGTAGAGGAAAAATATTGGAAGTAAGATCAAGTACACATATTGCAGGTAGTCTTCAACTTACAACAGTTCATTTAGTGACCGTTGAAAGTTACAGCCCTGAAAAAAGCGATTTATGATCATTTTTACACTTACGACCTTTGTAGTAGTCCCAGGATCATATGATCAACATTCAAATGTTTTGCAATTTGATAATAGTAGTAATAACGACAACAACAACAACTAAATTGGAAGGGAACTTGGAGGTCATCTAGTCCAACCCCTGCTCAGGCAGGAAACCCTATACCATTTCAGACAAATGGCTGTCCAGTCTCTTCTTAAAAACTTCCAGTGCTGGAGCATTCACAGCTCCTGGAGGCAGGTTGTTCCACTGTTTAATTGTTCTAACTTCCAGAAAATTTCTCCTTAGTTCTAGGTTGCTTCTCTGTTTGGTTATTTTCCATCCGTTGCTTCTTGTCCTGCCTTCAGGTGCTTCGGGGAGTAGCCTGACTCCCTCTTTTTTGTGGCAGCCCCAGATATATTGGAACACTGCTATGATGTCAACCCTCGTCCTTCTCTTCATTAGACTAGACATACCCAATTGCAGCAACCGTTCCTTGTATGCTAATTGTTGTTTAAATTGTCCTCGCACAGATTTGTTCGTTATCCTGTTTAGTTTCCCTTTCTTTTCTGCTTTGCTGGCAGAATGTAACGGTTGGTCTTTCCATTTTGTTCAGCTGACAGGCCAAACTTTTACATTTATTACTTAACCTTATGTCAAGATTGAGCTAGACTAGTACAGGTAGTCCTCAACCTCCTACGATTCACTTAGTGACTGGTTCATATTTATGATTCTTGCTGTGTCCCAAGGTCATGTGATCACTTTTGCAACAGTTGCAAAGCAAAATCAGTGCAGAAGCCAGATTCACTTAACATCCATGTAACCAACTGGATAACCCACTATAATTTTGCAGGGTTCTACGTTTCCTCTCAATACACTCTACTAAAACAACGGCTGAGTGAAGGTGGGAAAGAGCTATAGCCATTAGCATTTCATTAATTTATCTCAACATGACCTCTTAGAGTTTCCTGTTTATCATGCCTTTCTCTGTTTTGTAGGATAGTATGGTAAAAGAGTAGCTGCTCAGTCATCGTATGCGGTGGACCTAGCAAATGAGTGGACTTTTTGAGAAGAATCGTGGAAATGGCAAGTAGCGAGTTTTCCATAATTGGTTAGTGACAGACCTATTGCATTCTGGCTCTTGGTGTTGTTATCACAGGGCAATAACATCAGGGATCACACTGATTGAAATAACAGCTCTGGGGTCTCTTACAAATCAAACGTCTTTTCTGCCTTTATGCATTCTCTGCCTCTTAGGACTCCTGATAAAGGAGGATTCGTTCTTCTGTTATTGTATTTCGTTTTGACAACCCATCCTTACTATACAATATTTGTGTAGCTCGGTTACTGTGGTCAGCGGCCTAGAGGACTACTTGAGTGACATTTGGATGTGGGAAACTTGGAAAATGCTGAAAAGTTTGGAGTTACCTCTAGATAATCAATAAAGCTTTTTCTATTTCAATATATATATATATATATACACATATATATATAGGTACCCATTTGCAATATGACTACTAATTAAAATTAATCATTGCAATATTGTCGGTATCATCAACGACCAAAAAACGCATCACACCAGAGGCAACTCATGTGTCTACATTCACAGCCCCCTGAAAAACATCCTGGCCCAAGGGAGCTTTTATCATTTATGGTGGACATGTGATAAAGTAAAGAAATATTGGAGTAGGATTTATATTCTAATGCAGAAAATTCTGAAAGTGAATATAAAGGTGAAAGCGGAAACTGTTCCTTTTGGCTTAATGGAAAAAAGGCTTGGAAAAAAAGATGGAACTTCAATGTTATATACGTTGATGGCAGCAAGACTACTTTATGTACAAAAATAAAAGGACATTTCGATCTCCACAATGGAGGAATGGTTGCAAAAGTTGAGGGAGTTAGCAGAGATGGCTAAATTGACTCCTTTGATGAAAACAACAACACATGAGTACTTTTTTTTCAGTCTGGAAACCCCTTCTTCACTTCACTGGATTTCTAGGAGGTTGGACTTGAAGATCTCCAAGGTCCCTTCCCTTCTGTCATTCTGTTAAATTCAGCTTCTAAGTAACTTTTTTGGCCTCTGATAAATATCTTTTCGGGGTTTTATCTTCCAGCCTATTATTAAATGGTAAAATATAGAATCTTTCTTCTGTAAGTAAACTCGTATTCCAAAAATGTTTCCAGGTTGGTTATTTATATTAAGATGTATATTGCAAGACATCATCAGTGCTCCTTGCGTATAGAAGAAATAGCCCTCCAAATTACAGGAAGTCCTCAACTTACAACTGTTCATTTAGTGACCATTCGAAGTTACAACGTCACTGAAAAAAGTGACATATGTTTGTTTTTCACAGTTACCCCCCTTTGCAGCATCCCCATGATTCTGTGATCAAAATTCAGATACTTGGCAACTGGTTCATACTTATGACCGTTGCCGTGTCCCAAGGTCACGTCATCTCCTTTTGTGACCTTCCGAAAAGCAAAGTCAATGGGGAAGCCAGATTCACTTAACAACCAGGTTACTCACTTACGAACTGGAGTGATTCACTTAATAGCTGTGGCAAGAAAGGTCATAAAACAGGGCAAAGTTCCATTAACAAATGTCTCTCTTGACAACAGAAATTTTGGGCTCCATTGTGGTCGTAAGTGGAGCACTACTTGTACTTTTGGTTGGGAAGTTGACATGTGTTTGCCTGTGCCAGATGAAATCGGTCCCCCTCTCTAAGCGGTCCGATTGCAGCTGCTGTCAGGCCACCCTTTGCGTGGAGAGAAATGGCCAGTCTGGGAGTTGCGCTCACCGCTCCAGAGAAAGTCGGTTAGAGGGGTGGAATTGCGGAGCTGGATGCAAATGCGGTTTTGTAGATGGAGATGCACAGAGGATACTACTGAGAATCTTTCCTATCTTTAAGAAAAGAGTAATAGCATTCGGCACCTCATACCAGCCTGGAATTAAGGCGGTAAGTCTTACTGGTGATTAAGTAGGAAATCATGTGACCAAACCTATTCTACAACGGTCTTTGCAGCAGTCATTAAATGAAAGCTGCAGTCGTTAAGTGTACCCACTTTTCAGAATGGGCATTTTTTACCAGGTATTGGTAGTCAACGCCAGCAAAACATTGTAAACTGTAGTCACGTGATTGTGGGATGCTGCAAAGAGCTCTGAATGTGATCTGGATGCTGACTGCCCACAGTGCAATTGCATGAGTGCAGATGGGGGAGAGGGCAAACATCAAGTCTTTGAATCCAAGGACTAAATACCTTATATTCTTATTCTTAGTAAACTTTAACCAACACTTCTTTTTCAATGGAAAATGTAGTACCAATTAACAAGGTTACTGAGAGGAGAATACGAAAGCAAGGTATGCTATGTTGCCATTTACATGATCATTTTTATTTACAGTTTAATTGAAATCACTGGCATGGAAATTGTTCACGTCTGGATAGGACATACACTTTCCCTGCCATTTTAGCTGTTCCATTTGTGTATCTTACATACGGTATTTTGCTAGTGTGTGCAACAACCTAGCACGAGTTGCAAGAAATTATAGCCTCTTAGCCAGTGTAACTTGGGTATTCTTCTATAAAATTCCTTCTTTCTGCCCCCATAGCAGATCGACAGCGCTTTCTGTGCCTCCAATCATGAGGTGCCAAGGACAGATCTTCCTGATGTTGCTGAACAAAATTCTCCTTCTTATTAGACAATACAGTGGTTGATGTTCAGAAAGTACAGGTAATCCTCCACTTACGACAGTTCATTTAGTGACTGTTCAGAGTTACAACGACAGTGAAAAAAAGGACTTATGATCCTTTTTCACACTTACGTCCGTTGCAGTAGCCCTTGGTCACGTGATCGATATTCAGATGCTTGGCAACTGATTCATGTTTATGACTGTAGCAGTGTCCCGGGGTCATGTGATCAACTTTTGCGTCCTTCTGGCTAGCAAAAGCAATGGGGAAGCCAGATTCTCTTAACAACGTTGTTACTATCTAAACAACTGCATTGATCTGCTTAGCAAGTGTGGGAAGAAAGGTCGTAAAATGTGGCAAAAGCCACTTTACAAATGTTGCATTTAAAAGATAAATTTGGGGATCAATTGTGGTAAGTTGAGGACTGCTTGCGTGTAGCTGAGGAACCTCTGGAAGTGTCAGATTTCCATTAGTATTGTAAGTGAATATTAATTCACTGTATCCCATAGAACGGCGGAAAAAAATATGAGAAAACAGACAAAGCAGTTTGCTGAAATTCTGCATTTAATGAAAAGTTTACCCTATTCCTAACAAAAGTGTAATTTAAAATAGGTCTAAACTAAATTAGCAGATATAAAGTCTTTTTTAGATTTATTCTCAAACAACAACAAGAACAAAAACAAGAAGAAGTACAACAACAACAACAAGTACAACAAGAAGAATTACAACAACAACAATAACAATAACAAGACGCAGGAAGTTCCTCGTTGGAAAGTGGCTCCTCGCAGGGCTTCGCCGCTGCGGCTGATTCCGCCGTCCATCGCCGTCCGTCTATATGCAGATAGAATAA